>CM076853.1:34338966-34938966 GCA_039519185.1 Astragalus membranaceus | reverse complement strand
GAAACGTAAGAACACAAACCCAGATTCGTTTTCCATCGTTTTCCTCTGGTTCCCATCGTTTTCCTCTGGTTCCCATTCGTTTCAATAAACCCAGATTCATTTTTGTTTTCCTCGTTGTTCTTCTGGTTCCCATCGTTTCAATAAACCCAGATTCGCTTCAATAAACCCAAATTCGTTTTCCTCTGGTTCCCATCGTTTCAATAAACCCAGATTCGTTTTCCTCTGCTTCGATTTTCGTTTTCCTCTACTTTGATTTTACTTCTGATTCGTGATTTGGGATTTGAAATCGTGATTTGGGATTGAAATCGTTTCTGAAGAAGAAGATCTGGAATCGTTTATGAAGAAGAAGAAGATCTGAAGAAGAGCTGGAAGATCTTCAATGAAGAAGATTTGTTTTGTTCTTCTGGAAATCGTTTCACTATTTTGTTCTTCTGGAATTTTTTGTTTTGTTCTTCTGGAAATCGTTTCACTGTTTCTGGGTTTGATGTTTTGATGTTGGTGTTGGTGTTGATGTTTAATTGTTTAACAATTAAAATAGTTTATTGGTGATGTGTAATTTCATTAAAATTAAATAATATATTTTTGCCACGTCATTTAATGAATTTGAGACGCCACGTCAGCAGTTAACTGCCAGCGTGGCGTCCGTTAGTCAAAACTAACGTGAGGGACCAAAATGAAACAAAAACGAAACATGAGGGACCAAAACAAACAAAAAAAAAAGATAAAGGACCAAAGTGAAATCTGGAGCAAACATAAAGGACCAAAAGTGCTATTTTGTCTTTTTTTTATTAATTCATGGTTATGGCTCTCTTTGGCAAGTCCCATCTGCTAGCGGATTTGACTAGCGGATGATGAATAGACATGTTTGGCAAGCACTAGCGTTTAGTGTTTTTTTGGGTAGCGTTTAGCGTTTTTTCAAACGCTACTTTAAGTCGCGTTTTTTGAAACGCTAGTAGATAGCGTCTCACTTTTTGGCATTTTCCCCCCGATTATTTTACTTGAATTCCTTCTCTATCCTCTTTAAATTAAACAAAACAATTTTGAATCTTTATCTTTTTATGTCATTTAGATTTATTAGTTAGTTTAACCGAAATTTTTACGAAACAAGTAATTTGCTATCCGCCATCACCTCCACCATCCGCGAGCTTATCTGTTTTCCACTGCATTTTACCAAAAAGAGCCTATGTCAAAACAATTGGAATTCCAAAATTGTCATAGTAAAATTATCAATGATATGATTGTGTAGGAATCAATTTGAATACGACTTTATTGGGAAGATAGTAGAAGAAGTCTCCAACAAGATCGATCATGTTCTTTTACATGTTAAATATTACACATATGATGTGTTCCTCAGTTTTAGGGGTATTGATACTCGCCACGGTTTTACCGGCAATCTCTACAAAGCACTTTACAACAGAGGAATCCGCACTTTCATGGATGACAGGGAACTTCAAGGAGGAGATGAGATTACTCCATCACTTATCAATGCTATTGAAGATTCTAGGATTTTCATTCCCATCTTCTCTGTCAACTATGCTTCTTCATCATTTTGCTTAGACGAACTTGTCCGTATTGTTCATTGTTTCGAGGGAAATGGTGGTCGCTTGCTTGTGCCTGTTTTCTATGACGTGGATCCTACTCATCTGCGACATCAGACTGGGAGTTATGGTGAAGGATTGGCTAAGCTTGGAGAGAGGTTCAAAAATAACATGGAGAGGCTGCAGAGATGGAAGATGGCTCTTAATCGAGCTGCTAGTTTGTCTGGCCACCATTTCAATCTTAGGTACCCCACTCCTAATTTTCCTTCTTGCTTTGTCTTTCTTTATTTTTTGATTTTTGAATTTTATATTAAATGCTAAAGGGGAAAAATATGCTTTTTTATTTTTCTTTTTATATTGAACAAGTTAATTAATTGTCGTGTCAAAACAATTTGAATTTCAACTGTCATTATATGATTATCAATGCATGAATATGATTGTGAGGCATATAATCAAACTTTTCTGATTGGGTAGGACTGAATATGAATACGAGTTTATTGAGAAGATCGTAGAAGTGGTCTCCAAGAAGATCAATCGCGTTCTTTTACATGTTGCGGATTACCCTGTTGGACTCGAGTATCCATTGCTACAAGTAAAGTCACTTCTGGATGTTGGATCTGATGGTGGAGTATGCATGCTAGGGATCCATGGAACTGGGGGAATGGGGAAAACAACCCTTGCTCGAGCGGTTTATAACTTGATCGCCGATCAATTTGAATGTTTGTGTTTTCTTCACAACGTGAGAGAAAAGTCAGCTAAACATGGATTAGAATATCTCCAGGAGAAGCTCCTTTCCAAAACAGTCGCATTGAACATTAAGTTAGGAGATGTGAGTGAAGGAATTCCAATAATAATGCGCAGGCTACAAACAAAGAAGGTTCTTTTGATTCTCGATGATGTTGACAAACTGGAGCAGCTGCACGCTATGGCTGGAGGGCTTAACTGGTTCGGTCCGGGCAGCAAAGTGATCATTACCACACGAGACAAATATTTGTTGTCAAGTCATGGGATTCATAAAAGATATCAAGTTGACAAGTTAAATGGTGAAAAAGCACATGAATTGTTCAAGTGGAAGGCTTTCAAAAATAATACAATTGATTCAAGTTATGAAGACATTTTAAGCCGTGCAATAAGTTATGCTGGTGGCCTTCCATTGGCCATAGAAGTAGTGGGTTCCAATTTGTTTGGAAAACACAAAGAAGAATGGAAATCTATATTAGATATGTATGAAAGGATTCCTAATAAAGAGATCCAAAAGATACTAAAAGTAAGTTTTGATGCTTTGGAGGAAGATGTGCAGAGCGTTTTTCTTGACATTGCTTGTTGCTTCAAAGAGTATGAATTGGAAGAGCTCCAACATATACTTTGCGCTCATCATGGTCAATGCATGAAACATCATATTGGAGTGCTTGTTGAAAAGTCTCTCATAGAGATTCAGTCAGGTTCTCGAGATATTGTGACATTACATGATTTGATAGAGGACATGGGTAAAGAAATTATACGACAAGAATCACCAAAAGAGCCTGGGAAGCGCAGCAGGTTATGGTTCCATGAAGATATAGTTCAAGTTTTTGAAGAAAATTCGGTGAGTAAGATTGTTGTATGAGGATGGTTTTGTTTTTGATCTTTAATATTGATTTTGCTCTTTTGATTCTTAGTGTTGCTAATGCTTATGTTACGTTTGTTCATTCCCTAATATTATGTGAATTTCTCTAGATACATATGTTGAAATCGTAACACAATATTTTGGCTGATTTCTGCTTTTTGTGTTTAAAGGGAACAAGTAAAATTGAAATTGTATATCTGAAATTCCCGTTATCTGAGGAGGAAGAAGAGGTAGAATGGGAAGGAGATGCATTGAAGAAGATGGAAAACCTCAAAACACTTATTATAAAAAATGGTCGCTTTTCCAGAAGTTCTGAACATCTTCCAAATACTTTAAGAGTGTTTGAATGGCCTGGATATCCTTCACATTATATGCCATCTGATTTTCGTCCAAGGAATCTTTCCATATGCAACCTACCAGGAAGTGGCCTTATAACATTTGGGTTGCCGGGCTCATTGAAGAAGGCAAGTGTAGCAATTTCATTTTTCTTATTTTGTATACCAATACATCACTAACATTATTCGTTTTTCTTCTTTTTCTTTTTGCTGTACTTTTTTTACAGAGGTTCAAAAATATGAAAGAGTTAAATTTAGACAATTGTCAGTATTTAACAAGTATTCTTGACATATCTGGTCTCCAAAATTTAGAAGTTTTTTCATTTCGAAAATGTGAAAATTTAATCACAGTTGACGATTCTATTGGGTTCTTGAGTAAATTGAAAATCTTGGATGCTTACGGTTGCTGCAAGCTAAGGCATTTTCCACCCTTGAAGTTGACATCTCTTGACGAACTGAATCTTTCATGTTGTAAAAATCTCGAGAATTTTCCAGAAATATTAGGAGAGATGAAAAATATAAGAGACATTTTTTTTGTGGACACTTCCATAAAAGAATTTCCATCTTCATTTCAAAATCTCACTCGACTAAGTACATTACGAATATGGGGACGTGGCAATCAGAGGCTACAAAGTAGTATCCTCAAGATGCCAAAGTTATTGATTGATGATGCTGAGAGTCGCCTATTGCCAAAACAAAATGATAAACTAAGTTCTGCAGTATCTTCAAATGTTAATGTGCTTGGACTCCCAAAATGTAACCCTTCAAATGAATTTCTTCCAATAATTCTGACGTGGCTTGCTAATGTGGAAAATTTAGACCTATCGGGGAATGATTTCACAGTTCTTCCAAAGTGTCTCAAAGAATGTCACTTTTTAAGGGTCCTTAATTTGAATGAATGCAAGTATCTTCGAGAAATTAGAGGGATTCCTCCAAAGTTGAAACATTTGTATGCATTGCACTGCAAATCGTTGACTTCCTCGTGTAGAAGGATGCTATTGAATCAGGTTATGATTGTTTTTTTTTGTTTCTTTCTGTTTGACTTCATATTTCATGCTAATTTATCTTGCTAAACTTGTGAACTATTTATGACAAACAGGAACTGCATGAGGCTGGAGAAACTATGTTTCACTTGCCAGGAACTGCAAGGATTCCGGAGTGGTTCGAGCACCGAAGCAGGGGACCATCGATTTCTTTCTGGTTTCGTAACAACCTCCCTTCGGTAGTTCTTTGCATTGTTTGTAAATCGAAGCATAACAAGTGGTGCCCCAACAGTGAATTTCTTTCATTAGAAGTCAATATGTTCCTCAATGGCTATAAATATGATCTTAGCAATCTCATGATAAAACATGATCATACACATGTGTATGATCTGCAACTGTCGGAAGTGTACCTCAGATCTAAAGTGAAGGAAGCACTTCTAAATAAGGAATGGATACATGCAAAGGTTACGTATGAGGGTTCAATGATGAAATCACTGTGTATAAATAGTGGAATCCACATATTCGAGGACAAAACTAGAATGGAGGATATTCAATTCACTAATCCTTCCTTATAAAAGGACACAAATAGTAATGATGATGATGATGAAGAATGTTCACAATACTTCATATCAATTTCAAAACAACCCATTGGTGAAAAAGCTAGATTTATTCATGGACATGGAAGTTTTTTACTCAATTTGCGCTTGTGCTGCAGCAACGACGATTGGATTACTTGTCATGGATGTGAAATGGTCATGTAGTGGTTTTCATTTCTTCTAGTTGCAGCCATTCATTCATTGGGTGATGGTGTGAAATATGATTCTAGTTCAATTTTGTCAACAAAGAAAAGAGATATATCTGGTTTCAAAGGTAAAATCTTTTGTCGTCTGCTATCACCGTAGTTAATTTTAGTTACCTGATTTCTTTTGATATGCTATCACACTTGGGATCCTTTATGGAACTTTGAATTTGTTTTCTTTAGCTTATTCAATGAATAATGGGTATGGTTTGGGTCCCTGGATCATTTCTTGATGAGTAGGTTTCCTTAATTTGAGTAGGAGTAAAGAGGCTAAATTTTTATTGAAGTGCAAAAGCAAGAGGCAGCTATAACATTTTGTTATACCTACTGTGATATATGCTCACTTTTAAAACATCATCCTCTTTTTTAGATTTTAAGATTTGTCTTTTCTGATAATTTTATAAGTTGTATTATATTCATATCTTACAGTATTTTTTTAACATAATGCTGTCTCTGATTTTTTTAGCTTTAATATGAAAAAGGTAAATATCATAATGACATTGAATAAGCCAAGAAATTTCCCACACCTAGTGTGATACATACTATCCTGTGGAAATTTGGAGAAAAATTATTCATGTGTAGGTATAATCATATATTGGTAGCTTCTTGGTATTTACTCATACATACACAAAGTTTCTGGTGCATTTAGATTTGAGACTAAATTCACTATTAGTATTGTCAAGAAGCATCATTTGCATCTATAAGTAGTCTTGTATATGTGCTAAGCTATGAAGAAAATAAAAAGGAAGCTACAATGCCTAAAACTCAAAGAGATCAGTTGAAGGGAATAAGCACCTACCTAGCTTTCAACAACTTGTAAATATGCACGTACCTAGTTTGATATGTTAAAATGAAGCAAAATTTGGTGGATCAACCATGGATTCTCATCAGCAAATGTGTTCAGTTGATTGATTCATTGTTTGTTCTTCAGTCTTCTTTGCAGAAGTTGGTGGATCAACCATGGATTCTCATCATTGATTTTGTTGTTGAATATGTTAAACATAAAGATGTTCACCTAAGTAAGATTTTCTGCTAGATGGGTGTTTTTTTAATCATTCGTATGGTGTGTACAGAGGAAAGCTAATTTTTTTAATAAATGACCCATGCAACATTGTGTTATTATTTCTATGCAGCATTTAAATTAATACAAACTTTGACATCTTAAATACTTTTTTGAAGTTTCAATTTTGAACTAAGCTTGGATTGAGGCCATAAATCCTTTATTGTTGGTAACAAGATTCATATACCAGTTAACATCCTGAAGTTTCACTATTTATTTTGACCAAGGTGTTTTACTATTTAGAGTCTTACATATGTAGGTTTATATTTACATGTGGATGACTGAGAAGTAACCTTGAATGTTCCCTTGGGCAAGCAGGTTTTTGGAGGGGAACTGTAATTACAGGAGGTCATTCAGAGGTATATATATATGTCATGGAGATGAGATGACAGAAATGATTTGGCCCCTCTAAAGTAAGAGGGTGCACTCTTAGAGATGAAGTGCAATGATAACCGTTGATTACAAAATCCATGATTGAAATTGTAATTAAATACATATACTGATACATGTATAAAAAATCATGAAATTGTTAAAACTTATATAGTTGATTATCAGAAATATAATTCTGCTCATTATCCTCTAAAGTGCACCCTTCACTTCAGAGGATCCAAATCCTAAGACAACTAGATTTGTGTAGGGAAAATTTATGCTTGATATGTTTTATTCACAATAGGGATAGGGTGGTTTACTCTTACCATGAAGTTGACATATTTCCATGAATCTATTATATGGCTTATGTTTTGAGAATACACGTGAATCATGCAAATCTCATATAATTGCATATGTAGAAACACTTCTTGTAACTAAGTTTATGCATTATTTAAATGTTACCTGATAATTAACGAATATTTTGGCATTGTCTCAGCTCGGTGCATCCTTGAGCACTCACCAAATCTAGATGAATGGGTGCATCCTTGAGCACTAAGTTTGAACATATTTTTTTTAATACTCAACATTTCTTTGAATTTGGGTTTGAGTCTAATTCAACTCTAAAAGTTAATTCATGGAGTGGAGTTATCTCTCACTTATGGGGTATTTCCATTAACACTAATCAGGTCATATCGCTATCTATCTGATGTGGAGCTTTCAAATCGCCTCCTCACACTTGTGATTGGGTATCCGAAGCATGATCAATGTGTCTTGATGACAGGTGGCCCACCAAATCTCCCTAGACTCTAATATCATCTACTCCTCCCGTCTCAATTTAATTGTCTTATTTTTCTTTGTCTCAAATTATTTCACTTTAGAATCCCAATTCAACATTTATTATTTTTTCCAACAATACCCTAACTTTTATTTGTATTTCCAAGGTTTTCATTCCTCTCTCATCATAATAATATCGGGGTATTTTAGTACTACTATACTTTTTGAGCATAAAAAGTAGTATATCTAATCATTTTCTTAAAACTCACGGATAACTTTAAACGACAATTAAATTGAGACGGATAGAGTAATAATAATTTAGATTTGTGCATAGCTCATTCACTAAAGCAAGCAGCCCAGGGGATGAAGATTGTCTTCTATTACACCTTTTTTTTGGGTCCCAACTTCTAGTACACTTCCACGTGGTGTTTTCACTGGTCAAAAACATGAGCTAGAAGAAATGCTACCTCATTTATGGTTAAGTATAATTATTGTAGAATCTTACATGCCCGGTTCCTGAGTGTTTGGTTGGTTTAGACTTTGGATGAGTCAACTCCAATCACTCGGCTCGAATCTGGCAAGAGTGAGGAAGAATAAAAGAAGAAATGAGGTATTCTAAAATACCTCTTTTAATAGATAATATAAATAGGTTTTTTAGATAATACTTCCTCCATTCTTAATTATAAATTTTTTTAGCACTTTTGTTTGTCTCCAAATATGAGATCTTTTACAAATATAATGATCCATTTATTAATAATTTTTTCATGTATGTTCTTTATTAATACTACCAAATTATTTTGGTATATAAAAAATTAACATTGAATGTTTCTATAGACAAAGGGCAATTTAGTAATATTCATACACCTAGGGCTTCATTAAAGCCTCCGAGGGCCAAAACCCAATGGGAAAAAGACCCAGGGAGGGAAAAAGAGTACCCCGACTAAGAAATAGTTACTTGAGAAGTACATAACAATTACAATGAATATAAACATCCCAACGGGCAATTGAACCATTCCGCCCATCCTACCCCAGCATTTCTCCCTTTCCTAGCTTTGAACCAACTCCACCCACGATTTTTAACTCACTGTACAATTGATGATCTAGATACCGTTTGCCCTTTGAACGCTACATTATTCCTAGCCACCCAAATGTTCCATACTACCGCCAACCAAATAAGGTGCTTCACGCCTCTTCTTTTCTTCCCACGTACCAGCTTACCAAATTCCATAAAATGGTTGATAACATCATCATTCGTATCGTCATGTTCTCCCATCCACGAGTATACTTGCTGCCACACTGCTTTAGTCACCTCGCACGACCGAAATAGATGCGTAATTGTCTCCATCTCCTTCGCACAAAGAGCGCAATTGGTGTCGTTTTGCTGCTGCAAAATTCCGCGTCTTAACAGTGCATCTCGGGTTGCCACTCTACTCCACAGCACCCTCCAGCCTAATATCAGTATTTTTGATGAAGCGTCGCTCTTCCATAGCTCCCTACATGCGCTTGTTAATGATTCTTGCTCCTGATCGCGTGCACCTGCAAAATAAGTATTCAACCATTCATAGCAACGTTTCACGGTGAAGCCGTTAGTGCTGTCGATTGCACAGCGCCAGCGATCTTCTATTTCTTTTGCTGGTGTAACAGCCAGCAACAACTCCTTTAAGCAGATCACATTCTCTTCTTCTTCCAGCTGAATATCCCTTGCCCAAGACCAATTCCAACGCCACACATTTCCGAACCAGCACCCCATCTCTCCTACGACAGCATCTTTAATATTACACCTCCTATAAACCAATGGAAATTGATCTGCAAAGCTCTCCATTCCCAACCAACAATCAGTCCAAAAGCGCGTCAAATTCCCTCTCCCCAATTTTAGTTTAACCACTTCATCAAACAAGCCTTGTTCTAGATTCGTTCCCTCCCCCAAGAGACATATATCCCTCCACCAAATTGATTTATTTTGCCACCCTCTTCTATTCGCTGCTGCTGTAGGCCACCTCCCATCCAAATCATATTTGTTCAACAATACCTTCTTCCATAGAGAGTTCCCCCCATCCCCCAAAATTCTCCATCTCCATTTAGTTAAAAGTGCTATGTTGAAAGCCTCCAAATTTTTTATACCTAGACCTCCCCTATTCTTTGCTATACAAATTATGTTCCAATTAATCCAAGCTACTTTTTTGTTCTCCCCATCGCCTCCCCATAAAAATCTCCTTTGCAATGTCGTTATTTCACTAATCACTTTTTTGGGTGATTTGTAGAATGAGAAAAGATATAATGGAAGTGATGATAGTACCGAATTGATGAGGGTAACCCGTCCTCCAATAGAAAGTTGTCGGCTTCTCCAACTATCTAACCTTGCTTTTATTGAATCAACAACCGGTTGCCAAGTACTTGATCTTCTCGGATTGGCCCCAATGGGAACGCCTAAAAATTTGAATGGTAACGACCCCACTTTACATGCTAAAAATTGAGAAATCCCCTCCAAAATCCTTCCTTCAATATTTCGACCGATCACAGTGCTCTTTGCAAAATTAATTTTCAAACCGGAGACTAATTCAAAACTTCTTAGGATTTCTTTCCAACACCAAATACTCTTCTCCCCACCTTTACAGAAAAAAATAGTGTTATACGCAAATTGTAACACTTCAACTGAAAGAGACTCTTCTACTTTAAAACCGTGCAGCTTTTGTACAACAATACCTTTGCTAGCATTTTGTACAAACAGTCTATGAGCGAAATTGGCCTATATTCCCCCAACCCTTGCAGACTATTATTCTTAGGAATGAGCGCAAGGAATGATGCGCTCACCGCTTTGGGTAACCTCGCCAATCTATGGAATTCCTCAAAAAACTTCACAATTTCCGGCTTCACAATGTAAATGGCTCCATAAGCATCTCGTTATCCCTTGATAAACTCTAATTTAGTGCATTTTTAGAGATACTTTTGGATTACTTTTTAGAGCAATTATTACCAATTATATAAGTCATTGACTTAATTTGCTCTATATTTTGCAGAGAAGAAAAAATATAGAAAAAGAATAAATGTACAATTTATAGCCAATTGGAACGTAAAATAATATATATATATATATATATATATATATATATATATACATATATATTATATGCTGTGAATTAAAAGAAAGAAGAAGCCAGCCCAATTGATGGAAGGCTTTTGCTTTCCCCACACCCCCTCCTACTCAAAACACACCCATTCACCCTACACATTTACTAAACTAACCCCACTTAAAATTGATTTTCCCCCTCTACCCCTCTCCCTCTTCTTCTCCTTCAACACAACACACCCCTCTAAAATCCCAAACCTCCCCCCCTCTCCACTCCAAACCCACCCATCCTCACCTTCATCATTCACTCCTATTCAACTACCCAACATTGGCAACTAGCTCAAGGTAATAACCCTACCAAACTTTTTTCATTTTGGTTCTGTTTTCAGTTTTTCACGCCATTTTTTTTTCTGTATTCGCGCTCCGTTCGAACAGGGTCGTTCGAACATGTTCGAATGATCGTGTTCGAACAAGTGTTTAATGGGGTGTGACTTTGCTAGGTTCGAACACCATCATTCGAACGTGTTCGCATAAGGGCGTTCGAACAGCGTTCGCATAAGGCCGTTCGAACAGTAGCAGATGAGATGACAACTGACATCGTAGAATCCCAAGATTTTACTAGTTCATTCAAAACGGATACGGTAATAATGAATTAGTTGTTTTAATTTTAGCGAACTATTCAATTTATTTAACTGACACTTAGTAATTGAATTTCAGTTATTCCCTAGTCGTGAGGAGTTGCTGACGTGGGTGCGTGCGGTTGGAAAATCTCTTGGGATGGTGATTGTTATAGGAAGATCTGACACCGGACGACGATCAGGTAAACAATACTGCATGTTGATTTGTGATAAAGCTGGATCTTACAAGACAAATGTTGAGGAAGGCACGAACACTAGAAAATGTTGTTGTCAGTTCAGACTGAAAGGGAAATTTATTAAGAAGCTTGGAGGATGGATTTTGAGGGTTATGAATGGAACTCATAACCATGGTATGGCTACTTATCATGAAGGACGTCCGTACATTGGTAGGTTATCTTCAGAAGAGAAGGATCTAGTGGCTAGAATGACTAGGAACCATACTCGGCCAAAATTGATACTGAATGAGCTGAAATTGATGAAGCCTGATGATAACTATACGGTTGTGAAACAAATTTACAACTGTCGTCAAAGGCAAAGGTCGGCTATGCGTGAGGGTAGGACTGAGCTCCAACAACTGATGTTTTATTTGCAACGCGATAATTATGTTTACTGGACTCGACTTGCAGAGGGAACTACCGTTGTGAAGGACATCTTTTAGGCACATCCAGATTCCATTGAGCTTCTAAACACCTTCCCGGTTGTTTTGTTGATTGATTCCACCTATAGAACCAACCGGTACAGGTATCCGTTGGTTGAGATCGTTGGTGTAACATCAACAGAGAAGACTTACTCTGCTGCATTTGCTTATGTCAATTGGGAGAGGACGGATAACTTTGCATGGGTTCTTGAGAAATTGAGGGGTTTATTTAGGAGACAGGATGAAGTACCACAAGTCATACTTACGGACAGAGACACGGGTATGATGAATGCTCTGGCAGGAATATTTCCAACATCTGCAAACTTGTTGTGCCAATTTCACATTAAGAAAAATGTGAGGGCCAAAGCAAGGCTCATTGTGAAAGACCAATCTGTTGTTAATGACATTATGGGTGCATTTCAATCTGTTGTGCATGCGAAGACCACAGAAGAGTATGATTATGAGTTGGGTCTGTTTAACGACTTGGCAGGACCTTATCCCAGTTTCATAGAGTATGTCAGGACCACCTGGCTAGACCCCTTCAAGGAAAAATTCATTGATTCATGGATAAATAACCATATGCACCTTGGCAACACTACCACCAACAGAGTTGAGTCTGCACACTCTCACTTGAAGCAAATATTACGAGACAGTAGGGGAGATTTGTGTAAGTGCTGGGATGGAATGCAGACCATGCTTAGGATACAACATTCTGACCTTAAAATGCACTTCGAGCATAGTTTGAGTAGAGTGAAAGTACACCACTTGAAGAAGAAGATTTTTGATGAAATTAAGGGTTTAGTTTCATCTAATGCTATAGACCATATTTTGGATGAGATGCAACACACTGGATCCGTTTCACTTAACCCATCATTATGTCAACACACGCTCCGGACCACACACGGACTACCATGTGCATGTGAGCTTTCAAGGTATGATGTACAAACTCATAATTATATTGTGTCTACAAAAAAAACTTGTTTATGTCAATTGGGTTGTCACTAAATCAATGTCGCATTTTTTGTAGGGTTATGATGGACTGCACTCCAATTCCCTTGAGCATGATTCACCAACATTGGCAGAGGTTGAATTTCAAAATACAGACAGAGGTAATGGATGATGAGTTGAGTGTAGACATTGAACTTGAAGCTATCAAAAGAAGGTTTGAGGCCTCTGATCACGCCGGTAGAGTTATGATTAAAGCAAAAGCACGTGAATTGGCATTCCCAGACACGACTTCCATGTGTCCACCTCCGGATACGATCATTACAAAGGGAGCACCAAAAAAAGATAAGAAAGGGAAAGTTGATTACTCAACAAAGCGAGACAAGTCTTTTTGGGAGCATGTAGATGACAAATTTGACTCCCCCGATGGTTCATCTAGTGGATGTTTTGCTCAGTCTCGTAAACGCCCTACTCCTCCCCAAAGTAGGAGTGGAACGCCTACAAACCCACACAGTTCGGGTTCCACTCCTACTTTGTCAACGTGTCCAGCACCTAATCCATCAGAAAGCAAAAAGAGAACTCAAGCTGACAGTGCTACTACAATCCCTACTCCTCCACTACATAAGAAACCAACACCCACACCTATTGTTACAGAAGCTGCTGCTACTACTGTTTCAACAGCTCTTATTTTGACACCAACACTTACTTTGACACCAGCTCCTCATCCAAAACCCACACCTATGGATGCTGCACACATTGATGTTTTTAATACTTACATAATAGGGATGCCAGAATACATGCGTTCCTATGTTCAAAAAATTGTTAATGTGGTAGGTGATGGAAATTGTGGCTTCCGGTGTATTGCTGCATTTCTTGGTAGGGGTGAGGAGGCTTGGCAGTCAGTCAGAACTGATCTGATGGAGGAGCTTAACCAATACAATGACTTCTACACTAGACTGTATGGTGGTATTGGTAAGGTCACATTTTTGATGAGGGCATTGTTGAGGGCACATCATGGACATAATGTTGAAGATAATTGGATGACTACACCAGATATGGGGTATCTAATCAGTAACAAGTACAAAGTCGTCCTGACTTGTTGGTCACCTAATTGTTGTTACACAATTTTTCCATTCAATGTTGCACCATTCAGAACTGCCCGACAGTTCAACATCCTTTTGGTACCAGAACACAAACACTTTGTACAGGTAAACTGTCTTCTATTTAGATTCAATGTAGTAATTCCAAAACATTACATAACATTCTGTTTTTTGTTGTCTTTTTGAAGGTCTTTATGAAGCCTGGAAGTCCAATGCCCTTGCCGGATTTGATATGGAATACTAATAGGGCACCCATAGCAAAGGGTTGGGACTCGCTTTTTGTTGGCCGGATACAAAAGTGGAAGAATTTGCTCATACAATCACAACCCCCCCATCCCCTTCCTTGTGTAGATTTAAGTAAAGATAGTGATGGTAGTCAATGTTAAGTTAGGTTTATAATTTTGGTACACAATGTTGTATAATTTTGGTACATAATGTTAAAGTTAGGTTTATATTTTGAAATCACCAAAACTGTGTGCTGATTTATTTAGTTTCTGTTTCTGCATAACAGTGGTTCGCATGTGGCCATTCGAACGCCTGTTCGAACGCACCCATTCGAACACGTTCGAATAAAGCCATTCGAGGCAGCCAAAACACACCCTCACACCATCAGTTAACAATATTCCTTAACACGGATGACATTATTCGAACAGGTTCGAACGATGTCATGCGAACAGTACCAATTCCTTAACACGCACAACGTCGTTCGAACTGGTTTGCATAACCTCGTTCGAACAGTCACTTAACCCGTGTTACACGAGCGTCCCACGCGAGGTCATTTTGGGGAAAAATAAGTTGGGGGGTGTGCGAGGAGTAGGAGGGGGTGTGGGGAAAGCAATGGCCTTGATGGAATTCAAAAAGGCCCATGCAACCTTCTACTTGGAAAAGGAATTGAAGCCCAGCTATAAGAGAAAAGTGCCGTGAGTGAATTCCTGGAGTTTTGTTATGCACGGAACCTATTTCCTATTTGGCTGGATATAAATTGGTTGTTGCACATATCAAAGAATTGGAGGCGGTACACCACACACATAAAACAGGAGCCGCGTGAGAGGAGAAGACGCACCAACAGTAGCGCCGACATAGTGGAGGAGGAAGATTTGGTACCCGTTTTTGACATCGTGAGAGAGCTTTGGAGCAGAAAAAGGAGACTGGAGACTCAGAATAATAATTTCTCTAATTTCCGGGTTATTTTTATCTCTGTAATTCATGACTCTAATTTCTATTTTATTGTTCTTTATGATTTTGGATAGCTAAATCCTCTTCTAGGGTCTAGGTGGATCTTGCTTGATTAGAGACCTTTTTATGTTCTAATTTCTGGTTTAAATTCCTGTTTTTATTTTAATTAATATTGTCCTATTGTTTTTATCACATGATTAGGATTAGCTACCATTTGCATGTTTATAATCAATTAGTTGATCAGCGACCGTACTGCAATTAGTTGGTGGACCTATAGGATAATTGGGGCTATATTTAAGGCATGACCAAACCATAATTTAGTCTTCCAATCTTTCAACCTTTTTGTTCTGTATGCTTTTCCTGAATTTAAATTCTTGCATGACCAAACGAGGGTTAATTTAGGAAAAAGAATATTAATCGCGAATGACCAAACGGATTAATAGTTTTAGTAAAGGGATTGGTAATTAAGTAAAATAAGGGAATTCAGGTAGGATTAGACATAGGGGAATCGAAGCTTGCAAGTGAAACCGTGATCCTAGGCCTCCCTCCATCGATTAAATCTAGTATTTTAATTCTTGTTATTTATTTCTTTTTATTTGTTTTCATTACAACTAAATCATTGGTTCGTCTAAACAATATATAATCTTGACTAGTTTGGTACTTGTTAATTAATCCCTGTGGATACGATAATCTTTTATACTACTTCTGCGAAAGAGTACACTTGCTCTAAGTGTGTTTTTAACGCAACAAGTTTTGTATCCCTCATAGAAATCTGATTAAATTGTACTCCATCAAGTTTGGTCTATTGAAAATTTCCTCTTTAAATTTCCTTTCAAAATGATCTTTAACCACTGTTTTCACTCCCTCCACGTCCTCCACCCATTCACCATTCACCTTTAGTTTCAATAATTGTGTCCTTCTATTACCTTTGATACAAGCGTGAAAGAATCTACTATTTGAGTCCCCTTCCGCCAACCACTGTATTTTTGATTTTTGTGCTATTAAGCTCTCCCTTGCATGAAGTTCCAACCAAAACTCGTTGTTCATCCGCTTTCTTAGTTCTTCGTCAATATTACCCCCCCTCCGATGCTATCCTTTCCACCTCATTCAAGTCTTTCACTATGTTTTCAATTTTTAAATATTTGATGCCAAAAACCTCACGATTCCACTTCCTTAACTTTTCCTTCAACATTCTCAACTTTTCTTTTAAAACATAAGAGTCTCTCCCCTCCACCCTAAAGGATGTCCAGCACTCATAGACAAATTTCTTGAATTCCTTGTGCTCCAACCAACAATTATTAAATCTGAATGGTTTGGGGCCCCAATTTAACGATGAGGTAACCAGCCAGACTGGGCAGTGATAAGATATGTCCTTGTCACCTATCCATTGAGCACTAACATTCCACCTTGAGACCAAGCCTTCCGTCAACAGGATTCTATCAATTCTACTCGCCCTTCCATCCGCCCCAAAACATGTGAATTTCTTGCCAAGAGTCGGCAAATCAAGGAGCTCCATGTCTTCCAAAAAGGCTGCAAATTCTCTCATCTCGGTTTGATTTAAACTAACCGAATTACCACTTCTCCCGGCTCTAGAAGTAACCGCATTGAAGTCCCCTGCTATGCATCAATCTCCTACCTCGAAGTCATCTTTTAAGCACCTTAGGTTGTCCCACAGCCTCCTCTTACCACTCATATTACAAGCTGAGTAAACATTCACCAAGTAGCAGACATATCCTTCTATTTTAGCACAAATGCCAACAAAGTGTTCTCCGGAAAATGAAAACATAACCTCCAACAAATCCGGCTTCCATACGCTTAGCAAACCACCTGACTGTCCAATTGCGTTTTTATTAACCCAATAAAAATTAGGTTCACCCCACATGCTAGCTATCATTCTTCTCGATAAATCGCTGGTCTTTGTTTCTTGTATCATGCAAAAATCTATCTTCTCATCAACTACCAATTTCCTCAGGCGCTTTCTCTTGGCAGCGCCCCCGCCCTCTCATGTTTAGTGTTGCAATCTTCATTGAGACATTTTTTCTTCCCCTTCTTAGCCTTCGCATTCTGGTCCCTTGCTTCCAAAGACCAGATTTTTTCATTGTATACCTCATCTTTGCTACGCCCTGTAACGCCTAAATTATCTTTTGCAAAGCTCCACACCCTTTTCGCTAGGGCTGAGCATTGGGCGGGTTCGGGCCCAAATGGCCCAAACTATTCAAAACCGAATGGACTCTATGTAGGCCCATTTCCGCCCATTGCAACGTTCGGTTTACTGCGGGTTCAGTTTTGGGCGGGTTCGGTTTCTGCGGGTGGCCTTGGGCGGGTTTGGGCCTATTTATGTGGCCAAATTTAATTTAAATAGGTCTATTTATGGGCCAATTGTTTGGGCCAAAAATCAATTAGTCATAACTTTGATGTTAATTTCAATTTGCAAACAGCAAACCTGTGAATGTGATATCAAATTTAAATAAATACTACTTTTGATAAATGCCAATTTTCAACCTTGTGATTAAAAGTCTCATAATAAAAAATCATCCAAAAGTCTCATAATAAAAGTCTCATACCCTGTGAATGTGATATCCCGAATGAAAATTATGAAATCATCCATAATAAAAGTCTTCCTTAAGTCCATAACCAAAAAAGTTTATAACAAGTACATAACCAAAAAAGTTTATAACAAGTCCATAATTCCTAATAAAAGTATATAACTAGAAAGAAGAAACAGTCCTTAATCCGTCTTAGCTTTCAATAGGTCTTGGCTTCTTGCATTCATGATACCTAAGGAAAAAAAGTTGTTAGTTTAAGAGATATGAGAGGGAAAACAAAGCTACAAACAGAATAATGGTAATATAATCACATATCATAACCGTTTAAATTGAATCAGAGCAACGTCTTCTAGTTTGTTGATTAGGACAACAAAATGTCACTAGTTCAGTTGGTAAATTAGGGTAATATCCTGCACTGAACTATTCATTTCTTGATAGAAATGGAGAGGAACTTCACAAATACAGCGACCCTATATACTAATAAATGCATAATTTCTGCCAACAACTAAACCAGTGGCCCTATATTACCCTAATTAACAAACTACAAATCATTGGTCAGAATCAAATCCAGAGAAACTTAATTTCATCAAAGGCAGCAGCAATAGTGGTCCTAAATTCCAAATATATACCTAGTTCCAAATGAGAAGAACTTAGTTAAACAGGTTGTAACTAGGGTCCCCAAACTGTGGCAGCAGCAATAGTGGTTGAGATGACTCCAACTGTGGCAGCAATAATCACCTATTATTAAAAAAGAAAACAGAATGAGAATAAGCAATACACACAATAAACAAGAACAAAATTGGTTGTAATGACTCCAACATAGTGCCAAGAAAACTTACATTAATTTCTCAAATCACAACCAATATTTGGTTGTGATTGAGATGATGAAACATCACTAGATACTTCAACTCCTCCAGACCAAATTCATACATGCATTCAAACACAAATGGAATTAAGCAGACTTATACATGCATTCACGGTAGATAAGAAGACTTATATATTTCATACATACATGATACATTCAAACACAAATGAAATTAAGCAGACTTATACATGCATTCATATATACATGAGTATTAAAATGAGTATTAGACCATATATTTCACATTAAAACAGACTTATAAAATATCCTACAAAGTACAAAGTACAAACAAACTTATAGTGACCACTTGAAATTCCCATAGAAAAAAACCATTTGAAATTAAGCAAACAAACACAAATGAAATAATCAATTACAGTTATATAACTTCTAAGCCTTTGATTTTGAGAGAATACCTTGATGTTGATGATGTTCAATACTGCAACTACAGTTATATATCTTCTGACTTCTAAGCCTTCAATACCTTGCTTGTAACCCTGCAACATAACATTAAATCGAAAAAAAACAAGAAGTAGGTTAACACTTAACACTTTAAACGAAATGAAAAACCTAAATATAAAAAACAAGAAAGTTCAGAGATGAAGTAAATGAGAACAAATGCGATTTGGTAAATGAAAACTGGAAAAGAACAGAGATGAAGTAAACTGGAATACCTTGATGTTGATGATGAAGGAGGCGAGAGAACAGAGACGAGGGAGCAGAGACGAACGAACAGATGCGATTTGGGGGTTTTGGATTTTGGAAACGAAATGACGAGAGAGCAAAGACGAGGGAGCAGAGAAGAGGGAAACAGATGTTGAATTGTTGATGATGTTCAAACAGATGCGATTTGGGGGTTTTGGATTTTGGGGTTTTTGCAATACGGCGTGTTCACTGTTTACGTAAGTGAGAGGAGAGAAACAGATGTTGATGATGTTCAGATGTTGATGATGTTCAGTTGATCAGTTCAGAGACGAGAGCAGAGACGAGAAGGAACAAATTCGTTGATGATGTTCATTTCATTGTTCAGAGACGAGAGGAGAGAAACTGTGAGTGAAAGAAGAAAGGGTACTGCGGCGTGTTTTCACTGTTTACGTTTATATACCTAGGGTTTTTAGTAACATATATTCGGGCGGGTAGTGCGGGTGGGGTTGAAGTGTCACTGCACCCGCCCGTGTGTACCCATCTCAACCATTTCCGCAGCACCGTGTGTACCCGCCACCCGACCAAACCCAACCGCGTGAAACTGTGCAGCTGCGGTTCCAATGGGTTCGGGCGGGTCCTGTTGTTGTGATCACCCCTACTTTTCGCTACATAAATTTCATGCTCCACCAAATTTCTCTCATTGCCAACTCTAATATCCAAGTCTCCAATTGACACTTCGCCTAATACATCTTCTCCTTCTTCGCAATTTATTGAGAAGGATAAGTCTGTGTTTGGATACTTACGATCAACCACGTGCAATTTTGATGTTTCAGAGTCACCAATGGAAGGTATTAAATCACTTGCATCATCATTTATAATCCCTACAATAACTCCAGGAATTTCGCCTATGGAGCCATCCTTCTCTCTACTTTTGGCCTTTTTTACTTTGGATCTTTTTTTCATTTTTTTCCTTGGCCCATCATCGTTAATATTTTGTGTTTCATCATCTATATTTTTTGGCGTTTGCTTTTCCCACACCCCCTCCTACTCGAAACACACCCCATAAGGGTGTGAAATGACCAAAAGGCCAGGCCAAACCTCTTTTTTTTCACGAATTTTCACCTGTTCGAACACGGGCCTTCGAACAGGTTCGCACGCGGCCATTCGCGTGTGTTAAATATGGGGACACACCCTCTTGGGTGTTTTTCACCTGTTCGAATGGGGTCATGCGAACATGTTCGAATGTGGTCATGCGAATATGTTCGCATGAGGCTGTTCGAACCAGTGTTGCAGAGCGACAGATACTGGACGTCTCAGATTCCGCCGACAGTTTTGATCAACGGCTTACAATCAGTCAAATGTGTGTCAGATAAAGGAGTGGATGTCAATCCCTTTGGAAAATGTGTCTGAACGGATAGAATTTAAACGGCTCAGATTTGTGATCTAAAAATGAAATCAACGGCTGACATTTCACCATGCCTATTATAAAAGGGGGTTCACATCCTCAGACCTTCTTCACCAAACCCTAATCTGCTTCTTCACCAAAACCTACTCTCCCTCTTGACAGCTACAACCAAGCTGAAATGGAATGGCAATTGTGCCCAACCCAGTACTCATCCACCAAATTCCTAACGGCCCTTCATCACCATGGGACTGTCACCACCGACGAACATGGTGTTGTGTTTCGTTGTCCTAACCATGTATTCTGCAGGATGAGTAAGGACATCACCTTCGCCCAACTGAAGGAAAAGGCTGAGAGGAAGATTCGTCCAGAGGGAGCGTGGTGTAAAGACGTGGAGCGTATACGTTACCGAAAGTACAACCGTCTTGATTACGGGACTGGCTATTTTTCAGTTATGGAGATCCGCAACGATGACGACGTTGGGACCATGATGGAATATCATGCTACACTTCCGATGGGGCGACAAGTCTTAGAGTTGTACGTGGACACAATACGCACTCCAGAAGAGATCATTTATCTTCTAGAACAGGGACTACCGAAACACTAGTTTCTTAGTTAGTTGTTTGCTTATGTTGGTTTTATGTCTTTCGTATTTCATGTCTTTCGTATTTCATGTATGGTTATGGTTTGTAATAAAAAGGCAATAAATTTGCGCCAAATTAAGTAGATGACATCAGAAAAATACTTAATAATATAAAAAGTAGTTAAATTATACAAAAGTTCCAAACAAATATCCCCCCTTAAGACATCATCCTACTGGGTGTTGCGCCCCCTCCTCTGATACACATTGACGATCCTCCTCCTAAACCTACGGAAGGGGTTGAGTAACCTCTTGATGCGCTGAAAGACGCTCCTGGTTGGCTCTGGGACATTATCATTGATGGTCCCATCCATCTCATCCACCATATCCAGGAGCTCTGGCAGCATCTGTCAAACAAATAACATAACATTATTTAAATAAGTAGATTTAAATAAGTAGAAGAAACTTATTACTGTAATTAACATAAAAAACACGTACCACACTGACATCCGGCTCATCCACAAGCTCTACATAATTTTCAGGGAAGGCAAAGGGATGTGAGACCCTAGAAAACCATGGAAAGTAGCCCGGCACCGTGTTTGAGGACAAATGACACAGGCACAATAAGCCAATATGTTCAACAAAATAAGAAACAAAATTGACAACACGCTATTATATAACAATAACTTACCCGGCCAGCATAGAACTCAGTCAAAATATGAGACCCGTATGTGGGCAAGACAGAACCATCAACAGGTCCACCAGGGAATGGGAATGTAGCCCTAGGAGCAGCAGCAGGCTCCTGAGGCTCAACATCCTCCTCATGTTGAGCACCAACCTCCTCATGTGCATGACCAGAAGGGCCGGTCAGCTCATATGCCGGAAATTGAGCATCACGCTCAACATCCCGGCCAATATCATCAACCTCCGGTGGGGGAGGAGGGACGTCTAATATGTCCCTACGCCTACCCCTCCGGGAAGGTTCAGCTCCATCTTGCCTCCGTTTGCGTTCGGAAGCCGTCGGGGGTGGCCTACGCTCCGGCTGTTGCGAACTACCGCCACGATGCCTCACCATATCTGAAACAACAACCATTAAACCAATTAAGCAACATAACCAGCAAAATAACAGAAACAATACTGTCACACCTGTTCGAACAGCATCATTCGCACCTGTTCGAACAGAATCATTCACACCTATTCGAACAACCCCATTCGAACAGGTGTTCGCATGGCCTCATTCGAACGGTGTTCGCATGACCTCATTCGAACACCTTCGTTTTCACGTGTTCGCATGAGGTCATGCGAACACAGCAGATGCACAGAAAAAAAAAACCCAAATGTACAGAAGGGAGAGAGGGTTACCTGAATGAAAATGGAACGATTAGAGAGAGTGAGAGGAGGCGAACAAAACCCAGGTGGTCTTGAGGGTGTTTGTGGAGAAGATTGAGTGGGAGATTGGGTGAGATTGAGTGAGTTGTGAGAAGTTGAGTGAGAGGGAGAGTGTAGGGTTCGAATGAGAGGGAGAGTGAAAGGGAAAATGAGAGGAGTGAGGGGTGTGAGGGTGTGAGTGTGTGTGTGTGTGTTTTTTTTTTTTTAAGTTGAGGGTATTTTAGGGTTTTTAGAAGTTAGGGGGTGTGAAAGAGTAGGAGGGGGTGTGGGGAAAGTAAAGTCCTATTTTTTTCCTCCAGCCCAATACGTTTTTCTTCAGTTGGATCACTTTGGGCCTTCCAGTTATTAAGCCCATTATCATCAGCCTGCTTCTCTTCATTAATCAGCTTTCCAATAACTCCGGACCCACAATCCTCAGCGCAATCATTGCCATTTTCGGAGCTCCCATGGTTTGCATCTGATCCCACTTGATTGACTTGTTCCTCGTGCTGTAATTGCTCTTCCCTAGGAGACACCAACTTTTCGTTTTCCGCATGATCAAATCCATCAGCCTCGTTTCTCCTTTCTCCATGTGATAACTCTTCATGTGCCTTCTCATCATTATTAGCCATCATTTCATTGTTAATGTTTGTTGCCTCGAAAATTGGTGCTTTTTTCAAACCATGCGACCCTTCACCTTCCACCCTATCATCTTCTTCGTCGGAACTTCCATCAAGCCCATCCTCCACCGCAAACAGCAGCGGACCATCGTCGTCCCCACTTTCGGAATCACTTTAAGAACTGTTGTCTACATCATTGGACTCATAAGCTTGGGTTAATCCATCCCATCGCATCGGACCACACCACTCTTCCAGCACCTTGATATGGAACATTGATCCATTGATACTTGCATACACCACCATGTTGAAAACATCATAACTCCTTGTTCTGATTAGTATTCTTGCCACATCCATTGAAGTTTTCTTTCTTGTATTTTCATCGACACCTATAAACGTTCCAAATTTGCGGGCCAACGCCGAGAAGAAATCATTGTTCCAAGCATGGACAGGAATTCCATGACATCGAACCCACACCGCCCTCTCGTTATCCACCTCCGTGGGACTCCATCCTCTGATGTCCTCAAATTTTTCGTACACCCATTCCTTTGCATTTTGACGAGCGCCGGGATTATCCCTTCCTCCATTTCTTCCAATAATACTTTCTTGGCCCCCAATGGAGTCACCTTGATTGAGAAAAACCCTTCCATGTTAAGCCATTCTTGGACCATATGTGCGCCGCCTGTGTTCTTCACAACGCCAATGTATTTCTTTTTGTGTTGATTCATATCCTCTTCAGAGACCTCGTACCATACATCGCACAGATTCTTCTTTCTGAAATAGACAATCTTCTGCTCAGGTTGCACTGGTTTTGAAATCCATTTCTTGGTCACTGTCCTCTGCATCTTTTTGTTTCTCCCCCTATCGTTTCCACTTCCACCTTCACCTTTGTCGTTTTTTCCATACGCCGGTGTTGGTTCTTCCTTTCTTGCCTTACCTCCCTCTCTCCCATCAGATACTGCTTGCCACACCTTTTGGTTTCTGTACTGTGTGTTTGTGAACTTGGTCTGTCTCCTGCCTTGGTTTTCCTTCAACTCTTTGTTTCTTTCTCTTTCGAATCTTGGGATATTGACGTGTAGTTTAGTTGCTCCAATGATGATGTTATCGAATTTCATAGCGAATAATCTGATATCCTCAACATCAACGAACCTGGAGAAGCCAAACCTCTGCCCCCATTTGTTTCTCTTTGGAGGAACAACGACTTCCACTACCTTTCCGTACAGCGCAAAGGCCCTAAGCATTTCTTTTGCTCCATGTAAATCTGGAAATTTTGAGAAGTAAAAGGAAGCCGTCCTCTCCTTGCTCCCATACCATCCCATTCCTGCGATGTCCATCCTCCCATGATTCTCGTTGCTGAAATTGTGCCGTTGATAGTGTTTCCTCCTACTCACTAGGTTCCAGACTCCGTCGTCGTCACTAGGTATTTTTGCTTATATGCTTCTAAGACTTAAATTATTACTTGAACCTCAATAATATTGTCTTGTAATTAATTAAATATGCAAGAAAACACAAAACAAGGGTTAAAGAATTATTTGAGAAAGAACTTGGCGCTTTTAGACGTTTTGTGGTATTTTCATGCGTTTGTTCAGTGCTACAGCAATTAATGCCACATCAATGGGAGATGGGAATGCCACGGCATCAGAAAAGAGTAATGCCACAACATTAGAGAACTGGAATGCCACAGCATTACCATGATGACGTCACTATGCGCTAAAAGTCAAAAAGTTAAGCAAGCGGCCCAAGTTGCTCTCCTCAACACCACTCTATTTGCAACATGACTTGCAACTTGCACTTTTTAGGGACACTTGTCCTTACACCATAGGACCCCTTTAGTAGTAGTTTAGTAATCAAATCAATCTTTTTGAAGCAAGTGGATGCAAGTTGAATTAACCTCTCTCTTAAGCAAACTTCAACATGAAGAAACCTCTCACATGAAGCCTATAAATACCCTTCACCTCCTCATTTCACGAGGAGACCAGAATTTATCACTTAAAGTCATATTGGAGCTGGTTACGAAGGAGAGGGAAGAACTTGACAACTTCTTCGTTCACCTTCATGCAACTACAAGGAATGGTGGAAGCGGTGTTGTTGCATTACTGGGCTGACTCATGCAAAAGAAGTTAATTGTGTATTTTCTACTCTATTTCTTTTCCTTTGTATATTTCAGTAACATGAACACGATTATTATTTCAGTAATGTTAAGCATGAGCTAAACTCTTTTGTAGTTGGGATGCCATAAACTTTGTAATGATCTTTTAAATAGTTTTGTGTTATATATTGATGTTTACATTTTAGTTCTTGCATGATAATTCTTTCACATTCATCTTTGGAATTGGCCAACTAAAAGTGAATGCAAATTATAAATTCAAACATGGTTTATAATTGGAACTTAAGAACTAATGTGAATAAGTGTTTTAACAAAGGAAACTTTGTAATTCCATGCTCAAACATAGGCAACATAGTCCATAGGGTGATATTATGAGTACTTCGTATACAGGAGTGAACCTATTTAAGGGTGCAGACATGTTGTCCCTTGTAATGAAACTCTGACGTTAGTGACCGAAAGGCATACATCAATTGCTACAACATCCAATGCTACAACATCATATATAACATAATGCTGTTAGAAGTGATTTACTAGGTGAAAAGCATTTCAACTACTTTCTCATCATATATTTCAACTCAATTCAATTTGATTGTTTACTTTCTGTTATTTTACATTCTTGCATTCCAAAAATTGTATTTTATTTTGTTACTTCTCACTAATTAGCTATCAATTTAAACCTTGAAATTAATCTAATCTCTGTGGGTACGATTTCAACTTACTATTAAATTACTTGTTACAATTGTGTATACTTGTACATACGCACAACACTATGCACCAAGCATTAAATCCTATAAAGTTTAGGAATTTTTCTTTTTCTTAAAAAAAAAAGAACTTGGATTTTTTTTTTGACAAAAAAAAGAACCTGGATATATATTTCAAAATCACAAATTTTCTCTAGCCAAATGAGTAGGCTCTACTCACCTAGGGTTTCAATTTTCACATATATTATGGATAAAATCCATCTTCACCATCATCAATTGGATAACTTCACCACTAACATTATTATTCTTCATGTCTCCAATAATTCCTTTGATTTTGTTCTGGAGTGGGCCGACAGCCCAATCCTCGAGGAGGGCCCAACCCAATCCAGGGGACTGTAGCGCGCAGCGCGCCTAAGCGCCCAGGAGGCTTCAACGGCTGAGATCGAGCCGTATGATCTAACGGCTAGGGAGCGCCGTCGAACTCTATAAATAGAGGCCTACCCCTCCCGAAAAGACACACACACATTCTATCCCATATCATATTCTCTGCTTTGACTCTTTCCCCCTGACTTGGGCGTCAGAGTGTCTTTGCAGGTACACCCGCCGGCTCTGCTCGCGACCTCATCGTCCCACCAGAACGATCCACATCAACCCGTTCTAACCCTTGGGCGACCAAGGTACAACTCATTGGCGACCACAGTGGGAGCCCAGGCGCTATCCCACCTCTTCATTTAGCATCTCGTCTCCTGAATAGGCCGCTCGAGGCAGACCGCCCAGCAGGCGGGCCCCGCGCTTGCACAGCGTGGCCGAGATCCCAACTCAGCCACAACCTACACCAAAAGGCATCGCAGTAACGTCGGAGGCGACCACTCCCGTCGTCCATCCCGATCTCACTCCTCAGGCTAACTTTTCCATTCCCGCAGCTGCCGTGCAGCAACTTCTAGACCTGCTCAATGGGCGGGACCAAGCGCTGGCACAACAAGAAGAACGGTTAACACAGATTGAAAGAGAAGTAGCCTCGACCCGGGTAGTAACCACTCCCGTACCGCTCCAGAACAATGCTCAGTCTCCGCCCAGAAGAAGAAGCCTCTCCAGACGTCATCAATCTCCTCCAAGAAGGCACCTCGTCCATCGCTCCCCGCCCCGAAGGAGAGCACAAAGAGGATCGAGGACGCCCCCTCGAACTCCCCCATCTCCAGCAGACCTAGCTTATTGGCCAGACCGGTCCCCTAACAAAGACTCCTCCTTCACCTCTCCAGACTCGACCCGCTACTCAAGAAGCGCGTCCCCTCCCAGACGTCACCGATGAAGCAACCGAAGCCAACCTCCCCGCCGGGAGAAGGGTCGCCCCCAAATGGGCCCGTTCACCAGAGAGATCAACGAGTACCCAATACCTCCTTCCCTTGAGAAACCCCCGATCCTGAATATGTACGATGGGATCGGGGACCCCGACAACCACTTGGACTATTTCGATCTAATGATGCAGTACAGAGGTGCAAGGGACCCCGTAAAGTGTAAGATCTTCCCTTTGACCCTCGAGAAGTCGGCCTTGCATGGTTCAGGGACCTGAAGCCGAACTCAGTGACAACTTGGAGACAGCTAGCGCGACTCTTCTCTACCCGGTTTACCGCGTTGGGGATAAAACCTAAAGCAGTAGAAGTGCTCAAGGCATTCTGACAGGGTGAGAAGGAAACCCTCCGGGAATATGTAGAACGGTTCAATAAGGAAGCCGCTAATGTCAGGAATTTACAAGACAAAATGCGACTGTACTTCCTCTCCGACGGTCTCAGACGCGGGAGTTTGTTTGAGGTTGAGATCGGCCTCAACAAACCGCGAAGCCTGGGCGACTCCCTTAGAAGATCGCAGAAGTACATGGATTACGAAGAGGCTGGTATGGCAAACGAGGCGATTGCGAAGAGGGAACCCGAAAAAGAACAAAAGGGGTGTGACGATATCACTTCCCGGGCCTGAAACAACAAAGAGAGGCCGAGTTGAAGAAATAAGCTGCAGACATGTCACTCGGTGGCCACCAAGTCAATGTGGTCGACCTAGTTGCCCGATCTGGCTCCGACATGAGCGACAACTACCCTAATTCAAATCGAGCTTGTCATTTTTAATCAACTTCGTGTAACAAAAGAGTTGTGAGACCGAGATATCTTCTATGTTTAAAATGTCCGCTTTGAGTTTATTCGAAAACTTGGACCCAATGAGCGGGCTGCGAATGAGCCCCGAACGAATCTATGGGACGAGTTAAGTCTGGGCCGAGTCTCAGAAAACTACCTACTAGGTCGAGCATGATTGGACGACCCAAGCTATGCGTCGAAGCAGCCACAATAGAAGGTCACACCTTCCTTTGAGCGAGTTCGATCCGGACCGAGATCCGGTAAACGGATCCGAAGAGCGGGCTACGAATGACCCCCGAACGAATCTGTGGGACGAGTTAAGTCCGGGCCGAGCCTCGGAAAACTGCCTACTAGGTCGAGCATGGTTGGACGACCTAAGCTACGCGTCAAAGCGGCCACAATAGAAGGTCGCACTCTCCTTCGAGCGAGTTCGATCCGGACCGAGATCCGGTAAACTATTCGTAGCAGACAAAGAAAAACGATAAAGCCGCAAAATGGTCACGCGAATAATGCGGGCTTGCAAAGCGAAATCAGAAAACACAATCGAACTTTCAAGATAAGGACCCAGAGAAGGCCCGTGCTCCGCCAGAACACGATCGCGCAGCTAAATAATCACGCGCGCACAGAACGAGAGACTGCCCTCGAAAAAGGCGGCCGAGTAATTAACGCGGTCGAGCCACGAAATGTCCTAGACCGGGGGCATCAAGCCTGAACCCGCCCTCCGGACGACTTCGGCTTGGGGGGAAACTGTTCTGGAGTGGGCCGACGGCCCAATCCTCGAGAAAGGCCCATCCTTGCTTTGACTCTTTCCCCTTGACTTGGGCGTTGGAGTGTCTTTGCAGGTACACCCGTCGACTCTGCTCACGACCTCATCGTCCCACCAGAGCGATCCACATCAACCCGTTCTAACCCTTGGGCGACCAAGGTACAGATCAGATTTCCTCACAACCAATATTATTATTGTTCTGTACCGTATCTCAAGATCTAGGTCCGATCCGGTCCGAGATGGTTGGTAGTTGTAGGTATTGATCAATCGAGCTCCGTTCCGGTCCGAGGTGGGGTGGTACCTGCGAAGACACTCCGACGCTCAAGTTAGTAAGAGAACTGATTAGAGGTGAGAATGTTGGAAAGAGTGTGTCCCTTTAATGCTAGCATTGAATGCTTATTTATAGGGTCAAAGGTGTCCTTGAAAATAATAGGAACCCTTAGATCTAGGGCTTTGATCCCAACCATTGATTAATGGATCTGCCTTGTGATTGGGCCTTTAGCCATATTATGGATGTGGCCCAATCCATAACAGTTTCCCCCCAAGTTGGGTCGCCTTGGGGAGGGATAGACTTGAGCTCGTTATCCGATCTGAACTACTTTTGAATGAGACAGTTTGAAAAACCAGACGCTCTTTCAACGCCGGGCTTGCACTCACGTGAGTGTTTGCCCCCAGCCTTAATGTGCTCGAGATTCGGGTCTTTGCATAGGCTCGGAACACGAGTTTACACTGGCCCTGTACGAGCTTAAATTTGGTATTTTGGCGAATGTGGCGACCTTCCGAGGCCGGGCTTGTGCTCACGTGAGCGTATGCCCCCAGCCTCAGAGTATTCATCAAGAGAGCATCGAGTGACTCGAGGTACCCCTTCTATGGCGATGCTTCGATTCCAGCGCTTGACAAGTGTGTCATTGAAGAGGCGCGTCGTTCAATGGTGGCTGGTGTAATGATGGCGCCTCATTTCCCGTGCGTGTCATAGATGCTAGCGATGGGACGTGCCTCTTAGGTTCAGGCCCAATTCGTAGCTGTTGGCCCACTATATATGGGTTCAAACCTCCTTCATTTGCACTGATTTTCCGCGAATTGCTCTGAGTATCGACCTTAACATCGTCACTCTGTGCTTTGATTACCGAGCTTTCGATCCAGCATATCGTGGCGAGAATCTCTGCATTTCAATTCAGTTAGATCGTCAAGGCACGAAAACAAGTTCAGCTTCGTCAGGATTCCGACTCCCGAGGTTAGTGTCTTTTTATTTGTTTTGTCTTCGCCTTTTACTCGCTCGAGACTTCCCTAGCCCGTTTTTATATACACAGGGTGGGGTCGTCAGGTCGGGTTCCGACTTGGTTGTGGATGTTGAACCAAGTGGTATCAAGAGCTAGGAATTGCATATAGAGATTTACATCTCGCAATTCTATTTTATCCTTTATCTATCTGTGATTATGGGTTCTTTTATGAAAGAGGGGATGTCCTCTAATAGGCCACCCCTGTTTGATGGGACTAACTATGACTATTGGAATAGTCGAATGAAATGTCATGTGCAGGCTATAGATTTCACTCTGTGGAGAATTATTGTTGATGGACCTCTGATCCCTATGAAGATCAAGATCACAAAACCAGGTAATACTGATGGTGACACTTAAAAAATTCAAGCCACCGGCAAAGCTGAAGAAGTACCGGTGGAAGACATCTACACCATCGACCTGAGTGAGTTAAGAAAATCTGAGCTTGACAAGATATCCCTAAATGCAAAGGCCATGAATATCCTTCATCTATCACTCTGTGAAGAAGAATATGGCAGAGTAAAAGGGTGTCAAAGTGCAAAGGAAATCTGGGACTGCCTACAAGCCACTCAAGTCGGGACAAGCCAGGTAAAAGATTCTTAAATTAGAATTCTCACCTCTGAATATGAAAGTTTTAAAATGAAAGAAGGTGAGTCTGTCGCAGCAATGCATCAGAGATTAAATTTAATTGTAAACAACTTGAGGGCCTTAGGAAAGAAATACACCAACAAGGATTTGAATGGAAAGATCCTTGAATCCTTAACTGGTGAATTCTTCCCTAAGACTTGTGCTATAACCGAAGCCAAAGACATTGGCACTTTACCTCAAGAAGACCTTATTGGATCATTGCTAGCCTTTGAGGTAGTATTGGCTGCTAAAAAGAATCAAGAAAAGGAAGTGGTGAAATCTCTTGCCCTTGCTGCTAAAACTCCTAAAGTAGCAAGGAAACAAAGTGAGTCTTGTTAGACTTGAAAGTCTATAAAGTAACCTTAGAGGGGGGGTGAATAAGGTTATAGGTGATTGATGGATTCTTTTTCAATTTAAAAAAACTTTTTCGATATTGGTTTGGATTAAATGCGGAATAATAATATTTGACCAATATAGAAGGAGAAGAGGAGTAGAATGAGATGATGGACAGATCAATATTGTATACAGCAATAAAATAGATAATGAGAAGAAGGATAGAGAGATCAGGATAAGATTACAATATGATATATTTGCACAGTTATATTGAGAATTTGATAAGCAGTTATATCAAGTATATGATAATAATATTATAAGCAAATAGAGTGCAAAATATAAAGAGATAGAGAAGAGAGAGAGACACAGCAATTTAGCGAGGTTCGGGATAAAACCCCTACGTCCTCGGCCTTAGGCTTTTCAACCCTTGGACTTAGTAACCACTATATTGAAGAGAGTTTGATACAAACAGTCGACCCCAATATAAGTGAATCTCAATTCCCCTGAATTGAGAACCTAAGCACTCTTGCTAAGGATTTCTAAACCAACTCAATAACCCTATTGAGAGACCCAAGTACACAGCCCAGGATTTCAAAACACCAACTCAATCACTTGATTGAGAGACCCAAGTACAAAGCCCAGGATTTCAAAACACCAACTCAATCACTTGATTGAGAGACCCAAGTACAAAGCCCAGGATTTCAAAATAACCACTAGAACAAAATAAGAATTACACAATTGAGATCTATGGATCCAATCACTTCTTAGTAATGTGTCAGTTTAGAAACTGAGAGAGATGAGTGATATTAGGATTTTAGATGCTCTAAAAATATGATATGGAATATGATCTTGCTTTTGCAAAGGCTTCACAATTGATATGACAATGAGAGCTTAGATTTGCAAAAAGCTTTTATGAAGATAAATATGATTTTCAAAAACAAAAGACTTTTAACAAGATCAAAACAATGAAGCTCAAGATCTTAAATTTAGATTGATGAAAAAGCTTTTGAAGATAATATGACAATTTCGAAATCCAAAAGCTTTTTATCAAATAAAACAATGAAGCACAAGATCTTAGATCTAGATTTATAAAAACATAAAAGCTTTTGGAAATGATATGACAATTTCGAAATCAAAAGCTTTTAACAAAATAAAACTATGAAGCACAAGTATAGATCTAGAATCGTATAGAGAGAAATTGTGAGATGAAGAGATTGGTTTCAAGGTGAAGCTCAACCAGGTATTTATAGGCTTAGGCACCGTTGAAATTTTTGAAAAACATTTAATATGAGTGAAGAATCGATTCATTGATCAAGTTAAAATGTTGATGAATCGATTCATTGCTTTTAAAAAATAAAAGAATCGATTGTTTGTTTCTTTAGAAATAGGTGAGAATCGATTTTCAGGACATCCTGAATAAGGTAGGAATCGATTCTTACTTTGTTTAAAATGAGGAGGAATCGATTCATAGCCTATAGGATTGCTTGAAAATCGATTTCATAGTCTTTTGAAATAGAAGGAAATCGATTCTTACCTTTGGCTTGAGAATATGTAGAAATCGATTACATGCTTCAAACATAGGATAAGGAAATCGATTCTTGGCCTATAGGTGAGCCTAAAATCGATTTCATAGCCTATATAAATTATATAAATCGATTTCATAGCCATTGGAACAAAATAGAAAATGATTTTTGATTTCCACAAAATCGTTTTTAGGTTTAGGTGCCACCTTATGCATGCATGCAATTTTGTGAAATATTTTTTCAAAACTATTTTTATGCATCATGCATGTTTTGAAAAGTCATCTCTCTCAATAGCTAAAGTGCCACACACTTTAGGTGATAGGACCTTTACAAAGTGTCCTAAAAGGCTTAGACACAATTTAGGGTTTTGAACTTCATATGTTGCTTCTTCTTCAAGCTTCTTTTCTTTTGTGTCTTCTTTTCTTTAAATTAAGTCCTGCACTTTTCTCATCTTGAAACATTAGTAGATATGATGTAATTTGTTATCATACAAAATAAAGGACTGTTTTACCCTTGGTTCAACAAGTCTGATGAAGAATCTGATGATGAAGACATGGCTGAATTATTTGAAGAATTCATGAAATTCAACAAACTTGAAAAGAGAAATAACTCAAAGAAATCCAAGAAAGCTAAGAAGGCTACATGGAACAACTATTCTGACAGTGAAGAAGAGGAAGTTGCAAATGCCATCAGTCTCACGGCATGTGAAACACCTAAGGCTACTATATGGGATTGTCTTGGCTCTGATAGTGACACAGACGAAGAAGAGCAAATTGCAAATGGTGTTTGTCATATGGCAAATGACTCATCTAAGGTAAGCCTTAACTCTTCTAGTCTTTCTGATTCTTCTATACATGATGATCCATCTGATGGTGCGTATAGTAGTCACGATTTAAGTGAGGCTTTTGAAGCTCTTTATTTTGAACATGAAACTCTTTTATTAAAATCTAAGAAATTGGCAAAGAGTAACAAAAGCATGCTCACTCAAATTGAGACTCTAGAAAATGAGGTAGTTAAGTTGAAGGATGAGCTACATGAAATAAAACCTTTCAACCTTGAGTTTCTTGAGCTTAAACAAAATTTTGAAAAAGCCAAGGTTGAAAATAAAATTTTGAAAGAAACTTTGAAAAAGTTTGAGGTCGGTGAAAAGACCTTGACTCAAATACTTCACTCCCAACATGAATATGTTGAGAGAAGAGGAATTGGGTACCAAGGTAATTCCACCACCTCCAGCTCAAACAAAAATATCACCTTTGTAGCTTCTACCTCTAATCATAAACCTACTATCTTCAAATGCACATATTGCCAAAAGGGAAACCATAGCTCCTCTTCATGCCCCATCCGTAAAATATGTGAGCTTGGAACCCTTGTACCTACTTGGAAGAAACCAAGGTGGATTGTGAAAGCAAACCCCTTGATGACTAACCCCAAAGGACCCAAAGAGAATTGGGTACCAAAATTTTCTACTTGATCTTAGTGCAGGTGTGCTACAAGGTATGGGGGACAGATCAATACCTTGATAGCAGAGACTCAAAGTTCATGACTGGAGACGCAAAAAGATTCTTAATACTCAGAAACAGCAGTCATGTGACCAGTAATATCAACAATAGAGGAAGAATCACCGGTGAAGGTTAGATTGGAAAAGTTCTATTCACCTTAAGAATAATTTATCACTTTTGTGAAATAATTTTTTTTTTTGTGCATCAAAATTTTTTTCTTCTCTCTATTGTGCTGGATTTGTGATGCAACATATTTTTTGTTTAAAATGATACCTATATTGTTGAACCAAGGATGATTATCTTGGGTATCATATTTTTAAAAACCATGATGATCCACCCTCTTTTTACTAAAGTCTTGCATTCTAAAATTATTAAGGGGGATCACCAAGTAAGGGGGAGCATAGCATGAACTACTGTTTTTGACATATCATCTGCTATGCAATGCTGCTTATCTATTATGCAAGTTTATAAAGTGCTTATGTTGTATGTATTCACCCCCCCTCCTTTTTGATGAAAACAAAGGGGGAGAAAATATGCAAGTTACTATTATATGTGGGGAGAAAATATATGCTTATGCTTAGGGGGAGCTTTTTTAAAAGAATTTTCATTATTATCAAACCCTATGCATAATGTAATTTGTTATCATCAAAAAGGGGGAGTTTGTTGAACCAAGGGTAAACACTCCTTTATTTTGTATGATAACAAATTACATCATATCTACTAATGTTTCAAGTTGAACAAAGTGCAGGACTTAATTTAAAGAGAAGAAGACACAAAAGAAGAGAAGCTTGAAGAAGAAGCAACATATGAAGTTCAAAACCCTAAATTGTGTCTAAGTCTTTTTAGGACACTTTGTAAAGGTCCTATCACCTAAAGTGTGTGGCACTTTAGCTATTGAGAGAGATGACTTTTCAAAACATGCATGATGCATAAAAATAGTTTTGAGAAAATATTTCACAAAATTGCATGCATGCATAAGGTGGCAACCAAAACTAAAGAAATATTTTTGAAGCAAAAGAATCGATTTCACTACATTACATATACTAAGAATCGATTCCTTCTTGGTTTCCTTAGCCTAGGAATCGATTCTCAAGTCATTCCTTAGCTTAATGAATCGATTCTCAAGTCATTCCTTAGCTTAATGAATCGATTCTCAATATTTCTACATGGATAAGAATTGATTCTCAGGACCTCCATATGGCCTGAAAATCGATTCATGCCTTTCTACATAAGCATTGTAATCGATTCCCTCATTTTCCAAACATCAATGAATCGATTCCTCTCTTATTTCAACTAAACAAACAATCGATTCTTTTATTTTTTAAAGGCAATGAATCGATTCCTTCACATTTTAACTTGGTCTATGAATCGATTCTTCACTTATATTAAATGTTTTTCAAAAATTTCAACGGTGCCTAAGCCTATAAATACCTGGATTGAGCTTCACCTCCAACACCTCTTCATCTCACAATTTCTCTCTATACGATTCTAGATCTATACTTGTGCTTCATAGTTTTATTTTGTTAAAAGCTTTTGATTTCGAAATTGTCATATCATTTCCAAAAGCTTTTATGTTTTTATAAATCTAGATCAAAGATCTTGTGCTTCATTGTTTTATTTGTTAAAAAACTTTTTGATTTCAAAATTGTCATATTATCTTCAAAAGCTTTTTTATCAATCTAAATCTAAGATCTTGAGCTTCATTGTTTTGAATCTTGTTCAAAAGCTGTGTTTTCGAAAATCATATTTATCTTCATAAAAGCTTTTTTGCAAATCTAAGCTCTCATTGTCATATCAATTGTGAAGCTTTTGCAAAAGCAAGATCATATTCCATATCATATTTTAGAGCATCTAAAATCCTAATATCACTCATCTCTCTCAGTTCTAAACTGACACATTCTAAGAAGTGATTGGATCTCTAGATCTCAAATTGTGTAAACCTTATATTGTTTTAAGTGGTTTTCTTGAAATCCTGAGAAGCTTTACTTGGGTCTCTCAATCGGGTGATTGAGTTGGTTTTGAAATCCTGGGAGTTTTACTTGGGTCTCTCAATCGGGTGATTGAGTTGGTTTTGAAATCCTTAGCGGGTGCTTGGGTTCTCAGTTCGGGGAATTGAGATTCACTAGTGTTGAAGTCGACTGTTTGTAATAACTCTCTTCAATATAGTGGTTGCTAAGTCCAAGGGTTGAAAAGCCTAAGGCCGAGGACGTAGGGGTTTTATCCCGAACCTCGCTAAATATCTGTGTCTCTCTATCCCTTCTCTCTTTATATTTTGCACTATTATTATAACTGTTTATTATTAATATTATTGTGCTTATTGATATTATCACTATCATTATCACTGTTTATTGTTAATATTACTGTGCTTAAATTACTCTGTCATATAAACATATTAATTGTGATATTATCAATACTTTTCAATCATCTTCTACTCCTCTTCTCTAAGATCTAATATATTCAATATCCCGATTATCTCTTATAATATCTTTATTGGAAATATTGAATACAATTTAAACAACTCTTGCTTGTTTTCTTATCTAAAAGTTCAAATCACATTTTCCGCATCCGATTTGAAAAAGAATATAATCATCATTTGCGAAAAGAATCCATATTTACTCATAACCTTATTCACCCCCCTCTAAGGTTATACTATAGTCTAACAGTGGACCCACCGTAGCACTCAAACTTGACTCGTCATGCCCCCATTCCCGCAGGTCCGATCTGGCTAGAACAAAACAAACTCTCAGGGTTGTCAACGTAGATCGCCCGAATATTACTAAGCTGATGGCTTCCAATCCTAGTAACCCGGAGGGTGCTCGTGTTGGTGACACCGAATCGGTTGGTCCCGAGGTTCAAGAGGGTCTTAACTCCGCTCCCAATAGCTACCAGGCGGAAGATCGTTCTCCCGACGTCCCCACTAACGAGCTGGTGGAGGAAGATCAAACATGCGAGCACCGATCTGAGGATTTGGTGATTCTCGACTCGGACGAGTCTGAGGCTGAGCGGAACACAGAGGAGCAGGGGAGCACAAATTCTAGCCGGAGCTCCGAGGATAGTGAAACTGAAGCCGAGGTCGACGTAGAGGGCTTGGTGAGTGGAGATGAAAGCCTAAACAATGAAGGTGATACTGATGAGTACTCCAGTACTGGGGTCGGGCCGATCGACGTCCATTTGCTGATGCCTTTATCGAACCCCCAGGAATATTCGTGGGTTTCAGAGACGTTGAGGGTGATCCGGTACATATATAAAGCCGGGGACGACATGAGCCACATCGTTAATCGGATTTCAGGGAGGATGGAGCACATATGGAATGTGTAGGGCATGGAAGAAGATCAACATGTCGCCGTTTGGGCGAGAGCTCTTAAGTTCGTCATGTACGAGGTGACGATCTCCACCCTGAATATCTGCCCCCCTTTACAGCCCTTTAATAAGAGGTATTAGGTACCTTGAACCTAACCCCCGCACAGATTCACCCCAACTCGTGGGCATTCCTTCGGGCTTTTGAGTTGATGTGCCTTCATTTGGAGAGGCTGGTGTCTGCCAATTTATTCCTCTATCTTTTTGAGATAAATAAAAGGCATGAGGAGGGGTCCAAAGAGCGATGGGAACATGTTAGCCTCCGAGCTAGGAGGAATACCAAGGTCTTCATGCTCTATTACGATTCTCTGAAAGGAAGCTGGAAAGATAAATTCTTCTTCGTCGAGCCAGTGAATGACGAAGCCATAAGGTATGTTGGTAAGTATAGTGAGGATGGGCGGTCTCTGAAGTCCACTAAATTTCCCATTGGATGGACTCTTTCTCACTTCAATCGCTCACCCAACGCCTACATGGTCAGCTTGGGTAGATTAAGTGATGTGGACAAAGAAACCCTGGCGATCCTGACCAACTTCACCGACATGATCCCTTACTCCGACCCTAAGAAGTTCGGAATTGACACTGCAAGCTTGGTTGAGGCCTGTACCAAGTCTGAAGTATTAAGAGCACTTGGTAGGGTCGGATATTGATAAAATGTCTTTTTATTTTTATTTTTGAGGGCGGTTCCCCAAATCTTTTTTCAAATTTGTTTGTTTGCAGATAAGATGACTAATGACATGTTTGCCTTTCTGAAGTCTTTAGCTGAGAAAAGGGCCGGAGTGCACCAAAGCGGTTCCGAGGCTTAATCAACTCCTCAGGGAACCCCTCGACGGGGAGAGCCCGAGCTCGCCATTCCACTTAACACAGTCGCTACTGTAGATGTTGAAGACCCGGTTGCCGATCTACAACATCGGAGGTGTCAACAAAATTTGACGCAGGTGGATCGCCCCCTGTTCATGCTTCCTCTTCTCATCCCCCGGGAAAAAGGGTGCGATCTGACCAGGGTGATTCTCCCAGGGCGTCAAAGAAAGTCTGCCATGGTAAAGATGCTTCGAAGAAGCGCAAGTATTCAAGCCTCTCGATAGATGGCGAGTTCTTAAAAAAGAACTTTGAGGAGTACCGTGCCAACCCTGTGGAAGCTGCGGCGAAAGTCTTTAGTCATCTGGCCGATATTACGAAGGTGCAGAGGGAGGAAGCTGAAGGCCGAGTTAAAGGTAACGTAGGGAATTAAAGTCTCCTTCTTTTGTTGTTTTTGTTGGCTACGTTCTTAACCTTCATTTGTTTCAGGTGCCCTGAAAGAGAGGGATGAGGAACGAGCTTTGAGGGAGGCAGACCGGAAAAAATGAGTCGATCTCTGCTGCTTTGGCCAAGGCTCAAAAAGATTTCTCCGATGCTCAAAAAGTTCTCTCCGGAAAAAATGAGTCGATCTCTGCTACTTGTAGCAAAGTTAAGGAGTTTGAACTTCAAGTTACCGGGTTTGAGACTAAGGAGAAGCAGGCCGCACAGTTGGTAACATCCCTCGGGAGTCGGATTTCCGAGCTCGAGGCTAAGCTGCTGAAAGCCCGGGAGGAGGGGACCAATCTCACCTTGGATCCCCAAGGTTGGGTTGCTGAGCTAGAAGAGGAGCTGAGGCGGGCTAAGGAGGTAGCGCAGAAAGCCGAACTTGATGCTGCCAATGCAGCGATGATGGTTCTTGAGATGGCTGGGGAAGGCTTTGAAAAAGCACTTGCTCACATCGCCGTGATCCACCCTTCATTAGCACTTGATAAAGGGGTATTGAACGTGGATCATGACGTGGAGCGAGATCGGATCGTTAAGACAGGCTCTGTCACCAAAGAGCATGTTATCGTCTATCCCCGTCCTTTCGACTTTTAGTCTAAGCCTCCGAGATAGTTTCTTTTTGGTGTAGATTTTTGGGCTCGTCTGTGAGCCAGCTCCATCTTTTTGTAATTAAACACAATCCCAAACTTGAGGGCCCGGCCATAACCGGGGTTATTTTTAATATTCTACATGTTCAACCCGGTTTAACTTACCTCGATTACGCTTTATTTATTGCGAGTCAATACTTTTTTTTGGGTTTATTTAACTCAAGTAATGTATGTCGCCTGACAGTTTACCGGGACTCGGCCCGTATCGAACTCGCCCTTTAGGGTAGGGGTAGCTTCAGCCATAGACTTTTGAAGCCCTTTGAACAGTTTATCGGGTCTCGGCCCAGATTTAACTCGCTCAAAGGGGTTGCGACTACCTCGGTCGCATATAATTTCGAGTTTGGTGGTCCGGGTTTCGGTTTTAGATTGGACCTCGGCGTGAGCGTTTTATTGCTCCCGAAAGGTTCCCTTTACCCTCGGAACTCCGCAATTTGATGATAATGAAGATGTATTTAGATGAAAATGTTTACAACATCGGAATACAATGCGCCGTTTAGGCTTCGAAGTAGAAATTAGCTGTAATATTTTTTTAGCTTGGTAGAATTCCAAGGTCTTGGGATCGCCTTACGTTCTCGAGTTTCCAACTCGAAGGTGCCATTACCAATCTTAGAAACGACCCGGTAAGTCCCTTCCCAATTGGGGGAAAGTTTCCCTTGCACGGCGTTCTTTAAACCAACATCGGCTCTCCGAAGCACTAGATCGCCGATCTCGAAATCCCTAGGGATAACTTTTGAGTTGTATCGGGTTGCTATCCTCTGTTTTACCACAACTTCCTTGAAGGAGGCTCTACCTCGGACCTCGTCGATGAGGTCGAGGTTCTCCTTCAAAGCGTGGTTGTTTTTCTTTGATGATTTCGGATTGAGCGTTCTCCAACTCAGCTCTCCGATTTCTACCGAGATGACTGCCTCGCTCCCATAAGAAAGTCGGAATGGAGTTTCCCCCGTCGAGCTCTGAGGGGTGGTCTTGTTGGCCCACAAGACATAGGGTAATTCTTCAACCCAATTTCCTTTGGCCTCGTCAAGCCGTTTTCTCAGTCCATTTAAGATAACCTTGTTGGCAGCCTCGACCCGCCCATTAGTCTAGGGGTGCTCTACCGAGGTGAAGCGGTGCTTAATCTGAAGATCGGACATGAGCTTTCTGAAACCTTTGTCAGTGAACTGGGTTCCGTTATCCGTGATCACTACCTCGGGGATCCCGAACCTGACCATGATGCTTTTCTTGAAATACTTGATGCAATTCCTTGCATTGATAATGGCTAACGGCTCGGCTTCGATCCATTTTGTAAAGTAATCCACATCCACTATCAGGTATATGACCTGGCCAGGGGTATTTGGGAAAGGTCCCAAGAGATCGATACCCCACCATGCAAAAGGCCATGATGAGGTGAGGCTAGTCAGCTCGGTGGGAGGAGTTACATGAATATTGGCATGGACCTGACATTTTCGACACTTTTTCACGTAGTTCACAGCATCGGTCTCCATGGTTGGCCAGAAATAACCTGCCCTTAATGCTTTCCAGACTAGTGACCTCCCTTCGAGGTGCTGTCCACAAATTCCTTCGTGGATTTCTGCCAGGACATAATCTGCTTCCTCTCCTTCAATACATTTCAGTAATGGCGCGGAGAGGCTTCTTCTGTAGAGAACCCCGTCAATCACGGAGAAGGACGAGGCCTTCCTCCTGATCAATTTGGCTTCACGAGAGTCCTGAGGCTCGTCCCCCGACTCAATGTACTTCATTATTGGCGCAATCCACCCTTTGCTTTCCTCAACTACATTGATAGAAAAGGCTAGCTCCGGATCGGGGTGGACACTGGGCTTACTTAGCATTTCCTGGATTATGGAACGGTGGTTTCTAGGAACTTTGGTGCTGGTGAGTTTGAACAAAACATCTGCTTTCATATTTTCCGTTCTGGGAACGTGTTTAACCTCTGCTTCTCGGACTCAGGTTAAATATTTCTGCAAGATCGGGTCCTTGGTCTCGTATTGTTTTCCGATCTGCGAGACTACCAGCAAAAATCTGTGTTTAAGGTGACCCGAGTAACTCAGAGGTCAATGGCAAGTCGGAGTCCCACGATGCATGCCTCATACCCGCTTGATTGTTTGACATTGGAAATTCAAAGGTGAGGGATACCTCGATTACAACACCTGCCGGGCTTTCCAACATCAAACCGGCTCCGCTACCCTTAGGACTTGAAGGTCCATCTACATGAAGCGTCCATGACTCGCCTTCCGGGTCGGCAGGGGTCATTTCTGCAACAAAGTCGGCAAGTACCCGAGCATTCATTGCCGTTCTAGACTCGTACTTGATTCTGAACTTAGAAAGCTCTACTGCCCATTTTATCATCCTACCTGCCAGGTCGGGTCGGTGTAGGATTTGACGAATAGGATGGTTTGTCCGTACCACGACCTGATTAGCGACAAAGTAAGGTCGAAGACGACGTCCCGCGACAAGCAAAGCGAAAGCAATTTTCTCAATTTTCTGGTATCTTATTTCAGGTCCTTATAGTGCTTTGCTTACAAAGTACACCGGGCTTTGTACGACCTTGGTTTCTCGGACGAGAACGACGCCAAGTGCCTCCTCCGAGATTGCTAAATACAGGTATATGGTTTCTCCCGAGTTAGGATCGGTAGCTCGTACAGAACTTTCTTAAGTTGGGAGAGGGCCTCGTCCCGTTCTAGGGTCCATTCAAACTTCACTTCCTTCTTAAGTAACTTAAACAAAGGGAGTGATTTGAAGGCATCGTTGGAAATGAAGCGAGACAGAGCGGCGACCATACCATTAAGCTTCTGAAGCTCCTTCTTGGTAGTTGGTGTACGCATCTTGGTCACAGTCCGACACTTGTCCGGGTTGGCTTCGATGCCTCTCTCTGTGAGGTAGAAACCAAGAAATTGTTACCAAGTGGCTTCAGTTTCAAGAGGGGGGCGAATTGAGATTTTGAAAACTTTTCCCCTTTTAACGACTTAGATTAATTTTTCGCGCAGGTTTATTGAACAAACGAAAAAGAAATAAAAACAGTAAAGAACACAGTAGATTTTATACTAGTTCAGTCACCTCCCAGTGACCTACGTCCAGTCCTCACAACCCTGTGAGATTTTCCACTAACAAAACAAAGCTTAACCGGGTGCTTTAAAACCCTTACAGACTCAGACACTCTTCACCTAGGATACCCCACCTATTGCAAGAGCCCTCAAGATCTATAACCAACAAGGGATACCCCACCCTTGTTACAACCACAAACCCTAGAGAGATACCCCACTCTCTAGTATAAACCAATTACAAATGATTAAAATAAATTACAAACAAATAACAAAATACCTCTATGAAGGTGGAACAAGTCCACGATCGATTTTGTTTGTTATAATTTGTGCCTAACCTATTTAGCATGCATACATTTGGTTAATTATGTGAGTGCTGTGAGATGAGTGACTTGAGCCGATCCTCAAAAGCGGTTTACAAATTATTCCTAAGACATGACCCAACTTCCTAGTGACTACCCTTGACACGGACTTACTTCTTGAGTTGGTTGTGTCTCGGAGTTCCATTTGTCACTTTGTCTTAGATTACTTCATCATCAAAACTTACCCTGCAACACAAGATATCCACTTTCTCCCCCCTTTTTGATGATGACAAAACTTTGATTCATCTTAGGTGGGAGGTTAGTTCATCAAACAAAACAATGCACTATTCATGATATGTTTCTAGACTCCCTCTTACTTGATGCTCCCCCTGACTAAATGCAAAGTGACAATCCTATATGCATCCTGTAACCATCCTATATTTCTCCCCCTTTTTGTCTTGATCAAAAGGGTCAATATGAAACTTAGTTGGTGAGTCGAAAACACAGCTAATAGTAAAAGTGAGTCCATTGCATTTTAAAAATTCAGGATAAACCACAAAATGGTTTGAGAGTCGGGTTGCAACACAAAATAACCAAACAGTTTTTACTTCATTCAGATAAATGATAAAACAATGACTTAATGTTCTCTTCGAATGAAAAATAGACTTCTTTTTGCAATGGTTTTAAAAAAAATATCAGCTAGCAATTTTGAATACTCAACTAAATCAATCATACAATCACCTTTCTGAACATGAACTTTAAGAAAATGATATCTAATCTCTATATGCTCAGTCCTAGAGTGTTGAACGGGGTCCTTTGTGTTGTTGCATTTTAATCGCACTGTGATCTATATAAATGAGATGTTGTTTACTCCGTTTCCTGTTATTCTAACATGATATTACACATAGTGTTCTCAATGATACATGAAACAAGTCAAAGATTACTCTATTTCAATGATCACATATTTGTCTAACGCTTAATAAATTATGCTTAACATCTTCTACATAAAGCATATTATCAATAGAGGTGAATAGATGTTTACCAATCTTACCTTCACCGAGGATTCTTCCTCTATTGCTGTTATCACAAGTCACATGACCACTTTTTCTGGGGGTGAGTGTTAAGAGCTTTGTTATATCTCCAGTCATGTGCTTTGAGCATTTGCTATCAATGTATTAATCTGTCCCCCATACCTTGAAGCATACCTGCAATAAGATCAAGTTGAAAATTTTGGTACCCAAATTTCTTTGGGTCCTTGTGGGTTAGTGTTTGGTAGGGTCCCTTTGGGAACCCACATCTTTTTCACAACTTGTCTTCCTCTAGCCATGCAAACAGATGCAGTATGTCCTAGTTTGGCACAGTAATAACATCTAATATATGGACTAGTAGTAAACTTAGGCCTATAATGCAAATTTCTTTTCATGGAAGTGTTTCTTTGTGGCCTTGGATGCACATGTTGTTTGTTTTGTACGTACATTTTTCCTAATGTCCATTCAAGCTCATGGATTTTCTTTTCATATTCATAGCACTTATCACATACATAGTTAGCTTTAAAACAACCAAGACTGTTATTTTCTTTTCTAAGTTCTAATCTTTCCTTAGTCAAGGTGATAACTTCATTTTGAAGATGAGCAACTGTTTTCTTAGATTGTGTTAATGCTTTAGCTAGTTTCAAAGAGTCTTTATATGAAATTCAAGAAATGCTTCATGTAATTCATCATATGAATTTTGTGAAGTTTCAGAGTTAAAATCTACCTCAGTTTCATTTTCACTGTCGTGATCGGCCATGAGAGCAACTTGAGCATCTTCACTTTCTGAATCATCTGATGAGTCCATGTCATTTTCTTCCCATGCTATGTAGGTTTTTCTACCCTTGTTTCCTTTGGATCCCTTTTTCTTAAGGTTTGATAGTTTTCTTTGTAATTTCGGGCACTCCATCTTCATGTGTCCGGATTTGCCACATTCGTAACAAGTTTGTGGATTTGTGAAGTTTTCCTTGCTAGAGACTCTTTTGGATGAAGAATTCTTTTTGAGTAAGCTTTTCCTTCTCATGAACTTTTTGAATTTTCTAACCATTAGCTGCAGCAGCTGCTTTCTCTTTGCTCTGAGCCCTTTTATGCTGGGCGACCCATTTGGCCCCGGGATTGACAGCTAACTGGCGACAAGCAACTTCCGGGGCAATCCCGGGCATGTCTTCAGCCGACCAAGCAAAGAGATCGGTGTGAGATTCAGGCAGAGTGTGAGCTTTGCCTTCACTTCCTCAGAAAGATCGGAACCGATCTTGACAGTTTTGACTGGTTCATCTCCCATCTGGATTCCCACAAATTCTCCATCAGGTTGAAGTTGCCTGATTTTCTTCTTCAATTCTCGGGCCAAGTTGTCATCGCCCTCTTCTTCCGAGCTGTCTGGGTCATACCTCGCATCAAGGTCTGTCAAATTGACATCAGCGACCTTGCCTTTTCTTCTCTTCTCAGAATTTTTCCGATCTTCTTCTTCGGGGGGACCCCCCTCTTCCATAGCCTTCTTATATGCATTGATGTGTAGATAAAAGCACCTCTGGGCGGACTCCAAGTCGGTGTTGAGGGTAATAACTTCATTGCACAAAGAGTAGAATTTCATCCTGAGGTGGACCGTGGAAGTAACTGCCCCAAGTCTTCCTAAGGTCGGCCTTCCAATAATGCAGTTGTAGATCAAAGGACACGACAAAACCAAGAATTTGGTCTTGACAGTCCCTACCAATGGTTCTTCACCATAAGTGACCATCATTTTCAGGTAGCCAAGTGGCTTGGTTTGTGACCCGTTAAAACCGGAAAGGTCCGATCCTCTGTAAGGGGTGAGGTCTTCTTCAGAAATTTACAGCTTTCTAAGGAGATCGGCGAAGATGATGTCAGCCGAACTCCCCTGATCAACAAGGATTCTTCTTACTTCAGAATTGGCCATTACGGCCCTGATTAACAACGGTATATGCTTATTGGGCTTCCTATCTAGCAAATCTAGATCGCCGAAAGCCAATGGAGGCTGGACTGGCGAAGATGCAGGAGCCGAGGTGGAAGCAGCACTCATTATTTCCTTCAACTTCCTCTTCATGGTTTTCCCTGAGGACTCCTCGGGGTAGCCTTCTGAGATGACCATAACAACAGTCCGACCTTTGGACTTCCGGTGATCTTGCTCGTCCTCAGAACTTTCTTCCTTTTCTTGCTTAGCCTTACCCTTCCTTTTCGGGTCGTCTTTCTCCTCCTTAATCTCTCCTTCATGCCGAGGCGGCTTCTTCACATATTGGCCCAATTTTCCCTTCTTGATTAGATCTTCGATGTCATCTTTCAAAGCATTGCAGTGATTGGTATCATGACCATTACTTTGGTGATACCGACAGTATTTGTTAAATCGCTGCCCCGGCCTATGCGAGAGCGGATCGAGGAACTTAACTTCTTTGAATTCCGTATTCATGCATTCTGCCAAGATTTTGTCTCTGGTCTCATTAAGATCGGAATAATGTTGGTCCCAGTTACGAGGTATGGATTTATTATCATTCCGGTTTTCCTTCTCATTCCAAGGCTTAGATCCTCCGGGCTGGGCATCCGACCTCCTCGCGATCGCTCCTTCCTCATGGTCGATGTATTTCTGAGATCGCTGGAGGAACTCCACAAGCGATTCAGTTTGGTTAACCCCGACATCAATTTGAAGTAGACTCCCCTCGCGAAGACTGGCTTCCATGAAGTAAAGACAGAAGGAGTAGTCGAGGTTCCGGGACTCATTTTCTCCTTCCGAATTGCTTGTAATACCTTCCGAGATTTGGGCTTCATCTTGGAGTGGGGGAAGTGAGCAGAAAATAGCTTGGCTAATTGATCCCAAGAGGAGATCGTATTTGGCTTAAGAGCTCTGGACCAATCCAAAGCTACTTTCTCTAGAGTGAGGGGAAAATTTCGGCATTTAATCTCCTCAGGAACGTTACGGTACTGCATCACCGTATCAAAGTAATCGAGGTGGTGATCAGGATCACCAGTCCCGTCATACATCTTCAAACCATCAGGGGGTTTCTCAAGATGCTTTGGCACAGGAAAGTAGTCGATCTTACTGATAAAAGGTCCTTTCCGTTTCGTCAATCTCTTCCGGGGTGGACTCCGGGGTGGGCGCCGACGTTCATGCCTCGGGGATCTTTCCCGGCTTCTAGATCGGCGCCTCGGAGAGGAAGATGCCATGATGAGCTTCGTCGAGGGGAGCCATCAGGAAAGTAAGTGTCATCGGGGGTCCGACTTGGGGGAGTTCCAGATCCACGGCCTCCCCTAAGACGAGGTGGAGAGTGGTGGTGGTGTCTCCTCCAGGCCGGAGATCGGTGACGCCTGCGGCTAGAAGTCCTTCTACTTGAAGGATGAGGAGAAGTCCGATCGGGAATGTTATGAGCTCGGAGTTCAGCTATCTCCGCTTCCATTTGAGTGCAGTGTTGGCTTCTCTGCTGATCAACCTCGTCCTGTCGAGTTAGTAGCTGAACGAGCTGTTGAACAACATCGATCGGCACCTGGACAGTCTGAGGAGGAGGTCGAAGTCGGTTCTGGGCCGGACTCCTGGGGATAATAGCCGTGACAGAATTACGAGCGTGAGCCGAACTAGGGGCAGAGTGACCGCCACACCTTTGGGGGTCTGCTCTTGCTGCCCCGGTCTTACAATTGCACTGGAGATGTTCCTTTGACGTAACACTGGAGCCATCGTTGACCAAGGAGATGGGAGAGGAACTAGAGTACAAGATCCTCCCACTGTGGTCGCCAATGTTCTGTACTGTATCTCAAGATCTAGGTCCGATCCGGTCCGAGATAGTTGTTAGTTGTAGGTCTTGATCAACCGAGCTCCGTTCCGGTCCGAGGTGGGGTGGTACCTGCGAAGACACTCCGACGCTCAAGTTAGTAAGAGAACTGATTAAAGGGGAGAATGTTGGAAAGAGTGTATCCCTTTAATGCTAGCATTGAATGCTTATTTATAGGCTCAAAGGTGTGCTTGAAACCAATAGGAACCCTTAGATCTAGGGCTTTGATCCCAACCATTGATTAATGGATCTGCCTTGTGATTGAGCCTTTAGCCATATTATGGATGTGGCCCAATCCATAACAATTATCCTTCGTTAATTCATCCAACATGTAAATTATGGTTAATCTCTTCACCTATTCCTATATCATCATCTTTTTCCCAATTCATAGCTAACAAATATGAAGAACCTAAATCGCCCACGTAAACCATATCTAATTTGGGAAGGTGACTTTTTTTATCTTAGTTTAAAAATTAAAATTTGAAAAGTAGAATAGTTTTTAAAAAATTATTTTACGTGATATTTTTTTATACTTTCAAACATGCAAACCATGCTTAAAAATCGGAAGTGGTGCATTCTTGTAGATGGTGGAGTTAGTTAGAGGGATATCCTTGCTCGTAGATATGGTGACTTGTCTTGTATCTTGTTCAATAATACTTCTTTTACAGGTTTGAAATCTGATTCTTTGTGGTGGCGTGAAATACTTCTATTACGGGTTTGAAATCTGATTCTTTGTGGTGGTGGCGTGGCATACTTTACATGGGGGAATGAGATGGTTTCCTTGGGGTGGTTATGGGCGTGTGTTAGAAGGGATTTGGGGGAGGGGTCACAGTGTGGACTTTTGGCATCACCATTGGTTGGGTCAGCAGTCTCTGAAGCTGTTTTTTCTAATTTATTTGCTGGTTGTGGCGTACAACAAGTGAAGGTGGTAGATGCTGCTGTTTGGCTCAACAATGTGTTGCAATGGAGCTTACCGTGGAGGGACTTGATCGATCACCAAACCATTGAAGAGGCGATCATCTTAGACAATATTTTGAAGGATGCTAACCTTGTTCGTCGAAAGAATGACTCATGGATTTGGACTTTGGACTCTTTGTAATCATTCATAGTGACATCTTACTATAATTATCTAGTGCAGGTCGGTTCGGTGCTTGGTGCTAATAATGATCTGAATTTTGTTTATAAGGACCTTTGGAGTTGGTTTATCTTTAGGGTGGGTAGTCGGTCTAATTATTTCCCTTCTTCTTGGTGGAATAATGCCCTGTTATGTATTAATATTTTCAGATTTTGATTTGTTGTTCGGATTTGAACACCCGTAGTGTTCCATCAATAAATCATTGCTTATCGAAAAAAAACTATTACCGTGCCAAAAAAGTAAATGCATGAGGTAGAGGACCATGTAGCCAAAAAAACCAAAATAGTATCGGGTGAAAAAAATAATAGTAATTATAAAATTAATGGGGTTGCATATTCACTCAATCAAATGTTAAGGTAAATAATAACTTCTCTTTCGTCGAAAAACAAAAATCTAAATAATAACCTCTATATGCCAAGTGTTAATTTTATTTTGTTATACGTGTTATTAGTGTATATTATTTATTGATTTGAGAAGTACTAGTAATACTTTCTTTTATACACTCTCTTTAACACCCACTTTATGATTGACTAAAATTCATATGAACTTACTAAATTAATTGGTTCCATTTCCCAAGTGATAAGACCCACATGAATTTTAACCAATGAGTGTTGGAGAGAGTGTGTAAAAGAGAGTGTTGATAGCACACCTCGATTTGACTTTGTAGCTGATTAGGGTGAGGAACCGAACTTGTTTTGTGTTTACTAGGCTTTTTCGGTCCTATGATTCTCCCATTTCAATAGACTTTTTGTCACACTCAAGACTCAAGACTCAAGACTCAATTCGAGAGTGTGAGATAGAATACAAACCCAATTACAACTCGAACAACCTTGTTAGTTTTTTTGTTTCTTGTTATTGGTGCACAACATCATCGAATTTGCTAGCTAGTGACTAATATAGGCTTTGCCGGTCGTGGGTTCTCTCCTTCCAACAAAATTTTTGTCACACTCAAAATTTAAACTCAAGACTTTTGAGTGGAATTCGAACCCAACCTTTGTTTTTTTTTGTTATTGTGTTTTTGGTGCGCTGTTTCCACCGGCTTTGCCGGTGACTAATCTACGCCAGGGAACCTGGCTAGCCACGTGTAAACCCGATTTTGCCGATCTGTGTGGTTCTCCCTTCCCGACATAGTTTTTGTCACACTCCAAGATTCAAACCCCGAGACTTTGGAGAGGAATCCAAGCCCAGTTACCACTCGAACCAACCCCGGCCGGTTTGAACCCAACCTATAGAACTCGGATATTTTTCTTCTCTCAAAATAAAAAAGAACTTGGACATTTCAAAAGCACAAATTTCCCTCGCCAAACAAGTAAGCTCCGCTCAATTAGGGTTTCAATTTTCAGACAGGTAACCGCTCTTTCTCAAATGAGTCAAATCACCGTTTCCTTCAAATTCCGCGACAACGAGAATTTTCTTTTGCAATTTAATTTCATTCACCGATTTCAATTCCCTACGCAGTTCTTGTTCTTGCTATTGCATCATCGTCGTTGTTGTTATTGTTATTTGTTGTTACACGAGAATGGATCAAAGAGCGTGTGAGGAATCAGCGAAAGATGCTTTGAATTTCAAGTGTGAGAAGATTCTCAACTCAGTTGTTCAACCAATTGCATGCCTCACTCCCGAGAAGACAACCGAGTCCTTACTCATCAAATTCAGAAAGGAAGAAACTCAGCTTCCCGAAAAGTGTGAACTCCTAATAGATTTTCAATTTTTTGATTTTTTTTAAAATTTTCAGATTTTTTTTTAAAAGAAGAATGTAAATTATGTTTCTTTAATACAGGTACAGGATCATTGCTGATTTGTTTCGCCAGATGAGTTGTTCACTTAGATTGCTGCATCTGCGTAATAAGTCTCCAACTTTTGAAAATATTTGCAAGCAGGTTGAAGTTCTTGCAAAGAGGTGATATTTTTGTTTTTACATTCCCCAAATTAGTTAGTGAATATTTAATACTATAATTTTTAAGGTAACATTAAAATTTGATTTTGAAAGATTTTGAGGATTATGATCGTGTGCAGCTGAAATTAGCTTCAGTTAATCAGAATTCCACCATATGTAGTTAAATTTTAGACTCCAGAGGATCTTTAAGATTTGGTTTGAATTGATTGATGGGATATGGAAGTGATTCTAGTGTTTTATTTCCAGAAAGTTCTCTTATACTCATCTAGCTCAGATGAAGTATATACTCTCTGAAGGCATACAAATAGATAAGGTGATTGTACCTGACACGAAAAGTCGGTGCATGAAACCAGATATGAAGATCACCTTGATATTTGAGGTTGTAGAAGAACACTCTGAACAGTCCGCTGATATGGCTCTTTGGCGATATTTTAATTCCAGGCTGATTGAATTATTTAATATGCATCCTGAGGTAACATTCTTCATTCTAGGTTGTTGTCCTTGTGAATTATATTTTCTGTTATCTTAGATGCTCAGTCCTAACTCCAATCTGAAGGAGTTCTGGAACTTTATTGGCTATATCTCATTTATACATCTAACTAGGTCAATGTTGTCGATAGTGTTTTACCCAAATCCCGCCATAATCAGCTGCCTCAAAACGCCATATTCCATATGCCCCTGCCGCACATACAATACAAAAATGAAATAGCGGATATGCTCAAAAACCTCCACTGCAATTCGCTTTGGTGGTTTCTTAACAACACCGAACTAGGTGAAATGAAGTCAATGTAATGCTGTCATTTTTTGGTAACTTAGTATGTGGATTGTGGAACTTAAGATCACTAGTGTAGTGGCATTTTGATTCTCATTCTCTACAGATTACTCTATGCTGTTATTTGTCATTCCATCTGGTAGGTAGACCATAGATGTGAGCATGCTATCCTAAGCTGAATTGAAAATGCATTGATGATAATAAGAAACTACTATATGAGATTCAACTGAAAATGGGTTGATGATTATGACAAAAGTATATCTTGATTTTGATGATTATGATAAAGTTGTTTTTAATTTTTCCTTGGGTCTGGGACAGCTATTTGTTTTTATTCTTCTTAGTTAACTAGAGAAATTTGAAAGTATGACTGATACATAAGAATTGATTTCATCATTACGTTTTATTTTTTTTGCTTTTTCTTGTGGATAAGGTTACTGATATTCCAGAGGCCACACTACCAGAGCCCTTTAGCCAGAGAGCTTGTAACTTGATTTGTATTGATTCGCCTGTAAATTCTTCAGCAGAACTTTCATCGACTTCGAATCTAATTGACCTGGTGCCTAAGAAACCACAGTTGTATCCATCTTTTAGTAGACACTTTTCTAAGAATGTTCCTAACCAGGCAGAGGAAATACAGTGCTTTTCATCCTCTGAAACTTCACTGTCATCCAATGCATCTGATTGCCTAGTTAACCAAGCAAGTGAAATCGCATGGCAGAAAGGATGTGCAGCATTGTCTAATTGTGTGATTGATCTTAATACAGAAAAAGACAATCCGAAGGAATCATTGTCAATGTCTTTTCAACCTAATGTTATTAATACACCAAAACATATGATCTCCCCTCCACATTCTGTAAGCCGCAGTGATTCTGAAAGCCCTGATATGAAAACCGTCTCTTGTTCTGATAGTTTGATGGTAGAGACACCTGCACAGTCAGCACCTGGGAGATTGTTGTCTGGTTCTGATGCGAAGCTTCAGAATACAACTTCCCGAAAGTCTACATCATGTTTTAAGCCTGCAAAAAGAGTGCTTGACTTTTCACACATGGAAGGCAATGATGATATTGACAACAGAGTAGACATGTTAGACTCCAACAAAGCTCTGCACGAATTTAATTACATCTCTGAACCTAGCAGAGGATGGTCTGAAGATTGCAATTCTTTTGGTTCTGTTGCTCTACCTCAGGAGGTATGCCATCTCAAACTGGTTTTACTTTTTAACTGATTCTCACACCATACTTTTTACATTCACTAGTTATTGCATTTTGTACCTTTCTATCCTCCATGTGGATAACTTGCAAAGGAAGCGATTTTTTTTTTGACATTGTAGTAGTTTATGTGAAATTCTAACTAACTAGAGGGGCACACATCATGTATATATATATATTCTGCATGAAAAATTTGAATGGTGGAGGTGGTTATGCAGAGATTATAAAGATAATGGGTGAGAAATGTTATAACACATTTATAATATCGTAGTTTACTTTAGCTGACTTATTGAATAGGGTGCATCGAATTGGGTGTTTATTGTTTAAAGGGTTTGTGAGTTGAGCGAGGGCCACTTTGAAACATTTGGGATTACTAGTACAGTTTTTTTTTTGACAACAAATTACTAGTACAGTTGAAAGACTGTCACTAGGTACTTTTTATCTATAATGGAGAGGGTTTATATTCTGCAATTACTCGTTGGGATTTAATAACTGCATTTTGTTCATTTTGTATTTTATTTCCTGTTCTCCAATTTCTAGTACCATTCATATCTCTTATTTATTTGTAAGTCACGAGTACATGCTTGTGCTGTGCATTGTTTATGAAAAATAGAGATCTTTAAGTTTTTGCCTGTTTCTACTAATTGTTAATATGTAGCATATCGTTGTTATCCAGTATCCTTTATTTGCACCCTTTGCATTTGATTAAATTATTATCCTTGCAAATTTTTTATTGAGTAACCAATTTTTTTCTTGTGAAAGTAATTTCTTTCTTTTTGGTTGATTTTTAATGCAGGTAAAAGAGAACCTTGATTATTCTTTTGAGAAAGCCAACGAAAATCAAACTGGTTCTGATGCATTGGATAAAAAGCTTTCATCATTGGTGGATCTGGTGAATGTGATTGACTCTATATTTAATTCTGTTAAAAGAATTCCAATCACAAAAGAGGAGCTCCTGCACAAGATAATTATGAACAAATTAGATATTGTTGAGATTGGTATGTTCTAAATTCTGTTTATCATAGTGTGCATGGTTTCTTATTAATGAACAAAGTAGCCAACTGATTTTGTCCTCCCAATAGGAGAAGTTGAAGAACAGATGGAGATTCTGGAAAAGATGGTGCCTGACTGGATTTGCAAGAAGTTGGTTTCTTCTGGACATACTATGTACTGGTGAGTCTCTTTCTGTTTAGCACTGATTCAATCTCTCTCCCCTCTTTCTCTTCTACCAAACACATTCTCAGAGTATCAGTGTCTTTTTAAGGATGTTGAAATCTTGTCAGACTTAACATGACATTCCATCCTTACTGTAAAACTATGCACATTACTGTAAGCCATTTATTGCATGTGCATTTTCTTTATTAAAAAATCATTATATCTACCGGTGTATGTTTGTCTTATATTTATTGCATGTGCATTTTCTTTATTAAAAAATCATTATATCTACCAGTGTATGTTTGTCTTATACTTTTGCAATGAACGATAAGCTATTAGTCTACTACGAAATATGAATTAGTTTAATTAGACAAAATCCTCTGGCATTTACTTCAAAATAGTTATTTCTTAATTTTCTTTTTAAAGTTCTTATACTTATTAAAACCTGTGGCATTTGCAGTGTCAAGAGTGTGTATGATTTGGACTCAATTCGATCAAGACTTCTCAGCATGTGACCAAAGGAGTTGAGTGAAGGGTTAATGTTAACTGATAATGAAAGTGTATTATGGTGTTAAAAATGAAAGTGCATAATATGGTAAATTGGTAATTGTTGGTTGGATTTTTGCACTCATCAAAGCAAGTGGAAGGTTAAACCGAGATGAGAAGGGTAAACTTACAAGAGGATTAGAACACTATATGAATGATCTGGTGTGAGAAGTTCCTGTTCTACATAACATAAGAAGTATACTTTTTTATAGCACTAGTTTAATGTTCGTTCTATATTCACGTTTCAGGTTGTCCTTCAATTATATTATTGAGAGAGATTTTTACGTACAAGCTTATTATTGAGATTTTGATTGTCTGTTTTGGATTTGGATTTAGTGCAGTTGAAAATATTTACAATCATGTAGTTAACAAACTCGTAGTTGCCCGATTAAGATTAGATGGTCCAGATTTTAAGAGTAGTTTTTGATTTTTGTTTAATTAAAAATTCCGACTTTGATTCTGAACTGTCCGATCAAGATTGGACCATTCTAAGTTTGTTGACTATTTGACTGCAGCAATTTCGACTGCAGACAAATCAGATCTGTCTGTTTATTTAAGTTGTAGCTTTATCACGTTGGCAGGGATGAAATATGCCAGGCTAGGCTTTACGGTTTAGGCTAAATTATAGTTTTGGTCCCCCTATTTTAACAAATTCAGATATTTAGTTTCCTTATGTTAAAACTCAGATATTTAGTCCCCCTATTATAAACAATTCAGACATTTAGTCAAAATGGGAGTTTTCAATTTTTTTTTTGCTGATTTGAAGGCTTGTCAAAAGAAAAAAGATGACTTGGACTCCATTAAATGATGTGGTGCCTGACATGTGGCTGCCACATCAATTAATGAGCCACGTAAGCATGCCACCTAATAAAATTAAAATTAAAATTACAAAAGCTAAAACTAAAATCAAAACTAAAAATAAAATACAAAACCTAAAACTAAAATTAAATTAAAATTAACAACAATACAACCAAAAAATCAGATGCAAGATCCCTTTGAGGTTTGAACCCTAACTCCTAGAAAATCTCCTATAACGGCCACTTCGCTCACCATGGCAGAATCCTGCCTTCTTCCTTCACCCTCTCCTCACTCTTTTACAACAAAACCAAACCCTCCGCTGTTTTCTCACTTCCCTCCAAACCCCTCAAACTCTACCTCTCGTCCCTCCATTCTTCTTCACACGCTCTCTCCCTCACTTCCAAATCCAAAACTCATCGCTTCTTCCTTCTCGATCCGCACCACCATCATATCTGATTCAAAGTTTGGGTTGAAAGTTGGGGGTTGAAAGTTGAGATTTTTTGGGTTTTGATTTGTGGGGTTTTGTTTGGAGATAAAAAAGCGACGGTTGTGTTACAGATATGGAGATTGGGTTTTCGATTGGGGAGATGGAGGTTATAGGGAATCAAAGGAAGAAGAAGGAGAAAGAGTTGAGTGGAAGAAGAAGACGTAGAGGAAGAAAGAAGTTCTGGAAGATGAGAATAAGAAAAACTGGAGAAAAACAGTATGTTGTTGAAGTTCTTGATGCGTTGATATCATCAAGTTATTTTTTTATTGTCAAAAAAAAATCAAGTAATTTTTTAATTTTTTTTCTAATTTTAAATATTTTAATATTGTAATTAAACTTTAATTTAATTTTTTATTAAAAAAATAATGACGTGGCAGCCACGTGTGATGCCTAAGCTACCACGTCATTTAATGCAGGCCACGTAAGCAATTTTTTGGACAGGTCTCCAAATCAGCAAAAACAATAGGCTTAAATGTCATTTACCTCCCTGCAAATAGCACGTTTATCCATTTACCCCCCTGCAAAAAAAAACTTTTAAAACAAACCCTGCAAAATGTAACTGTATCCAGTTACCCCCTGCTGTTAGTTTTGGCTAACAGCGTTAATATTTGCAGGGGGGTAATTAGAAACCCTTAGTATTTGCAGGGGTAACTACCACCCACTTAATATTTGCAGGGGGTAACTAGAAACACTTAATATTTGCAGGGGGTTAACTAGATCCCAAATGTCAGTCAAGTCAGCTTAGACTTAACGTTGTTAGCCAAAACTAACAGCAGGGGGGTAACTGGATACAATTACATTTTGGAGGGTTTGTTTTAAAAGTTTTTTTTTGCAGGGGGGTAAATGGATAAACGTGATATTTGTAGGGGGTAAATGATATTTAAGCCAAAAAAATATGAACAAACCCCTTTTGGATTAAATGTCTGAATTTTTAAAATAGGAGGACTAAATGTCTGAGTTTTAAAATAGGGGGACTAAATGTCTGAATTTGTAAAAATAGGGGGACCAAAACTATAATTTAACCTATGTACAAGCTTATTGCTAACATTTTGATTGTCTGGTTTCCAAGGTTGTAGCTTTATCAGGTTGGCAGAAATGAGAATATGTCAGGCTAGGCTTTACAGATTACAATGCCCGAGCCTAGCTGTTTTGAAAGTTATAGGGCTGAGTCTCGCTTATAACCTATTATAGATCCATTTTTAAGGTTTTTTTTGTGGCTTTGACTTTTCCCACACCCCCTCCTACTCACCACACACCCCCAAACCCCCTAAATCCCTAAAATACCCTTCAATTAAAAACATTTCATCTCTCACTCTCCCTCCCAAACACTCTCACACCCCCTTCACATAACCTCAACTGAACCCTAACCCCTCCCCCACCCCAAATTCGATTTCTCACCCTCACTCTCCTTCTCAATCTCAACTCCACCATTTTTGAAGCTTCAATCTCGCATTCTACGCACCAGGTACTCCCTCCCTCACTCTCCTCTCTTTCCATTTCATCGTTTTAATTTGCCTGTTACTGCGTTTTTATTTTTTCTGCATATGCGACGCGTTCGGTTGGCCTTCCCCGAACCTTTCTGGGAACGATGAAGTTCGAACGAGGTCATGCGAACACCGTTCGAATGAGGCCATGCGAACACATGTTCGAATGTGGTTGTTCGAACAGGTGCGAATGATTCTGTTCGAACAGGTGCGAATGATGCTGTTCGAACAGGTGTGACAGTATTGTTTCTGTTATTTTGCTGGTTATGTTGCTTAATTGGTTTAATGGTTGTTGTTTCAGATATGGTGAGGCATCATGGCGGTAGTTCGCAACAGCCGGAGCGTAGGCCACCCCCGACGGCTTCCGAACGCAAACGGAGGCAAGATGGAGCTGAACCTTCCCAGAGGGGTAGGCGTAGGGACAGATTAGACGTCCCTCCTCCCCCACCAGAGGTTGATGATATTGGCCGGGATATTGAGCGTGATGCTCAATTTCCGGCATATGAGCTGGCCGGCCCTTCTGGTCATGCACATGAGGAGGTTGGTGCTCAACATGAGGAGGATGTTGAGCCTCAGGAGCCTGCTGCTGCTCCTAGGGCTACATTCCCATTCCCTGGTGGACCTGTTGATGGTTCTGTCTTGCCCACATACGGGTCTCATATTTTGACTGAGTTCTATGCTGGCCGGGTAAGTTATTGTTATATAGTAGCGTGTTGTCAATTTTGTTTCTTATTTTGTTGAACATATTGGCTTATTGTGCCTGTGTCATTTGTCAATGCAGGTTCAGCCGGACATAACTACGATTCCACATGGATCGGTTAACCTTGTGGTCCATGCTAGGATCAAGGAGACTCTTATCCTATCGGGGTTGTTCCCTCTCATAGGACTTGGTTTTCCCCTCACTCACAAGGGGCTGCTGAACGCATTCATAGAGCGTTGGCAGCCGGATACATCATCATTCCACCTTCCTGTGGGTGAGATGTCTATCACCCTTGATGATGTATCCCAGATGCTACACATCCCCATCACGGGCCAGTTCTATGACATGCCTGACTGGACTTCGTGGCAGGGAGAGCAGCTGCTGATTGACTATTTGGGGGCCACCCCCCAAGATGCCGCTGAACAGACTTCTGCGCGAGGGTTGTCAGTTGGTCTTGTATGGCTGAGGGATCATGTCTTCCACCCAGCCATAGCTGAGCAGAGGTGGAATCATGCTGCTAGGGCCTATTTGCTCTATCTTTTGGGCTGCACATTGTTCGCAGACAAGTCAGGAAGCAAGGTTAAGCTTGGCTACCTAGGTATGCTTCTTGATTTGAACAATGTTGGAGACTACTGTTGGGGGGCAATGGCCCTTGCCCATCTTTATGATCAGCTGAAGGATGCTTCAAGAAAGAAGACGAAGAAGATGGCTGGTCATATGGCTCTACTACAGGTATAAAACTTACTCTTTTTTTTTTATAAGTTTGCTTTAGGTTTACTTTCAGATTTATAATCAACCAATGATATGTTCATTACAGGGTTGGATTTATGAGCACTTCCAGAGTGCCAATTTTACATCTTGGGTGGTGCACCCAGAATATGTTGAGAGTATGCCACGGGCGAAGAAATGGCTGTGTAGGGATGGCCCCGGGGCCATCAAGTCACACACCATCAGACTGTGCCTTGACCGGCTACACCGTGAGGAGGTCACCTGGGACCCCTACACAGGCCATAGGCAGGAGAGACCCTTTGAGGAGCTGGCCAGGTTCAGAGGGTTCATCCGGAGTGCTGGCTGTATGGTGAGCCATTTGCCGGATAGAGTGCTCAGACAGTTTGGCCAGGTACAGCACATCCCGGAGGAGCCCAGACCTGCAAATCGGGCCGTCTATACTGTCACGGAGTGTGATGAGAGGTGGACACAGTTCCAGGACCACTTGGTGGCGCGGGGGCCTCCCTGTGTGCCGTACTCCTCAAACACGGTGCCGGGCTACTTTCCATGGTTTTCTAGGGTCTCACATCCCTTTGCCTTCCCTGAAAATTATGTAGAGCTTGTGGATGAGCCGGATGTCAGTGTGGTACGTGTTTTTTATGTTAATTACAGTAATAAGTTTCTTCTACTTATTTAAATCTACTTATTTAAATAATGTTATGTTATTTGTTTGACAGATGCTGCCAGAGCTCTTGGATATGGTGGATGAGATGGATGGGACCATCAATGATAATGTCCCAGAGCCAACCAGGAGCGTCTTTCAGCGCATCAAGAGGTTGCTCAACCCCTTCCGTAGGTTTAGGAGGAGGATCGTCAATGTGTATCAAAGGAGGGGGCGCAACACCCAGTAGGATGATGTCTTAGGGGGGGATATTTGTTTGGAACTTTTGTCTAATTTAACTACTTTTTATATTATTAAGTATTTTTCTGATGTCATCTACTTAATTTGGCGCAAATTTATTGCCTTTTTATTACAAACCATAACCATACATGAAATACGAAAGACATGAAATACGAAAGACATAAAACCAACATAAGCAAACAACTAACTAAGAAACTAGTGTTTCGGTAGTCCCTGTTCCAGAAGATAAATGATCTCTTCTGGAGTGCGTATTGTGTCCACGTACAACTCTAAGACTTGTCGCCCCATCGGAAGTGTAGCATGATATTCCATCATGGTCCCAACGTCGTCATCGTTGCGGATCTCCATAACTGAAAAATAGCCAGTCCCGTAATCAAGACGGTTGTACTTTCGGTAACGTATACGCTCCACGTCTTTACGCCACGCTCCCTCTGGACGAATCTTCCTCTCAGCCTTTTCCTTCAGTTGGGCGAAGGTGATGTCCTTACTCATCCTGCAGAATACATGGTTAGGACAACGAAACACAACACCATGTTCGTCGGTGGTGACAGTCCCATGGTGATGAAGGGCCGTTAGGAATTTGGTGGATGAGTACTGGGTTGGGCACAATTGCCATTCCATTTCAGCTTGGTTGTAGCTGTCAAGAGGGAGAGTAGGTTTTGGTGAAGAAGCAGATTAGGGTTTGGTGAAGAAGGTCTGAGGATGTGAACCCCCTTTTATAATAGGCATGGTGAAATGTCAGCCGTTGATTTCATTTTTAGATCACAAATCTGAGCCGTTTAAATTCTATCCGTTCAGACACATTTTCCAAAGGGATTGACATCCACTCCTTTATCTGACACACATTTGACTGATTGTAAGCCGTTGATCAAAACTGTCGTAGGAATCTGAGACATCCAATATCTGTCGCTCTGCAACCTTGGTTCGAACAGCCTCATGCGAACATATTCGCATGACCACATTCGAACCTGTTCGCATGACCCCATTCGAACAGGTGAAAAACACCCAAGAGGGTGTGTCCCCATATTTAACACACGCGAATGGCCGCGTGCGAACCTGTTCGAAGGCCCGTGTTCGAACAGGTGAAAATTCGTGAAAAAAAAGAGGTTTGGCCTGGCCTTTTGGTCATTTCACACCCTTATGGGGTGTGTTTCGAGTAGGAGGGGGTGTGGGAAAAGCAGACGCCTTTTTTGTTCAATGGATTTAATTTCATTCAAATCAAATCAAAAATCAGCCCAAAAAATATAGAAGCGAGTTCAAAAGAAAGCCCAAGTCGTATACTTGTAACAAGGCAATGGGTAAATGAGAGACTGAGATTAACAAGTATCACATGTGTTCTTATCTTGTGATTTGAATGATTTTTTGGTTCAAACTGAACTAAACCACACACACTGAACATCCTACTCATCATAGTAACTTTAATTTGTAGCATGAATCCATTGCACCATGGTTATGTGATAGAATGGAAGAATGAGGCACTCTTTTCAATTTCCTTGCAAAAGTGCAACGAAGAAAAAAAGAAGAAAGAAAAGGCATGATGGCCACCTAAATTTTAGATGTCTTTTGATTCCTTTCTTAAAATATGTTTTTCACTTTTAGAAAATTAAATATTGAATAACTTATGTAATTAAATTGTTATGTAATCTGTTTAACTAAATTATTTCTTATTTTCTTGTTTTTCAACAGAAAACCAATCAGATAATACTTGTGTGTAAGAAAGTAGCTTTCCAAAACCATATAATAAAAACAATTAAAACTAAAAAATCAAAATACAACTAAACAAGCCAAACTTCTCTAATGCATTAAGCTAAAGAAAGGATGCATTTCTTTGCTCGTTTAATCTCTTATCACTCTTTTGTCTCTCTTTTGTTTCTCTTTTTGGAATCTCGTCAAAAAGAGTTATTATTGTAGTAATTGAATTTTATGTCCCTCCACCACAAAAAACCTTAGGGTCTTCGTTTGGGGTGGTTGTGAGTTTTTGGTTTTTGGTTTTGAAAGTCAATTTCAAAATCAAAACCTGTTCGTGTAAAATAGGGATAAGTTGGTTTTTTCTTAATTTCAAAACAGTTTCCATCAAAACACAACCACAAAAATAGGTTTTATAATTTTTGTTTCTGTTTTTGTTTCATCAACCTCTGATCATCAATATATCTGACCACCACCAACCACCACTCCGACCACTGCCAACAACCACCGACTACTGCCAACCACCACTCTGACCACCTCCGACCACCGTCAACCACCACTTTGACCACCATCAACCACCACTCTGACCACCGTCACCTACCACTTTGACCACCACCAACCACCACTCAGACCACCACCGACCACCGTCAACCACCACTTTGACCACCACCACCCCGACCATTGCCCACCACCGACCACTGCCAACCACCATGGACTACCATTTCGACCACCATTCCGGCCACCGTCAACCACCACTTTGACCACCATCAACCACCACTATGACCATCGCACCCACCACTTTGACCACCACCAACCACCACCACTCCGACCACCGTCGACCACCACTGACCACTACCAACCACCATCAACCACCACTCAGACCACTATTCCGGCCACCATCAACCACCACTTTGACCACCACCACTCCGACCACTGCCCACCACCACTGCCAACCCCCATCGACCACCACTATGACCACCGTCAACCACCACTTTGACCACCACTCTCACCACCGTCGACCACTATTAACCACCATTGACCACCACTCCGGACACCGTTTGCCACCTCATTGACCACCATCATCCACCACTCTGACCATCATCCACCACCGTCAACCACCACTTCGACTACCGCCGGCCACCATCAACCACCACTTTTGACCACCGCCAACCACCACTCTAACCATCGTCAACCACCACTCTGACCACCGTCAACCACCACTCTGACCATCGTCAACCACCACTTTATCACCACTGAGTCTATGGCCATCAGCACCACTCCGACCACCGCCGACCACTACTCCGGCCACTGTCAACCACCACTATGACCACCATCAACCACCACTTTAACCACTATCAACCACCATTTTGACCACCATCAACCACCACCACTCCGACCATTGCCAACCACCACTTTGACAATCATCAACCACTACTCTAACCATCATCCACCACCGTGAACCACCACTTTGACCTTCACCAACCACAACTTCGACCACCGCCGACACCACTCTAGCCACCATCAACCACCACTTGACCACCACTTCGACCACCGCCAACCACCTCTTTTTATTTATGTTTGAAATTGATTTTGATTTTTGAAAAATTTTTAACTGAAAACTGAGTTTGGTTTTGGTTTTTGAAAGTTTTAAAACTCAAAACAAAAACTGGTTTTGGTTTTTGAAAATTTCAAAACAGAAAACAGAAAACCCCTTAAATTAAGATAAAGAACTCTAAAATAATTTTACATTAAAAAAATAGGAAGTTTCGTTACATTTTCCTATAGTGTTGTTGCCATTTTTCTTTAGGTAAATAGTCATTTTGGTCCCCTTAAGCTCTTTTAACTCTAAAGGAGACATTTGGTAAGGAGCAATGGAAATTGGTCCTGTTCCCGGAACCAATTCTATTGAGAATTCTACCTTGCGATCCGGAGTTAAAGAAGTCACTTCATCAGGAAAGACATCAAGAAATTCATTAACTACTTGAACTGCGGTTAAGTCTAAACCTGTGTCAGCAGTCGATGACAGCATCATAACATAAGCTTCAGCTCCTTGGAACAAGCATTGACTGGCAAAGGTGAATGAAATAACAGCTTCAGAGGAAGTCTTTGGTAATTCTACCGATTTAGGAGCAAAATCGATCGTGTTGTTGAAGCAATCTATCCTAACATGATTAGTAGACATCCAACTCATACCCAATACGACGTCCATGCCCCTCATAGGCAAACATATGAAATCTACTACAAAATTTCTGTCTCCTATAGCGAGCAGGCAATATTCACAAAGAGCTTGGGTTTGAGCACTCCCCTCAGCAGCAGCTAAATAGTAATCGGGTGGGGTAGCGGAGTTAAAGCTACACCCAACCGATCAACAGAAACTTGGGATATAAAATAATGGGTAGCACCCGAATCATATAAAATACTGATAGATTTATAAAAGAGAGATCCCATTCTTATTCTTCTTCTTCTTCTTCTTCTTCTTCTTCTTCTTCTTCTTCTTCTTCTTCTTCTTCTTCTTCTTCTTCTTCTTCTTCTTCTTCTTCTTCTTCTTCTTCTTCTTCTTCTTCTTCTTCTTCTTCTTCTTCTTCTTCTTCTTCTTCTTCTTCTTCTTCTTCTTCTTCTTCTTCTTCTTCTTCTTCTTCTTCTTCTTCTTCTTCTTCTTCTTCTTCTTCTTCTTCTTCTTCTTCTTCTTCTTCTTCTTCTTCTTCTTCTTCTTCTTCTTCTTCTTCTTCTTCTTCTTCTTCTTCTTCTTCTTCTTCTTCTTCTTCTTCTTCTTCTTCTTCTTCTTCTTCTTCTTCTTCTTCTTCTTCTTCTTCTTCTTCTTCTTCTTCTTCTTCTTCTTCTTCTTCTGCTCCTCCTCCTCCTCCTCCTCCTCTTAAAACCCATTTGAGATTTAGATGATTCTGCATTTCTTTTGTTGTGCCCATATTCTCTTCTACTTGAATACAACCTCTTCAGATCAGATTCCGCAATGTGAGCTTGTTGCACCATAGCTGCATAGCTAGTGCAAGCAAAAGAACTTAGACTCTGAGCAATATCTTCTCGAAGCCCAAACTTATATCTTTCTGTCTTTCATTTGTCATCCGAAGCATAGTCAGCCAATCTGAAAAATGGATATAGTTCCTCGAACCTAGCGGTGTATTGTCCCACGGTTGAGCTACCTTGTGTCAAAGTTAGAAACTCATTCTCCTTCTCGGCCCTTAATGCAGTAGGGAAAAACTGTTCCAAAAACATTCGTCGAAAGTTTTCCCAGGTTTGAGGAGTTTCCATAGTCACCATCATGGCCTGAGCGTTTGTCCACCAATTGTTCGCCTCTCCTTTCAGCATGTGAGCATCGAACCTCACCTTCTCTTCATTATTGATTTGCATTGTGTAGAATATTTTCTCGATATCATCTAGCCAATGCTGAGCCTCCATTACCTCTGACCTTCCCTTAAACTCAGAGGGTTTCATCTTGAGAAATTCAGAATAAATCTGGCGGGGATTCACTGGTGGCTCGGGTACTTGATGTGGTTGAGGATGAGCATTTTGTTGAAAGTTAACGTATCTGCTGCATCAGCTGTTGTTGCCTCTCCATCATAGTCTGCATCCATGTGAAATGCGGATCGTTGGTTGAGTGTTCCTTGATCCTCCTGCCATAATTCTGAAAACAATGCACCAAGTATTGAGTTGATCAAGCTCAATGTCTCTTAACATAATAAGAAGAAACATAACAGACTTACTCAAGGAATAAACCAACCCTACTAAACTAAGCCCGACTAGGTTGAACTGCTCTGATACCATTATGTAAACCCTAGTATTTCAACGATGGAAGAAATACCGGAATGCCCATTAGAGTATACATCAGAGGGAACATAACTATGGATACAGACTCTTCTTCAATACCCGTTTTGTTGCCAAGTGGCTTCAGTCTCAAGCGGGGGGGGGGGGTGAATTGAGATTTAAAAACTTTTGAAAATTTTTCCCCTTTTCAATGACTTAGATTAATTTTCGCGCAGGTTAAATGGAAGCGAAGGAATTAGAAGATAAAGCAATAAAGCGGTAAAACAGTAAAGCAGGAAAGCAGTAAAGCATGCAGAGATTTATCCTGGTTCGGTCACCTCCTAGTGACCTACGTCTAGTCCTCACACCCTTGTGAGATTTTCCACTAACCAAACAACAAGGCTTACAGGTGCCTTGGAAAACCTTTACAGACTCAGGCATTCTTCTACTAGGATACCCCACCTATAAAGAGCCCTCAAATCTATTACAACAATAACAAGAAATACCCCACCCTTGTTACAACCAGCTGTCCCAGAAAGATACCCCACTTCGTAGTACAAACAGCTACCCTAGAGAGATACCCCACTCCCTAGTACAAATCACAACAATTAAACAGTAACAAACGTAAAGACAGAAATACCTCTAGTGTAGGCAGATAATACAACTTGAAGAATGCAACCCCAACTAAATCTTAGCGAAAGATCAGCTCTGACGGACAAGCGGTGCGTGAAGAGTAGAAATAAAAGTGCGAAGAGCTTTTATCAAAATTTGCTCTGATTTCGTGAAATGGGTTGGTAAGAAATGGAGGCTATGAGGCCTCTATTTATAGGTTATGGAAAATGAAGTTTTACGTTAAAAAACTATGTGGGAATCGATTCTTTGTTGATTGCATTGGATCTGGGAATCGATTCTTCTTTTAGTTGGGAATCGATTTTGACTTGCTTTGAAAAGAGGTGGCAATCGATTCTTGAGATCCAGGAGGGCTAGGAATCGATTCTATACTCAATGAGATCTTGTATAAATCAATTCTTGGCTTGCCTGAGACATGTGGGAATCGATTTCTAGTTTAGTACAAAAAGGTGTGAATCGATTCTTCCTTAAAAATTGTTTAGCTTAGGAATCGATTCTCTAATGAAATCACATGAAGTGAAAATCGATTCTATGCTCTATGATTGGCCTGAAAATCGATTTTGATGTATGTATATGCAAGGTGCAAATCGATTTTTATGTTTCAAAAATGCTTTTTATGTTTTACGTAAGTATGCATGCATCTTTGAAAAACTTGTGAGTGTGTGAGACTTTGAGAGGCGAGCTGACCTTCGAAAGAGCTTACACTTTTTCCTAAGACACACCCAAACCCTAAGGACTACCCTTATATTTAAGGACTACCCTTAAGCTTGAATCTTCAATTCTTGAGCTTGTTTGTCTTGGATTGTGACTTTGATGTTTTGTCACTTTCATTAACTTTGGCCATCAACTTTGGCTTTGTCATTTTCATCATCAAAACTTAACCTGTAATATTAGGTTACCTGCAATACAAGGTATCCACATTCTCCCCCTTTTTGATGATGACAAAACATTAACTCATCTCAAGGTGGGAGGTTAGTTCAAACAGATAATGCATATATGATACTCCCCCTATCATGATGCTCCCCCTGTTTTATTGACTATATGCAAAGTGGTAATGCTATGATAATGTATATGCATGCTAAATTATAAACTCTATTTTCTCCCCCTTTTTGTCATGATCAAAGAGGGTCAACATGTAATAAAGATTGCGAATCTAACAGCATGAAGAGGAATCAATGATTCCAAGTTCTCTTCGAATGAAGAAGAAGCTTTCTTTTTGTAAAGGTTTTGTAAAAATATCAGCCAGCTGTTTTGCGGATTCAACAAATTCAATGACACAGTCCCTTTTTTGGACATGATCTCTAAGAAAATGGTGTCTTATCTCTATATGCTTGGTCCTAGAGTGTTGGACGGGGTTCTTTGTAAGATTGATAGCGCTGGTGTTGTAGCATTTTATAGGGATATGATCTAGTTCTATACCATAATCAAGAAGTTGTTGCTTCATCCAGAGGATTTGTGCACAACAACTTCCTGCTGCAACATATTCTGCTTCAGCAGTTGACAGTGCGACACTGACTTGTTTCTTACTGTGCCATGAGACTAATGCGCTACCTAGTATGTGACATGTACCACTAGTGCTTTTTCTAACCAACTTACATCCTGCAAAATCAGAGTCTGAATATCCAATAAGGCTACATGTGGCGCCTTTTGGGTACCACAGACCAACATTCTGAGTGCCTACAAGATATCTCATTATTCTTTTGACAGCTACTAAATGCGACTCTTTTGGGTTTGCTTGATATCTAGCACACATGCAAACACTAAACATGATGTCCGGTCTACTAGCAGTTAAATAGAGAAGAGAACCAATCATACCTCGATATTTGCTTAGTTCTACCGGTTTACCTTCTTCATCTTTGTCTAAGTAGCAGAAGGTGCTCATTGGTGTAGACATTTCTTTTGCTTTGTTCATTTCGAACCTTTTGAGTAGTTCTTTGCAGTACTTTTATTGGGATATGAAGATGCCGTTGTTTGTTTGTTTTATTTGAAGCCCAAGGAAGAAGTTGAGTTCTCCCATCATTGACATTTCAAACTCACTCTGCATAATACTTGAAAACTCTTTGCAAAGCAGTTCATTAGTAGCACCGAAAATAATATCATCCACAAAAATTTGCACAAGTAAGATGTCATCTTTTGATCTTTTTATAAACAGTGTAGTATCAACTTTCCCTCTTTAAAAATCATGATTGAGTAGGAATTTGCTCAATCTTTCGTACCAAGCTCTGGGAGCTTGCTTCGGACCATATAGCGCCTTTTTAAGTTTAAAAACATGATCTGGTTTTTCAAAATTTTCAAAGCCAGGTGGTTGTTCAACATACACTTCTTCTTGAATGAAACCATTTAAGAAAGCGCTCTTAACATCCATTTGATACAATTTAAAATCCATAATTGATGCAAAAGCAAGTAACATGCGAATAGCTTCTAATCTAGCTACAGGAGCATATGTTTCATCATAGTCTATTCCCTCTTCTTGATTATAACCTTTAGCAACTAGTCTAGCTTTGTTCCTAATTATTATACCTGACTCATCTAGCTTGTTTTTAAACACCCATTTTGTGCCTATTATCTGATGTTTATCAGGTCTAGGAACTAGATCCCACACTTTGTTTCTTTCAAACTGATTTAACTCTTCTTGCATAGCAATAGTCCAATGTTCATCAACTACAGCTTCATCTATATTTCTAGGTTCAATTTGAGATACGAAAGCCATATGATTACATGCATTTCTAAGAGAGGTACGAGTAGTTACCCCTTTGGTTACATCACCTATGACATTTTCAAGCGAGTGGTCCCTTGGGATTCTCCATTCTTTGGGTAGTTCACTGCTTGATCCTTCTTCAGTCTTCTCTTGAGGGGTGGTTTTTGTTTCTTCCTCTTTATCTTTCTTCTTTTCACCTATCTGTAAGTCTTCAGGTTCATCTGTAATATCATCAATAACCTCTCCCAGTCTTTTGGGGTTAGTTTCATCAAATGTAATATGTACAGATTCCTCAATTACCTTATTTCTTTTATTGAAAATTCTAAAGGCCTTGCTAGATAAAGAGTAACCAAGAAAAATTCCTTCATCAGCCTTAGCATTGAATTTTCCTAGGCTATCCTTTCCATTATTCAATACAAAACATTTGCAACCAAAAGTGTGTAAGTGTGAAATATTTGGTTTTCTCCCCTTGTAAAGTTCACAGGGGGTTTTCTTTAAAATATGCCTAATCAAAACTCTATTCATAACATAACAAGCAGTACTTACAGCATCCGCCCAAAAATATTTTGGGATGTCGTGATCATTTAGCATTGTTCTGGCAAGTTCCTCCAATGATCGATTTTTCCTTTCAACAACTACATTTTGTTGAGGAGTTCTAGGTGCTGAGAAGTTGTGATTTATACCAAGTTCTTCACATAGGTTTTCAAACTTTTCATTTTCAAATTCTCCACCGTGATCGGATCGAATTGAGATGATCTTCAATTCTTTCTCATTTTGAATGCTGCGAGCAAGCTTTTTGAATGCTCCAAAGGCTTCGCTCTTATTTGCCAGAAAGAGAGTCCTGGTGTACCTTGAATAGTCATCTACTATAACTAGAGCATAGTAATTACCACCATAACTTTTTGTCCTTGAGGGACCAAATAGATCCATGTGTAACAGCTGCAAAGGTTTGTTAGTAGACACAATATTCTTTGATTTAAATGACACTTTTACCTGTTTACCCTTTTGGCATGCATCACACAGTTTGTCTTTTTCAAACTTGATATTAGGTAAACCACTAACTAGATCTTTAGACACTGGCTTGTTAAGATGATCCATATGAATATGAGCTATTCTACGATGCCATAACCAGGAATTTTCTTCTTTACTAATGAGACAGCATGCATTATAAGATGAAACACTATCAAGACTCATCATGTATATGTTTTCTACTCTATTTCCTATCATTCTAACTTGTTTACTTTGTTTATCCTCAATGATGCATGAACCTGAGTCAAATATTGCCCTATTTCCTTAATCATAAAGTTGGCTAATGCTTAATAAATTATGTTTAAGACCTTCAACATAGAGCACATTATCAATCGCAGTAGATAAATCTTTACCAACTTTACCTTCACCAAGGATTCTTCCTCTGTTATTGTCACCATAAGTCACATGACCGCTTGATCTGGGGGTAAGAGTTAAGAACTTTGTTATATCTCCAGTCATGTGCTTTGAGCAGCCGCTGTCAAGGTACCAATCTGACCCCCATACCTTGAAGCACACCTGCAGCAATTTAAAACAAGGTTTTAGGTACCCAAATCTCTTTGGGTCCTTGTGGGTTAGTACTCAGTATGGTCCTTTTGGGAACCTATACCTTTTTCATATTTAGCCCATTTCTTTCCTTGCAAACAGAAGCTGTATGTCCAGGTTTACCACAGTAATAGCATCTAATGTAAGGTCTAGTAGAAAAACGTGATTTATAGTGAGCATGCTTTTTGAAATTGTTTCTAGGAACTTTGTGATGCACATTTTGTAACTTCGATATTTTTTCAACAGTCCATTCTAGTTCATGAATTTTCTTTTCAAAGTCAATGCATTTATCACATACAAAATTAGCTTTAAAACATGCAAGACTGTCATTTTCTTTCCTAAGCTCTAATTTTTCTTTAGTTAGGTTACTAACTTCATTTTCAAGATGAGAGATAACTTTCTTTGCTTTACCTAATGCTAGTTAATTTCATAGAATCATCATGCAGTTCAGTAATAGCTTCATATAGATCATCATATGCATTTTGTAAAGATTCAGGGTTAGATGTTACCTCGTTTTCATTTTCGCTTTCATGATCAGCCATTAATGTAACTTGAGCTTCTTCATTGTCTGATTCATCTGATGAATCCATGCAGTTGTCTTCCCATGCGATGTAAGATTTTCTTCCTTTGTTATCTTTGAATGCTTTCTTTTCAAATTTGGAATCCTTTTTCTGTAGATTAGGACATTCCATTTTCATGTGCCCGGGTTTCCCGCATTCATAACAAGTAGGAGGACCGGATGAGCTTTCTTTGCTAGAGAACCTTTTTGAGTTGAAGTTCTTCCTTGGATAATTGTTGCTTTTCATGAACCTTTTGAACTTCCGAACCATAAGAGCCATATTCTCTTTACTTTCATCAACCTCATTATATGAGTCGTCGTTATCACCAAGCCGACTAGAACTAGATGCTTTTAGAGCTAAGCTTTTCTTTTTCTTATCTGTATCTTCATGCTCAGCCAGGCGGGTGAGTTCTAGTTCATGCTCTTGGAGTTTGCCAAACAGAGTAGCAAGAGTCATAGTAGCCAAATTTCTTGATTCAGCTATAGCAGTAACCTTGGGTTTCCATTCTCTATTTAGACATCTCAGAACCTTGTTGATTAGATCCTCTGTAGGGAATGACTTTCCCAACAAGCTTAACTGATTCACTATGTGAGTAAACCTTTTCTGCATTTCTGGTATTATTTCACCTGTATTCATTCTAAACAATTCGTACTCTCTGGTAAGAGTATTTGTTCTTGCCCTTTTCACTTCACTTGTACCTCATGAGTAACTTGGAGATTATCCCACATTTCTTGGGCAGATTTACAGTTTGAAACTCGAAAAAATTCATCAGCACTCAAAGCAGAAGTAATAATATTTTTAGCACGTAAATTATGTTGCACTTTTGTTTTCTCATCATCAGGCCATTCATTTCTACTTTTTATTGTAAGAATACCATCTACTATGTGCGTGGGGACATAGGGTCCTTTTTCCACAGCATCCCAAACATCTAAGTCTACCCCTTCAATAAAGATTCTCATTCTTTCTTTCCAATATGCGTAATCTTTCCCGTTGAATCCCGGAGGACGGGTAAGAGAAGCACCCTCTTGCGTAGACCAACCTGAAGCCATTTCTCTTGAAGCTGCTAGGCCCTTTATACAAGAGTCTAGCTCTGATACCACTTGTTGCCAAGTGGCTTCAGTCTCAAGAGGGGGGGTGAATTGAGATTTAAAAACTTTTGAAAACTTTTTCCCCTTTTCAATGACTTAGATTAATTTTCGCGCAGGTTAAATGGAAGCGAAGGAATTAGAAGATAAAACAATAAAGCGGTAAAACAGTAAAGCCGGAAAGCAGTAAAGCACGCAGAGATTTATCCTGGTTCGGTCACCTCCTAGTGACCTACGTCCAGTCCTCACACCCTTGTGAGATTTTCCACTAACCAAACAATAAGGCTAACAGGTGCCTTGGAAAACCTTTACAGCCTCAGGCACTCTTCTACTAGGATACCCCACCTATAAAGAGCCCTCAAATCTATTACAACAATAACAAGAGATACCCCACCCCTGTTACAACCAGATTCCCCAGAAAGATACCCCACTTCCTAGTACAAACAGCTACCCTAGAGAGATACCCCACTCTCTAGTACAAATCACAACAATTAAACAGTAACAAACGTAAAGACAGAAATACCTCAAGTGTAGGCAGATAATACAACTTGAAGAATGCAACCCCAACTAACTCTTAGCGAAAGATCAGCTCTGACGGACCAGCGGTGCGTTAAGAGCAGAAATAAAAGTGCGAAAAGTTTTTATCAAAATTTTCTCTGATTTCGTGAAATGGGTTGGTAAGAAATGGAGGCTATGAGGCCTCTATTTATAGGCTATGGAAAATGAAGTTTTACGTTAAAAAACTATGTGGGAATCGATTCTTTGTTGATTGCATTGGATCTGGGAATCGATTCTTCTTTTAGTTGGGAATCGATTTTGACTTGCTTTGAAAAGAGGTGGCAATCGATTCTTGAGATCCAGGAGGGCTAGGAATCGATTCTATACTCAATGAGATCTTGTATAAATCGATTCTTGGCTTGCCTGAGACATGTGTGAATCGATTTCTAGTTTAGTACAAAAAGGTGTGAATCGATTCTTCCTTAAAAATTGTTTAGCTTAGGAATCGATTCTCTAATGAAATCACATGAAGTGAAAATCGATTCTATGCTTTATGATTGGCTTGAAAATCGATTTTGATGTATGTATATGCAAGATGCAAATCGATTTTTATGTTTCAAAAATGCTTTTTATGTTTTACGTAAGTATGCATGCATCTTTGAAAAACTTGTGAGTGTGTGAGACTTTGAGAGGCGAGCTGACCTTCGAAAGAGCTTACACTTTTTCCTAAGACACACCCAAACCCTAAGGACTACCCTTATATTTAAGGACTACCCTTAAGCTTGAATCTTCAATTCTTGAGCTTGTTTGTCTTGGATTGTGACTTTGATGTTTTGTCACTTTCATTAACTTTGGCCATCAACTTTGGCTTTGTCTTTTTCATCATCAAAACTTAACCTGTAATATTAGGTTACCCGAAATACAAGGTATCCACACCTTTTTGATTTCCAAAATACATAAAAGATTACATAACATAATAGAATTAAAACCCCAAGTTATACAGTCAGTGCACCTAGTGTTCAACGTCTCAAAAGTGGAAATATCAAAAGCGATACGTAACTTGAAAACACAGTCTAAGTTATCATATCGAGGTACAACAAAACCTAGGGAACTAAACAAAGCTTTGATAGATCTCCAAGATCTCCCCAAGTCTCCATGACTTTGCACAGCTGCTACTCGTGCTTCTTAACCTTTGCCTTTCCTTGTTTCTCTGTAAACATCACAAATATAAACGGTGAGATAATAATCTCAGTGAGCTCTTGTGTAACCCCTCACAACTCTACTCGCGGTGTTTTGGTTTATCATTTCATTCGAACCCCAATATCCGATTAATAGGATACCAAATCCTTCATGTGGATACTAAATCCTTTGGGAAGGGTCGATACCAAATCCTTTTGTAGACACCAAGTCCTTTTGTGGATACCAAATCCTTTTGTGGATATTGTTGTGGATTTTATCAACAGATGTGCAAGTATACACAGTCACACAAGTAATACAGTAGAAAATACAGGTCGAGCCCACAGGGATTGTTTTTAATTTCTAGTTGTTAAAACTTAGCAAATCAGTGTGGAAAATAAAAACACTATTTGAGAACAATAAAATAAAGGGTTGACTGTCAAAAGAATAAAAAGGGAAACTATATAATGAAGACTAGTTGGATTGCTTTTCACTAGTAACTTCTCTTCCGTGTTAGTGCTATAACACTAGATGTTATAGCAGTGAGTTTTGTAGCATATGTTGCATGCCTTTCAGTCACTTTCGTCAAGGTTTCGTTACAAGATCTTATGTCTAAGCTTCAAGAAAGTTCACCTATGTATATTAAGAATCCACAATATTCACTCTATGAACTAAGCCCTCCTATGTCTAGGTTTGGGCAAGGATTGCTCTAAGTGTCCTTAAAACAACCACTCACTCACATCAATCTTTGAGATCGAATCATGAACCGTTTCTGAACCCATGAGACGTGAAAGTGGTATCAAGAAACACACAGCTATGGTAATTTACCGGTTTTCCAATATCAATTCCCGGTATTCCAGTTTTTATTAAATGAGATAGGTGTGGCATTTTTATAAAGTGGTATGGATTTTTTATAGTGGTCCAGTATGGTTTTTGGTATGGTTTAAGTTTATTGGTTTTTTTGCACACCCCTAGTTACTTGAGTGGTTGTGTAGAAAGTTATTTGTAGCAATTGAATTTCAGCACCCACGCGTTACTACTTTAAAGAAAAACAACGTAAACCTTAAATAATCCCAAGTAGGTAGCTCAGTTGGCGAGCTAAGGGATATCGAAGGAGTGTACCAAATGAGTGCAAGAAGGAGGTCTCAGATTTAAACTCTGGAAACTAACATTTCCCCCACCCCACTAATATTGTCTATAAAAAAACGTAAACCTTAAATAAAGTAAAATAAATAACTCTAAAACTGCTTATAAAAAAAACTCTAAAACTAAAAAAGGAAGTTTGGCTACATTTTTCGGCAGTGAAGTAACCTTTTTTCTTTTTGACCAAAGAGGAATTCTCAGGTCACTTTCTTTGACAGTATCTTTAATAATCAATCACTCTATAACACTAGAGCCGGCAAAATGGGCCGGGCCTACCGGGCCAGGCTGGGTTAGTTCGAAAAATGGGAGGGCTTGGACCGAAGGAATTGAGTCCGTTTTTACATCCGGGTTTTTTAGCCCAGCCCATAAAGCCCAAGCCCGTGTCGGGCTAGCCCGACCGGGCCATGGGTAGCTCGCAAGCCCGTGAATATCGCAAGTTGGGTGTGCATTTCTCACTTCTCGGTGTGTGAGACTTGAATAATTGGAATATTCGTTCCAACAGAGACATCAACGAGTGAAGTCTGAACAGTTGTTATGTATGACAAACATTACTGGAAGTAATTTTATAACAAACATTACTGGTTCGACTTACCTTAAACTTGATATGCATGAACTGAGTGTTGTAGGTGGAAACAAAAATTATAATGTGACGTACATAAGTACCTTAAAATTATTTTTAAAAACATTTATCAGAAAATATGAGTAATAGTTATAAAGGAACATTAAATATTATTATAGTAAGTAACCATGAACATAAGTCATGTAAAAAAAAATAAGTCATACAATTAGTGTTGCTAAAAAATCGCGCATAATGCGGACTAGCCCGAAAAGCTCGCAGCCCGCATAGGGTCGGGCTTGGGCCATAAATGGTGAGCCCGAATTTCAACCTGGGCTTTAAAGCCCGGCCCTTAAAAGCCCAAGCCCGTAGCGGGCCAGCCCGATATGGGCCGGGTAGCCCGTTTTGCCAGCTCTATATAATACTACTTGGTTAAGTTTACGTGTGTCTCACTAAATGAATGGATCTTTTTAAAGTGGTAAAACCTACATTAATTTTAATCAATCATAGAATAGAATGGGTGTCGGAGGAAAAATGTTAAAAAAGTATGTGAGAGAATGTTGCTAATATTTCTCATTATAGAGTAAATGCCCATTTTAGTCCCTGAAAATTTTTTGATAGGACAAATTGGTCCCTGACAATTTTTTGATAGGACAAATAAGTCCCTGACATTTTCAAAACAGGGACAAATTAGCCCCTAACACAGAGACTAATTTGTCCCCGTTTTAAAAATGCCAGGGACTTATTTGTCCCAAAAAATTGTCAGGGACCAATTTGTCCTATTGAGAAATTGTCAGGGACTAAAATGAGACTTTACTCCTCATTATAATATCTCCGTAGTGGTAGTGATGTTACCTTTTTCTTTCTAACTAAGTAATACTCCTTCCGGTTTACAATATAAGGGAAAAAATGTATGTTTTGATGGTCAACAATATAAGAAATAAACATTATTTTCAATGTGTATTAGAGGTTAAATTTTTATTCTACCCTTATTTACTTAAAAATAATGTTTACGTTAATTTTTCCATATGGTTTAATTAGCCTTATTACTTATAGATTAATTAGGAGAATAAATTTAAATTTTATAAAAAGGGTAGTTTTGGAAAGAAAGTTAGATTTCAATTTTATTAATAGAAAATAACAAGTTTCATATACTATTCATTGGTATATAAAATGTCTAGTTTTTTCTCGTGGACAAGAGGGAGTAATAGGGATGTTACTAGAGTGGTTGAATAGAATGGTTTCTCATTGTAGTTATTGTAGACATGTAGTAATTGAATTTCGGGTCCCTCCACCACAAAAAAAAAACCTTAAATTAAGATATATAACTCCAAAAAAAATTGACATTAACGAAAAGGAAGTTTCATTACATTTTCCCACCCCAGTAATGTTACCTTTTTAGTCTATGGCGGACCTAGAGTGCAATTTGTTTAGAATCATGCATCTTAAAAATAGCATAAAACTAAAATTTTAACATATTAATTAAATAAAATTAAAAACTATATAATTGTGTTTTACGTTCATTGTCGATGTTATTGAATACATCACTACCAATACAATACTTGAGTCTCTTTCGTGGTTGGAGTGTTCCTAATAGTTCTCATGAATATATCTTTTTTCTTATAAAAACACACCACTCTCGTTATAAGTAACCAGACAACTCTTCATCTATATAAATTGAGTCATATAATTCGATAGTCATCCACTAAGATAAATATAGGAGTTTGGATTCAAACTTTAAAACTAAGGAGTCAAAATAATTTTTTTTTATAAAAGCATAAATACATATGTTTTTTTTTGGATTTGTTGACCCGTGAATAGCTCACTAAAGTATAAGTAGGGAGCAAAGTTGAAGAAAAATTTATTAATAACTAAAATGAAAACTTCATATTTTACGAGAACTAAAAACATATTTATTTAATGTTGCCAAAAAATATTTAACTTGATATTTTTAACTAGGTGCCTTTAGGGCAAATGAGTAAATCAAATATCTTACTGATGAATTATTAATGACCGTAAGATTTAGTATAAAAATTCTTAAAAGATTAAGATATAATACTGAATGATTCAATCTTAACCACACATAATAATTTACGCATTATCTACAATTAATTTATTGGTTCACGGATAATGAATTTGATTTCCTCTTCACCTAAAAGTACCATTTTTACCACTATGCTTTACTATACTTGAGTAAAATAAAGGATCTATAAAATAAGTTTTTACTTAAAAAATAAGAAGTTTACTCGTTATTTCCTTAAAGTGATGATGTTACTTGTTGTCTGGTTGAGTAAGCTCTCCTGTCACCATTATTTCCTCGTAATTTACGAAATAAGAAGTTTCCTCGTTATTTCCTTAAAGTGATGATTTGATTTAACTTATTTTTTATGCTAAAGTGCTCCCGGGGTCCCTTATCTTTACTTAAAGTAACGATTTGGTCCTTTATCTTTTTTTTTGTCCCAAATCAGTCCTTTATGTTTTAAATTTTTGACACATAAATCCTTTTCTGTCCCAAATCAGTCATTTATGTTTCAAATTTTTAACACATAAATCCTTTTTTTGACACATAAATCAACACTGTTAACGAAAAATGATTTATGTGTCAAAATTTTGAAAGATAAAAAACTTATTTGGGACAAAAAAAACATAAAGAATTAATTTGTTATTTTAAATAAATATAAGGGACCCAAGAGCACTTTAGCCTATTTTTTAAGTAGAGTGGCTTTAATATTTAAGGAAATTACTTAAAAAATAGGAAGTATACTCGTTATTTCCTTAAAATGTTACTTGTGATCTGAATAGAGTGGCTTTAATATTTTCTTGTAATTGAACTCTCCAAAGTCCTGTCAGTGTCACCACGCGTTTCATGCTTTAAGAAATTCGCATTTATTTGAATGTTCAGATCCAGTAAGTAAGCTCTCCTCTCTTCTCACTCATGGCTGCTGCTTCTTCATCATCTTCCTCTTCTGCCACTATCGATGGATTCGAATACGATGTGTTTCTCAGTTTCAGAGGCGAGGATACTCGTTATGAATTCACTGGAAGTCTCTGGAAAGCTCTCGTGGACAAAGGAATCCGCACCTTCTTTGATGAAGAGGACATTCATAAAGGGGATGAAATCACACCATCACTACTTCAATCAATTGAACAGTCTAGAATGGCACTTGTTGTGCTCTCTCCCAATTATGCATCTTCATCCTTTTGCTTAGATGAACTTTCCCATATCCTTGATTCCATAAAGGGAAATGGTCGGTTTGTTTGGCCCATTTTTTATGAAGTTGATCCTTCTGATGTGCGCAAGTTAAAAAGGACTTATGAAGAGGCAATGACTGGCCATGAGGCAAACTCCAAGTGTAGCATGGGTAGGTTGGAGAAATGGAAGAAAGCTTTGAACCAAGTGGCTAATTTGTCTGGCACTCATTTCAAGAAGGGGTATATTCTTATATTTTCTTTTTCTTTCTCTCATTTTCATTTGTCGTATTTTTACACTTTGAGTTATGATAATTAATAACTAAGTGCTTGAAACATAGAGAAGATGTGTGCACCGTGCACTAGAATGATTTAACACACACTTCACATATTTTACTGGACAGGGAAAAATATCTATACAAGTTTATTGAAGAGATCGTCGAAGAAGTCTCAATAAAGATTAAACCTTTGACTTTGCATATTTCTGATAATCAAGTTGGATTGGGGGACCGGATAAAAGATGTAATATCGCTTTTGAATCTTGGGTCTGATGATGAAATCCGCATGGTAGGGATCCATGGGATTGGCGGCATAGGTAAAACGACGCTTGCCGTAGCAGTTTTTAATTCGATTGCCAGTCAATTCCATGCTTCTTGTTATCTTGAAAATGTCAGAGAAAAATCAGAGAAACATGGGTTGACATATCTCCAAAAGATCATTCTTTCTGAAACTGTTGGAGAGAATAAAATTGAGTTGACAAGTTTTAAACAAGGAATTACAATAATCAAAAAGAGGCTAGGACAAAAGAAGGTTCTTTTGCTTCTTGATGATGTTGACAAGGAGGAGCAATTACATGCTATTGTTGGAAGACCTGATTGGTTTGGTCGTGGAAGTAGAGTCATCATCACGACACGGAACACACGGTTACTAACCTGTCACGAGGTTGAAACTACATATGAGGTGAACGAGTTGAACAATGAAGATGCTTTTGAACTACTTAGACAAAAAGCCATTAGAACAAACGAAGTCACTCCAAGTTACATGGATGTTCTAAATCGTGCTTTAACTTATGCTTCTGGGCTTCCATTGGCTTTAGAAGTGATAGGTTCTCACTTATTTAAGAAAACAGTCGACGAATGTAAATATGTACTAGATCGTTATGAAAGGATTCCTGATCCAAAGATCCAAACAATACTAGAAGTGAGCTTTGATGATTTGAACAAAGAAGAAAAGTGTATATTTCTTGACATTGCTTGTGTCTTCAAAGGATATATACTGGAATATGTTGAAAAAATACTACATGCTCATTATGGGGAAAGCAAGAAACATCATATCGATGTTTTAGTTGAAAAATCTCTCATAAAGATAAGCGAGGATGGTCAGGAAATTACATTACACGACTTAATAGCGGATATGGGTGAAGAAATTGTAAGACAAGAATCACCAGATGATCCTGGAAGACGTAGTAGGTTATGGCTCGCAAAAGATATAGTTCAAGTTTTAGAAGAAAATCGGGTGAGTAGGTTATGGCTCGCAAAAGATATTATTAGGCATGGTGCTTCTCTCAAAAGTCCCAAACATCTTCCAAATAGTTTAAGAGTATTGGAATGGTGGAACTATTCAGGGGACGTACCATCTGATTTTTATCCGAAGAGGCTTGTTATATGCAAATTTTACGCAAACTGTACATCATTCATCAGGGAAGACTTTTTCAGGAAGGCAAGTGTAATCATATCCCCCATATTATAATAACAAATTTACTTTCAAGTTATTCATTTGCTTTTTATACGTTTGTTCTTTTTTTTTCTATCTTTGCAGAAGTTCGAGAATATGAGAATTTTAAGAATCGAAGATTGCAATTCATTAACACAAACACCCGACATATCTTGTCTTCTAAATCTAGAAGAATTTTCACTCATAAAATGTAATAATTTAATTAGAATTGATGACTCGGTTGGGTTGTTGGATAAACTTAAAACCTTAAATCTTTTGAGTTGTGAGAAGCTCAAGAGTATTCCACCTCTCAAGTTGCCTTCGCTAGAAGAACTCGATCTTTTACATTGTGATAGCCTAGAGAGTTTTCCACTCGTGATGGATGGAGTGTTGGGCAAGCTTAAAAATTTGACAGTTGAGTCTTGCAGAAACCTCAAGAGTTTTCCACAGTTGAAGTTGGCTTCGCTAGAATATCTGGATCTTGCAGATTGTGGTAGTCTTGAGAGTTTTCTACACTTGGTGGATGGGTGGATGGGTAAACTTAAACTCCTGAATGTCAAATGTTGTCGCAATCATAGAAGTATCCCACCTATCAAGTTTGCTTCACCGGAAGAACTAGAGCTTTCGTGTGATTGTTGTTTGGATGTTATAATGGGACATATTGAAGAGTGGGATGATACTCCACTAAAAGAACTGCCATTTTCATTTCAAGATCTCACTTGTCTTCAAACATTATATCTAAAGAACTGTGGAATTGTTCAATTTCCAACAAGTAGCATTGTCGCAATGTCCAAACTGGTTAGGCTTACCATCCAGTACGGGGGGTGGATATTCCCAAAACAAGACAAGGGTGAAGAAAAAGGGAGCTCAATGCAGTCTTCAAGAGTTGAAATTCTCAGTCTCATAAACTGCAAGCTTTCTGATGAATCTTTGGCAATAGGTCTCAAGTGGTTTGCTAATGTGAAAGAATTAGACCTAAGTTGCAGTGAATTTACAACTCTTCCCGAATGCATCAAAAACTGTCGCTTTTTATGGAAGCTTGTCATGGATAATTGTAAGAAACTTCAAGAAATTAAAGGAATTCCACCAAACGTAAATACTATTTCTGCCTTTAATTGCAGCTCTTTGACTTCATCGTGTACAAGCAAGTTACTAAATCAGGTAGGTCTTGATTTCTTTTTGTTTTGTTTGTTTATCATGTTTGATTTATGATTGATATTCTTCTTAATGTTGCTAAACTTATATAAATAATTTATGAGCAACAGGAGGAACTGCATAAGTTTGGAAACACCAATTTTCTTTTACCAGGAGTAGAGATTCCAAATTGGTTTGACAGTGGATACATGCAATTGTCAGTTTCATTCTGGTTTCGTAATAAGTTCCCTGCCATTGCTCTTTGTGCTGTCTCTCCAATGAGATGTAATGATTCTCAGGTTTGTCTAAAAGTGACCATCAACGGCATGGGATATTTCTATAAGGATCGTATTCATATCAAACCTTATCGGTCGAAGGTGTCTCACTTATGGCTTTTTCACATGCAAAACCAAAAATTCCATGCTGATCTGGACAAAGAACTTATAGAAAATAAGTGGAACCATGTGGTGGTTCAATTTGGATCCACAACTCAGAAAAGCGGAATCCATGTTTTGAAAGAGATAAGTAGCATGGAGGATATCCGATTCGACAATCCTGAGAATGATGTTAGTCTTACTCTTTAACTCTCTAAAATTCAACTCGGAGTCATTCATTGCTCTAAAGCCTGGATTTTGATGTGGATAAAAGGGAATTACCATGCAGTTATTGTGTTGCATCCCTTCAAATATAGCTCATGGGCATTATTATGTTCACAGGATGTTAAGTAAGTATATCAATTATTTTACAGTGAATGTCTTAAAGTTTTCTTCTAATAGGATATTATTTTGTCCATTTTATCATATATTATCAAATCTCATTTCTCTTATAATTTATTACGACTAAATTCAGATTCTTTCTTTCTACTGAGTCCTATTTTGTTGATAGCAATTTTCTAAAGTGAATGTTGATCTTAACTATGTGACCAAACGATTCTAATAAAGAGTGTTTCTTATATACATCCATATTTTTATGACTATTGTATGTCCATTTACCTGTTATACAATAGCCACACTAGTGATTAGGACTTCAATCACGAAAGTTGTTAATATGTCCATTTACCTGTTATCGAGTATCCTTTATTTGCAGCCTTTGCATTTAATTAAATTATTTTCCTTGCAAATTATTCATTGAATAACAAATTAATTTTTTCTTGTGAAAATAATTGCTTTTTGGTAAAAGAGAACCAACGAAATCAAACTGGTTCTGATGTTCTGATGCATTGGACAAAAGCTTTCATCATTAGTGTTCAGTGTTTGTTTAATTCTTGATTTCTTTATTAGTGTGTTGAAATATTTGGGGTTAGATGTGTTAGATTTTAATGCATTTATAAATAAGAGCAACTGAGCATCTTTTTCTGTGTATATTATATTGGTTAATTTGTTCACAATACATGATTTTGCTTATCTTATAAGTTGACATCTTTTCTACTGGGTGATGATGAAACTAATGCTTAATTGAGCTTCTAGCCTATGCCTTTATAGGTCTTACCTCATAGTTTCATGATTGTCTTGACTAATTACATGCAACATTGTTTGTTAAGAAAGGCAAAAATATAGCCTGAACCACTGAATCTGCTCCTATTGAACCCACTGCTACTGAGATCAGAAAGTCTAGCAGAGAAAGACAGCAACCTCAATACTTGTCTGATTATATATATATATGGTCTCTCAACATCAACATCCAAGTCTTCATCCTCAGGTACACCCTACCCTCTCTGAATTTCATTCTTTTTGCAATTTGTCCCTTGCACAACAGAAATTCTCTACTTCTTTGACTAATGTTGTAGAGCCACAATCATATGAAATTGCTTGCAAAGATACTTGTTGGGTTGATGCAATGAATAAAGAACTAGAAGCCTTACACAGTAATGGAACATGGGACTTGATAGACTTACCACCAAATGTGAAGCCTATTGGTAGTAAGTGGGTCTCCAAAATTAAACATAGAGCAGATGGGTCTGTAGAGAGGTACAAAGCACGGCTGGTGGCAAAGGGATACAATCAAGTAGAAGGACTTGATTTTTTTGATACATTCAGTCCTGTGGCAAAACTCACAGCTGTGAGGACTTTACTTGCAGTTGCATCTATGAAGAAGTGGCACTTACACCAACTTGATGTCGACAATGCCTTTCTGCATGGAGATCTTGATGAAGATGTGTACATGGAGGTTCCTAAATGAGTCAAATGTGAGAAACAGCCAAGTTTGCAAGCTGAGAAAGTCCCTATATGGACTGAAACAAGCCAACAGAAAATGGTATGAAAAACTCACAGATTTGCTTGTCATACAGGGGTACAAACAGTCCACATCAGATCATTCTGTTCACCATGGAAAGTGGAGAACATTTTACTGCATTATTGGTATATGTAGATGATGTAATACTTGCTGGAAACTCTGGCAAAATTTGCTAGAATAAAATATATTCTCAATAGTACTTTCAAGATTAAGGATTTAGGATCCTTAAAATACTTTCTTGGATTGGAGGCAGTCAACTGCTGGTATTGTAATCTGGCAGAGAAAAATACTGTTTAGATTTGCTCCATGAAACAGGATATTTGGGTGCAAAACCCATATCAACTCCCTTGGATCCAAATGTAAAGTTACATCAAGATGATGGGGGGGGGGGGGGGGCATACAAGGATACAAGTTCTTATAGAAGATTGATAGGAAGGCTGCTCTATATCACAAAGACCAGACCTGATATAACTTTTGCAGTTCAACAGATCCGCCAACATGTGAATTCTCCAACAGTTACTCATCACAGTGCAGTGTGCAGAGTACTTAGATATCTCAAAGGCAATCCAGGGATGGGACTGATGTTTCCCAGAAATTTTATTTTGCAATTGTCTGGTTTTTCTGATGCAGATTGGGCTAACTGCTTAGACACCAGAAAATCTGTCACAGGATACTGTTTTTTTCCTTGGATCCTCTTTAATTTCGTGGAGAACAAAGAAACAACAGACAGTTTCCAGGTCTTCTTCAGAAATAGAGTACAGGGCTATGTCTACAGCAGTCCGTGAACTTCAGTGGCTGCTATTTCTCCTAAGAGATCTCAATATCAGTTGTGAGAGACCACCAACTTTGTATTGTGATCATCAGAGTGCATTGCACATAGCTGCAAATCCTGTTTTCCATGAAAGAACCGAACATCTTGAGATTGACTGCCACTTTGTTAGGGAAAAACTCCAAGAGGGACTGATGAAGCTGCTACCAGTGCCTTCAAAGGGACAACTAGCTGATTTTTTCACTAAGGCACTCACACCTACAAATTTCATTCCTTGTATCTCCAAGCTTGGCATGATTAACATCTATCATGGTCAAGCTTGTGGAGGGCTATTAAAATATAAAAATGATGACTCAACAGGTGACTTATCAAATGACTCAGCAAATGAAGATATGCACAAGGAAGATTCTAGCAAGTGTGACAAAGCAAAGCAATCTGAGGTGAAACCATCGTGAGAGGAAAAACGAATGTGCAACCTCCATTGATTTTCTCTTTCCTCAATTCTGTTAGCTCCAAGATCTTCCTAGGATTTACCCTAGATTCCATTCTAGTTTTTTTTTTCTAGTTTTAATTCTCTGTATTTGATTTTAGAGTAGCTTATGATACACCCCTTTCCTTTGTATAAATAGGCCTAGTGTATCTTGTATCAATCAAATTGAGTGATAATGAAATAGCTCGTTCAATCATTTCTATTCTTCATTCTGAGCTTAAGTATAAACTAATTCCTTTATGGATTTCATGTATTATATGAAACGGTAAGCTACTAGTCTACTACTAATTAGACAAAATCCTCTGACATTTACCTCAAAATAGTTATTTCTTAATTTTCTTCTTATAGGATATTATTAATCCATTTCATCATATATTATCAACTCTGATTCTTTTCTAATAGAGATATCTATAATTATATATTTCAGAGAACCATTTCAACTGTTCTGGATTCTTGAGGCAAACTAGTTGATGTCAGAACAAGCTCTTCAGGTATCATTTTCTATTGTTCAGTGTTTGTTTAATTCTTGATTTCTGTATTAGTGTGTTGAAATATTTGGAGTTAGATGTGTTAGATTTTAATGCATTTATAAATAAGAGGAACTGAGCATCTTTTTCTGTATATATTATATTGGTTAATTTGTTCACAATACACGATTTTGCATAATTGAGCTTCTAGCCTATGCCATTATAGGTCTTACCTCATAGTCTCATGTGTGTCTTGACTAATTAATTACATGCAACATTGTTAAGTTTACGTGTGTCTCACTAAATGAATGGATCTTTTTAAAGTGGTAAAACCTACATTAATTTTAATCATCATAGAATGGGTGTTGGAGGAAAAATGTTAAAAAAAGTATGTGAGAGAATGTTGCTAATATTTCTCATTATAATATCTCCGTAGTGGTAGTGATGTTACCTTTTTCTTTCTGACTAAGTAATACTCCCTCCGGTTCACAATATAAGAAAAAATGTGTGTTATGATGGTCAACAATATAAGAAATAAACATTGTTTTCAATGTGTATTAGAGGTTAAGTTTTAATTCTACCCTTATTTACTTAAAAATAATGTCTGCGTTCATTTTTCCATTTGGTTTAATTAGCCTTGTTACTTATAGATTAATTAGGAGAATATATTTAAATTTTATAAAAATGGTAGTTTTGAAAAGAAAGTTAGATTTCAATTTTATTAATAGAAAATAACAAGTTTCATATACTATTCATTGGTATATAAAATGTCTAGTTTTTTCTCGTGGACAAGAGGGAGTAATAGGGATGTTACTAAAGTGATTGAATAGAATGGTTTCTCATTATAGTTATTGTAGACATGTAGTAATTGAATTTCGGGACCCTCCACCACAAAAAAAACCTTAAATTAAGATATATAACTCAAAAAAAAAACTGACATTAACAAAAAGGAAGTTTCATTACATTTTCCCGCAGTGATGTTACCTTTTAGTCAATGGCGGACCTAGGGTGCAATTTGTTTAGAATCATGCATCCTTAAAAATACCATAAAACTACAATTTTAACGTATTAATTAAATAAAATTAAAAACTTTATAATTATGTTTTACGTGATTTTATATTTTAAAATTTTTGATTAACAAATTCATTGCACTAAGTTAAATATAGGAGTTTGGATTCAAACTTTAAAACTAAGGAGTCAAAATAATTTTTTTTATAAAAGCATAAATGCATATGTTTTTTTCTTGGATTTGTTGACCCGTGAATAGCTCACTAAAGTATAAGTAGGGAGCAAAGTTGAAGAAAAAATTATTAATAACTAAAATGAAAACTCTATATTTTACGAGAACTAAAAACATATTTATTTAATGTTGCCAAAAAATATTTAACTTGATATATTAACTAGGTGCTTTTAGGGCGAAGGAGTAAATCAAATCTCTTACGGATGAACTATTAAATATGACTGGAAGATGTAGTATAAAAATTCTTAAAGGATTAAGATATAATACCGAATGATGCAATCTTAACCGCTCATAATAATTTATGCATTATCTACGATTAATTTATTGGTTCAAGGATAATGAATTTGATTTCCTCTTCACCTAAAAGTACCATTTTTACCACTATGCTTTACTATGCTTGAGTAAAATAAAGGATCTATAAAATAAGTTTTTACTTAAAAAATAGGAAATTTACTCGTTATTTCCTTAAAGTGATGATGTTACTTGTTGTCTGGTTGAGTTAGCTCTCCTCTCACCATTATTTCCTCGTAATTTACCAAATAGGAAGTTTCCTCGTTATTTCCTTAAAGTGATGATTTGATTTAACTTATTTTTTAAGTAGAGTGGCTTTAATCATCATCATCACAGTAAGTAAGGTCTCCTCTCTTCTCACTCATGGCTGCTGCTTCTTCATCATCTTCCTCTTCTGCCACTATCGGTGGATTCACCTACGATGTGTTTCTCAGCTTTAGAGGCGAGGATACTCGTTATGAATTCACTGGAAGTCTCTGGAAAGCTCTCGTGGACAAAGGAATCCGCACCTTCTTTGATGAAGAGGACATTCATAAAGGGGATGAAATCACACCATCACTACTTCAATCAATTAAACAGTCTAGAATGGCACTTGTTGTGCTCTCTCCCAATTATGCCTCTTCATCTTTTTGCTTAGATGAACTTTCCCATATCCTTGATTCCATAAGGGGAAATGGTCGGTTTGTTTGGCCCATTTTTTATGCAGTTGATCCTTCTGATGTGCGCAAGTTAAAAAGGACTTATGAAGAGGCAATGACTGGACATGAGGCAAACTCCAAGTGTAGCATGGATAGGTTGGAGAAATGGAAGAAAGCTTTGAACCAAGTGGCTAATTTGTCTGGCACTCATGTCAAGAAGGGGTATATTCTTATAATTTCTTTATCCTTTTCTTTCTTTCTTTTACATTTGTCTTATTTTTATAATTTGAGTTACAATAAGTAAGTGCTTGAAACATAGAGAAGATGGGTTCACCGTGCACTAGAATGATGTAACACATACTTCACATATATTACTGGACAGCGAAAAATATCTATACAAGTTTATTGAAGAGATCGTCGAAGAAGTCTCAACAAAGATTAAACCTTTGACTTTACATATTTCTGATAACAAAGTTGGATTGGGGGACCGGATAAAAGATGTAATATCGCTTTTGAATCTTGGGTCTGATGATGAAATCCGCATGGTAGGGATACATGGAATTGGCGGTGTGGGTAAAACGACGCTTGCTGTAGCAGTTTATAATTCGATCGCCAATCAATTTCAAGGTTCTTGTTATCTTGAAAATGTCAGAGAAAAATCAGAGAAACACGAGTTGACATATCTTCAAGAGATCGTTCTTTCTAAAATTGTAGGAGAGAAGAAAATTGAGTTGACAAGTTTTCGAGAAGGAATTGAAACAATAAAACAAAGGCTAGGACAAAAGAAGGTTCTTTTGCTTCTGGATGATGTTGACAAGGAGGAGCAATTACAGGCTATTGTTGGAAGACCTGATTGGTTTGGTCGTGGAAGCAGAGTCATCATCACGACACGGGACACACGCTTGCTAACGTGTCATGAGGTTGAAAATAAATATGAGGTGAAGTTGTTGAACAAGGAAGATGCTTTTGAACTGCTTAGACAAAAAGCCATTAGAACTAACGAAGTCACTCCAAGTTACATGGATGTTTTAAATCGTGCTTTAACTTATGCTTCCGGGCTTCCATTGGCTTTAGAAGTGATAGGTTCTCACTTATTTAAGAAAACAGTCGAGGAATGTAAATATGTACTAGATCGTTATGAAAGGATTCCTGATCCAAAGATCCAAACAGTACTAGAAGTGAGCTTTGATGATTTGAACAAAGAAGAAAAGTGTATATTTCTTGACATTGCTTGTGTCTTCAAAGGATATAAATTGGAAGATGTTGAAAAAATACTACATGCTCATCATGGGGAAAGCAAGAAACATCATATCAATGTGTTAGTTGAAAAATCTCTCATAAAGATAAGCGAGGATGGTCAGGAAATTACATTACATGACTTAATAGCAGATATGGGTGAAGAAATTGTAAGACAAGAATCACCAGATGATCCTGGAAGACGTAGTAGGTTATGGTTCGCTGAAGATATAGTTCAAGTTTTAGAAGAAAATCGGGTGAGTGGCTTTTCATCTTTAACATTAATTTATCTCTCTTCATCTGAAGTTCTAACATATATATAAATATCTTTTGGTTGATTTGTGTTTTTTTTTTGTTTTAAGGGAACAAGTAAGATTGAAATGATATATTTTGATTCCTCGATTGAAGTAAAGTGGAATGGAGAGGCTTTCAAGAAGATGGAAAACCTCAAAACACTTATTATTACCGAACGTAGTTTACTCGAAAGTCCCAAACATCTTCCAAATAGTTTAAGAGTATTGGAATGGTGGAACTTTTCAGAGGACGTACCAAATGATTTTTATCCGAAGAGGCTTGTCATATGCCGTACATCATTCATTAGGGAAGACTTTTTCAGGAAGGCAAGTGTAATGAATTCATATCCCCCATATTATATTAACAAATTTACTTTCAAATTATTCATTTGTTTTTTATACGTTTCTTCTTTTTTTTTTCTATCTTTGTAGAAGTTCGAGAATATGAGAATTTTAAATATTGAATATTGCGGTTCATTAACACAGATACCCAACATATCTTGTCTTCTAAATCTAGAAGAATTTTCACTCAGAGGATGTCATAATTTAATTAGAATTGATGGCTCGGTTCGGTTGTTGCATAAACTTAAAACCTTACGTCTTTGGAAATGTGACAAGCTCAAAAATATTCCACCTCTCAAGTTGCCTTCGCTAGAATCTCTCAAACTTCATCATTGTCCTAGTCTCGAGAATTTTCCATCCTTGGATGGGTTGCTAGGTAGTCTTAAGTGCTTGGAGATTTCTAAATGCTACAAAATTAGGGGTATCCCACCTCTTAAGTTGACTTCCCTAGAAGTATTCAATCTTGCTGATTGTAGTGGTTTAGAGAGTTTTCCATCCCTATTGGATGGGTCGATGGTTAAACTTAAAATCTTGAGGGTTGAATATTGCGACAATATCAAGAGTTTCCCACCTCTCATGTTACCTTCTCTTGAAGAACTCTATATTTCATTTTGTGAAGGTCTAGAGAGTTTTCCACTCGTGATGGATGGATCGTTGGGCAAGCTTAAAAGTTTGAAACTTAAGTCTTGCAGAAAACTCAAGAGTTTTCCACAGTTGAAGTTGGCTTCACTAGAAAACCTGGAACTTGCATATTGTGGTAGTCTTGAAAATTTTCTACACTTGGTGGATGGGTGGATGGGTAAACTTAAAGTCCTGCATGTCCTGTGTTGTCGGAATCATAGAAGTATCCCACCTATCAAGTTTGCTTCACACGAAAAACTAGAGCTTTCGTGTGATTGTTGTCGGTATTATATTATGGGACATATAGAAGAGTGGGATGATACTCCTTTAAAAGAACTGCCATTTTCATTTCAAGATCTCACTTGTCTTCAAACATTATATCTAAAGAACTGTGGAATTGTTCAATTTCCAACAAGTAGCATTGTTGCAATGTCCAATCTGGTTAGCCTTACCATCCTGTACGGGGGGTGGATATTCTCAAAACAAGACAAGGGTGAAGAAAAAGGGAGCTCAATGCAGTCTTCAAGAGTTGAAATACTCCGTCTCAAAAACTGCAAGCTTTCTGATGAATCTTTGGCAATAGGTCTCAAGTGGTTTGCTAATGTTAAAGAATTGGACCTAAGTTGTAGTAATTTTACAACTCTTCCTGAATGCATCAAAAACTGTCACTTTTTATGGAAGCTAGTCATGGATTATTGTGAGAAACTTCAAGAAATTAAAGGAAATCCACCAAACGTAAATACTATTTCTGCCTTTAATTGCAGCTCTTTGACTTCATCGTGTACAAGCAAGTTACTAAATCAGGTAGGTCTTGATTTCTTTTTGTTTTGTTTGTTTATCATGTTTGATTTATGGTTGATATTCTTCTTAATGTTGCTAAACTTATATGGATAATTTATTATGACTAACAGGAACTGCATAAGTTTGGAAACACCAATTTTATTTTGCCAGGAGTAGAGATTCCAAATTGGTTTGACAGTGGATACATGCAATTGTCATTTTCATTCTGGTTTCGTAATAAGTTCCCTGCCATTGCTCTTTGTGCTGTCTCTCCAATGACATGTTATGATTCTCAGGTTTGTCTAAAAGTGACCATCAACGGCATGGAATATTTCTATAAGGATGATGATATTCATATCGATCATTATGAGCCGAACATGTATCACTTATGGCTTTTTCACATGCAAAATCAAAAATTCCATGCTGATCTGCACAAAGAACTTATAGAAAATAAGTGGAACCATGTGGTGGTTCAATTTGGATCCACAATTCAGAAAAGCGGAATCCATGTTTTGAAAGAGAAAAGTAACATAGAGGATATCCGATTCGACAATCCAGAGATTGATCTTAGTCTTACTCTTTAAAATTCAACTCTGAGTCATTGCTCTAAAGCCTGGATTTTGATGTGGATAAAAGGGAATTACCATGCAGTTATTGTGTTGCATCCCTTCAAATATATATAGCTCATGGGCATTATTATGTTCACAGGATGTTAAGTAAGTATATCAATTATTTTACAGTGAATGTCTTAAAGTTTTCTTCTACTAGGATATTATTTGGTCCATTTTATCATATATTATCGAGTCTCATTCACTTATAATAGAGATATCTATAATTATGTAATAATTTAATTTTTATTACTTCAGCTTAAGACTAAATTCAGATTCTTTCTTTCTACTGAGTCCTATTTTGTTGATAGCAATTTTCTAAAGTGAATGTTGATCTTAACTATGTGACCAAACGATTCTAATAAAGAGTGTTTCTTATATACATCCATATTTTTATGACTATTGTATGTCCATTTACCTGTTATACAATAGCCACACTAGTTAGTGATTAGGACTTCAATCACAAAAGTTGTTAATATCTCCATTTACCTGTTATCCAGTATCCTTTATTTGCAGCCTTTGCATTTAATTAAATTATTTTCCTTGCAAATTATTCATTGAATAACAAATTAATTTTTTTCTTGTGAAAATAATTGCTTTTTGGTAAAAGAGAACCAACGAAAATCAAACTGGTTCTGATGTTCTGATGCATTGGACAAAAGCTTTCATCATTAGTGGTGAACGGTAAGCTACTAGTCTACTACTAATTAGACAAAATCCTCTGGCATTTACTTCAAAATAGTTATTTCTTAATTTTCTTCTTACAGGATATTATTAATCCATTTCATCATATATTATCAACTCTGATTCTTTTCTAATAGAGATATCTATAATTATAACTTTCAGAGAACCATTTCAACTGTTCTGGATTCTTGAGGCAAACTAGTTGATGTCAGAACAAGCTGTTCAGGTATCATTTTCTAGTGTTCAGTGTTTGTTTAATTCTTGATTTCTTTATTAGTGTGTTGAAATATTTGGGGTTAGATGTGTTAGATTTTAATGCATTTATAAATAAGAGCAACTGAGCATTTTTTCTGTGTATATTATATTGGTTAATTTGTTCACAATCTTATCTTATAAGTTGACATCTTTTCTACTGGGTGATGATGAAACTAATGCTTAATTGAGCTTCTAGCCTATGCCTTTATTGGTCTTACCTCATAGTCTCGTGATTGTCTTGACTAATTACATGCAACATTGTTTGTTAAGAAAGGCAAAAATATAGCCTGAACCACTGAATCCACTCCTATTGAACCCACTGCTACTGAGATCAGAAAGTCTAGCAGAGAAAGACAGCAACCTCAATACTTGTCTGATTATATATATATATGGTCTCTCAACATCAACATCCAAGTCTTCATCCTCAGGTACACCCTACCCTCTCTGAATTTCATTCTTTTTGCAATTTGTCCCTTGCACAACAGAAATTCTCTACTTCTTTGACTAATGTTGTAGAGCCACAATCATATGAAATTGCTTGCAAAGATACTTGTTGGGTTGATGCAATGAATAAAGAACTAGAAGCCTTACACAGTAATGGAACATGGGACTTGATAGACTCACCACCAAATGTGAAGCCTATTGGTAGTAAGTGGGTCTACAAAATTAAACATAGAGCAGATGGGTCTGTAGAGAGGTACAAAGCACGGCTGGTGGCAAAGGGATACAATCAAGTAGAAGGACTTGATTTTTTTGATACATTCAGTCCTGTGGCAAAACTCACAACTGTGAGGACTTTACTTGCAGTTGCATCTATGAAGAAGTGGCACTTACACCAACTTGATGTCGACAATGCCTTTCTGCATGGAGATCTTGATGAAGATGTGTACATGGAGGTTCCTAAATGAGTCAAATGTGAGAAACAGCCAAGTTTGCAAGCTGAGAAAGTCCCTATATGGACTGAAACAAGCCAACAGAAAATGGTATGAAAAACTCACAGATTTGCTTGTCATACAGGGGTACAAACAGTCCACATCAGATCATTCTTTGTTCACCATGGAAAGTGGAGAACATTTTACTGCATTATTGGTATATGTAGATGATGTAATACTTGCTGGAAACTCTATGGCAAAATTTGCTAGAATCAAATATATTCTCAATAGTACTTTCAAGATTAAGGATTTAGGATCCTTAAAATACTTTCTTGGATTGGAGGCAGGCAACTGCTGGTATTGTAATCTGCCAGAGAAAATACTGTTTAGATTTGCTCCATGAAACAGGATATTTGGGTGCAAAACCCATATCAACTCCCTTGGATCCAAATGTAAAGTTACATCAAGATGATGGGGGGGGGGGGGGGGGCATACAAGGATACAAGTTCTTATAGAAGATTGATAGGAAGGCTGCTCTATATCACAAAGACCAGACCTGATATAACTTTTGCAGTTCAACAGATCAGCCAACATGTGAATTCTCCAACAGTTACTCATCACAGTGCAGTGTGCAGAGTACTTAGATACCTCAAAGGCAATCCAGGGATGGGACTGATGTTTCCCAGAAATTCTATTTTGCAATTGTCTGGTTTTTCTGATGCAGATTGGGCTAACTGCTTAGACACCAGAAAATCTGTCACAGGATACTGTTTTTTCCCTTGGATCCTCTTTAATTTCGTGGAGAACAAAGAAACAACAGACAGTTTCCAGGTCTTCTTCAGAAGCAGAGTACAGGGCTATGTCTACAGCAGTCCGTGAACTTCAGTGGCTGCTATTTCTCCTAAGAGATCTCAATATCAGTTGTGAGAGACCACCAACTTTGTATTATGATCATCAGAGTGCATTGCACATAGCTGCAAATCCTGTTTTCCATGAAAGAACCAAACATCTTGAGATTGACTGCAACTTTGTTAGGGAAAAACTCCAAGAGGGACTGATGAAGCTGCTACCAGTGCCTTCAAAGGGACAACTAGCTGATTTTTTCACTAAGGCACTCACACCTACAAATTTCATTCCTTTTATCTCCAAGCTTGGCATGATTAACATCTATCATGGTCAAGCTTGTGGAGGGCTATTAAAATATAAAAATGATGACTCAACAGGTGACTCATCAAATGACTCAGCAAATGAAGATATGCACAAGGAAGATTCTAGCAAGTGTGACAAAGCAAAGCAATCTGAGGTGAAACCATCGTGAGAGGAAAAACGAATGTGCAACCTCCATTGATTTTCTCTTTCCTCAATTCTGTTAGCTCCAAGATCTTCCTAGGATTTATCCTAAATTCCATTCTAGTTTTTTTTTCTAGTTTTAATTCTCTGTATTTGATTTTAGAGTAGCTTATGATACACCCCTTTCCTTTGTATAAATAGGCCTAGTGTATCTTGTATCAATCAAATTGAGTGATAATGAAATAGCTCGTTCAATTATTTCTATTCTTCATTCTGAGCTTAAGTATAAGCTAATTCCTTTATGGATTTCATGTATTATATGAAACGGTAAGCTACTAGTCTACTACTAATTAGACAAAATCCTCTGGCATTTACCTCAAAATAGTTATTTCTTAATTTTCTTCTTATAGGATATTATTAATCCATTTCATCATATATTATCAACTCTGATTCTTTTCTAATAGAGATATCTATAATTATAAATTTCAGAGAACCATTTCAACTGTTCTGGATTCTTGAGGCAAACTAGTTGATGTCAGAACAAGCTGTTCAGGTATCATTTTCTATTGTTCAGTGTTTGTTTAATTCTTGATTTCTGTATTAGTGTGTTGAAATATTTGGGGATAGATGTGTTAGATTTTAATGCATTTATAAATAAGAGCAACTGAGCATCTTTTTCTGTATATATTATATTGGTTAATTTGTTCACAATACACGATTTTGCTTAATTGAGCTTCTAGCCTATGCCTTTATAGGTCTTACCTCATAGTCTCATGTGTGTCTTGACTAATTAATTACATGCAACATTGTTAAGTTTACGTGTGTCTCACTAAATGAATGGATCTTTTTAAAGTGGTAAAACCTACATTAATTTTAATCAATCATAGAATGGGTGTTGGAGGAAAAATGTTAAAAAAAGTATGTGAGAAAATGTTGCTAATATTTCTCATTATAATATCTCCGTAGTGGTAGTGATGTTGCCTTTTTCTTTCTGACTAAGTAATATCTATTTATACCAATAAACCACATCTGATTTATACTCTCGATATAAGTAACCAAACAACTCTTCATCAATAATATCTATTTATACCAATAAACCACATCTGATTTTACCCAAATAGACATCACTAATCAATGTCACCTGTTTTTACTTCACAAATTTTTTCCCAATTCAGGGGTAGATTTGTCATTTTAGTGGCAAACACCTCTGAAAGAAATTTTCCCACTTTCACGAGAAAAACTTTCCCAATTCCCACAGTTTCCCATTTCCCGTTTCTCGGTGCAAACTTTCCCACCTCCCACAGCGAACCCTTTCCCTTTCCCTTTCTCCCTTTCTCCCTCATTCATGGCGAACCCCTTCCGTTTTCAGCTTCAATCAAAGGTACACCGAACGGGAACTTCACAGTCATCCACTCTTCATCTTGCGATTTCATCATCGGCATCAGCGTTAGTAAAAGCGGTAACCTTTGATTTTCTTCCAAAAAACGATTTCCTCTGCTTAAAAATCCATTAATCTATGTTTTAGGGTTTAACGCTTTTAACTTCTTCATCCTCCATTTCCTTCTTCTTCCTCTTTCGATAATTCCCCTTTCTAACTGCCTCTCTTCTCCCCGTATATCTCTCCCTTCACACAGTTTCTCATACCTCCAATTTCCCCCTTCCTTTTTGTGCTATGGAGTTCATTGGTATGGTGGTGGTGTTGTGTTTTCGTATTTCAGCTTTCAATTTCTACTCCTTCTATTTTGCTGACTGTTTTTATTTTTTCTTACATTTTCTATTTTGATGTTGAAGATGATGAAGATATATTTTATTGTGGTTGATAAAAGATGAAGAAGCAACTATGAGAGATCACTAGCTCCAAATCCTTCAATGTTATATGGGTAACATTTCTTTTACTTTTCAACGTTTTGTTTTGACATTTTTAGAATCTTCAAACTCATGCTCAATGAACTCATAGCCACTACATTTATACCTCTTTCCATCTATTTTTTCATATGCTGCATATGCTTATTTTAATAATAAGTCTCTTTTCTTTTTCAAAATTTTGCTTCAATTATCTGTTTATGAACATTTGTTTTTATTTTTACTTTAGACATATTTATTCCTAAACTAGATTGTGATGTTTTCCCTTAACCAAAATAATGTTTACCAAGTGTTTGCCTTTATTCCCCACTCAAGATCAAAAGGTTATAACAAGTTAAAATGCTTTTGTGTTTCTTTTCATAACTTAAAAGTTAGTTTAGCATCTTAATTAATGTATTTTAATTTATTAAAGCCATCAATGGAGTTATTCTGGAGGATGCATATAATGGAGTCTATTTGGCTGGTAAAAAATGACATAGTAACTTGGTGTCCTTTTACATTGATTTACTTTTCAGCCTTTCAGACCTTTCCCCTTTGCATTTCATTATGTTTTTTTATTCTTAATTAGTTATTTATGCTTTTATGTTGGACTTTGTTTTTGATTTTGTAGTCAGTCATGGGATTTTTGCTATTTGGAAGAATTGATGTTTTGTCTATGCTACACAGGATTGATGTTTTCTCTGCTCAATCTGGTATTGTTACTTTCTTTTTGTCTTATGGTCCCTGAATCCATAAAAAATGGTTTTTGTTTACTATATTTCATTGTTGGAAAGTCCAACCTCATACTTGATGTTCTTTTCCTTTTGAAGCCTTATTTTCTTTCTTCTTTCAATTTTGGTTGGTTTGTAGGTCGTGGCTTCCAAGTGTGTCAATATGCTTCAAATTGCATACCTCATTTTTTGATGCAAAAGTTGCTTCACATATGTTTTTTCAGGAAGTATGGGAGACTTCTCACTTGAAGAAGGGTTAAGCTTCCTTCCCTAGGTATCATACTGTGACTCACTATTATTTGTTGTTTGTGTTTTTATTTACAAGCTATTTAATCAATATATAATATGGTGCCAAGATGCTTTGACATTTTAAAATACATACTTTAACATGCAGGCAACGTGCTAGAGATGTTGAGCAACCATGCAAAGCAATGCAAAGTCCAAACACATCATATGGCTTTTCCCTAGCTTTTAGCTGCAATAACAAATTTCATATTTCAAAGTTTTTATTTTTTGTTTGCAGCCTATTTTTAATGTCAAAGACAGAAGTTTATGCTTTTGAAAATTACATATTTTAGAGGTTATATCATGTTTCAATTTTGTTACAGGTAATCATCTGTCCAATTTAATCAATATTTTCTTATTTGAAAGAAGTTTATGCTTTTATTAGTACTAGACAACTATTGAGCCTTTTATACATATTCTAAGCCTATCTTGATTTCAATTCATGGTCATAAGCCAAAACATGTTATCATCATGCAAATAAGTACCAAATGTTGTGATCATGTGAGATTATGATAGTTTCTTAGTTTTTATGTTTCATTTAGTTGTACAGCTTAAATGTTTGACTTATACCATTAACTTGTGTTAATGAGTGACAAAGGAACGGTGGTGAGGTGAGTAACAGAGGAAAGCTGGAGTTAACTTACTATTGAGCAAGTGGATGAAGGAGCGTGATTTCTCTAATGTTATATACGAGGTGTTGAAATTGCATGACTTTAACAGATAAAGAAGCACTATATTTAGGGGATTTCATGTTTACCTCTTCCAAGAATGAGAATTGAAGCACTCTCCAAAAATTAATTAGCATATTTTTTTTTTGAGAATTCTGATTATACGTGTTCATTCAATTGCTTTGATATTTTCCAGTTTTCTTTTATATTATAGATATGGCCATATTGTTGTGTTTTGATGGTTTATTTTTGGTCTGGCTATGGTTGCCTGTGTGGAGGAGAGTATGAAAGAAGGTATTATTGTTTTCTCATTTCTCAAAGGCATTACTGTTTTCTCATTTTCTCAATCCTTCTTCCTTTGCTTTAACTAGCTCATTGAGTAAATGTTTTTGTGTGATTATACATGAGAATTCTATGCTGACAGAGGTTGTGATTATACATGATAATAGTCAAATAAATAAATACATGAGAATTCTATGCTGACAGAGGTTGTGATTACTCAGTTGTCAGGCTTCATATCTATTTTTCTATGTTGTATTTTATGTCTCTTTCTAATCTGTTTTGGGTTAGGGATATTGACTTTGTTACATTCAGTCTTTTAGCTTGCTTGACACTTCTTGTGCTATAACTATATATCTTTTCTTTTAATAAAACTTTGTGTTATAGAAAAAAGAAAGAAAACTAATTTTATTGTAGAATCAAATTTTCACATAGAGAGAAGTGGAACAAAGGCAATAACCATAAGAACAACGTAGCAGCTTGGCTTGACAAGGAATGTGAGCTGAAATATTGATTTGTTTCTCCATGCTTTGCTGGGATAGGGAGTTTGTTTTGCATGATGCTCAAGGATCAGAGAGAATTGTTCTGTGCTATTATTGGAAGATGTTAGCTTAATGGGTTGGTAGTTTGAACTCCACCAGAGTTGTTTTCCTTGGTTAATTGTTCTACGGTATTTATCAATACCCATTAATTTTGTTCTGCTTTGATATGATTCGTTAAAATTATGGGAATGGCATTTTTAATTGTTATATCTGATTTACTTCATTGGGCCATCTTATACCTCTGAAATCTGAGATTTTCCGAACATGCAACTCTAACTGTTTTTTTGGAAGGTATAGGTTGTTGTTATAAGTTTCTTATAATTTTGTTATATCTGATTTGCCTAATTTTTTCTTCATCGCGAGTTTTTGTTTAACCTTTTTTTGTTTCCATTCCTTTGCTGTTAGGGTTTGTTCCTTCATTCTTACCTTCACTAACACTTTGTTGGTGAAATATTTTTATCGGCCTCAACCTCTACTAACACTTGGTTGTGTTCTTTTTGAAATGCAAGGCAAGTTTTTGCATAGACCAAGGTTTCATCTCAACCCATTGATTCAACATCTTCTGTCAGAGGTGCAAGCGTAATTTGTGGGAGTCTACAAGTGTCCATTGAATGTTTATCGGCTTCGATCCTTTTAACATCGAATGAAGGAGATGCGATGATGGCGTCAAGAAATTTGGGCTTGAATATAATCTTGAGGACAAAGCTGCTTTGATGACTTATTTTATCCGGTTTGAACTACATTTTTGTCCAAATTATCTTAACAAGTAACATGCAGTAACTTAGGTTTTCACTAATGATTAGGCAGAGTATGGCCGTAATGGTGAATGATTTTTATCCAATTTTATGAGTTTCTCTATGATTTGGCAGAGTTCGGCAATAATAGTGGAGTAACTTAGGTCTTAAAAGTGCTATAACTTGGCGGTTTTAGTAAGTTTTATCACACTCATGGTAGCTAGGAAATGAAGTACTATTTAAAGACAAAAAACTGTTGTATAGTAGCTTAAAACTAAATGGATAGAGTATTGTTTTATAGATCTCAAAATGTATAAGTTTGTGTTAGGATTTTATATTTTTCTTTGTGCAAGATTGTCATTTAATTTATTGGTCGTTTAAACTTACAAAACAATTTGATTATTATCATCTGACTTATCGTTTTAATAGTAATTTTTATCTAATTAAAATTTATATGTTGTTCTACTTTTTTTTGCGGTTAAATTGTTTGATTTTTACTAACTTCTGATTTTGTCCCACAATAACAAAACTAACATTGTTTGGTGTTCTATGTCCATTTTTAGAACAATGGGGTTTCAAATTTTCAATTTTGGTTTGACTACTAAATACCACATAACGCAATCAACCCGTGCGGTGCACGGGTATGTTACTAGTTGAGTCATATAGTGCGATAGTCATGCACTAATATAAATATAGGAGTTTGGATTCAAACTTTAAAACTAAGGAGTCAAAATAGTTTTTTTTTTATAAAAGCATAAATGCATATGTTTTTTTCTTGGATTTGTTGACCCGTGAATAGCTCACTAAAGTATAAGTAGGGAGCAAAGTTGAAATTTTTTTTATTAATAACTAAAATGAAAACTCCATATTTTATGAGAACTAAAAACATATTTATTTAATGTTACCAAAAAATATTTAACTTGATATCTTTAACCAGGTGCTTTTAGAGCGAGAGAGTAAATCAAATCTCTTACTAATGAATTATTAAATATGACTGTAAAATGTAGTATAAATTTTTTTAAATAATTAAGATATAATACTGAATGATTCAATCTTAACCGGTTATAATAATTTATGCATTATCTACAATTAATTTATTGGTTCACGGATAAGGAATATGATTTGCTCTTCACCTGAAAGTACCATTTTTACCACTATGCTTTACTATATCTACTATAAATAGTTGTCATTAACCCTCCACCAAAATTACTATCCTGCCCTCCCTCCATTAGTTACATCACTATACCTTTTTGGTCAATTTGCAATGTTTTGGAATTCAAAAACGTTTTTTTCTAAAACTTTTCCCCCTCTTCAACCATACTCTTTCTTCATTTCCTGCGTAAGGGATTTATACATTGGATTACAGTTACAGGGATTGAAAAAAGGAGATATTGGGAGTTGTTGACCAGGAAAGTTACTATCAAAGTCTATGCATAAAAAACAGCACTGGCAGCATATTAAAGCCAATAAAACTGTCATTCTGATTTTCTTTTTTCACTAGAGAGGTCACTGTTAAAATCTGCATACACAAAAATAGTGTCAAAGAGAGACTATTATAGCCAATAAATAAAAACACCGTTTTGATTTTTTTTCCTTCTGTATATCAATGTAGTGCTAAAGGAGATTGTTAGCAAATTATAATACTCATTAAAAAAGTTTAATTCCAGCCTCACAAATGTTTGAAACAAGTATTCATATATTTATTTTAGGTTTTACTTATTAAAATTGAAGGTATTTTTTAAGCTATAAGTCTAAATTTTGTTGTGTTCCAAATTGAGTTTATTTTGGTTCACGTGTCTTGTTGTCGTCGGTATCAATGTTTAGTGAAATTTTAAAACCAATTTTTTTTTAGTTTTTTTTTCAGTTTTTCTTTACATAAAAAATCACTTTTTTGTCAGTTTTTTTTTACTAAAAACATAAATTTTTTAACTATTTCTATAATTTACTCAAACTACTAAAATTAATCAATTTAACTACTACCGATTGTCAAAAAAAACCATACCTCTAACAATAGTTTTAAAATTATTTATTCCAAAAAAATAAATTATTAAATAATATCACACTCAATAATTAAATAATTTAAAATTTACTATTTACTATAATCTCTCTATTAAAACTACTAAAATCAATCAATTTAACCACTAACAATTATAATATTAAATCATATAGAAAAAAGGAGAAAACATGTGGCAACGGGAGTGGCAACGAGATCGGCAACGAGAGCGGCAACGGGAGTGCTAACAAGAGAGGGAACGAGAGCGACGGGGCTGCATATTTTACCTTTTACTCCATTATTAATATTATAAGAAGATACCGATTTTGTTTTACCTTTTTGCAACACAACTATTTTAGTAAATTCACCGCTAAAAGACAAAATTTGCAACACAACGAGAGCGGCAATGCGAGACTGGCAATGTAATCGACAACAAGAGCGACAACAGGAACATGAGTGGAAACAAGAGAGGCAATGAGAGCGCCAACAGAGCGCCAACGTGGATGCATATTTTAAAAAATCTTATTTTCTTTTTTCTTCATTTTTACTCCATCTAAAATTTATTATTTACTATAATCTCTCTATTAAAACTATTAAAATCAATCAATTTAACCACTAGGAATTATAAAAATACAATTTTAGTCACTACCAAGCTTTACAAAATAACTTACTTATAATTAAACGAATATGATTTAATTAATATTAAATCATATAGAATAATATGAGTTAACATGTGGCAACGGGAGCGACAACGAGAGACTGGCAATGGGAGCTGCAACGGGAGTGGCAACGAGAGCGCCAACGGGAGTGTCAACGAGGATGCATGTACTACCTCTAATGTCCAAATACATTATTATGGATCAATGTAATTCTGATTGTCAATCTCATTTATTTTCTTCGACTCAATATAATTTTCATTTGTATCTTATATGACATAATACCTATCTTTTTCCACTTTGAATTTCAAATCATAAATTTTGGACATTGTTCACAACTTATGATTATCTTCCAAATTACTATTAAGACTTAATGACAATACACCGACCATACAGTATCACCCGTGCGTATGCACTGGTAAAATACTAGTACTTGAGTAAAATAAAGGATCTATAAAATAAGTTTTTACTTTAAGTCCTGTCACCACGCGTTTCATGCTTTAAGAAATTCGCATTTATTTGAATGTTCTTCATCATCATCACAGTAAGTAGGCAAAGTTTAGACTGTAGCAACAAAAAAAAAAATTTTACCAAAATAGCACACCTTTTAGATTATTTACCAAACTAGCACACATCCCATTTTTAGTGTAGAAGTCGCCCCCCCCAAAACGACTTCTGAACTAAAAAATTTAATTTTTTTTTAAAAACTAGTTCAGAAGTCGCCCCCCAGGGTGACTTCTGAACTGTGTTTTTTAATTTTTTTTATTATATATTAATTTAAATTAATTTAATTTAATTATTTTAATTAATTTAGAAAATTAATATTGTTAATTCTAAATAGAAATTATAAATATTATTGTGAAAAAAAATAGAAATTCTAAAAATCTCTCATAAAGATAAGCGAGGATGGTCAGGAAATTACATTACACGATTTAATAGCAGCTATGGGTGAAGAAATTGTAAGACAAGAATCACTGGATGATCCTGGAAGACGTAGTAGGTTATGGTTCGCTGAAGATATAGTTCAAGTTTTAGAAGAAAATCAGATGAGTGGCTTTTCATCTTTAACATTAATTTATCTCTCTTCATCTGAAGTTCTAACATATATAAATATATTTTGATTGATTTGTGTTTTTTTGTTTGTTTTAAGGGAACAAGTAAGATTGAAATGATATATTTTCATTCCAAGATTGAAGTAAAGTGGAATGGAGAGGCTTTTAATAAGATGGAAAACCTCAAAACACTTATTATTAGGCATGGTGGTTCTCTCAAAAGTCCCGAACATCTTCTAAATAGTTTAAGAGTATTGGAACGGTTGAACTATTCAGGGGACGTACCATCTGATTTAACTTTATATCTTTAACTAGGTGCTTTTAGGGCAAGGGAGTAAATCAAATCTCTTACTGATGAACTATTAAATATGACTGTAAGATGTAGTATAAAAATTCTTAAAGGATTAAGATATAATACCGAATGATTCAATCTTAACCACTCATAATAATTTACGCATTATCTACAATTAATTTATTAGTTCCCGGATAAGGAATTTGATTTCCTCTTCACCTAAAAGTACCATTTTTACCACTATGCTTTACTATACTTGAGTAAAATAAAGGATCTATAAAATAAGTTAGGCTTAATTACAGTTTTGGTCCCCCTGTTTTCACCAATTCACAATTTTGGTCCCTCAAGTTTTAATTTGACGATTTTGGTCCCCCTATTTTCCCAACTTGTAAAATCAAGGTCCCCCACCCCAATTTTGACTGACTTATCCTACGTGGCAGCCCACGTGGACTGCCACGTAGGCGCACCCCCACCCCCCCACCCACCCCCCCTCTCGCTCGTCGCAGATCGCAATTGCAGTCGGAGGGAAAGGTGGGTGGTGCGAAGGTGGTGGGTGGTGGGTGGTGCGAAGGTGGTGGGTGGTGGGTGGTGCGAAGGGGGTGGGGGATCGGTGGGGAAGAGGAATAGTGGAGGGGGGGTGGGGAGGTGGGGGGTGTGTCTACGTGGCAGTCTACGTATGCTGCCACGTAGGATGAGTCACTCAAAATTGAGTCTTAATTTTGACCAAATTAAGGGGGGATCAAATTCGTCAAATTGGGAAAATAGGGGATCAAAATCGTCAAATTAAAACTTTAGGGACCAAAATCATGAGTTGGTCATAATAGGGGGACCAAAACTGTAATTAAGTCAATAAGTTTTTACTTAAAAAATAGGAAGTTTAAGTATTTACTTGAATAGTGGCTTTAATATTTTCTTCATTTCTTGTAATTGAACTCCAAAGTCCTTTCACCACGCGTTTCATGCTTTACGAGATTCGTATTTATTTGAATGTTCAGATCCACACATTTCACATTCATCATCATCACAGTAAGTAAGGTCTCCTCTCTTCTCACTCATGGCTGCTGCTTCTTCATCATCTTCCTCTTCTGCCACTATCGGTGGATTCACCTACGATGTGTTTCTCAGCTTTAGAGGCGAGGATACTCGTTATGAATTCACTGGAAGTCTCTGGAAAGCTCTCGTGGACAAAGGAATCCGCGCCTTCTTTGATGAAGAGGACATTCATAAAGGGGATGAAATCACACCATCACTACTTCAATCAATTGAACAGTCTAGAATGGCACTTGTTGTGCTCTCTCCCAATTATGCCTCTTCATCTTTTTGCTTAGATGAACTTTTCCATATCCTTGATTCCATAAGGGGAAATGGTCGGTGTGTTTGGCCCATTTTTTATGAAGTGGACCCTTCAGATGTGCGAAAGATAAAAGGAACTTATGGAGAGGCAATGGACAAACATAAGGCAAACTCTCGGTATAACACAGAAAGGTTAGAGAAATGGAAAACTGCTCTCCAACAAGTGGCTAACTTGTCTGGCACTCATTTCAAGAAGGGGTATATTCTTATATTTTCTTTTTCTTTCTTTCATTTTCATTTGTCGTATTTTTACACTTTGAGTTATGATAATTAATAACTAAGTGCTTCAAACATAGAGAAGATGTGTGCACCGGTGCACTAGAATGATTTAACACATACTTCACATATCTTACTGGACAGGGAAAAATATCTATACAGGTTTATTAAAGAGATCGTCGAAAAAGTCTCAATAAAGATTAAACCTTTGACTTTGCATATTTCAGATAACCAAGTTGGATTGGGGGACCGGATAAAAGATGTAATATCGCTTTTGAATCTTGAGTCTAATGATGAAATCCGCATGGTAGGGATCCATGGAATTGGCGGTGTGGGTAAAACGACGCTTGCTGTAGCAGTTTTTAATTCGATTGCCAGTCAATTTCATGGTTCTTGTTATCTTGAAAATGTCAGAGAAAAATTAAAGAAACGCGAGTTGACAGATCTTCAAGAGATCGTTCTTTCTAAAATTGTAGGAGGGGAGAAAATTGAGTTGACAAGTTTTCGAGAAGGAATTGAAACAATAAAACAGAGGCTAGGACAAAAGAAGGTTCTTTTGCTTCTGGATGATGTTGACAAGGAGGAGCAATTACAGGCTATTGTTGGAAGACCTGATTGGTTTGGTCGTGGAAGTAGAGTCATCATCACGACACGGAACACACGGTTACTAACCTGTCACAAGGTTGAAACTACATATGAGGTGAAGTTGTTGAACAAGGAAAATGCTTTTGAACTGCTTAGACAGAAAGCCATTGGAACTAATGAAGTTAGTCCAAGTTACATGGATGTTTTAAGTCGTGCTTTAACTTATGCTTCTGGGCTTCCATTGGCTTTAGAAGTAATAGGTTCTCACTTATTTAAGAAAACAGTCGAGGAATGTAAATATGCACTAGATCGTTATGAAAGGATTCCTGATCAGAAGATCCAAACAATACTAAAAGTGAGCTTTGATGCTTTGGACGAAGAAGAAAAGTGTATATTTCTCGACGTTGCCTGTATCTTCAAAGGATTAATGTTGAATGATGTCGAAGAAAAACTACATGCTCATTATGGGGAAAGCAAGAAACATCATATCAACGTGTTAGTTGAAAAATCTCTCATAAAGATAAGTGGGTATGGTCAGGAAATTACATTACACGACTTAATAATAGATATGGGTGAAGAAATTGTAAGACAAGAATCACCATATGATCCTGGAAGACGTAGTAGGTTATGCGACCCTAAAGATATAGTTCAAGTTTTAGAAGAAAATCGGGTGAGTGGCTTCTCATCTTTAACATTAATTTATCTCTCTTCATCTGAAGTTCTAACATATATAAATGTATTTTGATTGATTTGTGTTTTTTTTTGTCTTAAGGGAACAAGTAAAATTGAAATCATATTTTTTCATTCTAAGATTGAAGTAAAGTGGAATGGAGAGGCTTTCAAGAAGATGGAAAACCTCAAAACACTTATTATTAGGCGTGGTGCTTCTCTCAAAAGTCCCAAACATCTTCCAAATAGTTTAAGAGTATTGGAATGGTGGAACTATTCAGGGGACGTACCATCTGATTTTTATCCGAAGAGGCTTGTCATATGCAAATTTGACGCAAACTGTACATCATTCATCAGGGAAGACTTTTTCCAGAAGGCAGGTGTAATGAATTCATATCCCCCATATTATATTAACAAATTTACTTTCAAATTATTCATTTGTTTTTTATACGTTTCTTTTTTTTTTCTATCTTTGCAGAAGTTCGAAAATATGAGAATTTTAAATATTCAATATTGCCATTCATTAACACAGATACCCGACATATCTTGTCTTCTAAATCTAGAAGAATTTTCACTCAGAGAATGTCATAATTTAATTAGAATTGATGGCTCGGTTGGGTTGTTGGATAAACTTAAATTCTTAGAACTTTCGGGATGTGAGAAGCTCAAGAGTATTCCACAGTTGAAGTTGGCTTCGCTAGAAGAACTCCATCTTGCAGATTGTGGTAGTCTTGAGAGTTTTCCACCAGTGGTGGATGGATTGTTAAATAAGCTTAAAATTTTGGACATTAATGACTGCAAGAAGCTTAGTATTCCACCTAATCTAAAGTTGCCTTTGCTACAAGAACTCAGGTTTAAAGAATGTCATGCTTTGGATAGTTTTTCACTAATGGTGGATGGGATTTTGAGTAAACTTAAAATATTGTCTTTTATAGATTGCCCTAATTTCAAGAGTTTCCCATCTCTCAAGTTGCCTTCGCTAGAATCTCTCCAACTTGATGGTTGTCGTAGTCTTGAGAATTTTCCATCTTTGGATGGGTTGCTAGGTAGTCTTAAGTCCTTGATGATTTCCGATTGCCACAAAATTAGGAGTATCCCACCTCTTAAGTTGACTTCGCTAGAATTCTGTTATTTTAACTGTAGTGGTTTAGAGAGTTTTCCACCTGTATTGGATAGGTCGATGGGTAACCTTGAAATATTGACTATTGGAATGTGCAGCAATATCATGAAGAGTTTCCCACCTCTCAAGTTGCCTTCGCTTGAAATACTTCGTCTTTCAAACTGTGGTGGTCTTGAGAGTTTTTCACCTGTGGTGGATGGGCTATTGGGTAAACTTAAGGTCTTGAGAGTTGAGTTTTGCTATAACCTCAAGAGTATTCAATCTCTCAAGTTGCCTTCGCTTGAAGAACTCGAACTTTCATTTTGTGATAGTCTAGAGAGTTTTCCACTCGTGATGGATGGATCGTTGGGCAAGCTTAAAATTTTGACAGTTGAGTCTTGCAGAAACCTCAAGAGTTTTCTACAATTGAAGTTGGCTTCGCTAGAAAAACTGTGTCTTAACGATTGTGGTAGTCTTGAGAGTTTTCTACCCTTGGTGGATTGGTGGATGGGTAAGCTTAAAGTCCTGTGTGTCATATGTTGTCGCAATCATAGGAGTATCGGACCTATCAAGTTTGCATCGCTGGAAGATCTAAAGCTTTCATGCCATTGTTGTGAGTATGATAATAAGAAAAAATCAAGAAGGATGGGACATAGAGAAGAGCTTCACTGGGATGATACTCCTTTAAAAGAACTGCCATTTTCATTTCAAGATCTTACTCGTCTTCAAACATTATATCTAAAGAACTGTGGAATTGTTCAATTTCCAACAAGTAGCATTGTCGCGATGTCCAAACTGGTTGAGCTTACCATTGAGTATGGGGGGTGGATATTCGCAAAACAAGACAATAGTGAAGAAAAAGTGATCCCAATACAGTCTTCAAGAGTTGAAATACTCCGTCTCTTGAGCTGCAAGCTTTCTGATGAATCTTTGGCAATAGGTCTCAAGTGGTTTGCTAATGTAAAAGAATTGGACCTAAGTTGTAGCAATTTAACAACTCTTCCCGAATGCACCAAAAACTGTCACTTTTTATGGAAGCTTGTCATGGATTATTGTGAGGAACTTAAAGAAATTGAAGGAATTCCACCAAACGTAAATACTATTTCTGCCTTTAATTGCCGCTCTTTGACTTCGTCATGTACAAGCAAGTTACTAAATCAGGTAGGTCTTGATTTCTTTTTGTTTTGTTTGTTTATCATGTTTGATTTATGATTGATATTCTTCTTAATGTTGCCAAACTTATATGACTAACAGGAAGTGCATAAGTTTGGAAACACCAATTTTATTTTGCCAGGAGTAGAGATTCCAAATTGGTTCATGCAAGGATTGTCAATTTCATTCTGGTTTCGTAATAAGTTCCCTGCCATTGCTCTATGTGCTGTCTTTCCAGTGACATGTAATGATTCTCAGGTTTGTCTAAAAGTAACCATCAACGGCATGGAATATTTCTATAAGGATGATGATATTCATATCGATCATTATGAGTCGATCGTGGAACACTTATGGCTTTTTCACATGCAAAACCAAAAATTCGATGTTGATCTGGACACAGAACTTTTAGAAAATAAGTGGAACCATGCGGTGGTTAACTTTGAATTCGGAATCATTAAAAGCGGAATGCATGTCTTGAAAGAGTTAAGTAGCATGGAGGATATCCAATTCGACAATCCAGAGAATGAAGTTAGTATGTGAGGTTACTCTTTAAAGCATGGATTCTGATGTGGATAAAAGGGAATGAGATCAACTCTACCATGCAGTTAATGTATCCCTTCAAATATAGCTCGTGGGAATTATTGTCAAAGGATGTTGAAGTAAGTATACCAATTATTTACACAGAATGTCTTAAAGTTTTGTTCTTATAGGATATTATTAATCCATTTCATCATATATTATCAACTCTCATTCTTTTCTAATAGAGATATCTATAATTATAAATTTCAGAGAACAATTTCAGCTTTTTTGGATCGATCCTTGAGGTAAACTAGTTGATGTCAGATGTTCAGGTATCATTTTCTAGTGTACAATGTTTGTTTATTTCTGGATTTCTGTATTAGTGTGTTCAAGTTTCTGGGGTTAGATTAGATGCGTTAGACTTTAATGCATTTATAAAGAAGAGCAAATCAGCATATTTGTCTGTGCATATTATATTGGTTTATTCTCATGATTTTGGTATGAAATAGCATATATGTAGATATCCTGTATACAGTTCCTTTTGCTTATCTTATAGTATGTTGATATATTTTCTGCTGGGTGATGATTAAACTAGTGCTAATTGGTTTATTAATTATTAATGCAGGTAAAAGAGAACCTTGGTTATCCTTTTGAGAAAACCAACCAAAATCAAACTGGTTAATGTGATTGACTCTATATTTAATTCTGTTAAAAGAATTCCAATCACAAAAGAGGAGCTCATGCACAAGATAATTATGAACAAATTGGATATTGTTGATATTAGTATGTTCTAATTCTGTTTATTATAGTGTGCATGGTTTCTTATTAATGAACAAAGTAGCCAACTTATTTTGTCCTCCCAGTAGGAGAAGTTGAAGAACAGATGGAGATTCTGGAAAGATGGTACTTGACTGGATTTGCAAAAAGTTGGTTTCTTCTGGACATAGACATACCATGTACCGGTGGGTTTCTTTCTGTTTAGCACTGATTAAATCTTTATGCATTTAGGACTAGTTTGGATAAATAGGTTAATTAAGCGTTTATGACATAAGAGCTTATCATATAAGTGCTTATCATATAATAAAAGATAAAATAATGTTAAACTATTTTTCTATAAGTTATAAGCTGTTTTCAAAAGCTATTAGTCTACTACTAATTAGTTTAATTAGACAAAATCCTCTGGCATTTACTTCAAAATAATTATTTATTAATTTTCTTTTAGATGTTCTTATACTTATTAAAATCTGTGGCATTTGCAGTGTCAAGAGTGTGTATGATTTGGACTCAGTTCGATCAAGACTTCTGAGCAATGTTATCGAAGGATTTGAGTGAAGGGTTAATGTTAGCTGATAATGAAAGTGTATTATTGTTTTGAAAATGTAAGTGCATTATATGTAAAGTGATAATTGTTGGTGCACTCGTCAAAGCAAGTGGAAGAAGGTTAAATAGAGATCAGAAGGGTAAACTTACAAGAGGATTAGAACACCATATGAATGATCTGGTGTGAGAAGTTCTTGTTCTACATAACATATGAAGGATACTTTTTTATATCACTAGTATAATGTTCATTCTTTATTCATTTTCAAGTTGTCCTTCAATTATATTATTGGGAGAGATTTTTACGTACAAGCTTATGTTGAGATTTTTAAGTACTATTGTTTACAATGCCTGAGCCTAGTCTCTTTCGAACATTATAGGCATGAGTGTGGCCTATAACCTGTCATAGATCTATTTTTTAAATTTTTGTCGGTGCATTTCACTTTATTTCAAATTAAATAAAAAATTAGCCTATATAGAACAAGGCAGTGGGTACTTTAGAGACTATGATCAAAACTCTAAAAAACGACTACAATATGTGTTTTTATCTTGTGGTTTGAATGACTTTTTGGTTAAAAATTAAACTTAACCGTATTGTGAACACCTCTACTCATCATAGTAACCTTAATTTGCAGCGTGAGTCCATTGTAGCATGGTTACGTGGACGGAGAATGGAAAATTGAGGCACTCTTTTTGATTTCTTTTCAAATGTGCAAAGAAGAAAAAGAGCCATGAATCCCACCTAAATTTGAGATGTTTCCGATTCACTTTTAGAAAATTAAAAATTTAATAACTTCTTTTATTAAATTATTTTTGAATCTATTTAACAAAATTATTTCTTATTTTCTAGTTTTTCAACAAAAAAATCCAAATAAGATCATACTTGTGTGTTTTAGAAAAGAGTTTTCCTTGGTCAAAAAAAAAAAGAAAAGAGTTTTCCAAAACCATATATAAAAACAAATCTTAAATCTAAAAATACTTGTGATGTTGCCTTTTTTTGACTAATAAATAATAGTGATGTTACTTGCAACCAAAAAAATAAGGTTGTTTTTTTACCCTGTATACCCCCATAATACGTTTTATCTCCAAAATACGCCTGATTTTTTTACCTAAATTTAAATTAAAACTGATTTTTTTTAAATTTTCGGAATTATCTATCAACAAGTGTTTTCGGAAGTCAGTTTTTTCATTTTTTTTCCAGAAATACCGTTGATACATATTTTTGGAAGTCATTTTTGTGTTCCAGAATTATGTGCTATGGGATAAATCCGGAACGTATTTTTATTGATATTTCCGGAATTACCTCAAACGATATAATCCCGGAATAGAAAATACGTTCCGGAATTATGTGTTTAGACGTAACTCCAAAAACATCCAAAAAAAATGCGTTCCGGATTTATGTATAAAAATGTAATTCCCAAAGTTATTTTGAAAAATCAGGGGTAAAATGACAAATTTAGTCGATATAATGGGTACAAACTACAAAGGCCGTGAGGGAGGTAAAAAAACAGCCGACAAATAATGGTGATATTACTTGAGTGGTTCGTAGTAATGTAATAATTGAATTTCAGGTCCCTCCCCCACGGACGCGTTGCTACGTTAAAGACAAACAACATAAAGTTTTGTTCGTACATTACCCCGCAGTGATGTTACCTTTTTTCTTTGTGATCAAAGAGGAATGCTCATGTCACTTTCTTCGACAATCTCTTTCTCTTTGGTAACTATGAAGCCCCGATATTTTAAAAATGGAGATGTATTCGTGTCGGATATGTATCTGATACCAACACGCACCCGATATTTTTCGATACGTATCTAAATAGTATCCAATAATTTTTTAATTCTTTTTAAAAAATATTCGACTCGATACTTTTCAGATACATCTTTGATACTTCTTACCAACTAAGGATACTTCTCAGATACTTTTTCGATACCTCTAACCAACTAAGCACATGATTGTCACTCATATATGATACACTTTAATACCTCAACAACTAAAAGACAAAATTATATGTTTTTTCGTAATACAATAATAGAAGAAATAATACATTGTGATATGAGTGAGATAAATATACGTAACTATCTCTACTTGTGATCACAAGTATTTATTTTTACAATGTGATGATCATATATTGATTAATGCTATGCTTATGTTTTATTGAGCAACTATGTACTAATATGAATATTTAGTTTATAAAAAGTCATCTATTTCTGCCACTAACTATTCAGATTATACGATTTCGAATGGTCTCAGTTTTTCATCCACCCTTACTTTTTATGACTAGTCACTCATACATAGGCGTGTCGACCGTCCTCTTCCTTTCATCCATATATTTTCTGTTTGATTTTTATTATCTATTTGGGCATGTTTTTTCATATCTATAAAATGCAACATTTTAGTTTTTTATCTTTGTTTTTTTCTATTTGTGTTTCTATTCTATTTTATTTTTTCTGTTATGTTTATATATATTTAAATTTTAATTTAATTTTTTATTAGAGTATCTCAACCGTATCGTATCTTGATTTTCAAAATTTTCCCGTATCCCCGTATCCGTATCGTGTCGTATCCCGTACCCGGGCTTCATAGCTTGATAATCACTCTACAATACTCCCCCCCGTCTCAATTTAATTGTCGTTTAAGGTTATGCGCGAGTTTTAAGAAAATGATTAGATATACTACTTTTTATGCTCAAAAAGTATGGTAGGACTAAAATACCCCTATATTATTATGAGGAGAGATGAATGAAAACATTGGAAATACAAATAAAAGTTAGGGTATTGTTGGAAAAAAATAATAGATGTTGCATTGGGATTCTAAAGTGACAAATAATTTGAGACAAAGAAAAATGGCAAAGAGAACAATTAAATTGAGACGGGGGGAGTAATTAGTTAAGTTCTCGTGGGTCTCACTAAACTAATCGATCATAACTCCTTTTTTTAAAGTGGTGAAACCAACATTAATTTTAATCGATCATAGAGTTGGTGTTGGAGGGAAAATGTTAAAAATAAAGTATTTGAGAAAGTGTTGCTAGTATTTCTCATTATAATATCTCTGTAGTGGTAGTGATGTTACCTTTTTCTTTCTGATTGACAATGTCAATCTGCTAGCTTATAGTGGATAACTTATAGCTGACGAGCCTTTGGTAAGTGTTTGTCATTGGTAGCTTATAGCATTTTTTGGAAATGCTACTTGAAGTAGCATTTGAGCTTACAACTTATAGCATTTCATTTTTTCTCGCATTTTTAACCTTGCTACTTTGATTAAATACATCGTTTATCCTCCATTAAATGAATATTCTCTCTCATATTTAATTAAATTTTAATTTCAAATGTCTATTTATGTCATTTTATATCTATAAGCCAGTTTAACTGCTAATTTTACCAAACACTTTAAATCAGTGGCAGACCTCGGACCCTGGGTCAATGGGTACAAATTTTTTCATACACACACATCACTAAAAATATAATAAAAATAATACTTTAACAGGTTAACAACTTGTGTTGCACTAGACCAACACAAATTAAATAACACTAATAAGTTCCTAAATATAAATTAAATAGCACTAAAAGAATCAACATATTCACAAAATACAAAACAGATTCAAATTAAATAGAGTAAGATAATCAAAATAAATTAAATAGCAGTAGTACAAAATACAAACTAATTAAATAATCCCAAGTAGGTAGCTCAGTTGGCGAGCTAAGAGATATCGAATGAGTGCACCATAAGAGTACAAGAAGGAGGTCCCGGGTTTAAACCCCGGAAACTAACATTCCCCCACCCCCACTAACATTGCTTATAAAAAAAACAAATTAATTAAATAGTACTAAGACAAATTACAAATTAAATAGCATTAACAGAATCAAAATTAGGATAATAAGAACAAGAACAAGAACCGATTCAATGAGATAAAAACTTTTTTCAAAATAAATATGTGAGAGTGTGGTGTATTAGAGTGGTGCAAAACTAGAAACTTTGGTGCAAAATTAAGAACTTGGGTGCTGGGTGCAAAAGATATTTTTCAGGGGTGCAAAAACATTTTTTTCCTAAGGTATCGATGCTAATTTTATTTTTTCAGAGGGTTCATGAACCCCCTGAAATACATGTAGGTCCGCCACTGGTTTAAATTCAATTCGCTATATGCTCATCATGTATAAACTAACCGGCTATTCGCTACTTTTTTTCAAATAGAGCCTAAGAAATAATAGCGATGTTACTTGAGTGGTTAGCAGAATGGCTTTGTCATTGTAGTTATTATAGACGTGTAGTAGTTGAATTTCAGGTCCCACCACCACAAAAAACCTTAAATCAAAATAAAGGCTAAATATATATTTTGGCCCTTTATCTTTGGGGTTGTGGTCACTTTGGCCCTTTATCTTTTTTTTTTCTCATTTTAGACCCTCATGTTTTTTGTGTGTGTCATTTTGGCCCCTGCCGTTATCATTTTGGTCCCTTATGTTTTTAATTGATTTCATTTTAGTCCCTTATGTTTTTAATTGATTTCATTTTGGGCCCTTATGTTTTTAATTGATTTCATTTTCGTCCTTAAAAATTTGCCTAAAAAAACATAAACATAACGGCAGGGGCCAAAATGACACACAAAAAAAACATGAGGGTCTAAAATGAGAAAAAAAAAAGATAAAGGGCCAAAGTGACCACAACCCCAAAGATAAAGGGTCAAAATATATATTTAGCCTAAAATAAATAACTCTAAAACAAATTCACATTAAAAAAGGAAGTTTCGTTTTGACAAAATCTAGTGAATTTTTATAGGCAAAGTAGTGATTTACACTCCATTAAAAATTCACATTTTCCCTCGAGTGGTTTCACTCCATTAACAATACAAAACAGATTGAAATTAAATAGAGTAAGATAATCAAAATAAATTAAATAGCAGTAGTACAAAATACAAATTAATTAAATAATCCCAAGTAGGTAGCTCAGTTGGCGAGCTAAGAGATATCGAATGAGTGCACCAAAAGAGTACAAGAAGGAGGTCTCGGGTTCAAACCCCGGAAACTAATATTCCCCCACTCCCACTAACATTGCTTATAAAGAAAACAAATTAATTAAATAGTACTAAGACAAATTACAAATTAAATAGCATTAACAGAATCAAAATTAGGATAATATGAACAAAAACAAGAACCGATTCAACGAGATAAAAACTTTTTTCAAAATAAATATGTGGTGTATTAAACCACTCGTGTTACCATTTTTCTTTTTGACAAATTCTAGTGATTTACACGAGTGGTTGGGCAATGGCATTAAATCATTAATGAAACTTCAACCACCTCTATGACGCGTACCTACTTTAATAAGGTTTAATGTGATTTTTATGTTAGTCGAGAGAAAGTCAAATGATTTTTATGACTTGTCATTTTGTGATCGAGTGATACTACAAAAAATCTTGTAGAAGGACATACTATATAAATTACTCGTAAATCCTTAAAGATAAGTATCCTTATAATTTTAGATAAATATTTTATTTTATTTAGTCGTACATAATACAGAGTTTTTATTTTTAATTCTTAATAAATTTTTCTTGAACTTTTGCTCTCTATTTAAGTTTTTGTTTTTATTTTTGGTCAATGATGTTAAGTTGTATTCACCTAGCTACTAAATTGTTACGTTAGCATCTTCTATGTCATATTTTTAGAGACTATGATAACAAATCACCTTATCTTACGTTAAATTAGTGTCTAAATCCGTAATTGATTTATTAACTACGAAATTATTAATTAAAAAAATAAATTCGTGTAAAACTTTAAAAATTGTATACAGGAATTACTTGTTAATGGTAAATCTGAAAAGCCAAAAATTTTCAACCAAACACCGTAAATGTAGTAAAAGTGAGAGCGGTAAAATGAGAATAAATGAGATTTGTGGGGATAGGTGTCCAATGATGGGGTAGAAAAATCAACACCCTTTAATTTGATATGTCTTTTAATTCCTCTTTTGGGTTGATTTTTTATTCCTTTCATAAAATATGTTTTTCACTTTTAGAAGATTAAATATTGAATAACTTATTTAATTAAATTGTTTTGTAATATGTTTAATCAAATTATTTCTTATTTTCTTGTTTTTCAACAAAAAAACCAATTAGATAATACTTGTGTATTTTACAACATACTTTTCTAAAATCATATAATAAAAAAAATTAAAACTAAAAATTCAAAACACAAATAAACAAGCCAAACTTCTGTGATGCATTAAACGAATGAAATGGTGCATTTCTTTGCTCTTTTTCTCTCTTATCACTCTTTTGTTTCTCTTTTTGTAATCTTGTCAAATAAGGATCCGATTTGTGTGTAGTTGGAAGAGCATGCAATCAGACAGTCAACAAGTTCGAGACAGGTTGATCTTGATTAGACGGTCCAAATTTCAAAGTCGGAATATTTTATTAAGCAAAAATCAAAAGCTACTCTTAAAATATCCAACCTTAACTCAAAACTTACCGACTGCATGACTACGCACATCTTTGTTAGCACTAAATCCAAATACGTCAAACAGTCACAATCTAAAGGTGTAGATTTTCCTATCTTGCAGTGGGAAGCTATTTTTTATAGGCAAAATAGTTAGTAATTAGTAAATTAATTGTTAGAGTGAATAGGGGGAGGGGGGTTGAACCCATACGCCAACGTTTCACTAACAATGCTCATTTCACTCAACCATCTGAGCTACTATTTTGGGATTGGGAAGCTATTTAGAAGTTTTTTATTAATTTAAAGTTTTACATGCGTTTTGTTTTTGTTTTTTCTCAAATTAGTTACTTAAGTTTACAAACATTATCACCGATAGGCACAAAGTCCAACAGCTTTACGATTTGTAAACTTAAAAATATAGGAAAAAAAGACCAACATAAACATTAAATTAAGATAAAAGATATCAAAAATAATTTTACCTAAAAAGAATCAAGTCTATTATTATTATTATTATTATTATTATTATTATTATTATTATTATTATTATTATTATTATTATTATTATTATTATTATTATTATTATTATTATTATTATTATTATTATTATTATTATTATTATTATTATTATTATTATTATCTCCGTAGTGGTAGTGATGTTACATTTTGTAACACCTTAGTATTTCGACCATGGAAGAAATACCGGAATGCTCATTACTAGCATACATCAGAGTGGACATTTATTTTCGAAGACATTGAACATAACTATGTATAAAGATTTTTCTTTAATACCTTTTTTGATTGTCAAAATACATAAAAGATTTCATAACATAATTGAATTAAAACCCCAAGATATACAGTCAGTGACCTATTGTTCAACGTCTCAAAAATAGAAATATCAAAAGGCGATACATAACTTGAAAACACAGTCTAAGTTATCATATCGAGATACAATAAAACTTAGGGGACTAAGCAAAGCTTAAATAAATCTCTAAGATCTCCTCAAGTCTTCATGACTTTGCACAGCTGCTACTCGTGCTTCTTCGCTATCGCTTTTCCCCGTTTCTCTGTAAACAACACAAACATAAACAATGAGAAAACAATCTCAGTGAGCTCTTGCGTGACCCCTCACAACTCTACTCGCGGTGTTTTATTTATCATTTTGTTCAGACCCCAAAATCCGATTATTAGCATACCAAATGCTTCATGTGGATACCAAATCCTTTGGGGAGGGTGAATACCAAATCTTTTTGTGGACACCAAGTCCTTTTGTGGATACCAAATCCTTTTGTGGATATCAAATCCTGTTAGTGGATACCAAATCCTTTTTGTTCATCAACAATGTCATGTTCTCTCTCGATACATAACTAATCAAACGGTCACAACACCATGATCATATTTCATACATTTCGCTTCATGACAATCACATTTCGGAGCATAAACTTACGCAATCATCAATGGGGAGGCTTAAGGAAAGGATTGGGAGAGGTTTGGAACCAAAAGGAATAACTTCGAACATGTTTTAAAGAAGGACAGAGGCAGGGGCCCGGTCCGGGCTCACAGACGCACAGTCCGGGCTCACTGCAAAAAATTTGCAACGTGAGTAACAGAGGGAGGCGCACGGTCTGGGCCTGGGGGCGCACGGACGGGGCCTCCTATCAGATTTGAAAATTTCTGTTTTCGAGTAATTCACTATTCCATTCGATTCCGTTACTCGTTCCGCTCAATTCATAATTTAACCACAGTTCATAACAAACTCAAGGCATCATTAATCAACCAATTTATGCACTCAATCAAACAAGCAATATAAGTCATAGTAATTCATACCGAAGTTTTCACCGAACTCTATGTGACGGTTTTTTAAAAACGGAACTCAGTTTTCAAAATCACATATCACACAAAAACAGTCACATGCAACACCAATTTCATAAGTAAAAACCTAGAACGGGTAAGAAGACCTCAATGCCGGAATCAACACGAAGGAAAGCGAAAGATGAAAGAAAATCAAGTCAAGCTCTAGGCTCCCAAATACCCAACTCGAATCCTAGACACCAACAATCTTCCAAGTACGCCAAACTCAAAGATTAAGATCCAACCCTTCTTCAAATCTACAATGTGGCTGATGCTAAGCCTCTAGGAACCTTCCAAACTAACATGCATCCAATGATTTCAGCTCAACCCCACTCCACTAGCTAATACTTGCGCAAAGCGTGAAGAAAGAGAAGTAGGAGATGACCTAGCTAGATCTTTGTGGCGTGGTTTCAGTTATGGTGATGAGAGTAACAAAAGGGAAGAAGAATTGGGATGAACTTTGCAGTCAAAGCTTGCTGGAAGTGAGGATTGTGGAGCTCTCATGTTTCTCTCCCTCCCTCTCTCTCTCTCTCTCTCTCTCTCTCTCTCTCTCTCTCTCTCTCTCTCTCTCTCTCTCTCTCTCTCTCGCTTCTCTCCCTCTCTTTCCTATATGGGTTCTGGTTTTCTATTGCCGAAAGTGAGTGGAGTTGTAGAAAAAGAGGTGAAATGTTTTTGGCTATTTCAGCTAAGGGTTATGTTTTATTATGGAAATGTCCCTTTTACCCTTACACTATGCACACCCCTCAATATAGGCTAAAGTGCTCCCGGGGTCCCTTATCTTTATTTAAAGTAACGAATTAGTCTTTTATGTTTTTTTTGTCCCAAATAAGTCATTTATCTTTCAAATTTTTGACACATAAATCCTTTTCCATTAACAGTGCTGATTTATGTGTCAAAAAAAGGATTTATGTGTTAAAAATTTGAAACATAAAGGACTGATTTGGGACAGAAAAGGATTTATGTGTCAAAAATTTAAAACATAAAGGATTGATTGGGGACAAAAAAAAGATAAATGACCAAATCGTTACTTTAAATAAAGATAAGGGACTCCGGGAGCACTTTAACCCCTCAATATATTACTCCTACACTAGCCAATGTACATTAGTTTGACAAGGCAACAATTACACAATTAATTCACTTAATCAATCACAAAAATAATCTCACATCATCAATTATTAATTCAAACAATTATCAAACAACATGATTAGTAATGATTTATTCAAGATCACCACTAATCACTCAAACAAGAACTTAGCCAATTTGGGGATGTTATAATACACCCCAACTTGAAAAATTTTGTCCTCAAAATTGTCAAGTCTTACCCCAAGAGAAAAGGTACGGATAACGAGTCCGCATGTCGTCCTCCAACTCCCAGGTTGCTTCCTCTGGTGAGAATCCATCCCAAACTACCTTAACAGTCGGAATTGTCCTTGTCCGGAGTGTCTTCTCGCCACGTTCGGCAATCTGGCTGGGATAGGGCTAATACGAAAGGTCTGATCGAAGATCAATCGTCTCGAAACTCAACGGCTGACTAGGATCGGGGATGTACTTCCTTAGCTGAGACACATGGAATACATCGTGCAAGTTTGATAAGGCTGGCGGTAAGGCAATATGGTATGCTACCGGCCCAGTCCTCTTGATAATATGGAAAGGTCCAATATACCGAGGACTGAGTTTCTTAGCTCACATTGCTCTACCGGTCCCAGTGGTAGGTGAAACTCTGAGAAATACATGGTCACCTTCATCAAACTCCAAAGGTCTTCTCCTTTTGTCGGCAAAACTCTTTTGTCGACTCTAAGCAATCTTCATTCTTTCTCTAATTTGACGTTTTTGCCGACTCTAAGCAATCTTCATTCTTTCTCTAATTTGACGTATCTTCTCTGTAGTCTCCTGAACCAAATCCGGTCCTAACAAGCGTTGCTCGCCAACATCCCACCAACACAATGGAGTTCTACACTTTCTACCGTAGAGTGCCTCATACGGAGCCATTTCAATGCTAGAATGATAACTGTTATTGTAGGCGAACTCCACTAATGGAAGGTGATCCTCCTATTTACCTCCACTATAGAGTACACAGGCCCAAAGCATGTCTTCCAAGGTCTGAATTGTTCTTTCCGTTTGATCGTCCGTCTGGGGGTGATAAGCGGTGCTAGCATAAACCTTAGTTCCTAGTGCCATGTTCAATGCTCTCCGAAATCGTGAAGTGAACTTGGGATCACGATCGGGGATGCTACTAGTTGGAATTCCATGAAGCTTCACTATGTTCTTGAGATACTCATCCGCTAACGTCGCAATCTTGCTGTTTGAACAAACCGGAATGAAATCAGCCGATTTGGTCAAACGATCTACAACCATCCATATAGAATCATTACCAGCTTGGGACTGTGGTAGTCCCATTACAAAATCCATAGAAAACCTTACCCATTTCCATTCAGGTACATTCAACGGCTACAACTGGCCTGATGGATTTTGGTGCTCTATCTTAACCCTTTGACAAGTTAAGCATCGAGACACAAACTCTGTGATTTCCATCTTCATTCCTAGCCACCAATAAATTGCTTCAAATCTTGGTACATCTTGGTAGACCCAGGATGTATAGAATACCGACTCTTATGGGCTTCTTCTAACACTTGCTTCTTAATGTCTTCATCATTGGGTACACAAATTCTTCTGTTGAAGCAAATTACACCGTCACTATCCTCAGTGAACCCCGACTTAGTGAACCCTGACAACCCTCTTTGAGCCTGTAGCTCCACATCTATCTCTTGAGCTGACCGAATTAGGTTCCTTAAAGAACTCGAAATTTGAATATAACTCAACACCAGACAGTCTCTTCTAGGTCTCACTTTCAAATTGAGATCCCTAAAAGATTCCAAGAGAGCCATTTCATGCATCATTAACTCAGCGGTGTGAAGAGATTTTCGGCTTAGTGTATCTGCTACGACGTTTGCTTTCCCTGATGGTACTTCAATTCAAACTCGTAGTCTTTAAGAAATTCCACCCATATCCTCTATCTGTTATTCAACTCCTTCTGATCAAACAAATACTTCAAACTATTGTGGTCACTGAATACTTCGAAACGAGAACCGTAGAGGTAATGTCTCCAAATCTTCAGTACATGCATAATCGCTGCTGAATCCAAATCATGAGTTGGGTAGTTTTCCTCGTGAGTCTTCAACTGTCTAGAGGCATAGGCTACAATCTGCTGATTTTGCATAAGGACACATCCTAAACCCTTGGCAGAGGCGTCACTGTATATTTGAAATCCCAGGGACGGATTTGGAAGAATTAGAATCGGTGCAGAAGTCAAATGAGTTTTCAACTCTAAGAAACATTCTTCACAATTGGCGTCCCATACAAACGGTTGAACCTTACGAGTTAACCGAGTGAGTGGAAGAACCAACTGGGAGAATCCTTGGATAAATCTCTGGTAATATCCTGCTAATCCAAAGAAACTCCTAACTTCTGTGACCGTAGATGGTCGTTCCCAATTTGTCACAGCTTCAACTTTGCTAGGATCCACTGCAACTCCTGACTGAGATATAACATGCCCGAGGAATGACATCTTGAAGTCACACTTGGTTGGTTTAGCACACAACTTCTTCTCCCAGAGTACATTAAGAACAATTTGGAGATGTTGCACATGCTCCTCAATGGTCTTAGAGTACACCAAGATATCATCAATGAATACCACTACAAACTGATCTAGGTAAGGATGAAAGACTCGGTTCATGTAGTCCATGAAAACCGCCGGAGCATTAGTTAGTCCGAAGGGCATCACCACAAACTCTTAGTGTCCATATCTCATACGGAAAGCTATCTTCTGAATAACTAAAGCCCTAACTTTAATATGATGATAACCCGACCTCAAATCGATTTTAGAAAATACCGTGGCTCCTCGAAGTTTATCTAGCAAATCGTCGATTATTGGCAACAGGTACTTGTTCTTGACAGTTAATTTATTCAGCTGTCGATAATCAATACACAATCTCATGCTTCCATCATTCTTCTTAACCAATAACACATGAGCACCCCATGGTGAAGCACTCGGTCTGATAAACTACTTAGAGATCAATTCTTCAAGTTAGGTCTTAAGCTCTCTTAACTCTAAAGGAGACATTCGGTAAGGAGCAATGGAAATTGGTCCTGTGCCCGGAACCAATTCTATTGAGAACTCTACCTCGCGATCCGGAGGTAAAGAAGTCACTTCATCCGGAAAGACATCAAGAAATTCATTAACTACTTGAACATAGGTTAAGTCTAGACCTGTTTCAGTAGCCGATGACAGCATCATTTTCAGCTTCTTGGAACAAGCATTGACTGACGGAGGTGAATGGAAGAACAGCTTATGAGGAAGTCTTTGGTAATTCTACCGATTCATGAGCAAAACCGATCGTGCGGTTGAAGCAATCTATTGAAACATGATTAGCAGACATCAAACTCATACCCAATACGACATCCATACCCCTCATAAGCAAACATATGAAATCTACTACAAAATTTATGTCTCCTATAGTGAGCAGGCAATTTTAACACAGAGCTTGGGTTTGAGCACTGGCTTCAGCAGCAGTGAAAATAGTAATTAGGTGGGATAGCAGAGTCAAAGCTAGACCCAACCGATCAACACACACTTGTGATATAAAATAATGGGTGGCACCCGAATCATATAAAATACTGATAGGTTTATAAACGAGAGATCTCATACCCCTAAGCAGATTATCTGAAGTCTTGACCTTCTGTGCATCTAAGGTGTAAACCCTTCCATGTGATGGAGTGGTGTGTCCGGCATCATTCTTCTTCTTTTATGGGCAATCATTGTTTTAATGTCCCTCCTTTTTGGAATAGAAACAAAGATTGGTCTTGAAGTGACATTCTCCCTTATGGAACTTTCCACATCTGGAACATGCATTGGACTTTGGATAGTCAAACTTTTGCACCTGCTTACCGTTGTTGATACCACTCTTAGAGCCCATTTGAGATTTAGATGATTCTGCATTTCTTTTGTTGTGCCCACATTCTCTTCTACTTGAATACAACCTCTTCAGACCAACTTCAGCAATGTGAGCTTCTTGCACCATAGCTGCATCGCTAGTGCAAGCAAATGAACTTAGACTCTGAGCAATATCTTCTCGGGGCCCAAACTTATATATTTCCGTGTTCGACTTGTCATCCGAAGCATAGCCAGCCAATCTGAAAATGGACACAGTCCCTCGAATCTAGCGGTGTATTGACCCACAGTTAAGCTACCTAGTGTCAAAGTTAGGAACTCATGTTCCTTCTCGGCCCTTACTGCAGTAGGGAAAAACTGCTCCAAAAACATCCTTCGAAAGTTTTCCCAGGTTTGAGGAGTCTCCATAGTCACCATCATGGCTTGAGCATTTGTCCACCAATTGTTTGCCTCTCCTTTAAGCATGTGAGCAGCTGGTGTGTGGATATATGTGAAAGTATACACAGTCACAAACAAGTAATACAGTGATGAGAAAGGTCGAACCCACAGGGATTGGTTAAACTTTTGTATGTTTAGAAAGCATATAAATTAGTGCAGCTACACTACTCACAATTTTGGGTGTTTAATGTTTAGGAAAACAGAATGTAAATGTGCAGAAAAATATGAAGGAAATCAGTTGGGAAAGATAGTTGAGATGTCTTCACTAAATAAGTCGCTTTCAAGAGTATTCTGTTTTCTGTGGTGCAGATGCACTTGAGTGCAGTTGCACCAGTATGTGTCTTTCAGCTACTTTCTTCAGAGTTTCGTTACAAGCTCTTAAAACCTTGTCTTGAAGTAAAGAGAGAAGTTGTCAATTCCCTTCTTGCCTTCTTACAATTCTTGTCTAAGCTGCTAAATAAGTACACTCCTGCCTTTTAAGTACCCACTGCATTACCCTAAGGACTATGTTATCCTATGTCTAGGACTTAACATGGTTTTAACAAGGTTTTCTTTATTAAGCAAGTTAACAAAGCCTTCATTAAAATACTAACCCTTATTAGTTCTTGATTTCTAGTTATAAACCATGTCTGTGAATATAACTCTACTCATTTCTTAAGTGATCAACTTTAAAACAAGATGGATGTAGTATAACACAAGAATAAAAAATGCATACACCACTTTGAAAACACAATAACTTACTCAAAAGCTCATTATAAAGTAAGAACATCTCAACCAAAAAGGTTTAGCTCATAATATGCTTTGCAAGGCAAAGATAGATGAAATAAAACATGTTAATATAATGGAAAATACAAGAGATATAAATAGGGTAGAGATTACACTGATTGAAGTACTCTTGCGTAAATTTGCCCAGCAGTGCAGAAGCACTGACTTCCTGGTGCAGTTGCACCTAACTAACTTGATGAAGAAGTGAAGGAAGAAGTCGTCGGTTCCTTCCTTACCTTCTTGCCAACTAACTACTACTAAAACTATAAAATAAAATACAAGAAAGGAAACTACTAAATTATATGTGAATTGCTTATGAGTGAGATATTCTTCAAGTGAGAAGTGGAAGCCTTTATATAGCCTTGGAGGTTTCCTTCAAGTGAGGGTTTGCTTGGAGATCAAGCTGACCAAAGGTGGCTTAACCACGATTACTTTTCAGAGCTTTGGTTGAGAAGATTGAGTCCAAAGGGGAGGTCCAATTGTGGAAAGCCATGTGTTCTAGATGCGTAGCCTTTCATGATGATTTTCCATTGTGGGCGCCTCCTCTTGCATGTTGGCATGTGCCTCCATGTGACTTATGACTAAGCATGATGTCATAGAAAAGTTTATGCATTGGTATGAATTGAGGTGCTTCCAAGGTGGGTTTAAATCTGCCTTCAGCGCAGGATGGTGCAGATGCACCGAAGTGCAATTACACTGCTGTAAGTGTAGTTTAGTGCAGATGCATTGCTGTTTCCCTGGTGTATTTGCACCTAACTCCAAGTGCACTGAATAAACATCTCAAACATACCAATATATATAAAATGCTTAAATCATTACATAACCCTCTTTGAAACATAGAATGTTGTTATCTTACTTATACTACTATATTTAACACAAATTACACTTGGTTTCAAGCAATTAGTTAAGCTTAAATGCATAAATAACTCTATATAAAATAGAGTTATCACACCCCCAAACTTAAACCATTTCTTGTCCTCAAGTAATGACAAAAAGAAAACACAAGTAGGATTTTCAATTTAAAGAAGAACAGACCAGTTCATATCTTTTCAAAGAATGATTTTGCATTTGATGAACTTCATTTTTCAGAACATTTTGTCTTTGTGCCTGTTAATTCCCAAACATCCAAAGTTTATTAAAACTCATTTATGTGAGTGTGTGCCCCACTGAGATCCAATCAATTCCAAAACTAAGTTGTTATACCCCAATTTTGTCCGATCATTTATCGCAATTGTTTTAGCCCCCGTGTCACAAGTCCATATGATTACGAGAACGACATTTCGAGCGCTGTCTTGTTTTAATTTAGACCGGTTTGTCTAAATTGGGCCAATTCTTAGTAAATGGGCCTATGTTCGGTATTTTGGACTTAATTTAGTCATTCTGACCAAAAAGCCATAAAAATAATAATGAAATAAAATCAGAAAATAAAAAATATATATTACAATAAAGTGTCCAAATAATACAAAAAGCCCAAAAATACAAAAATAAGAATAATCCAAAAAATAGAGAAGAACGAAAATAATAAAAAGGGGGTGTTAGTAGCATTAACCTTCGGCCCAACAAGCTGTTTGCCCAACAAGTCGACTTGCCCAACAAGTTAACTTGTCCAACAAGTCTCTTCACCTAACCCTTCACCTATAAAAGGAGGCCCTGTCCTCAGTGAAAAGCACACTGCAGTGATTCAACAAGAACACTGAACACATTCTCTCCCTCTCCTAGCGAAGCTCTCGCTCTCTCTCTCTCTCTCCCCCTCCCTTTTTTTATTTTTATTTTTCTTTTAGTTAGTTTATTTTTAAATATTCATGATAAATCTATTTCACTAGTTGCACTTTTCATTTTTTCTTTTTTGTTAACTTTTCGTTCATATTCAAAACAAAAACAAAATATTCCTTTTCCTCTCATAAATAAAGAAATATTTTCAAGAACAAAAATAGGGGACTAGGTCGACTGTACAGTCGGGTTAGTCTGCTTTTTAGGTCACTAATGAACCGTTACGGATCATGTCCTAAAATCCCTATTTAAAACAAACAATTTCTAAGTCAAAATAAACACAAACATATTTCTTCCCACAAATCAAATTTTCAAAATAGGGGATTAAGCCGACTGTACAGACGGGTTAGTCAGCGTTCTAGGATGAATGAGCCGTACGACTCAAGAGTCCTAAAACCCCTATTCAAATAGAATCAAACCACCACACATCAAACTATCTTCCGAACTTCAAAAAACTCCATTTTCACAAAGTAGGGGACTAAGCCGACTGTACAGACGAGTTAGTCATCATTTTAGGACAAATGAACTGATCACTCAGGAGTCCTAAAATCCCTAAATAAAACACACCAACAAACAAAGTTTTCGACCAAGAACTACGTGTGATTTGATTCTCTACCAAGAGATACGTAGGAGCAGCGGCCGACCTCTGTCAATTGCACTAATAAAAAACCTTTTTTTAGTCTTTTCCAAAATAATCATTTCCCTAAATAAAATATCAATTTTCTTCTTTCTTTTCAATTCACAATAAAAGGGTAAAATAAACATATTCAAAATTAATATTCTCTCCTACAACTAGTTAGCAGGTAACCTTCCTTAGGAAGGATGTCGTGGGGTGCTAATACATTCCCCACGCATAACCGACTCCCGAACCCTTATCTGGTCTCAAGGACCCTTATCAAAACTCAAAGGGATTTTCCAATATTTGCCCTTAAACTAAACTTTGGTGGCGGCTTCATTTTTGAACCTTCGAGGAATCCTCACCCGGATTTTTCGGTCGCTACATAAGTGAAAAGTTTCTCTTTCGCTTTTGGAAAATTTTAGATCACGTTTGGTCAAAACAAATGTGTTTCAAAATATAGACTAGACTAACAACATCTTCAAGACTTGGGGGGCTTTAAGTACAACTAAGGACTTTGATTGAGTATTTCAAAACTGTTGAGTCAATGCACTATTCTTATTTTTGGCGGTTCTTTTCTTTAGTGCAGATGCACCTTGGTGCAGTTGCACTGAATATTTTTGTGAAGTGCAGAAGCACTGAATTTTTTGTAACGGTGCAGATGCATTTGAGTGCAACTGCACTTGATACTACATTTCAAGACTAGTAGCATATATTGCCCTCCTCACTGACCTCCTTATGCATACTTTTTTCTTTGGTTTGATTTTCTTTTCTTCTTTTTCTTTCTTTTCTTTTGCATTTTGATGCTTTTCTTTTCTTTCAAACCAAATGCACTATTTAGAACAGGTTCAGTTAATGACTTGGGAAAATATAGCTAGTTTATAACATTTTGAACTCTTTTGTAGTGATTTTGGTACCCTATTGTATTGACTACTCTAAGTTTCTCATACTCACCCTTAGTATTCATGGAAATTCCCCCAAACTTAATTCTTTATGCTCTTCTATATTTTTAGTAAAAATTTGTTTTTGACCTTGGCTTTCTGAAAATTCCTCTTGCATCAGATAGTTTTTCAAATAGCAAGGTTCTTTTCAAAACTCAGTTTTAATGTGTCAAAGTAATAATAAAATTGGTCATTTGGGGAAAATAAGGCTTATTTTCTTTTTCTTCCTTTCATCATTAAAAATCAGTTCAAAGAGGTGCATTTGTCTATGTTTGTGAAAAAGATTTTTTTTAAGCTGATCATGCTTAAAATCTATCAAATCCTAACACATATTTAAACATGTAGACACACATAAAAAAACATATATCAAAGCAAACACACATAAACACAAACATATATGAAAGTAAACACACATATACTATAGTTAAACACACATGCATAATATAATAAGTTAACTATACTATAGTTAAACACACATGCATAATATAATAAGTTAACTTCTCCCCCCAACTTAAAGTTGAGCAATGTCCTCACTGCTCTTTAAAAATAAAACCATGGGAGGAGGATTAGTTCACAAAATAACACGGTGCAAGATATAATTATCAAAAGCATAATTAAACATAATATTTAACAACATTCAAATATAATTACTGTTTTGATGCCCCACTCCTTAGCCTTGAGCTAGACCTCATTGCAGAATGCTTCACCTTCTGTCTTTTCTTTTTGGGCTCCTCAGGTTTGGATGCACTTGCACCAGATGCACTTGCACCAGTTGCTCTTGCATCAGGTACATCAATGGTGGATGTGCACCTCCATCAGGTTGCTCTGCAACATTCTTCTCAGCATTTAAATTTTCACCCAAGTGTGTTATGGAGTTTGATGTAGGAGCACTGGAATTTTGATAGTGCAAGCAGTGCAGCTGCACTGGGAATTCTCTTAACTTTTTGGCTCCACTCCCGAGCCTTGAGCTTGATCTCACAGGAATGTGTTTGGCCTTCTGCTTCTTCTTCTTGGGCTCCTCAACTTTTGGTGCATCTGCATTAGATGCAGTTGCACCATCCACCTCTGTTTTCCTACAAAATACTTCAAAACATAAAACTGAAAAAAGAACATAATTAATAATTCAAAATCATGGGTTTCCTCCCATAAGCGCTTGATCTAAGAGTCTTTCAGCCTGACTATCTCCTTGATTTAGAGATTTTGGAAATGAGTGGTGCCTTTGTCCCTCACCACATGTGCTCCATAATACTGCTTCACCCTTTTTCCATTGATTTGGAATGTGGAAATGGTGGCTTCATTAAACAATTCCACTGCCCCATTAGGATACACTTTCACCAAATTTTGTGGAGTTGGATTTTTGTGAGATGGGCATTGGGTTGGGAGAGTTGGTTGTTTGTTGAGTGCTTTTTTAGGGTCTGGTTCAGGCTCAATCTCTTTAACACTTGCTTATTCTTCTAATTCATTTCTTCTTCCCACACTCTCCTTTTCCACCATGTCTTCAGCTAGCAGTGCAGAAGCATCAGATGCAAGAGCGTTGATCAGACGATCCTTTTGTGCTGGTTCTTCTCTTGGCAGAATGTCTTTTTCCAATATTTCTTCTTCAGGTGGTGCAGCTGCATCTGGTGCAAGTGCACTGGTGAGATGATCATACTGCTTATGGAATTGCTTCTGCACTAAATGGTCAAGAGAAATGATTGCTGAACATTCTTCACTCTCCTCTGCAGGATATTTCAGAGCATTCATCACATTGAATTTCACCTCTTGATCATTCACTCTCATGGTTAGTTCACCTTTCTGTACATATATGAGTGTCTTTCTAGTTGCAAAGAATGGCCTTCCAAGGATGACAGGGACTTCTTTATCTGTATCAAAATCAAGAATAACAAAATCTGCTGGAAACACAAATTTGTCAACCTTAACTAAAATATCTTCAATAATTCCCTCTGGGTAGGCTATTGATCTACCAGCAAGTTGAAGTGTCACAGTTGTAGGCCTGACATTTCCAATTTCAAGTTGTGTAAATATTGATTTAGGCATCAAGTTGATACTTGCACCCAAATCACATAATGCATGACCAGTGTAAGATTTTCCAATTGAGAGTGGAATTGTAAAACTGCTAGGATCCTTCAATTTCCTTGGAATTTTGTTTTGCAAAATTAAACTACATTCTTTAGACATAGCAACTGTTTCAAAATCCCCTAATCTTTTTCTTTTTGAAAGCACATCTTTCATGAATTTAGCATAATTAGGCATTTGTTGAAGTGCTTCAACTAAGGGAACATTAATGTGTAATTGTTTTAAAATTTCAAGAAATTTACTGAATTGCTTCTCTTCATGTGCCTTTTTTAATCTTTGAGGATAAGGAAGAGGAGGGTATTCTGGAACTAACCTTGGCATTTGAACTTATTGAGATGCAGGTGCATGAGGTGCTTCTGCATCTTGCAAACTTTTTTCTTTTCTGTTTTTATTTTTTTTCATTTTCTACCTTACCTTCACCTTCAGTCTCATAAGGTTCTGCAAGATCCTTTCCATTTCTAAGAGAAATGGCCTTCACCTGTTCCTTTCTTGGCCCGTGGGATGTGGTAGCTTCTGTGTTTGAGGGTAGTGTACCTGTTGGTTTTTGATACAGAGCTGTTGCTAATTGTCCCACTTGATTCTCCAAATTTTTGATGGAGGCATTAAGAGTTGGAATTTGAACATTTGTATCACTCATAAATGCTTCTGTCCTATCCATAAATGCATTTGTTTTACCCATAAATGCTTTCAACAAGACTTCCATGGAGTTGTCCATTTCTGGTGCAGATGGTCTTTGGACGTGTTGAGAAAGGAATCCTGGTGAAGTAGATGGTGCAGCTTCATTGGGTGCAGCAGCATTATTACTCCCCCACCAGAAATCTGAGTGACTGTTCCAATCTGCATTATAGGTATTTGGGTAAGGGTTGTTATTTTGGTTGTACCCTGCATAGTTAACAGAAATAGGGTTGTTGGGACATTCTTCATACAAGTGACCTCCTCCACAATACACACAACTTGTATCACCTGGGGGGTTTGTTCTATGGCTGCTGCAGTGTTTTCTGTTGGTGCAGCTGCACCAAGTGCAGATGCACTGGTTGAAGTGAAGTTTTTAAACAAATTTGTCAGTGAGGCTAACTGAGCAGATAGGGCTGATACATCACTAATTTCATGTACCCCTGATGGTTTCTCTTGGGCACTCACCCTCTCAGTAGGCCAACTAGAGCTATTTGTTGCAATTTTATCAATCAATTCACATGCTTCATTATAAGACAAGTTTAGTAACGCACCCCCAGATGATGCATCAAGCATTATTCTGGTTTGAGGTTCTAAACCATTATAAAAAGTTTCCATTTGAATAATGACAGGCAGACCATGATGTGGACATTTTCTTAAAAGCTCTTTCCATCTTTCCCATGCTTCAAAGTCTTTTTGTCTAAAAGATGTAATATCATTTCTCATTCTGGCATTTTTTATGGGTGGAAAATATTTTGCGAAAAACTTTTCAGCCATTTCATTCCATGAATGAATAGAATTAGGCTCTAATGAATTCAACCAAGATTTAGCCTTATCTTTCAAAGAATATGGAAATAGTTTAAGTTTAAATGCATCTTCACTAACACCAGGTCTCATAAAGTTACTACATATTTCTAAAAACTGTTTTAAATGCTTATGGGGATCCTCATGGAGAGATCCATCAAATTGACCAATTGTTTGTAGCATTTGGAACATCATGGGTTTAAATTCAAAATGCACAACATCAACATGAGGTCTTGCTATACTTGTTTGCATATTTTGATGATTAAACATAGCATAATCCCTCATGGGTCTATTTCTATCATTTAACATACCTATTGCTCCCATGTTGATGAATTGTTGTGGTGAAGTCATGCTAGAACCTCTGCCTTTGGGTCTTTGTTCTCTTTGCAAGCTCCTAAATCTCCTCTCTATCGCAGGGTCTAACTCAAATTCTGGTGATTTGACCCTGTGCATAAGCTAGTGCATTTGCACTAAGAAACAAACTACCAGAGTAATAAAATACTAATTTATAAATTTAAACAACAAAAATTAATGGCAATCCCCGGCAACGACGCCAAAAACTTGGTGTGTGGATATATGTGCAAGTATACACAGTCACAAACAAGTAATACAGTGATGAGAAAGTTCGAACCCACAGGGATTGGTTAAACTTTTGTATGTTTAGAAAGCATATAAATTAGTGCAGCTACACTACTCACAATTTTGGGTGTTTAATGTTTAGGAAAACAGAATGTAAATGTGCAGAAAAATATGAAGGAAATCAGTTGGGAAAGATAGTTGAGATGTCTTCACTAAATAAATCACTTTTAAGAGTATTGTGTTTTCTGTGGTGCAGATGCACTTGAGTGCAGTTGCACCAGTATGTGCCTTTCAGCTACTTTCTTCAGAGTTTCGTTACAAGCTCTTAAAACCTTGTCTTGACGTAAAGAGAGAAGTTGTCAATTCCCTTCTTGCCTTCTTACAACTCTTGTCTAAGCTGCTAAATAAGTACACTCCTGCCTTTTAAGTACCCACTGCATTACCCTAAGGACTATGTTATCCTATGTCTAGGACTTAACATGGTTTTAACAAAGGTTTCTTTATTAAGCAAGCTAACAAAGCCTTCATTAAAATACTAACCCTTGTTAGTTCTTGATTTTTAGTTATAAACCATGTCTGTGAATATAACTCTACTCATTTCTTAAGTGATCAACTTTAAAACAAGATGGATGTAGTATAACACAAGAACCAAAAATGCATACACCACTGTGAAAACACAATAACTTACTCAAAAACTCATTATAAAGTTAGAACATCTCAACCAAAAAGGTTTAGCTCATAATATGCATTGCAAGGCAATGATAGATGAAATAAAACATGTTAATATAATGGAAAATACAAGAGATATCAATAGGGTAGAGATTACACTGATTGAAGTACTCTTGCGTAAATTTGCCCAGCAGTGCAGAAGCACTGACTTCCTGGTGCAGTTGCACTTAACTAACTTGATGAAGAAGTGAAGGAAGAAGTCGTTAGTTCCTTCCTTACCTTCTTGCCAACTAACTACTACTAAAACTATAAAATAAAATACAAGAAAGGAAACTACTAAATTATATGTGAATTGCTTATGAGTGAGATATTCTTCAAGTGAGAAGTCGAAGCCTTTATATAGCCTTGGAGGTTTCATTCAAGTGAGGGTTTGCTTGGAGATCAAGCTGACCAAAGGTGGCTTAACCATGGTTACTTTTCAGATCTTTGATTGAGAAGATTGAGTCCAAAGGGGATGTCCAATTGTGGAAAGCCATGTGTTCTAGATGCGTAGCCTTTCATGATGATTTTCCATTGTGGGCACCTCCTCTTGCATGTTGCATGTGCCTCCATGTGACTTATGACTAAGCATGATGTCATAGAAAAGTTTATGCATTGGTATGAATTGAGGTGCTTCCAATGTAGGGTTAAATCTGCCTTCATTGCAGGATGGTGCAGATCCACCTAAGTGCAGTTGCACTGCTGTAAGTGTAGTTTAGGGCAGATACATTGCTGTTTCCCTGGTGTATTTGCACCTAACTGCAAGTGCACTGAACAAACATCTCAAACATACCAATATATATATATATATATATATATATATATATATATATATATATATATATATATAAAATGCTTAAATCATTACATAACCCTCTTTGAAACATAAAATGTTGTTATCTTACTTATACTACTATATTTAACACACATTACACTTGGTTTCAAGCATTTAGTTAAGGTTAAATGCATAAATAACTTTATATAAAATAGAGTTATCAGCAGCCAATCTCACTTTCTCTCCGTCATTCATTTGCATTGTGCGGAAGATTTTCTCAATATCATCTAGCCAATGCTGAGCCCCCATGACTTCTGGTCCTCTCTTGTACTCAAAGGGTTTCATCTTGAGAAATTCAGAATAAATCTGGCGGGGATTCACTGGTAGCTCAGGCTCTTGATGTGGGTGAAGATGAACATTTTGTTGAAGTCAAGCATTTGCTGCATCAGTTGTTGTTGTCTCTCCATCATAGTCTGCATCCATGCGAAATGCGGATCGATTGGTTGAGTGTTCCTTGATCCTCCTGCCATAATTCTGCAAACAATGCACCAAGTATTGAGTTTATCAAGCTCAATGTCTCTTAGCATAATAAGATGAAACATAACAAACTTACTCAAGGAATAAATTAACCCTACTAAGCTAAGTCCGACTAGGTCGAACTGTTCTGATACCATTATGTAACACCCTAGTATTTCGACCATGGAAGAAATACCGGAATGCTCATTAGTAGCATACATCAGAGTGGACATTTCTTTTCGAAGACATTGAACATAACTATTTATAAAGAGTCTCCTTTAATACCTTTTTTGATTGTCAAAATACATAATAGATTTCATAACAAAATAGAATTAAAACACCACGATATACAGTCAGTGCACCTATTGTTCAACGTCTCAAAAGTGGAAATATCAAAAGGCGATACATAACTTGAAAACACAGTCTAAGTTATCATATCGAGGTACAATAAAACTTAGGGGACTAAGCAAAGCTTAAATAAATCTCTAAGATCTCTTCATGTCTCCATGACTTTGCACAGCTGCTACTCGTGCTTCTTTGCTATCGCTTTTCCCTGTTTCTCTGTAAAGAACATAAACATAAATGTAACATCCTCAATTTGGCTAATTTCTAATTATTGAAATTAGCAATCGTTTTATTTAAATGATTATTAATTTAAATTAAATAGTACGCTTGAGTATATGATTGAAAATTTAATTGCTAAATGATGAGATTTTGTACATTATTAGTTGATGTTATGATTAGGTATGGGTTTAAGTCGAGAATGGAGTATAGGGGTAGAACAGTCATTTCGCCCTTATTTTAAAAACCCTCAGCTGGTTTCACTTATCTCACCCACTCACTCTCATTAAAAGAAAACAACACACTTTCATCAAAGTGAAAAAAAAACTGAAATTGAGAGAGCTTGAGAGAGAGAGAGAAGTCGCGAAAGGGAGAGGGAGAAGAAGAGAAGAGAACATTCTCCACCCTTGATGCATGTTTCCCTTCTTTGCACCATTGTGATAAGCTTTTCACCCTCTTCCCACTGATGATGCATCCTCTGGTCTGGTGTTATTTTATGTTCTGTTTCAAAAATTGAGTTAAAAACCGTAATTGCGAAAATTGTGCTGCGAAACGGACGCGAAAACGAATGTTGTGTGTTTGTGTGGTTGTTATGTATGCTAGTTGGACTGGTTGTAGTATTGATAATTGGTATGAATAAGTTTGGAATTGATCGGAATGGGGTTTGGAACTCGAACGACACGACGACGTACGCGAAAATGTTGTTTCAGCAGATCTGGTAAACAGACCCGATCCGTGCACCCCATACGCACGGGTCGTGCGCCTGGGTCTGTTACCCAGCCCGCGAAACTGCATTTTTGCACACGGACCGTGCATGTTCTGGCACGGGTCGTGCGTTCCCCTCTGCCACCGTTTTCAAAACCTATTCGAATCCGTTCTAATTGTTTCCAAACCTATCCTAGTCCTTTTCCCAACCCTATATATTGATGAAATAACCGTAATTCGTGAAAAACGCGTAGGTATGAATAATGTAATGTGAATTCTCTATGTTATGCAAAAAGGAATTGTAACCGTTAGGGTTTATGAGTGAGAATACACAAGCTTATGTTAATGTAATGGACTAATTGTTCATTAAGGTTTTGGTAACCACCTAATGTAATGAAATGAACCTACTTGATGTTTAATCAAGGTATGATAATTAATGATAATGACATTAATTGGGGTGACAACCTCTACGAGATAACATACTAGGGGATGGAAGTCAAGAGCCCATAACCTAAGCCCCATCTAAGTTTGCCCACTAATGAAAGGATTAGTGGATTGGGTTCACGGGGAACTGATACAACGGTCTTCTGTGTTGTGCTAATGCCAAGTTACACGTATCTATCCAGACTCGGGCTACGATTAAAATGATGCATAATGAACCGCGAGTGTGTAGTAAGGGGTCTCGATAGAAGTCACTGAGATGTTTATCTCACCCTTTATATGTTGTGGTTTTTACAGAGACACAGGGAAAGTCAAAAGCGAAGAAGCATGGCTAGATGGTGCTTCACATGGAGAGCTTGAGGACTTGGTCATTCTGCTTATGTATTTCCTTTATTTATGTATTTCGATAGTATGACTTGGACTTGCTAAAAGTGTCATATCGCTTCCTTTATTTCAGTCTTTGGATATTGAACATTAGGATGAGGAGAGGTGTTTAAAACATGGAACTTAATTCAATTATGTACTTATATTTTGAAGGTATGAAATATGAGTGATGCTTTGATGAGTTTTCATTAAAGTTTTAGTTTTGTTCATTGTCCATAAACAGGATACTCTGATGTATGCTAGAAATTGTATCCTAGTATCACTAGTGCAGAAAAGGGATTTTAAGTCGGGCAATTTGGACTTTTAATGTCGGGCGCCATCTTGACTTATATTAAGGGGACTTCGTATGTCAGACAATTTAAAGTCGGGCGCCAACCCGACTTCATAAGTATGTTATTAAGTCGGACAACTAGGGTCCGACTTTAATCACTTGAGTATGTGCTCCGTAAAATACTTTTAAAGTCAGACCACTGTGGCTCCTGAATTAAAAGTTACCTTTTAAAGTCGAATTAGTGTGATGCCCGACTTTAAAAGTGTTTATTTCTTTTAAAAAATAAAATAAACTTGCCTGGTTCACATTCTACCTATCCTAACTGCAAGTCTGATCCCAATTTATCACAAATCACATTGATGTCAACTAAACTATGGTTTACACATCGCTTTACCTATCCTAACCCTTTGTACATTTAAGAATAAAAAATTAGGATCAGAACACCAAAACAGTATTTACGCAAGATATAAGTTATCTATTTTTGTTAATATTCATTATTGTACAAATATAACTCTTTTTTAAACATCCAGGTCAAAACTCTTATGTTCACTTCTGTCAAGTATTGAAAAATCAAAATAGGAATGGTAACTTAGAAGAAGCAAAATAGACATTACTTTTTGCGGGCCATTATTGTTCACTTCTGTCTTAGCTTGATACATCAATAGTAGCCTATACTCTGCAACATTATGCACATTTAGCTCGTTATTTCTCTCACACATAATCGATATCTACGTCAACTCTAAAATCAACAAAAAATCGGATTTTACTAAAAAACAAAACTATGACATAATGAGATACTAAGGAATAAAGCTCACCTCAGTCAAGACAACTCGCCCTGTTGATTTAAGGGATGTTGTAGTGAGATGCTTTCAAAACTATTGTCTCTTTCCTTGTGATACTTATCAGCCATAATTGAGAATCTACATAGTATGGGAATACAAATTTAAATAATGGACTTTCATTATTATATTCCAAATAACTAACAAGTAATTCTACTAGTACTCATATCTAGGACAAATAACTTGTTCAACTTATCAAACTCCATTATCATGGTTGATGAAATCTATTTTGTCCCTAAGATGAAATCTGAGGGAAATATTACCTCTCAAAAAGGTTCATTGAGGTTAGCACATTTGCAATGTCATCATATAAAGGCAAAATGGGAATGTAAGTGAAAAGAGTTCAACGCTTCTTATATGAACAGATAAGAAACAAGAGAGTAAATCAAATTCTTCTATTACTTACTTCTCATGGTTGATGAGTTAGAGGCATCCCCAAGCAAATATTTTGCTGCATCATCAAGGGAGATCATTTCGACCTATGGAGTAAAGGCCTCATTGTTAATTAATTTTTACTACACTAAGGATAAAAGCCAAGTGCAAAGTCCAGCTATTTCATAGCCGCATATCAAAGGCCCTGCATTTGGTAATTGACCTGTTCAAACCAAAAAAAGAACATAATAATCACTATATCAAACACAAACCCAAGCACATTTCCGTCCAACGCCTCTGAGACTATGCATGCATTTGTGACAACTTGTAAACAACACTTAAGGGCTTATACACATATTTTTAAATGAAACACTTAATTATTGAGAAAGTTCAAAGACAAAGTCATCAAGTTCCAAACAAATCTAGAACAGATAACTAAATCAAACAACAAGCCAACAACCAAAAAAGAAATTGAAATGTACACAAACTCAGGAAAGAAAACACATTTGCAAGTTGGGCCAGACAAGCCTTTATGTTACCCATTTACAACATAAGCAGACTTATATTAAGTTATGTTCATAATTGTTTACTGTTGGACTATCTGATAACCTTAGAGGGGGGGGGGGGGGGGGGGGTGAATAAGGTTATGTGCAAAACTTGAATTCTTTTTCGGTTTTCAAAAACTTTTGCAATGTTTGTTTAAATCAAATGCGGAATCTGAGATTTAAACTTATATGATGTATGTAAGCAGGCAGATCATGCAAAGTGTACTATTACGCTATTATCAGAGTTCAGGATAGACAGATATTATAAGCAGCGTAACAATAAATAGATCGGTGCAGTGATAGTATAATTATAACCAGATATAAACAGTAAATAAAGTAAAGAGAGAGGGATAGAGATACACCAGGAATTTTACGAGGTTCGGGATAAAAGCCCTACGTCCTCGGCCTCCGGCTTTGCAACCTTTGGACTTGATAACAACCACTATATGAAGAATTGTTTACAAACAGGCAACTTTCAAATAGCAAATCTCAATTCCCCCGAACTGAGAACCCGAGCACACAGCTAAGGATTTCAACACCGCTTCAATCTCCTGATTGAACGACCCAAGAGCACCTCCCAGGATTTCAATACCACTTCAATCTTCCCTGATTGAACGACCCAAGATTACCCCCCAGGATTTCAAACCAACTCAATCTCCTAATTGAGAGACCCAAGAAAACTTCCCAGGATTTCAAACCAACTCAATCTCCTGATTGAGAGACCAAAGAAAACTTCCCAGGATTTCAAAGTGACCCCCACAATAGTAGATTACAATATAGAAGCTATGATCTAATCACCTCAGATAATATGACAATATAATAGCTGAGAGAGATGAGTGACTAGATCTATAAAAATGATATGAAAGTGATAGCTCTATTTACTCTTTCTCAGATCTAGAAATGTATGTGAGAAGGAGAGAAGATGTTGTGATTTGTGGTGTGGATGAGTGAGTCGAAGAGAGTGAAGCACCTCCCTATTTATAGGTTTAGGAAAACGTAGAAATTTGAAAAAAACATTTATTCCAAAGATGAATTGATTGTTTGATGAAGTTAAAATGTTGATGAATCGATTCTTATCATTTTAGAAGATATAAGAATCGATTATATGGCTAGTTAAAAAAGAGAGGAATCGATTCTTTACATATGGAGAACATAGGAATCGATTGTTTGTTTCTTTGGAAATAGGTAGGAATCGATTTTTACTTTGTTTAAAATGAGGAGGAATCGGTTCATAGCCTATAGGATTGCTTGAAAATCGATTTCATAGTCTTTTGAAAATAGAAGGAAATCGATTCTTACCTTTGGCTTATGTATATGCATGAATCGATTACATACTTCAAACATAGGGCAAGGAAATCGATTCTTGGCCTATAGGTGAGCCTAAAATCGATTTCATAGCCTATATAAATTGTATAAATCGATTTCATAGCCATTGGAACAAAATAGAAATTGATTTTTGATTTCCACAAAATCGTTTTTAGGTTTAGGTGCCACCTTATGCATGCATGCAAAAATATATTTCAAAATCCTAATTTTGATGCATCATGCATATTTTCAAAACTCATCTCTCAGCTACTAAAATGTCATAGACCTTAAGTGATAGGACCTTACATTGTGTCCTAAAGAAAGAGGATAAACAATTAGGTCTTGACTTCTACGGCGGCTTCTTCTCCAAGCTGCTCCGCTTTAATATTTCCTGTTTTTGATTTAATCTCTGTTCTTTGATTTTGTCCCTGTACTTTTATACACCGTAACCATTAGTAGACAAAATGTAATTTGTTATCATTCAAAACAAAGAGTGTTTGTCCTTGGTTCAACATTTACTATGGTCTCCAACAATATCTAATTAATTACTTTTAAATTTCCTTATTAAAATCACTGATCCATTCTATTTCACCATATCTCGCAAAACATATTCATGCATTGTAACCAAAAATATATTCATGAATAATATAGAATAACAATTGAAATCAAATCAAATAAACCATCTGTGGATCAAATACACCACAATCTGCCAATAAATCACAACGCAAACTTGTGTTACCTTAGTATATTACAGACCACAGAGAGACCCAAACGACGACACCTTGGTTTGGCCACTGCAACAGCCTTCCCCAGATGCATAATGCTACCTGAGCCCAAAATCGCAAGTACTGGGTAAACTCAAAGAACGAAGAAACAAGAAGAGAAAGCCAAATCAGATTCGCAAAAAGTTAAAAAGAAACCAGAGCAGAAACCAAAGAAACACGATGTGTGAAACCTAGACGAAGACATACCATAGCGCAGCAGCCTTGTAGGACGGCATGGTGAAATCACGCTGTGCAAGACGGCATGGTTAAAATCGCGCTGTACAGGACAACAATACAAAAAAACCCTAATATAACCATAAAGCAATTTGCAGTATGTGACATCAACGAGATTCCTTCTCTTGAAATCAGAAAATCAAGATTGAGAGTGAGATGAGAGTGGATTTTGCGAGAGTTAGATGAGATTGGGTTTTGTGATTGAGAGTGAGACCATCGAGGGTGAGGGTGGCGGAGAGAGCGAAGTGTTTGTTTCAGTTCTTTGACTGAGAGAGCGAAGTTTGCGATTAGGGTTTTAAAAGAAGGTTGAACATTTAAAGTCTGGCATTATATTTGCTTGACTATGAATATTTTTTATATTAACATTTTAAGTCGGGTATCATTTTGCCCGATTTTAAAAAATGCGCACCAGATAGTTTTTTCACCTTAATTACAAGATTGCCACCCCGTCTACTTTTTAAGTCGGATATCTGTGCGCCCGACTTTAAAAGTCTAATTCTTTTCCTGATTTTGCACTAGTGTATATCTTCTATGTTTGATATATTGGGGTATTACATTATGGTATCAGAGCAGTTCGACCTGGTCGGGCTTAGATTAGTTTTAGGGTTGATTATTTCTTGAGCAATTCTGTTATCTTACTTCTTATTATGCTAAGGGACATTGAGCCTGATCAACTCAATACTTGGTGCATTGTTTGCAGAATTATGGCAGGAGGCTCAAGGAACAATCAACCAATCGATACGCACTCTGCTTGGATGCAGAACATGATGGAAATGCAACAGAAAATGATGCAAGACATGCTGCAATTCCAACAATAGGCTTATCAACAGCCTAATGTGCAACATCCTCCAGAAGATCCTAACCGAGCTTATTTCCGCTTCCAAAAGATGAATCCCCCAAGTTTCAAAGGAGGAACTGATGTAATGACATCTCATTACTGGATTGATGCTATGGAAAGAATTTTCAGAACCCTTCATTGTAGTGAAGAAGATAAAGTACTCTTTGCAGCTCATATGCTCGAAGAGGAAGCACAGACATGGTGGACTAATGCTCATGAACTCATGGTGAATCAGGGAACTCTTATTGCCTGGTTTAACTTTAAAGAGTTATTTATTGGACATTTTTTCCCTCCAGTGAAGAAATTAAGCAAGCAGACTGAATTTGTGAACCTCAGGCAATGTGATATGATGGTGGGTGAATACATCGCTAAGTTTGAACAACTGTCTCAATTTTATCAGTTGGCAAGGTATGCTCCGAATGATGAATGGCAGATGTATAATGTAACATCCCTAATTTTTTAAGACTCGTACTATGATGCCTAAGACCGAGTAATTATTTGTGGGAATAATTGGTCGTGTCTCGGGGATTAATAGTCGAGGAAAAGTCCAAAGAAATCCTACTCTACATTTAATTGTGGCTTAGTCATGGTTTAAATGAACAATTCAGCCGAAGGGTAAAATGGTCATTTCACCTCACATCGAAGATGAATCACCCAACGATATAATAACCGGATCCTAGTCATGATACGATCATGAAAATGGTATTTAAATTCATAAGCCGGGTGAATTAATGAGTGCTTGATTGATTAAAATGAATTTAAATGAGAACTAAGGAGTAAGGGTATTTCAGACATTTCCCTTTTTTTTAAAGCACCTCAGCTCACTAAACTAGCTGAGCACCCTCCTTTCCCCCTCATTCAGCAACTAAGACAAAACAGAAAATGTGAGGGTGAGAGAAAGGAGAAAATGCGAGAGAGAGAGAGAGAAGAGAAGAGGAGGTGAAGAAGAATTCATCAAAACCATTGCATGTAAGTGAATGTTTATCCCTTCAATTCAGTTTTTCATCCTCTTTCCAACCATCTAACTATCATCATCCCATTCCTTTTCATTCAGTTTTTACCATTTCTGAACCTCCTAGCTCTCAAGTAGCAAAGATGGAGTTTTGAGGAGTTTAGTGCTTGCATGTTGATTTGTGAAGCTCATTAATCAAGTGAGGAGTCAACATTCAGTATTTGAACCTTGTAAAGGTCTCCCTTCTGGTTTGGGGTTGTAGTGGACAGAGGAGGATCCATGGAGGAATTGCAATTCGGTTTTGGAACTCAATTTCGTGATGGCAAGGGATTAAGGGTGATGATCCAAGTCAATCAAGATTTCTGGGTGAAACCCGTATGAACTATCTTCATTGTTTTCATCGTATCTCACTGTAAACTACTCCGATGATCGTTATTCTTGTCCCTCTAGAAACTAGACAAAAATATATTCATTTTGGGCACAAGAACCGTATGATTTCATGGAGAAATGAAGGAGATATCACGTCCCCAAGATACGGTTTCAGAATCAAACACTGACCTGGACCAGTCACCTTGTGTTGGTGATATCTCCCAAACCACTGGATGCATGCGTGTGAATCCTTGACCATCTGAAAGTAGACGAAATTATCTTCACAATGGGCACTCATTTGAGTAGATTTGGTCACGGATTGACCAAGTTATGCTTATTGCAAAACTGGATCCTGATACTGGGAAATGGAAATGGAAGCTAGTATGCCCGTTCGTCAAATTTGAGTTCGATTCAACAAAGTCTCGAGCGCCATCAGTTTGATATACTGAAGTGGGGTCCAGTAACGAGGATGATTGACTTAGTTACTGGTTGTGCAAGTGGGACCCATCACGTTCAGATGCGGAGGCATTCGGAGCGGGTACGTGACTACGAGGATTGTTCGAGTGGTTACGGTCCGGTCGTCCGTGCTCCGGCGTGATTTCTCGCGAGATCGTCAACCGGGTGAGTTCTACTCACGGATAGGGATATTTTTATGTGTCTTGAAAATATATCGGTTTTGAGTCATAAGGCATTATCCGTTTTCGAAAGATTTTGGAACCGAAAACCGTTTTTGACAAATATTGCGTTTTTACGGTTTTTATGGATTTGTTGAACAATTTACGAAATTGTGATTAAATTGTTGAAATAAAATGATTTGTGTACTATCTGGAATATTTGAGATTTTCTGAGTTTCAGGAGTGATCGATATTAGAAATCGAATTGGGCGAAAACGGAAAGCGGAATTGAGAAATAGGAGAATTAGAGAAACAGAACCGGACGCACGGATCGTGCGCCCCTGGGCACGGACCGTGCGCCCTCTTCGGGTTGACTGTATGAATTTTGGTGCATCACGCACGGGTCGTGCGCCCCTGGGCACGGACCGTGCGTGAGCTTCTGTCACCGATTCCCGATTTCTCGTTCCGGAGCTCCGTTTGATCCCGAACCTTTTCTAATCTCTTTCTCAATCATTTAAAAAGAAATTGCCTTACTGACAACCGTATTTTGAACTTGTTTAACTCATGATTTTGAAATAAAGCTTCGAAAGCATATTTGATTGAAAAACTGAAATCCTAGTATACGTGTGGGTACACCGTCTGATGGACTGACTGAATATATATGTTTATATTTGTCAAATGAAAATGATTATAATGCCGGAGGTCTAATTTATGAATTCCTCAAAACGTATTATAGATCGATATGGATATTGTTTATCCATTACTATGTGAATGATCCTGTGGTGATCGAAAGATATAAATTATCTAATGAACTGTTATGACCGATCCTTTGGTGATCGAAAAGATATAAATTATCTAACTCTCGAGAATTTGATGCGTATTGTCATATGTATCGCGTTGGGTGACGACCCAACAAGTAGCATACTAGGAAGGGAAGTCACGAGCCCTCACCCTAGGCCCTGTATACGTTTTGGCGTGGTCAATTCGTGGGTTACCGGGATTAGTGGTTGTTGCACAGCCGGTTTATGCTAAGTAAGTACACGATTCGCCGGGATTAGTGGTTGTTGCATAGTCGGCGTTTCGATTTATAAATTAAGAACACGAATTACCGGGATTAGTGGTTGTTGCACAGTCGGCAATTCGATTATTAAATAAGACATTGTTATGTCAGCTTTTGTTGTAACGGTTTAATGAATTGAACCGAGTGTCAGTGAGGGGGCACGGTAGGACTCACTGAGACAAGTTGTCTCACCCAATCCAAATTTGTTGTTTTTACAGAGAACAGGTTATAAGGACAGCAGGCGGCACAGTTAGTCGTCGGGCTCGAGGAGAAGTTGGAGATGTAATCTTCCATCTATGTTTTGGATTCTTCTGATGTAGTCTCTGTATTCGGTCTTATGACTCGAAGTTGTAAAATGTTATTTTTATAATTTCCGCTGTTTCTTGTAAAGATGTATATCTGAACAGGAATTTTTATACTCTGATTTATACCAAATTGTATATTTAGGTGTTTCTTTGATTAAAGAAATACCAGGGTGTTACATTTGGTATCAGAGCGGTTCGGCCTTGTCGGACGTAGTGACCTTCGGGTCGAGAACATAGGATTGAGTCAGCTAGGGACTTAGACAATTATATGTCAGACCTTTTTAGTATATTATGTGACGTATTGAGTCAGGATCCACTCAATGTTTCATGTAAGTTACTGAAAATTATGATAGATAGTTGCCTCAGCCCCGAAAATGTCCGAGACCCTACACCATAGGATTCTCAGCCTTCTCGTTTCATCAGAACGTGCAGCGGCAGCAGAGGGCTACATATTACATTTGGAAACAAGGATGGGCATCCGCGATGGTTCGAGGAAACTGTGGGCGGCTGTTCTGTAAATAAATCGGATGCGGCTAGTGTGACGCGGGATGAAACGTCTTAGATCTTATCGAGAAGTACAAATCAAGCGAAGCCATTGTACGGCAGGAACGTCAGTGTACTGAAATCTGTCAGATTAGCTAACACCCGAAACCCTGACCTTTATTTAGTCAGCGTATCAGTTTTTGAAATATCGTTTTCATCATAAATCTCACCTTCTGGTGTCAGTCAATCCCAGTTTAGGTATCAGTTGAGGAAGTCCCTCCAGAAAATTTCAAGTACAAATCCCGATTCTTCTTCCTCCGAGTCACAATGTGACAGATGATAAAGCTAACTGAGTAAAGATACTCCGTTGCCAGAATTGACTAGCTGAGTCATAATGTGCCGATCAGGTTAAGTCCCGATCAGGAATTATGAATAAAATCCTTCAAAGCAGATCAGTATGTGGAATCGGTAGAAGTGACCTTATTTCAATCCACTGCTGGAAGCACTCCAATCACGGTCTGTGAGAAATTCTCGTTAGTCTTCCGAATCATTTTGTTCGTAACTTCTGCTTCGGAACTCCGATTTTTATGTTCCGAGAGGCGTTGGAAAGCTAACGAAAATATCTACACCGATGAATGGGTTGTGAACCGTATCTACAATTGTATTGTGAAGTATACTTTTGTTTTAAAATCTGAACCGTGAACTCTTAAGCCTTCGTGGAGTGTGAACCTCCCTGTTGTACAGGAAATTGGTAAAAGGATCTCCAATCAGTCAGTTTAGACTCCTAGAACCCGTTCTGAAGCTATATTGATTAATGTAATGTAATAATTATGTCTGGATAGTCGCGAAAGTTTGGAGAGAAGCTGGGCCAAGGAAAATTCTAAATGATAAATTCAACGAATTAATACAAAGACCCTTATGGTGTGCTCGTGTGATTCCCGAAACAACTTTTGTTTTCAAAAATTCCCTGGTGTCACCGCAATTTCAATTTCGTGACTAATCCGAGAATAATTGCTACGCTGAAGTTAATCGAGAAACCAAGGATTGCCTAGAATAACTCTAAATCTCATCTTCGAAAGAAAACCTTATGTCAATCTAGTAAGATTCCTAATATCGAAATTCGCGTCTCCTTAAGATCCGAGTAATCAATATCTATGAAAGATAGGTATCAAAATTCAAAGCCTAGTTGATCTAGAAAGACAACTGAGAATGGATAAGTCGTTGACTTAGACAATCCTGAAAGACGCACCCTTATCATTATTTTGGGTTAGTTAAAACATCGGTTGTACAGATGACTACCTAAGATGCTAGAAATGTTTCTAAGATAACCGAAGACGTGGGTTACTCAAACGTTTGCTCGGAAGTAATGGAAGGCTAGGTAACACGTGAATTTAATAGCTAGTTGGAGGAGTATCAAGCCACGTTAGGGCAATCATCTTTCGGCATTTCTAGTGCTCAAGCTTCCGCTACTGGAGTGAAACTCCAATCGTTAATCTGGATCCCGTTAGGGTTGACAGTAAGTTGTTATGACTTTGATCCATCGGATGAATCGAAGCTAGTTTCACCATTCTAATAATCTATCGGCAAGATGTCAATAAAGCAAGTATGTACTGAATTCAGAGTTGTCTGATTTAGCCAGTACACGAGGCTTTCTAAGAATCCGATGAGTTGGGTACGTGTAGTGCTTTCCCCTTTTCACCCACTACAACCGTATGATGGAAGAATGTCTGAGGATGAACTGTATGTCGGCCTGCGACTAAATGATTGGACAGTGAATGTATGACACATGAGTCCTTGATAGTGCATCCCATTACCATTGTGTAGTCTCTTGAGACAGTTGAGTCGTGTCTATTTTTGTCACGAAATACAAGCCTTTGTTCTAACCTCGAAGTTTTATCTTGAACTGATTCGAGAAAGGAATTGAAGGGAAATGAATTGAATCGAATAGAATAACGGCTTGGGAAAATTTTAAAACAAATACCCGTTTTCCCTTTCTGCTCAATGTCCTTCCCGATTCCTTCCTCGAACGAACCCAGTTGTTTTGTCTTAACGGAGTCGAACTCAAGCATGATAATAGAAGTTTGTGAGATCTTGATCGCACAAATGGCTCGTTCCGACAAAGTAACACTTCTACTCTCACTTTCAAACTCGTAACTTTTAAATATCAGAGAATGAGATTCCACTTTGTTGGAGCGCCGTGCATTGAGTAAGGTCATCTATAGTTGGGGTGAATTAACCTTTTGGGATAGTCGTATTTTCAAACTATCGTCATTAGAAACCCCATTGAAAGGAATTTTCATTCAAATGGAATTATTGTACTTTCAAGTCTTAGAACCGATTTAATGAAAGAAAATTTTGCTACTATTTTAGAGTTTTCCTGGATTCGGTTGCAAGGAAAATCGCTTCTAGATTCCTTGGACTGAAAGTCAACCTGTTTTATAAAATAACCCTGTTTACTTCAGTCGAGATTTCTAGTAAAATGAGTCAAGCGCCTATGTGAGCGTAACTAGGGAAGAGAAGAAAACTTTCCTGCTGGATACCGTATGGTTTGATTCCAAAAAAATTCTCTTAAAGTCATCGTTTCGTTCATCCAAGCTACGGCTAGGCTGAAACCTTCCGAGTTCCTGACTTCGATAGTGCAGGATTTGTGGATACCATAATTATGAGTTCGTATCCTCAACAGATTGTAGGCATTCCATTGTCCATAACAATTAGTGTCAGCTCTCAAGAGGTCGGAATAGTTAATTTCTGAAGAAAGTCTGTATCTTCATGATGTCTTTCACATGTCTCAGTTGAGAAAATGTATTCCAGATCACTTCAGCCGTTGAGCGTTGAAACGATCGATCTTCGACCGGAATTATCATTCCAACCTTATCCTAGTCATATCCTAGGGCGTGACGTGAAGACATTGAGGTCAAGGACTATTCCGATTGTCACGATAGTCTGGGAAGGCTTCTCAGCCGAAGAGGCTACTCGGGAATTGGAAGAGGACATGATGAACCGATATCAATATCTTTTTGCTTAAGGTTCGTCTTGTCAATTTTGAGGACAAAATTTTTAAAAGTTGGGGTGATTGTAACATCCCTAATTTTTTAAGACTCGTATTATGATGCCTAAGACCGAGTAATTATTTGTGGGAATAATTGGTCGTGTCTCGGGGATTAATAGTCGAGGAAAAGTCCAAAGAAATCCTACTCTACATTTAATTGTGGCTTAGTCATGGTTTAAATGAACAATTCAGCCGAAGGGTAAAATGGTCATTTCACCTCACATCGAAGATGAATCACCCAACGATATAATAACCGGATCCTAGTCATGATACGATCATGAAAATGGTATTTAAATTCACAAGCCGGGTGAATTAATGAGTGCTTGATTGATTAAAATGAATTTAAATGAGAACTAAGGAGTAAGGGTATTTCGGACATTTCCCTTTTTTTAAAGCACCTCAGCTCACTAAACTAGCTGAGCACCCTCCTTTCCCCCTCATTCAGCAACTAAGACAAAACAGAAAATGTGAGGGTGAGAGAAAGGAGAAAATGTGAGGGTGAGAGAAGGGAGAAAATGCGAGAGAGAGAGAGAGAGAGAGAAGAGAAGAGGAGGTGAAGAAGAATTCATCGAAAACCATTGCATGTAAGTGAATGTTTATCCCTTCAATTCAGTTTTTCATCCTCTTTCCAACCATCTAACTATCATCATCCCATTCCTTCTCATTCAGTTTTTACCATTTCTGAACCTCCTAGCTCTCAAGTAGCAAAGATGGAGTTTTGAGGAGTTTAGTGCTTGCATGTTGATTTGTGAAGCTCATTAATCAAGTGAGGAGTCAACATTCAGTATTTGAACCTTGTAAAGGTCTCCCTTCTGGTTTGGGGTTGTAGTGGACAGAGGAGGATCCATGGAGGAATTGCAATTCGGTTTTGGAACTCAATTTCGTGATGGCAAGGGATTAAGGGTGATGATCCAAGTCAATCAAGATTTCTGGGTGAAACCCGTATGAACCATCTTCATTGTTGTCATCGTATCTCACTGTACACTACTCCGATGATCGTGATTCTTGTCCCTCGGGAAACTAGACAAAATGCTCTTCATTTTGGGCACAAGAACCGTATGATTTCATGGATAATTGAAGGAGATATCACGTCCCCAAGATACGGTTTCAGAATCAAACACTGACCTGGACCAGTCACCTTGTGTTGGTGATATCTCCCAAACCACTGGATGCATGCGTGTGAATCCTTGACCATCTGAAAGTAGACGAAATTATCTTCACAATGGGCACTCATTTGAGTAGATTTGGTCACGGATTGACCAAGTTATGCTTATTGCAAAACTGGATCCTGATACTGGGAAATGGAAATGGAAGCTAGTATGCCCGTTCGTCAAATTTGAGTTCGATTCGCCAAAGTCTCGAGCGCCATCAGTTTGATATACTGAAGTGGGGTCCAGTAACGAGGATGATTGACTTAGTTACTGGTTGTGCAAGTGGGACCCATCAAGTTCAGATGCGGAGGCATTCGGAGCGGGTACGTGACTACGAGGATTGTTCGAGTGGTTACGGTCCGGTCGTCCGTGCTCCGGCGTGATTTGTAACACCCCTTTCTACCCGTCACTTTATTTATAAAAATCAGAGTTTAAAAATTTCGTTCATAGGGAATGTTACACATACTTCAGTAAAACGTCGCTTATCAATTTAAAACAGTTCAACTCAGTAATTATGCATTCACGTAGCACGTCACAAATAAAAGAATCTCAAGCCTCAATTTAACGTCGCTTATAAAACTCAACATAACAAAACCAACTACGCAGCGGAAAATAATAAAATATAACAGAAGAGTCCACATGGACATAACAGCCAAAAATCATTAATAAATGTCAAGTTCGTTCCCCCCCCCCTGAGTGCTACGTATCAGAGCATGACGACTCGACTCAAGAAGTGAAGCTAAGGCATTCACTGGGAATCACCTGCACGTTACCAACACAGGGGTAACATTCAAACAGGAAAGGGTGAGCATCATTTCAATCCATATAATAGAAAATATGATAAGTACTAATCATAGGCTACACACTAGAACAATCAGCATCCAAAAACACTAGATATCCACATCACAGTCATCATTCACATCACTTACAATAACTCATCTCATGTCATGTAGGCTTATGAAATGCAACCCACTCGCGGGTATATGCATGAGGTACCTTTTCACAAAACGTCGCTTAGCCCTTAAGGCCTCATCGTCACTTAGCCACTCAGGCCTCAAAACGTCACTGGGTTTATGCATATGGGCATGAGACACTATGACATGCACCACTCACAACACACAAACACACAATTACTCAAATCATAGTCAACTATGTGACCCGTCACTTACCGGTTTGCTCGCAAAGAGCACAGCACCTGTCAAATTCATAATCAGCACACAACGTCACTTGGCCATTTAGACCTTAACATCACTTAGCCCTTCGGGCCTCAAACGTCACTGGGTTTTCATCGTCATTTACACGTCATTATAGATAATATTAGCCACTAAGGGCAAAACAGTCATTTACGCGTCATTATAAATAATATTAGCCACTAAGGGCAAAACAGTCATTTACGCGTCATTATAAATAATATTAGCCACTAAGGGCAAAACAGTCATTTAACTAGCCACTAGGGCATCATCGTCAAAATCATCATTTTTGACACTACTTCGTTAAAAATCACTGATCGTACTCAAAAGAGAGTTTTCAAGGACACCAAAAATACCTCTGTATTGTCACAGCAACGATCACCGGGAAAAGCCACTTGGGCGCCCCAGCAACCTTCTGAAATTATAAATTTTTATTTTCAAAAAGGGAACACACAGATAGGCAGCGGAAAATGTTTCACAACGCTTTTTGAATCGTTCAAAAGGGATGTCTGAGTCAAAAGTTATGTCAAAAATAAGTTTGGGAAAAATTAGACAACATCCTGAAATTGGCGCCTTAGGCGCCCAGGCAACCAGGCAACACGCGCACTGGCGCCCAGCGCCCAGGCGCGCAACACAACGCACACACGCAACACGCACACGCACACACGCACGCACAACGGGCGCCCAGCGCCCTGGCGCGCGCCACACACACACGCACGCAAGCAGGCGCCCAGCGCCCAAGCGCGCAACACACACACGCACAGCAGGCGCCCAGCGCCCAGGCGCGCGCCACACTGCACAGTCACTCCCACAAGGGGATCCAGCGCCCATCCCCAGATTTTTCCAGCAACAACCAAGAACACAAAAACCCATTTTTCACCATTTAAAACATCAAAATTATATTTTTCCAGCATCTAAAACCTCACTCACTCAAAAGTCAATTTTATTCAAATCACCAAACCACATGGACAACTATCATCACCATCACCATGGCGCCCTAGGCGCCTATGCACACACCCACTCAATTTGCAGAAAACTCAAGCATTCCAACATACCAAATCACAGTTTCATGAATACTCAAATGCCACAAGTCATCAAACAAACGCATAGGTCGTATTCATCTCAATGATTATAATCCAACAATTCAATTCGCATATATAAAAAAAATCAACATCAACATCATATCAAGAACACATCAAGGATTCATGGCATGCATCAATTCGCATATATATATATATATATATATATATATATATATATATATATATATATATATATGTAAAAATCAACATCAACAACATATCAAGAACACATCAAGAAATCTAGTCTAACCCTAGATCTAGGACCCATCATATGATCTATTAGATAGAATAATAGAGCTCCCCTAACCTTTTCAAGAAGAAGAATTCGATGCCCTAGGATGCAGTCACCAACAGAACCTCAGCCACAATGGAGATCTCTTCTCTCCTTGATCTTCGAAATTCCTCTTCTCCTTCTCCTCTTGGCCGCCTCTTCCTCTCTCTTTCTCACGCTCCTCTCTTTCTTTTCTCTCTTGTCTCAAAATTTCGCAATTGGCCACCACAAACCCTAACCCCTAATCACTAGTCCACTTCGCATACTTGAGGATCATGGGCTTGGGCCTTCCACTCAAGCCCAAGTCATGCAAGTGGCGCCTCCACTCCCTCCTAATACCACCAAAATTAATAAAATTCTAATTAATTAAATTATATCAAATAAATTAATTTATATTCCCAAATACTTAATTAAATAAATAAATTAAATATTTTAGGGTGTTACAACTCTCCCCCACTTAGAATAATTTCGTCCTCGAAATTTACCTGATCAAATAACTCCGGGTAAGACTCCCGCATCTTGCTCTCTAGCTCCCAAGTCATACTCTCGCCGGCAGCTCCTAACCAAACCACTTTCACTAATGCAATCTCTTTTCCTCTAAGCGCTTTCACTTCCCGATCCTCAATCCGTACGGGCATCGTCTCCACAGTGAGATTATCCCGCACCTCCACATCATCCATATGGATCACATGAGATGGATCCGAAACATACTTCCGAAGTTGCGACACGTGAAACACGTCGTGCAAGTTCGAAAGATTGGGCGGTAAAGCCACTCTATAGGCCACATTTCTGATTCTTTCAGAAATCTGATAAGGACCAACAAATCGAGGAGTGAGCTTCTTCGATTTCAACGCTCGACCAACACCGGTAATAGGAGAAACCCTCAAGAACACATGCTCACCCTCCTGAAACTCTAAATCCTTCCTCCGCTTGTCATGATAACTCTTCTGACGACTCTGCGAAGCCTTCATCTTTTCACGGATCATCTTGATCTTCTCTGTAGTCTCCCGGACAATCTCCGGTCCCAACACTACACTCTCTCCCGACTCATACCAACACAATGGCGTTCTACACTTTCGACCATACAATGCTTCAAACGGTGCCATCCCAATACTGGAATGGTAACTGTTGTTATAAGTAAACTCAATCAACGCAAGGTAGGAATCCCATGAACCCCGCTGTTCCAATACACAAGCCCTCAACAAATCCTCTAATGACTGAATTGTCCTCTCTGACTGACCGTCTGTCTGAGGATGATATGCTGAACTCATTTTCAGCTTTGAACCCAATTCCTTCTGCAAACTCGTCCAAAACTCAGAAGTGAACCTCGGATCCCTATCTGACACAATACTCTTCGGAACACCGTGCAGCTTCACAATTTCTTTGACATAGACCTCTGCCAACCTCGACACCGGATAAGTGATATTAATAGGAATAAAGTGGGCAGACTTCGTCAACCTATCAACGACCACCCAAATAGTGTCATAACCCTTAGCTGTATTCGGTAATCCTGTCACAAAATCCATCGCTATGCTATCCCATTTCCACTCTGGAACTTCCAACGGTTGCATTAGCCCTGCAGGCTTCTGATGCTCAACCTTAGATTTCTGACAGGTTAAACAGGCATACACAAACTGTGCCACATCTCTCTTCATACCATACCACCAAAACATCTTTTTCAGATCTTGATACATTTTCGTCGCTCCAGGATGGATACTCAACTTGCTACGGTGACCCTCCTCTAAAATTGCCTTTCTCATCTCTTCATCGTCCGGAACACAGATCCTACCCCGGAACCTCAACACACCACTGGAATCTAATTTGAAATCCTCATCTTCAGATTGACCGACCCCATTAATTAAATCCACTAACTTGACATCTGTTTTCTGAGCTTCCCTGATGCTGCCCAGGAAATCATTATCGATCTTTAACATTCCCAGCTTGACACTGCGAGGTGTCATTTTACAAACCAAACTCAAATCTCTGAATTCCTCGATCAACTCTAATTCTTTCACCATCATTGCCGACATATGCAACGACTTTCTGCTTAAAGCATCAGCCACGACATTAGCTTTGCCGGGATGATAATTCAAACCAAAGTCATAATCCTTCAAAAGCTCCAACCACCGACGCTGTCTCATATTCAACTCTTTCTGATCGAACAGATACTTTAGACTCTTATGATCACTGAACACTTCGAACCTCGAACCATAAAGGTAGTGCCTCCAAATCTTGAGCACAAATACCACAGCAGCCAATTCCAAATCATGCGTAGGGTAATTTTTCTCATGAACCCGCAATTGCCTCGACGCATACGCAACAACCTTTCCATCTTGCATCAGCACACCACCCAGACCCATCTTCGAAGCGTCACAATACACAACGAATGGCTCCTCTGGATTAGGCAACGTCAAAACAGGCGACGTCGTCAATCTCTTTTTCAGTTCCGTAAAACTTTCCTCACACCGAGCATCCCAAACAAAAACTTTACCCTTACAAGTCAACTGAGTCAACGGAAGGGCCAACTTGGAAAAACCCTCGATGAACCTCCTGTAGTACCCAGCCAAACCCAAAAAGCTTCTAATCTCTGTTGCGGACTTCGGAGCCTCCCACTCCAACACTGCTTCTACTTTTGCCGGATCAACCGCAATACCATTACCCGAAATCACGTGCCCAAGGAAACTCACCTCTTTCAGCCAGAACTCACACTTCGATAACTTAGCATACAACTTTTTTTCTTTTAAAACTTCTAACACTGTCTTCAGGTGCTCAGCATGTTCTTCCTCTGACGTAGAATAAACTAGAATGTCATCTATGAAGATCACCACAAACCGATCTAGGTAATTATGGAAAATACGGTTCATATATTCCATAAATACACCAGGAGAATTGGTCACACCGAACGGCATCACTGAATATTCATAATGCCCATACCTCGTCCTGAATGCCGTTTTCTGAACATCCTCATCCTTTACTTTAATCTGATGATACCCGGACCTCAAATCAATTTTGCTGAAAACACGGGCACCCACTAACTGATCCATCAGATCGTCGATCCTCGGAAGCGGATACTTATTCTTGATAGTTACCTTATTCAACTGACGATAGTCCACACATAACCTCATGCTCCCATCTTTCTTCTTCACTAACAATACCGGAGCTCCCCACGGTGATACACTCGGTCTCACAAACTTTTTCTCAAGCAATTCTTCAAGTTGCGTCTTCAACTCAGACAATTCCGACGCCGACATTCTGTACGGTGCCATAGACACAGGCCTCGTACCAGGTACAAGATCAATCGAAAACTCAACTTCTCTTTCCGGTGGCACACCCGGAATTTCATCGGGAAAAACTTCAGGAAACTCGCGTACCACTTTCAGTTCTTCAATAACAGCCTGACTCTCAGCAGACAACGAAGCCATCAACGCAAATAACTGAACTCCTTCTTTCTTCAACTTCTTCAACTGACCAGCAGATACCAAAACCGAATCTTCTTCCCCGAAACTAACCGACTTGCTACGACAGTTGATATGAACGTGATTATTCTCTAACCAGTCCATGCCTAAGATTACATCCAGACCTCTCAACGGCAAGCAAACAAAATTCACAATAAAGTCCCTGCCGAAGATCGACACGGGACACTGAGAACACACCTGGGACGTAATCACCGACCCCTTCGCAGGAGTATCGACAACCATATCCCCACACATAGCAGATAAAACAAAACCCAAACTTTTACAACAATCAACAGATATAAAACAATGGGTAGCACCAGTATCAATAAGAGATTTCAGAGAAGTACCATTAATAAAACACGTACCTCTAATCAGACCATCCTTATCATCAGGCTCCTCTCCTGCCAATGCAAATACCTTCCCAGTAGACCTTTCCTTCTTCGGCTTTGTACACTTTGTACTGATATGCCCAGACTCACCACAGTTGAAACACACCACATCCTTGACCTTACACTCGGCTGCCATATGACCCTTTTTACCACAACGGTAGCAAACCCTCTCATCAGACCTGCATGCATTACTCTTGTGGCCAGGCTTGCCACACTTACAAGAGACGATACTAGCAGGGGAATCTCCCCCACTAGAATTCTTACCTCCAGCAGCCTTCTGATAACTCTTACCCGCAGGAACCTCATACGGCTTGCTTCGACTCTGAAACTTACCCTTTTTCTCAGAAGTAGCTTTGTAATGAGCAGTACTGTCCTCCTCAAAGATTCTGCAACTGTCAACCAGATCTGCGAACACACGAGTCTTCTGATAACCAATGGCCTTTTTAATATCAGGCCTCAACCCATTCTCAAATTTGATGCATTTAGAAAATTCAGCTATAGCCTCACTGTAGTGTGGATAAAATTTTGCTAATTCCACAAATTTCGCCGCATAGGCAGTCACAGACATACCACCCTGCTTCAGCTCCAAAAACTCTCTCTTTCTTCCCTCGGACGACTTCAGGAAAATATTTTCTCAGAAATTCCCTGCTGAATACCTCCTAAGTAATCTCTTCCTGCACAGCCTCTAACCTCTGCCTAGTAGCCAACCACCAGTCGTCGGCCTCCTCGGCTAACATGTGGGTACCAAAATGGACCTTCTGCTCAACAGTACAGTCCATCACCCTGAAAATCCTCTCGATCTCCTTCAACCAAGCCATAGCACCATCTGGATCATATTTGCCCTTAAAGGTGGGCGGGTTCTATCTCTGGAAGGTAGTCAGACTCCGAAAACCAGCATTATCTCCAGCATTCTGCTGACCCTGCACAGCCTGAGCCATAGCTTGCAATGCAGCAGCAAGAGCAGCGTCGTTCCTCCCAGCCATTATGAACTATCACTGCAGCACAAACCAAAGATTCAGAACTAATCTATTGTCATAAGACACTATGACAGGACAACATTGGCCGGACAGACCGAACTGCTCTGATACCACTAATGTAACACCCCTTTCTACCCGTCACTTTATTTATAAAAATCAGAGTTTAAAAATTTCGTTCATAGGGAATGTTACACATACTTCAGTAAAACGTCGCTTATCAATTTAAAACAGTTCAACTCAGTAATTATGCATTCAAGTAGCACGTCACAAATAAAAGAATCTCAAGCCTCAATTTAACGTCGCTTATAAAACTCAACATAACAAAACCAACTACGCAGCGGAAAATAATAAAATATAACAGAAGAGTCCACATGGACATAACAGCCAAAAATCATTAATAAATGTCAAGTTCGTTTCCCCCCCCCCCCTGAGTGCTACGTATCAGAGCATGACGACTCGACTCAAGAAGTGAAGCTAAGGCATTCACTGGGAATCACCTGCACGTTACCAACACGGGGGGTAACATTCAAACAGGAAAGGGTGAGCATCATTTCAATCCATATAATAGAAAATATGATAAGTACTAATCATAGGCTACACACTAGAACAATCAGCATCCAAAAACACTAGATATCCACATCACAGTCATCATTCACATCACTTACAATAACTCATCTCATGTCATGTAGGCTTATGAAATGCAACCCACTCGCGGGTATATGCATGAGGTACCTTTTCACAAAACGTCGCTTAGCCCTTAAGGCCTCATCGTCACTTAGCCACTCAGGCCTCAAAACGTCACTGGGTTTATGCATATGGGCATGAGACACTATGACATGCACCACTCACAACACACAAACACACAATTACTCAAATCATAGTCAACTATGTGACCCGTCACTTACCGGTTTGCTCGCAAAGAGCACAGCACCTGTTAAATTCATAATCAGCACACAACGTCACTTGGCCATTTAGACCTTAACATCACTTAGCCCTTTGGGCCTCAAACGTCACTGGGTTTTCATCGTCATTTACACGTCATTATAGATAATATTAGCCACTAAGGGCAAAACAGTCATTTACGCGTCATTATAAATAATATTAGCCACTAAGGGCAAAACAGTCATTTACGCGTCATTATAAATAATATTAGCCACTAAGGGCAAAACAGTCATTTAACTAGCCACTAGGGCATCATCGTCAAAATCATCATTTTTGACACTACTTCGTTAAAAATCACTGATCGTACTCAAAAGAGAGTTTTCAAGGACACCAAAAATACCTCTGTATTGTCACAGCAACGATCACCGGGAAAAGCCACTTGGGCGCCCCAGCAACCTTCTGAAATTATAAATTTTTATTTTCAAAAAGGGAACACACAGATAGGCAGCGGAAAATGTTTCACAACGCTTTTTGAATCGTTCAAAACGGATGTCTGAGTCAAAAGTTATGTCAAAAATAAGTTTGGGAAAAATTAGACAACATCCTGAAATTGGCGCCTTAGGCGCCCAGGCAACCAGGCAACACGCGCACTGGCGCCCAGCGCCCAGGCGCGCAACACAACGCACACACGCAACACGCCACAGGCGCCCAGCGCCCAGGCGCACAACACACGCACACACGCACGCACAACGGGCGCCCAGCGCCCAGGCGCGCGCCACACACACACGCACGCAAGCAGGCGCCCAGCGCCCAAGCGCGCAACACACACACGCACAGCAGGCGCCCAGCGCCCAGGCGCGCGCCACACTGCACAGTCACTCCCACAAGGGGATCCAGCGCCCATCCCCAGATTTTTCCAGCAACAACCAAGAACACAAAAACCCATTTTTCACCATTTAAAACATCAAAATTATATTTTTCCAGCATCTAAAACCTCACTCACTCAAAAGTCAATTTTATTCAAATCACCAAACCACATGGACAACTATCATCACCATCACCATGGCGCCCTAGGCGCCTATGCACACACCCACTCAATTTGCGGAAAACTCAAGCATTCCAACATACCAAATCACAGTTTCATGAATACTCAAATGCCACAAGTCATCAAACAAACGCATAGGTCGTATTCATCTCAATGATTATAATCCAACAATTCAATTCGCATATATAAAAAAAATCAACATCAACATCATATCAAGAACACATCAAGGATTCATGGCATGCATCAATTCGCATATATATATATATATATATATATATATATATATATATATATATATATATATATATATATATATATATATATATATGTAAAAATCAACATCAACAACATATCAAGAACACATCAAGAAATCTAGTCTAACCCTAGATCTAGGACCCATCATATGATCTATTAGATAGAATGATAGAGCTCCCCTAACCTTTTCAAGAAGAAGAATTCGATGCCCTAGGATGCAGTCACCAACAGAACCTCAGCCACAATGGAGATCTCTTCTCTCCTTGATCTTCGAAATTCCTCTTCTCCTTCTCCTCTTGGCCGCCTCTTCCTCTCTCTTTCTCACGCTCCTCTCTTTCTTTTCTCTCTTGTCTCAAAATTTCGCAATTGGCCACCACAAACCCTAACCCCTAATCACTAGTCCACTTCGCATACTTGAGGATCATGGGCTTGGGCCTTCCACTCAAGCCCAAGTCATGCAAGTGGCGCCTCCACTCCCTCCTAATACCACCAAAATTAATAAAATTCTAATTAATTAAATTATATCAAATAAATTAATTTAAATTCCCAAATACTTAATTAAATAAATTAATTAAATATTTTAGGGTGTTACATGATTTCTCGCGAGATCGTCAACCGGGTGAGTTCTACTCACGGATAGGGATATTTTTATGTGTCTTGAAAATATATCGGTTTTGAGTCATAAGGCATTATCCGTTTTCGAAAGATTTTGGAACCGAAAACCGTTTTTGACAAATATTGCGTTTTTACGGTTTTTATGGATTTGTTGAACAATTTACGAAATTGTGATTAAATTGTTGAAATAAAATGATTTGTGTACTATCTGGAATATTTGAGATTTTCTGAGTTTCAGGAGTGATCGATATTAGAAATCGAATTGGGCGAAAACGGAAAGCGGAATTGAGAAATAGGAGAATTAGAGAAACAGAACCGGACGCACGGATCGTGCGCCCCTGGGCACGGACCGTGCGTGAGCTTCTGTCACCGATTCCCGATTTCTCGTTCCGGAGCTCCGTTTGATCCCGAACCTTTTCTAATCTCTTTCTCAATCATTTAAAAAGAAATTGCCTTACTGACAACCGTATTTTGAACTTGTTTAACTCATGATTTTGAAATAAAGCTTCGAAAGCATATTTGATTGAAAAACTGAAATCCTAGTATACGTGTGGGTACACCATCTGATGGACTGACTGAATATATATGTTTATATTTGTCAAATGAAAATGATTATAATGCCGGAGGTCTAATTTATGAATTCCTCAAAACGTATTATAGATCGATATGGATATTGTTTATCCATTACTATGTGAATGATCCTGTGGTGATCGAAAGATATAAATTATCTAATGAACTGTGATGACCGATCCTTTGGTGATCGAAAAGATATAAATTATCTAACTCTCGAGAATTTGATGCGTATTGTCATATGTATCGCGTTGGGTGACGACCCAACAAGTAGCATACTAGGAAGGGAAGTCATGAGCCCTCACCCTAGGCCCTGTATACGTTTTGGCGTGGTCAATTCGTGGGTTACCGGGATTAGTGGTTGTTGCACAGCCGGTTTATGCTAAGTAAGTACACGATTCGCCGGGATTAGTGGTTGTTGCACAGTCAGCGTCTCGATTAATCAAATAAGTAAGTACACGATTCGCCGGGATTAGTGGTTGTTGCACAGTCGGCGTTTCGATTTATAAATTAAGAACACGAATTGCCGGGATTAGTGGTTGTTGCACAGTCGGAAATTCGATTAATAAATAAGACATTGTTATGTCAGCTTTTGTTGTAACGGTTTAATGAATTGAACCGAGTGTCAGTGAGGGGGCACGGTAGGACTCACTGAGACAAGTTGTCTCACCCATTCCATATTTGTTGTTTTTACAGAGAACAGGTTATAAGGACAGCAGGCGGCACAGTTAGTCGTCGGGCTCGAGGAGAAGTTGGAGATGTAATCTTCCATCTATGTTTTCGATTCTTCTGATGTAGTCTCTGTATTTGGTCTTATGACTCGAAGTTGTAAAATGTTATTTTTATAATTTCCGCTGTTTCTTGTAAAGATGTATATCTGAACAGGAATTTTTATACTCTGATTTATACCAAATTGTATATTTAGGTGTTTCTTTGATTAAAGAAATACCGGGGTGTTACATATAAGATGGGCCTTCGTGCTAATGTGGATCAAGGTCTCAATTCTTATACTCTCACTAATTATGCCGCTTTGGTGCAAGAAGCTTATGTGACTGAGGATGATCTTAACAAACTTTATGAAGAAAAGAGGGAATATTGGAAAGGAAAGAAGAAAGGATTCGAGACATCAACTCTGAATGCAAACCAGAAAGGTCATTTCAACAAAGGGAAACAAGTTCAATCATCTGAATTCTCAAAATCCAGCAAGTGTTCCACTTGTGGAAAGTTCCATCGTGGCGAGTGTCGCATGGGTTCAAATCTTTGTTTCTACTGCAGGAAGGAGGGTCACTATATCCATGAGTGACCAGAAAAGAAGAGGAAAGAGTCGGAACAGCCTACTTCAACATATGGACGAGTTTATACCTTGGATGCTCAACAAGTCAAAGCTTCAGATAATCTGCTAAGGGGTATGAGATCTCTTTTCTATAACTCCGTTAGTATTTATATGATTCTGGTGCAACCCATTGCTTTATATCTCAAGCGTGTGTCGATCGGTTAGGCTTGGCCTTAACTCCTTTGTCTCAACCGATTTCTATTCTAACTGCTGCTGAGGGTAGTGTTCAGACCCAAACTTTATGTGAAAATTGTCTACTTACCATAGGAGACAGAAATTTTGTGGATGACTTTATTTGTTTGCCAATGAGGGCTATGGACATTGTCCTGGGCATGAGTTGGATGTGTGCGAATCATGTAACCATTGATTGCTTTAATCGAACTATCGATTTTGCTTCCGAATCAGTGGAGTTACCACAGACCACCTCCGAAGCTGTTATCTCCTTTACTTCCGCAAGTCAGTGTCTATTCCAAGGCGCGAAAGCTTATCTCATGATGTTGCCTGCATCAACTGAAACAGGTTTAGACTTATCTTCTGTGCAAGTTGTAAATGAGTTCCTGGATGTTTTTCCAGATGAAGTTTCTTCTTTACCTCCAGATCGTGAGGTAGAGTTCTCCATAGAATTGGTCCCGGCTACAGGGCCAATTTCTATTGCTCCATATAGAATGTCTCCTTTAGAGCTAAAGGAATTGAAAACCCAACTGGAAGAGTTGATTTCGAAACAGTTCATTCGACCTAGTGCTTCGCCATGCGGTGCTCCTGTGTTACTTGTCAAAAAGAAGGATAGGAGCATGAGATTATGTATTGATTATCGTCAGTTGAACAAAGTCACTATCAAGAATAAGTACCCTCTGCCAAGAATTGATGATTTACTAGATCAACTTCGGGGAGCTTCGATGTTTTCACAAATTGACTTGAGGTCTGGCTATCATCAAATCAAAGTTTGAACTTTGGATATTACGAAGACAGCTTTCTGCACTAGATACGGACATTACGAATTTGTAGTGATGCCCTTCGGTCTAACCAACGCTCCAGTTGTATTCATGGATTACATGAATTGAGTTTTTAATCCTTATCTGGATCAATTTGTCGTTGAATTCAATGATGATATCTTAGTGTACTCTAAGACTATTGAGGAGCATGTGCAGCATCTCCGAATTGTTCTTAATGTACTCCGAGAGAAGAAGTTGTATGCAAAACCCTCCAAGTGTGATTTTTGGATGTCCGAAGTGAAGTTTCTGGGACATGTAATATCTCAGTCCGGTGTTGCGATGGATCCCAGTAAGATTGAAGTTGTAGTAAACTGGGAGCAGCCATCTTCAGTCACTGAAGTAAGGAGTTTCTTGGGATTAGCTGGGTATTATCAAAGATTTATTCAAGGATTTTCTCAGCTGGTTCTTCCACTTACTCGGTTAACTCGCAAGGGTCAACCGTTTGTATGGGACTCTGATTGTGATGAATGTTTCTTGGAATTGAAAGCTCGTTTGACTTCTGCACCAATTCTAATCCTTCTAGATCCGTCTCTGGAATTACAAATTTACAGCGACGCCTCTTGAAAGGGTTTAGGATGTGTCCTTATGCAGAACCAGCAAGGGGTAGCCTATGCCTCCAGACAGTTGAAGCCTCATGAAGAAAATTACCCAATGCATGACCTAGGGTTGGCGGAAATTGTGTATGCACTACAGATTTGGAGACATTACCTGTACGGTTCTTGTTTCGAAGTCTTTAGTGATCAGAAGAGCCTTAAATATTTGTTTAATCAGAAGGAGTTGAATAATAGACAGAGAAGATGGGTAGAGTTTCTGAAAGATTATGATTTTGAATTGAAGCGCCATCCAGGGAAGGCCAATGTTGTAGCTGATGCTTTGAGTAGAAAATCTCTTCACACGGCGGAATTGATGATGCATGAGATGCCTCTTTTGGAGTCTTTTAGTGATCTCAACTTGAAGGTGAAATCTAGGAGAAACCGATTGGTGTTGAGTCACATTCAGATCTCGAGTTCTTTGAGAAATCTGATTCGCTCAGCCCAAGAGATTGATGGGGAGCTGCAGAAACAGAGAAGGTTGCCAAATTTTACTGAAGATAGTGATGGTGTAATTTGCTTTGCCAAATTTCACTGAAGATATGTGTGTCGAATGATGAGGAAATAATAAAGAAGCAGGTTTTGGAAGAAGCTCACAAGAGTCAGTTCTCAATACATCCTAGGTCTACCAAGATGTATCGAGACGTTAAGCAGTTGAATTGGTAGTCAGGGATGAAATTGGAGATTGCAGAGTTTGTGTCTCGATGCTTAACTTGTCAAAAGGGTAAGATAGAGAACCAGAAGCCTTCCGGTCAGTTACAACCTTTGAATGTGCCAGAGTGGAAGTGGGAAAGAATTTCTATAGACTTTGTGATGGGATTATCATGATCCCAAGCCGGAAATGATTCTATTTGGGTAGTGGTAGATCGCTTAACCAAGTCTGCTAATTTCATTCCGGTTCGTTCAAACAATAAGATTGCGAAGTTAGCAGAAGAGTATCTTAAGAATATAGTAAAGCTTCATGGAATTCCAACAAGTATAATCTATGATCGTGATCCCAAGTTTACATCACGATTTTGGAGAGCACTTAAAATGGCGCTCGGAACTAAGGTTTGTGCTAGTACCGCTTATCACCCTCAAACGGATGGACAAACTGAAAGAACCATTCGAACTTTATAGGACATGCTTCGGGCTTGTGTACTTGATAGTGGAGGCCGATCTTCCATTGGTGGAGTTTGCTTATAACAACAGTCATCATTCTATATCAGAATGGCTCCATATGAAGCATTATATGGAAGAAAATGCAGAACCCCATTATGTTGGTGGGACATTGGTGAACAACGATTGTTAGGACCTGATTTAGTCCAAGAGACTACTGAGAAGATATGACAGATTAGAGAAAGAATGAAGACCGCCTAGAGTCGACAAAAGAGCTATGCCGACAAAAGAAGAAGATCGTTAGAATTTGATTAAGGCGATCATGTGTTTCTGAGACTTTCTCCAATTATTGGTACCGGTAGAGTTTTGCAGGCGAAGAAACTCATCCCTCAGTGTAATGGACCTTTCCAAATTATCGAGCGAGTTGGGCCAGTAGCATATCGCATTGCCTTACCTCCAGCTTTGTCTAATTTACATGATGTCTTTCATGTATCTCAATTGAGGAAGTACATTCCTAACTCGAGCCAACCGTTGAGATTAAGCCTGGTCTTACTTTCCAACCACGTCTAGTTCTGATATTAGAACGTGGGGAAAAGGTTCTCCGGACGAGATCGAATCCTATAGTCAAAGTGCTTTGGGATGGTGCATTACCTGACGAAGCGACATGGGAAGTGGAGGACAACATGTAGGTGAAATATCCCCATCTTTTCAGATAAGGTATTGTAACATCCTCAATTTGGCTAATTTATAATTATTGAAATTAGCAATCGTTTTAATTAAATGATTATTAATTTAAATTAAAAAGTATGCTTGAGTATATGATTGAAAATTTAATTGCTAAATGATGTGAATTAGTACATTATTAGTTGATGTTATGATTAGGGATGGGTTTAAGTGGAGATGCGAGTGTAGGGGTAGAACAGTAATTTTGGCCTTATTTTAAAAAACCCTCAGCTGGTTTCACTTTTCTCACCCACTCACTCTCATTAAAAGAAAACAACACACTTTCAGCAAAGAGAAAAAAAACTGAAATTGAGAGAGCTTGAGAGTGAGAGAGAGAGAGAGAGAGAGAGAGAGAGAAGTCGCGAAAGGGAGAGGGAGAAGAAGAAAAGAGAACATTCTCCACCCTTGATGCATGTTTCCCTTCTTTGCACAATTGTGATCAGCTTTTCACCCTCTTCCCACTGATACCAAAATCATCACCCACATTTTCCTCCTCCTCAAAACACCATTTTCGAACCTCCAAGCTTAAAATGTTAGAAATGGAGTTTTGGAGTTTTTGAAGGATTGCATGTCCAGAATAGGATTAGATTGAAGTAGTTCAGAACCCACATTGTGATTTTCAAGCACTAGGAAGAAGATTTGGGAGCTCGGGTAGTTTCAGAGTGATTGTGGTTTCGAGGGTGCTTGGGACTCGAGTTTGGGATCGTTCGGGAAGTCTTGTTGGTGTTGAACTTCGCTCATTTGTGGTTGTGATTTTCATCACAATAGGTGAGTTCTACCCGGTTAGGTTTTGTTTTTGAACTGATGATGCATGCTCTGGTCTGGTGTTATTTTATGTTCTATTTCGAAAATTGAAATAAAAACCGTAATTGCGAAAATTATATTTCGGAACGGACGCGAAAAGAAATGTTGTGTGTTTGTGTGGTTGTTATGTATGCTAGTTGGACTGGTTGTAGTATTGATAATTGGTATGAATAAGTTTGGAATTGATCAGAATGGGGTTTGGAACTCGAACGACATGGCGGCGTACGCGAAAATGTTGTTTCAGCAGATCTGGTAAACAGACCCGATCCATGCGCCCCATACGCACGGGTCGTGGCATGGGTCTGTTACCCAGCCTGTGAAACTGCATTTTTGCACACGGACCATGCGTGTTCTGGCACGGGTCGTGCGTTCCCCTCTACCACCGTTTTCAAAACCTATTCGAATCCGTTCTAATTGATTCCAAACCTATCCTAGTCCTTTTCCCAACCCTATATATTGATGAAATAACCGTAATTCGTGGAAAACGCGTAGGTATGAATAATGTAATGTGAATTCTCTATGTTATGCAAAAAGGAATTGTACCGTTAGGGTTTATGAGTGAGAATACACAAGCTTATGTTAATGTAATGGACTAATTGTTCATTAAGGTTTTGGTAACCACCTAATGTAATGAAATGAACCTACTTGATGTTTAATCAAGGTATGATAATTAATGATAATGACATTAATTGGGATGAAGACCTCTACGAGATAGCATACTAGGGGAGGGAAGTCACGAGCATATAACCTAGGCCCCATCTAAGTTTGCCCACTAATGAAAGGATTAGTGGATTGGATTCACCGGGGAACTGATACAACGGTTTTCGGTGTTGTGCTAATGCCAAGTTACACGTAGCTATCCAGACTCGGGCTACGATTAAAATGATGCATAATGAACCGCGAGTGTGTAGTAAGGGGTCCCGATAGAACTCACTGAGATGTTTATCTCACCCTTTATATGTTGTGGTTTTAACATAGACACAGGGAAAGTCAAAAGCGAAGAAGCAAGGCTAGATGGTGCTTCACATGGAGAGCTTGAGGAATTAGTCATTTTGCTTATGTATTTCCCCTGTTTATGTATTTCGATAGTATGACTTGAACTTGCTAAAAGTTGTATATCGCTTCCTTTATTTCTGTCTTTGGATATTGAACCTTAGGATGAAGAGAGGTGTTTAAAACATGGAACTTAATTCAATTATGTACTTCTATTTTGAAGGTATGGAGTATGAGTGATGCTTTGATGAGTTTTCATTAAAGTTTTAGTTTTGCTCAATGTCCATAATCAGGAATTATACTCTGATGTTTGCTAGAAAGTGTATCCTAGTATATATTCTATGTTTGATATATTGGGGTATTACAATAAACCAGGAGAAAACAATCTTAGTGAGCTCTTGCGTGACCCCTCACAACTCTACTCGCGGTATTTTATTTATCATTTTGTTTGGACCCCAAAATCCGATTAATAGCATACCAAATGCTTCGTGTGGATTCCAAATCCTTTGGGGAGGGTGGATACCAAATCCTTTTGTGGACACCAAGTCCTTTTGTGGATACCAAATCCTTTTGTGGATATCAAATCCTGTTAGAGGATACCAAATCCTTTTTGTTCATCAACAATGTCATGTTCTCTCTCGATACATAACTAATCAAACAGTCACAACATCATGATCATATATCATACATTTCGCTTCATGACAATCACATTTCTGAGGATAAACTTACGCAATCATCAATGGGGAGGGTTAAGGAAAGGATTGGAAGAGGTTTGGAACCAAAAGGAATAGCTTCGAACATGTTTTAAAGAAGGTGACAGAGGCAGGGGCCCGGCCTGGGCTCACAGGCGCACGGTCCGGGCTCACTGCAAAAAAATTTGCAACGTGAGTAACAGAGGGAGGCACATGATCCGAGCCTGGGGGCACACGGACCTGGCCTTCCTATCAGATTTGAAAATTTTCTGTTTTCGAGTAATTCGTTATTCCATTCAATTCCATTACTCGTTCCGCTCAATTCCTAACTTAACCACAATTCATAACAGACTCAAGGCATAATTAATAAACCAATTTATGCACTTAGTCAAACAGTCAATACAAGTCATAGTAATTCATATCGAAGTTTTCACCGAACTCTATGTGACGGTTTTTTAAAAACGAAACTCAGTTTTCAATATCGCATATCACACAAAAACAGTCACATGCAACACCAATTTCGTAAGTAAAAACCTAGAACGGGTAAGAACTCACCTCAATGCCGGAATCGACACGAAGGAAAGCGAAAGATGAAAGAAAATCAAGTCAAGCTCTAAGCTCCCAAATACCCAACTCGAATCCTAGGCGCCAACAATATTCCAAGTACCCCAAACTCAAAGATTAAGCTTCAACCCTTCTTCAAATCTACAATGTGGTTGATGCTAAGCCTCTAGGAACCTTCCAAACTAACATGCATCCAATGATTTCAGCTCAACCCCACTCCACTAGCTAATACTTGCGCAAAGCTTGAAGAAAGAGAAGTAGGAGATGAACTAGCTAGCTCTTTGTGGTGTGGTTTCAGTTATGATGATGAGAGTAACAAAAGGGAAGAAGAATTGAGATGAACTTTTCAGTCAAAGCTTGCTGGAAGTGAGGATTGTGGAGCTCTCATGTTTCTCTTCTTCTTTTTCTCTCTCTTGAGCTTCTCTTCCTCTCTTTCCTAAATGGGTTCTGTTTTTCTATTGCTGAAAGTGAGTGGAGTTGTAGAAAAAGAGGTGAAATGTTTTTGGCTAGTATTTTTTACACTATGCACACCCCTCAATATTACTCCTACACTAGCCAATGTACTTTAGTTTGACAAGGCAACAATTACACAATTAATTCACTTAGTCAATCACAAAAATAATCTCACATCATCAATTATTAATTCAAACAATTATCAAACAACTTGATTAGTAATGATTTATTCAAATCACCACTAATCACTCAAACAAGAATTTAGCCAATTTGGGGATGTTACACATTTCTCTTTCTGACTAAGTAATAGTAATAGTGATGTTACTTGCTTGAGTGGTTGAATAGAATGGCTTGACATTGTTGTAGACTTGTTGTAATTGAATTTCGAGACCCTCCACCACATAAAACTTAAATTAAGATAAATAACTCTAAAATAGGAATTTCACAATAAAAATTAGGAAGTTTCATTACATTTTCCTGCAGCGATGTTATCTTTTTTCTTTTTGACCAAATGTAATGGAACTTCAGCCACCTCTATGCCACATTGTTACTTTAATAGGGTTTAATTGTGTATATATATTGTCTAAAATTTATTACACCATCGACCAATAAAAATACATGATATGCGTGTTTTTTATAGTGAGTGAGAGAAAGTCAAACCATTTTTAGAATTTATCATTTTGTGATTGACTAACGCCGTAAAAAATCTTATAGAACAACGTACTATATAAATTACTAGTAAATCCTTATAAATTACTAGTAAATCCTTAAAAAATACGAAGTTTTTATTTTTAATTCTTAATAAATTTTTCTTGAACTTTTGCTTTCTACTTATATTTTTGTTTTTATTTTTAGTCTGTGACGTTAAGTTGTATTCACCAAGCTACTGAACTGTTACGTTCACATCTTCTATGTCACATTTTTAGAGACTATGATAGCAAATCACCTTACGTTAAGTTGGTGTCTAATTGGCTAATAGATTGTGACATTGTCACCTATCACGTCACAGTTTTTGACGTCTAGAATGCAAAATCACCTTTCATATTTGGTAATTTGGCATTTTAGTCAATGGCGGACCTAAGACATTGGGTCACGGGGTGTATTTTGTTTAGAATCATGCATCGTTAAAAATCATAAAATTAAATTTTTAATATATTAATTAAAAAAAATTAAAAAACCTCATAATTATCTTTTACGTGATTTCATGTTTTAAAATTGTTGATTAACAAGTTCATTGTCAATATTGAATACATCGCTATTAATATGAAAAATTGAGTCTCTTTGGTTGTAGTGGCCCTAGTAGTCCTCATGAATGTATCATTTTCTTATAAAAAATATCACTCTTAATATAAGTAACTATGTGTCACAAAAAATAGAGGTAACTAGACAACTGTTCATCTATATAAATTGAGTGATATAGTGCAATAGTCTTGTGGTAACACAAATTTAGGAGTTTGGATGCAAATTTAAAGCTAAAGAGCCAAATTATTTTTTTCCGGGTCTGTTGACTCTTGAATAGCACACGTGTCAGGTGTCAACTGGACAATATATTAGACAAAAATGCCGATAGAGATATAATGAGATTAATAATCCAAACTAAAGTATAAGTTTCGTTATTATTTCCTTGTAGTGATATTTTGACGAAATGCAGTGATGTTACTTGACTGGTTGAGTAGAATGCCTTATCTTGTGTTATCGTTATTGAACTTCAGGTCCTTCCTTCTTCCACAACTCGTTTCATGCTTTAAGAAATTCATATTTGAATTTTCACATTCATCGCTCTCTCTTCTCACTCATGGTGCACAAATCTTCATCATCTTCCTCTTCCACCACTATTGATGGATTCACTTACGATGTGTTTCTCAGCTTCAGAGGCGAGGATACTCGCTATGATTTCACTGGAAGTCTCTGGAAAGCTCTCAACGATAAGGGAATTCACACCTTCTTTGATGAAGAGGACATTCATAAAGGAGACGAAATTACACCATCACTACTTCGATCAATTGAACAGTCTAAGATGGCACTCGTTGTGCTCTCTAAGAATTATGCTTCTTCAGCCTTTTGCTTAAATGAGCTATCGCATATCATTAAATGCATAAAGGAAAATGATCGGTTGGTTTGGCCCATTTTTTATGACGTGGAACCTTCTGACGTGGAACCAAGTGGCTAATTTGTCTGGCACTCATTTCAAGAAGGGGTATATTCTTATAATTTCTTTATCGATCTTTTTTTTTCTTTCTTTTTCATTTGTCTTATTTTTACGATTTAAGTTAGGGTTAAATATGTTTTTAGTCTCTATAAAATTTGACAATTTTGCTTTTAGTGTCTATAAAATTTTTCATGACATTTGATCCCCACAATACTTTTCGTCAGCAATTTTAGTCCCTATATATAAATGTTAACTCATGTATTGCCTTCGAATTTTTTAATGAAGTTTTGCAGGTACACTCTATGTGTTATGATAGAAGTCTATAAAATAAATAAGTTCAAAATTCAATTTCTAAGTCCATGTTTCCTCTATTTTGTTTCTTGAGTTTTTGGTGGTTTAAAAACTTATTTAATTCATCTCTTGTTAAAAAAATTCAAACTTTTGTGCGAAAGATGTTTATAATGTTTGTAATATACATGCAAAACATGATTAAAAAACTTGAAGGGTATACATGAGTTGACATTTTATAGAGACTAAAATTGCTAACGAAAAATATTGTGGAGACCAAAAGTCAATGAAAATATTTATAGGAACTAAAGTCAAAATCATGAAATTTTATAAGCACTAAAAACTTATTTAACCCTTTTAGTTATAATAATTAAGCGCTTGAAACCTAGAGAAGATGGGTGCACCGAGCACTAGAATGATTTAACACAAACTTTACTTATTTTATTGGGCAGGAATAAATATCTATATAAATTTATTGAAGAGATCGTCGATGAAGTCTCAACAAATATTAAACCTTTGACTTTACATGTTGCTGATTACCCAGTTGGATTGGGGCCCAGGATGAAAGATGTAATATCGCTTTTGAATCTTGAGTCGGACGATGAAATCCGCATCGTAGGGATACATGGAATTGGCGGCATGGGTAAAACAACGCTTGCTATAGCAGTTTATAATTCGATCGCCAGTCAATTTCAAGGTTCTTGTTATCTTGAAAATGTCAGAGAAAATTGTGTGAAACACGGGTTGACATATCTCCAAAAGACCATTCTTTCTGAAACACTTGGAGATAAGAAAATTGAGTTGACAAGTTTTAAACAAGGAATTACAATAATCAAAAAGAGGCTAGGACAAAAGAAGGACGTTCTTTTGCTTCTGGATGATGTTGACAAGGAGGAGCAATTACATGCTATTGTTGGAAGACCTGATTGGTTTGGTCGTGGAAGTAGAGTCATCATCACAACACGAGACACACGGTTACTAACGTGTCATGAGGTTGAAAGTAAATATGAAGTGCATGAGTTGAGTAAGGAAGATGCTTTTGAACTGCTTAAACATAAAGCCTTTAGAACTAACGAAGTCAGTCCAAGTTACTTAGATGTTTTAAATCGTGCTTTAAGTTATGCTTCTGGGCACCCATTGGCTAGCTTTAGAAGTAATAGGATCTCAATTATTTACTAAAACAGTCAAGCAATGTAAATTTGCACTAGATTATTACGAAAGGATTCCTGATCAAAAGATCCAAACAATACTAGAAGTGAGCTTTGATGCTTTGGACGAAGAAGAAAAGCGTGTTTTTCTTGACATTGCTTGTGTCTTCAAATGGCATGAATTGACATATGTCGAAAGAATTCTACATGCTCATCACGGGGAAAGCAAGAAACATCATATTGGTGTGTTAGTTGAAAAATCTCTCATAAAGATAAGTGAGTCTGATCAAATTACATTACACGACTTAATAGCAGACATGGGTGAAGAAATTGTAAGACGAGAATCACCTGATGACCTGGTCTTGAGAGTTTTCCACCCGTGGTGGATGGGCTGCTGAGTAAACTTAAAATCTTGAGTGTTAGAAGTTGCAACCTCAAGTGTATTCCATCTCTCAAGTTGACTTCCCTAAAAGAACTCAATCTTACATACTGTAAAAGTCTAGAGAGTTTTGCACTTGTGATGGATGGATCGTTGGGCAAGCTTAAAAGTTTGATAGTTAAATCTTGCAAAAACCTTAAGAGTTTTCCACAGCTGAAGTTGGCTTCGCTAGAAAAACTGGATCTTTCATATTGTGGTAGTTTTGAGAGCTTTCTGCCCTTGGTGGATGTGTGGATGGGTAACCTTAAAGTCCTCCGTGTCATATGTTGTCGCAATCAAAGGAGTATCCCACCAATCAAGTTTGCTTCGCTGGAAGTACTAGAACTTTCATGTTATTGTTGTATAGAGCATTTCCCAGAAAATTCGGGATTATTGGGACATATATTAGGGCTTCAAGGGGAAGATACTCCTTTAAAAGAATTGCCGTTTTTGTTTCAAGATCTTACTCGACTTCAAACATTATATTTGCGTAACTGTGGAATTGTTCAGTTACCAAGTAGCATTGTCGCGATGTCTGAACTGATTGAGCTTACCATCAGGGATGGGGAATGGATATTCCCAAAACAATACAAGTTTGAAGAAAAAGTAATCCCAATGCAGTTCTTCCTGAATGCATTGCAGAATGTCACTTTTTAGGGAAGATTTACTTGGATGATTGTGAGAAACTTCAGGAAATTAAAGGGATTCCACCTAACTTAAATACTATTTATGCCTTTAATTGCAGCTCTTTGACTTCGTCGTGTACAAGCAAGTTACTAAATCAGGTAGGTCTTGATTTCTTTTCTTTTTTTATTTTATTTTTATCATGTTTGATATTCTTCTTTATGTTGCTAAACTTATATGACTAACAGGAACTGCATAAGTTTGGAAACACCAGTTTCCTTTTGCCAGGAGTAGAGATTCCAAATTGGTTTGACACTCAATACATGGAAGGATTGTCAATTTCATTTTGGTTTCGTAATAAGTTCCCTGCCATTGCTCTATGTGTTGTTTTTCCATCAACATGGAATGATTCTCAGATTTTTCTACAAGTGAGCATCAATGGCAATGGTTGATCCGGACATGAATCACTTATGGCTTTTTCACATGCAAAACCAAAAATTCCTTGCTGATCCGGACATAGCACTTTTAGAAAATAAGTGGAATCATGCAGTGGTTGACCTTGGATTCCAATCTAAGAAAAGCGGAATCTATGTCTTGAAAGAGAAAAGTAGCATGGAGGATATCCGATTCACCAATCCAGAGAATGAAGTTAGTACGTGAGGTTACTCTTTAAAATTCAACTGAGTCATTGCTCTGAAGAATGGATTGTGATGATGTGGATAAAAGGGAATGGGATCAACTCTACCATGCAGTTAATGTATCCCTTCAAATATAGCTCGTGGGAATTATGGTCACAGGATGTGGAAGTAAGTAAGTATACCAATTATTTTACACAGAATGTCTTAAAATAAGAGCAACTGAGCATCATCTTTGTCTGTGTATATTATATTGGTTTGTTTACAATACATGATTTTGCTTATCTTATAAGTTGACATCTTTTCTACTGGGTGATGATGAAAACTACTGCTTAATTGAGCTTCTAGCCTATGCCTTTATAGGTCTTACCTCATAGTCTCATGATTGTCTTGACTAATTACATGATACATTGTCTTGACTAATTATCACAATCTTTTGTTACAGAATGCTGTTTCAAATGAGGCTGCTAGTGATGTTTTATTTTCTTGCATGCCAAATATCTTTTGCTTATTGTTATTGTAGACTTTCAAGTAAACTATGCCATTTTTAGTATTGACTTTTTGCTGTTTTGCTATTTTTAGGTGGCTAGACAATTTTGTGTGAACATCAAAGAGGACAAGGCTAATGGAGGTATGGGCTTTAAAAGTTTATACACTTTTAATGTGGCTAGAAATTTAATTACCAAACTGAATGCTATGATCTCTAAAATTTTCAAAGCTAAATATTTTTCAAGAGGGAATTTTTTGGATGCCAACGTTTGCCATAATCCAAGTTTTTCATGGCGAAGCATTTGCGAAGCAAGGTTTAGAGGGGTATAGATGGACGGTGGGTGATGGTACTAAGTTTTTGAACCAAGTTTTAATATTCCAAATGTGCATGCTACAGTTGCAGACCTTATGGCACCCAACTAAAGAAGCTGGGATGCAAGGAAGCTCAATTCCATCCTCACTATTGCACTAGCCAATATAGTATAGGAGCTGTCCATTACTACCAACAATTATGGAGGATACTATTATTTGTGGTCCCACTAACGATGGTTTGTACACAGTCAAATCCGGATATCACTTATGTCTCAACAAGTTGGTGGATTCTACATACCTTTATGAGCAAGGAGATTGGCGAGCTATTTGGGATCTTCATGTTCCTCCAAGAGTAAAACACTTCTTATGGAGGACTTGCAAAAGTGCTCTCCCAACAAGGTCAAGGCTTAGAGAAAAAGGTATTGATATAACCACATCTTGTGTTGTTTGTGATGATGCATCTGAAAACACTTGGCACATTTTTTTGACATGCATAAAGTCTAGAAGATATTGGTTACAAACTGGTATTTGGCATATTATAGAGAAAACTTTAGATAGATATGATAGCTTTAGGGTATGTTTGGGAGGGGGTTTTGCGAGGGGAAGGGAGGGGAGGGCTTGAAAAAGATTAGTCTATATTTTAATATGTATTTAAGATTTTAAAAAATTAATAGAACAAGTTGATAGATATCAATATAACATTTTTAATCACACTTGATTTATATTTGGAGACATTTTATAGCTTCCTCAATTCTAAATAGAAAAATATGCCCTCCCCTCCCTTCCCCTCCCAAAACCCCCTCCCAAACATACCCTTAAAGATTTTTCTTTGACATGAAGTCTACTCTAAATGAGCATTAGTTTATTAATTTTTCAAAGGTTATCTATAGTATTTGGTACCATAGAAATATTAAACTTTGGGATAATAAGGATGAACCAGTTAAAAGTATTCTTACTTGTGCTCACACGGATTGGGATGCTTGGTCAAGGATTAATTCTTGCAAAAATAATATACACAGGTTTGATTCAGCTTTTGCCACTCATGATAATATGCAATTTTCAGCTTGGACAAAGCCACCATTGGGTCTTGTAAAATGCAACATTGATGCAGGGTTCAACGGTGGTGGTGTTGGTATTGGTATTGACATTTGTGTTAGAGGGTCGTCAGGTGAGTTTCTCATGGCAAGAACTTTATGGCATAACTCACAATTTAGTGTCATAAAGGGGAGGTTTTTAGTCTTTGTTGTGCAATCAATTGGCTCAGTGAGTTGTGGATGATGTCAATCAACAAAGGAATGATGCTTCAGAATAAAGCTCTATCATTTTAGATTGTAAAATAAACCTTCATAATTTTTCTCAACTTAGCAAAGTTGTTTTTATCAAGAGACAAGCAATCACAGTAGCTCATTCATTAGCAAGGGTTTGCCATTGTTGAGTCTCGTTCTCAAGTTTTTACTTCAATTCCAAATTGCATTGCTACCCTTATCATGAATGAAATGCAATAGATATTTTCTTGTAAAAAAAGAGGACAAGGATAACTGGACTTTAAAGTTAAATAAAATCTTTAGTATCAAATAATCAAATCCAAAATGTTTTGGTACAGGAGCTTAGTATAACAAGTATCATTCACACAATGAGGTTTTTCGAGTGTTAAAGTCATTGAAGCTTTTGTTGACTTTTTAGAAATACAAGCATGGCAGCAAACCATTCCACAATTGTATTAAGCTACATGAGATCTTTTTTAGAAATACAAGTTTATGGATACATACACCAGATGTAAAGTTTTAGATCCAGTGGCTCATTTATGGATGCATATACAAGATCTAAAGCTTTAGACACTATCTCAATATATCATTGTTAGCCAGCATAACAGGCAATTGAACTGAATATAATTACCCTGTTGAAATACTTAATAGGCCAGACAAAGTTTTCTAATCAGCTGCTTCAATTATAATTTCCAAGAAACTTATCCTGATTTTGGCTCAGCACCCATTTCACCATCTCCTCTTCAAGAAACTTATTAGAATCTGATTTAGGCTCAGCAGCCAATATTACAAACGGGAATATTAAACAAAGTTATAACTAAGTGTGTGTGTGTGCATGTGCAGATGCAAAAGAAAGTAAAATCAAGTTATATGTAAAATCAAGGTAAAAATCTATTCTTACATTTAAAATAAATTTGTAAATAGAAAAATAGTAAACCTTCAAAGAAAAAACCGATAAAGCAAGATGTATATTATGAAATGAATCTTGGGTGAAGGTAGAATACAAAATTAATCACTTACTCCTCCTATTGGAAGAAAGCTTTCTTTATAAATTACTATCTTACTGTCAAACCTCTTTGTTATAAAACCAAGCTCCTCAGTCATATGGGTACTTAAATCAAACCATACTAATTCACCGTCTTTTTTTCTGATGAACATATTACCATTCTTCCACGCTCCGATAGGATACTCAATGCAAGGTAAGAGCCCAACAACGAAGATTTTAGTCCACGAATTCTTTACACCGACTTCACCCAAAATTGATATATGAAATGTATTTGTCTCTCTATAATTTACGATCAAATTAATGCCACCAAGTGTCTCCACATGAGTCTAAAATCAAAATTCTCACCCATGATATATGAGGGTATGGGTGTTGTGAAGAATATTTCATTGCTAAAGTCAAATGACACCAAAGTTGCTGCATTACGTAATTCAACTTTATTCAACCAGTGACCCACTCCATCCATGAAAAATTCTTGAAGATAGTTTATAGTTGTAGAACTAGGCACATCATCATCAAGTTTTTTCCAAGAGTTGCTTCTTAAGCTATATATCTCCCACCATGAGTCATAAGATGGATCTCCCATTGGCAGCCCATCAAGGTCATGGTTAGAGTCGCCAGCTGTTGCACCCCGAAAAATCCCCGGTTTGGGTTTCTCAATGTACAACGTGGAAAATTTTTTGGAGCCGCCACCAATATTTTAATTTTAAGACCAAAACATTGAAAAAAAGTCTTTTGGACAAGGCGGATGGTCTTTTGAAAACTAGAGATATAGGTTCGGGGGTCGATTACGTGCGAGGAAGGTGTTAGCACCGCGCACGTCCTTTCTACCGAAAGGGAACCTCTGATTAAATGTGTGGTTTGAACGTTTGATTTGAAAAATACCTAGATTTGCCTATTTATTTCTTGTTTGAAGATGAATGAAAATTTTATTTTTGGCGAGGAAGGGGTAAAAAAAGGGTTTTTAGAAAAAGTGTTTGACGGGACATGGCCCGCTCCTACGTATCTCCCGGTGCGATGGAGAATTCAAAGCTACGTAGTTCTTGGTTCTTTTTGGAGAGTTTTTGTTTTTTATCTTTTTTAGTGAGTTTTTGAAATAGGACGAGCATTAGCAAATGATTAAACTAGCAGAGGCTATGATGAATCACTACTAAAACTCAAAAAAAGAGAGTTGTACCGCTAGTCAAACGAACAAAGGTTCTGATGGACTAATGATAACAACCCATTTTTATTATCTTTTTTGAAAGTGATTTTCGAAAGAGATTGATTTGCACGATGATCAAACTAGCAAAGGTTATGATGGATCATCGTTTATTTATTCTTATGAAAAAAGGACATTGCCACTAATAGCTAAACGAACAAAGGCTCTGATGAGCTACTAGCAACAATGGGTTTGAAAATGATTCTTTTTGTTTGTTTTATGAAAATGATTTGTTTATGGTTGCGAAAAGGATTTTTATTCGTTGCGCTTGACGAGAACGTGACTCGCTCCTACGTATCCCAAATGGGAATCAAAGCGACGTAGTTCTAATGAAAATGTTTTTGAAGGGGGTTTGAAAGGGGAAGAGCTTTCATAACGATCAAGCAAGCAAAGGCTTTGAGTGATCATTACTAATAACCCTTAATGGCATTCATGACAATCAAACAAGCCAAGGCTTTGAGTGATAGTCACTAGTAACTCGTACTAATTGGAATAGAGTTTGAGAGATTTTTGGAAAAAAGGGTGAAGGTATTATCAATGATTGATTACAAAAGTTCAAGCACATTCAATAATCACGAAATCATGCATATGTTGAACATTTAATCAAGACCAAACATGCCAACATGATCAAAAGACCCACTTATCAGGGATGCGAGGTAAAGTTCGCAAAGCAAGTGTGTGTGTGTAGGAGGGAGTGTATTTACCCTAATGACTCTATGCTACAATAGGCATGTAGACTTACGTCTTCATTAGGAGGTCATACACATGGATGGAATGGCATATTGAATCAAGACATTTAAAATGCATCAATAACAAGCAAGCAATTGATCATAGGCATAGAATGATTTTAATTAAACTAAAGAACATATGAGCAACGATTTCTCAATAACAAGAACAAAAAGGGGCAATTGCATCAAGGCTAAGGTAAGCCTATCCTTTGCATTCATGACTAAGTGCCCAAAGTCTAGTAGCACAATCAAAGAGGAGGGAGCATCAAGGTTTTGGGTAACCTATCCTTTGCAATACCCCATGGACCTTAAACCATAAACCTAACTATCTTTTATTCATTAAGAAGTTAAAAAGGGGGGGTTGAATCATCTGAAACCATCTTCACCACTTAGAACATGATGCACTAGGCATAAGTGGGAATCATATGATTCATCATCAACAATGGATAATAATATACAAGGACAAGTAAGTAAACACTAAAGCTAAGTTGAATCACATAAGGCAGTTTTGGCACGGATCACAATAATTAAATAGTAACAAATGTAAAGACAGAAATACCTCTAATGAAGGCAGATCCTACAACTTGAAGAATGCAACCCCAACTAACTCTTAGCGAAAGATCAACTCTGACGGACCAACGGAACGAATAGAGCAAAAATAAAGTGTAGAAGAGTTTTTTCTAAAATGTGAGAGATTTCGAAAAATGTGTGTTTTTCTCTGATCTCGTGAAATGTCCCCCTCCCTGAAATGAAAAATGAGCGTCCTATTTATAGGAAAACCAAAGTGATTTATTTTAGGAAACTAGGTAATCGATTAGTTGCTCAAATCACTTGAGATGGATAATCGATTATTGGCTCAATTGTTTTCAGGTAGATAATCGATTAGGAGTCTGAATTAATCGATTAGGTACTTTCCAAAAATGTTGATAATCGATTATGATGTTTAGTTATAAAAGAGGATAATCGATTATGCTCCTGAACACTTTTCAGGAGGATAATCGATTATAGGCTTGAAGAAATGAAGTGTGTAATCGATTAGGCACTTTCCAAAATCATAGAAACTTTCCAAAAATAGGTGATAATCGATTATCTACTCTGAAATAACAAGGAGCATAATCGATTATCCACTCTGAAACAATTCAGGAGGATAATCGATTATAGTCTTGGAGAAATGAAGTGTGCAATCGATTAGTGGCTTCCTAAAAGATAAGAATCGATTATTGCCTTATAGGGAAAAGGAAGGAAATCGATTAGCTTGAATTTAGGATATGTTGAAATCGATTTTTTTGCTTGAATATACTAGGGAGGGAATCGATTTCTCCTAATTATTGGAAGCAATGTGAATCAAATATAGTCTTTGTAAAATCGATTTTATGCTTCTAAAAAATATTTTCACAAGTTTTGTGCTTGTCCTATTTAATCTTGCATGCATGAGGTTTTTTTAAAAAATATTTTCATGCAAAATTATTTTTATAAATCGCTTTGTGAAAAATGATCAAAATCCCCTTTTTGACCCTAAAACCCTAATTTCCCAAAAAGTGCATTCTAACCCTAAAAATGATTTCAAAAACTTTGGAATGGTTTTTAGGACCCAAAATGCAATGCATAATTTATTTTTTATTTTTTGTGTGGAAAATTAGGGTTTTGACCTACGCCGGACAAAATTGGGGTATGACAGCTTCCCCTCTTTATCTGAATTTTAACGAGGAATATGAATTGGCCGAAACCTATTCCAAGGCAAAATGAAGGTAAAGAATTCAGAAATTATACCAATTTTGTCTACTTGGGGAAACCCGAATTTTCCTCTTTTTCTATTTTTTTTAAAAGATGGGCTTGAGAACAAACGGGGAACGGTTAACACTTGGCGCATTAACCGAGAGAGAAAATGACGGACCACTCGGGATCTGAAGGAGCACTAAGGCTCTGAAGGACCACTCAGGGTCTGAAGGAGCACTAAGGCTCTGAAGGACCACTCGGGGTCTGAAGGAGCACTAAGGCTTTGAAGGACCACTCAGGGTCTGAAGGAGCACTAAGGCTCTGAAGGACCACTCAGGGTCTGAAGGAGCACTAAGGATCTGAAGGTCTAATTCGCAGTCGATGCTTGGCGCATTGATTGGAGTTAAACTGAAGGACCGACGAGGTATGAAGGGCATGCCTAAGCCTGATGGACCAATGGGTCTGATGGAGCGCAAACTAGCAACGGTACTAGTAAAACGGTCTGCTTGGGGGGTGGCCTTTTCCGAGCGGCCATGATGGGTCAAGATCAGATCCGGAACTGGTATGTTGACCATGAAGGACGTCCACTGTGTCTTAGGCTGACACAACTAGTCTGAAGGACCACTTGGAGTCTGAAGGACTTACCCGTAGCTTGAATATGAGGTGAAGTCTGCTTTTGAAGGGACACTTGGGTCCTGAAGGGATTCACGAATCCTGTTGATTGATTGATTGAAATGACCAATGCTGCCGCACTGGATTGAGGTACCTGCATACATCAGTTGATGCAAGGAATAGTGTATGGAGTATGGGTGCATGTTATGCAAGGGCATGTTATGCATGTGCATGCAATGCTATGATTTTGGTGTGATGATGAATGTGGTGGAGCATTCCTGAAGTTCTTCTTTTGGTCTGACTGTTTTTCCTAATCAGCTCTCTTTTTTTTTTTATAGAAATTCTTGAAAAATTGGGTTGACATAGAACAAGAGTAAATAAAGGATCACCGGGGATCTGAAGGAGCACTGGGCTCTGATGGTCTAACTCGCAGTCGATGCTTGGCGCATTGATTGGAGTTAAACTGAAGGACCGACGAGGTCTGAAGGGCATGCCTAAGCCTGATGGACCAATGGGTCTAATGGAGCGCAAACTAGCAACGGTACTAGTAAAACGGTCTGCTTGGGGGTGGCCTTTTCCGAGCGGCCATGGGTGGCAAGGTCAGGTCATTGACTTGATTTGCTCACCTCGAAGGAGGTCCACTGTGTTTTTTAAGGCGGACACAGCTAGTCTGAAGGACCTGGGGTCGGATGATCCGTCGGTTGCTCGATAACGCGACGTGCGATCTGGATTGAAGGACCATTGATGGTCTGAAGGAGCGCTTGGGCTCTGAAGGACCACTGGGGGTCAGCAAGAGTATTGGGACTCTGAATTGTGATATGAGACCAGCGCTTGGAGCACTGATTTTGAGGGAACAAACTATTGGGATTGGTACATGGCGTATCTGTCTAGAACATACCTAATGAATGCATTTACCTGAGACGGGAAAAGCTATCTATATTTGGCATGTCTAAAAATGCAATGAATGATGTATGCGTGCAATATAGGTATGTGAAATGGTAGGCATCCGATGGGATGAATGAAGCGGGGCAGATGATGTGAGTTGAAGTTTGATGGAACATGGAGGTTGACAACCAACGTATGTGAATGAATGTGATTGTGCAGATTAATGATGAATGTAATGGAATGAGCAATTTTTCTCCTTTTGTTTTTTGGCTTTTCTCTTTTTTCCTTTGGTATGAGTGTATGAAATGCAAAGTGTGAATGTGATGCAAATGTAATGTTTTGATGCAAATGCTATGGTGAATAAAGGAAACACATGAATGCGTAGCAAATGATATGATTGGTGATGTAGAAAGCTTTTGGCAACGATGAGACCGGCACTTGGCACGTCTATCGAAGCAAAAAAGTGTTACAGGTATGCAATGTGTGCAATGCGAAAGTAAATGGACTACAAAAGGCCCGTGAATGATGGATGTTGAAGTTGGTCGGAAACAGAAATTGATAAGCTATGTGTGCGAATGTAGATAACATGCGAATGCAAATGTACTACTGGCTGCATGATGGAATGATTTATGCTTTGGTGGGGGCAACGGGTGCAATGTGGATGATTTCTTTGCCCCTTTTTTGAATAAATGGATGAATGCGCACAGGTGATGCTTAAATGCAATAGTTGTGGTAGATGCATGACTTGTTGAAATACAATGTATGGTGCAATGATTTATGATATGGTATAATAGTAATGCATGCAAATGTGTTTTGTTTTGAGATGAGAAATGAGACTTTCAATGCGAGGGGTAGAGAGGTGAGTGCTCTGGAGTAATCATTCCTTGGAAAGAGGTTTGAATTCAGACATGGCAACCTCAAGGTTGTTATTCACAGACACTGATGTGCAGACTCGCTTATTTTGCTCTCCTATGATGGTGCCCCATGATGATTGATTTTTAGGTCCACAAAGTTAGCTGAGTGATTTTCCGACTTCACATTATTAACTTGTGTTCTCTATCTTTAAAGCATAAACATGTAGAGTAGTGCAAATACAGATGAATGAGTCAGTTGACTTGGTATGACAGATATGACACGTGAGGGGATGAAAGGTAGGTTTTTGCCAAAGTCATGAAAGGTGGAACTGCCCCGATTTAGACTACTGGTGAAGGTGAGTGCATAACTTGCCCCTGTCTAGTGGTGACAACATCCAGGGTTGTAGAGGAATAATGAATTGGAAATATCATGACTTTGGAATGAAGAGTGGCAACCAAGAAATTCTATCTCAACCCACGATGTTTGGTGTGGCCCTAATCTTGACGAGAGCAAGGTTGCCCCGACTCGAGTTTGCAAAAGGCTGTATTTAGCATGGTGGGTCGAGAAATTTTCTTGGTGTGGTCTCATGGATGTGAATATGACGAGGGGATGAGATGGGCGTAGGGCGAATTTGCCCGACTTTAGGTGGAGTGAAGGGTGACGGGATTGCCCCACTTTGGAATGATATTTCAAATGATTGCTTCTAGTGGGGTTGTGAAAGGTGACAGAGTTATGGTGATGGTTATGAACTGAGGGTGATATATGAATGGGGTGGGCAATGAATAAACCTCCCCAAAGTTGAGTGGAGTGAGAGGTGAAGGGAATGCCCCCTAGTACACACTCTTGGTTCTTTTTAAGAACAAACTCAAATGCAATGAAAGTTTTGACTTTTTAGTATGAGGAGGGGCTCCACTTGGTGACCACTAGACCTTGTTTTAATGCAACATGAATGCATCTTGGAGTGCAAGTCCTTCTTCCTTTTTACCAACTTTCTTTTTTGATTGTTTTTTTTTTGAGCAGCTTTCTTTTTTCTGCTTGTTTGTTTTTTTTCTTTTTGAGCAAACACGTCATAAATAGATAAACTTATTTGTCCTAAGATTACAACTTTGAGAAAACAGGAGCAACCGGTCATTGATCAGAATGGATTTTTGGAGCTGTGATGTGGCTAATGGTGGATGATTTATGAAGGGAGGAATAATTGGGCTCAAAGAAGTATTTGATGATTGATGGAATGGATGTGTGTTTTTTTTTAGTGGTATAATTTGGCTAGGTTAATGGTTTATGAAAGAATGAGTTATTAGGCTCAATGAGGTGTTTGAGGTTTTATTGAGATGAGAACCTCTTATGTGCCTCACGGTAAAATGAACCTGTTTCAGGGTTGGAACGTGGTCAAGGGTTTATGGAGGATAGGCCAAAGGAAGTGTTTGAGGGTTTATTTCAGACAATGATCTCTTATGCGTTTAATGGTATCAGCTCACCATTTCTACTACTTTTGCTTCTTTTTTAAGGATTTTTCCTTTTCAATCCTCTCTTTTTCCACTTTCTTCTCTTTTTTTTTTGGTGTGATTTTTCTTTCTCTTTCTTTTGAGCTAAGTGAGCTGATAAAGGTGATACACAATTTTTGATGTGAGATTGATCCTTGTCTAGGGTGATTGAGATATCCTGGGACTTTCTTGACTTAAGGTGGGCAGGAGGGGGAACTTCTGGATTTCGGATTTTCTTGAGGTTGTGGGGAGACGGCCAAACTTCATTTCAAATTCCGATTGCTTATTTTTCTCGTAAAACCTGACAACAATTTATCTATCTATATGTGTTTGCTCTTTTCTTTGCATTTTTTTTATGCCCTAATTTTTGCCTGGACCGCTCTTGGCGAGTTTTCAATCCACCGGGCGCTCCTTTTTGCCTAGGCTGCCCTTTGCGGGTTTTCAACCTAGCGAGCTTGTTCTTCTCATTTATCTCTTCTCTTTTTTTTTTTTTTGAAAGATTTGCACTAAAGGAAAATAATGCCGATAAAGAAAGTTAGTGATCACCGAATTTCCCCAGCATGGAGGACCAAGAGTGGTATTTCATTAGGGGGACCAACCAAAAATCCAACTATGCACTAATCTGGGGGATATGTACTTTATGGGTGGTCAGGGTGGGATTAGACTTGGGCAAGGGATGATGACAATGTAGGGACGCTAACTGACTCAAACAAAAATAAAGACACATGTTACACAGAAGTTACTACACGAATGCTTCGCAGAGAGTTAACATTAGTTAAAACGTGAAAGAAACATTTTTGTGGACCATTTCGGTCATTCATCATGGGGTGGGTGAGATGCAATACTTTGTTGAAAAATGTGAACAAACTGCTGTTTTGAAAAACCGAGTGCCTTGAAACACCTTGAGTTTGCAACTAAGTAAGACAAAACTTTTCCAAAGATGAATAAAAAGAACGTCTCACCTCTCATCACAATTTTTTTTTATGCTCATTTTTTTTATGCATGATGTAAATATGCAAATGAATGAGAATGCAAAATGGATAAATACGCATGGAATGAGAATGCGAATGAAATGAGAATGCAAATGAATAAATGTGAATGAAATGAGAATGCGAATGGATGAATGTGGATATATCGCGTCGGGGAATTATAAGCTTTTCATTTGAAGAGTACAGTACAAAATTTGATTTTGACTTTAGCATGCATGGCTTCTCTCCAAAATAAAGCTTTTAACTCTCTGGTGGTCATAAAAATTCATGCAACATGAGATATTTATTTGATTATTTCTGTAATGCAAAGAAAAAAAATGCATGTAGTATGTTTTCTAAAGACTTGTGGAAAATAACAATTTTTGATTTTTCTTGATTTTTTGATTTTTTTGATTTTTTTTTGATAAAAGACGGTATGCACTAATACTTGTTTGAATGCAAGTGCAATGCAACATGTATGATTTCCTGTTTATCTTAGTGCCAGGAATCACGGCGTACTATGTCTTGCCATAGGTTTAACGGTGGATTTTGATTATTTTTTCTTTGAAACACAACAAGGTTAGAATCAATAAGCGAAACAAAGCACATTCCATGTATTCAAACTTAAACAAATACCTCGGAGTGTACGTTTGTTTCACTTTTGATTCCACACCGTGCCTATGACAAGATATTACTTTGTGATTCCACACCATGCAATGATGCGTGCATGAGTTGCAGAAACTTATGTTTTATGTTATGCGGGGATGTATGCAAATGATGTAATGATGCAATGATGTCTTTTTTGTGTTTTTGCATGGAGTGGTATTTTGAATTTGCAACCTATATGCCACCTCACATAGGCATTTATTGAAAAGGGAAAAGCATATCCCTTTTTTTTTTGAAATTTTGAGGGCAAATTTTTTGACTAAACTGAATGCGACAATGCAGCACACAATTTGGAACGCCCTTGTGACTTAAAAGGGAAGAAACCTATGATCTAAGGCATTTTAGGGGTGATCTTTCCATGTAGCTCTATTCACTTCCTCACAAAGGTCACCAGAGCCACAGTCCCTTTCATGAAACTCCCCACAAATGCAGCAAACTGCTAGGTGTGAGGCATCATGAAAGAGCACAACTCTGGTTGAAACTTTCGCAAGTAGCCAAACGGACAAAGGTCCTGATGGGCCCTCACTACTCGAATCCACTCTCCTAAGTTTTCTGCAGACCTGGGTTATGGTCCCACTCAAAGCATGCAATCATAAGGGATAAGTGTAGTGTGTGTCAAGGGCATGTTCCTCAGCACTACCCCCACCTGAAATGAAAACCAGAGCAGTCCAGACAAAAGCAAGCAATAACAAGTTATCTACCCTAGGGTTTCATACCTGGAATATCTATAAACAAGGATATTGCTTACCTTAGGAAGAGGAGCCAAGAAGAGGGGATCATGGGGATTGGAAGAATGCATGGGCATAAACGATAAAAGAAAGGGAATAAGATGAGACAAGGAACAACATAGAAGAACACAAATGCATACGCCTACAACCAATGATAAGAAAGAAAGGCAAACAAGGTTTTAATCAAATCAACAATACATTAAACCACACATTTAAATTAGTTAGGCTTGACCCTCGTCTTTTAGAAAGTGTTCCCAGCAGAGTCGCCAGCTGTTGCACCCCGAAAAATCCCCGGTTTGGGTTTCTCAATGTACAACGTGCAAAATTTTTTGGAGCCGCCACCAATATTTTAATTTTAAGACCAAAACATTAAAAAAAAGTCTTTTGGACAAGGCGGATGGTCTTTTGAAAACTAGAGATATAGGTTCGGGGGTCGATTACGTGCGAGGAAGGTGTTAGCACCGCGCACGTCCTTTCTACCGAAAGGGAACCTCTGATTAAATGTGTGGTTTGAACGTTTGATTTGAAAAATACCTAGATTTGCCTATTTATTTCTTGTTTGAAGATGAATGAAAATTTTATTTTTGGCGAGGAAGGGGGAAAAAAAGGGTTTTTAGAAAAAGTGCTTGACGGGACATGGCCCGCTCCTACGTATCTCCCGGTGCGATGGAGAATTCAAAGCTACGTAGTTCTTGGTTCTTTTTGGAGAGTTTTTGTTTTTTATCTTTTTTAGTGAGTTTTTGAAATAGGACGAGCATTAGCAAATGATTAAACTAGCAGAGGCTATGATGAATCACTACTAAAACTCAAAAAAAGAGAGTTGTACCGCTAGTCAAACGAACAAAGGTTCTGATGGACTAATGATAACAACCCATTTTTATTATCTTTTTTGAAAGTGATTTTCGAAAGAGATTGATTTGCACGATGATCAAACTAGCAAAGGTTATGATGGATCATCGTTTATTTATTCTTATGAAAAAAGGACATTGCCACTAATAGCTAAACGAACAAAGGCTCTGATGAGCTACTAGCAACAATGGGTTTGAAAATGATTCTTTTTGTTTGTTTTATGAAAATGATTCTTTTTGTTTGTATGGTTGCGAAAAGGATTTTTATTCGTTGCGCTTGACGAGAACGTGACTCGCTCCTACGTATCCCAAATGGGAATCAAAGCGACGTAGTTCTAATGAAAATGTTTTTGAAGGGGGTTTGAAAGGGGAAGAGCTTTCATAACGATCAAGCAAGCAAAGGCTTTGAGTGATCATTACTAATAACCCTTAATGGCGTTCATGACAATCAAACAAGCCAAGGCTTTGAGTGATAGTCACTAGTAACTCGTACTAATTGGAATAGAGTTTGAGAGATTTTTGGAAAAAAGGGTGAAGGTATTATCAATGATTGATTACAAAAGTTCAAGCACATTCAATAATCACGAAATCATGCATATGTTGAACATTTAATCAAGACCAAACATGCCAACATGATCAAAAGACCCACTTATCAGGGATGCGAGGTAAAGTTCTCAAAGCAAGTGTGTGTGTGTGTAGGAGGGAGTGTATTTACCCTAATGACTCTATGCTACAACAGGCATGTAGACTTACGTCTTCATTAGGAGGTCATACACATGGATGGAATGGCATATTGAATCAAGACATTTAAAATGCATCAATAACAAGCAAGCAATTGATCATAGGCATAGAATGATTTTAATTAAACTAAAGAACATATGAGCAACGATTTCTCAATAACATGAACAAAAAGGGGCAATTGCATCAAGGCTAAGGTAAGCCTATCCTTTGCATTCATGACTAAGTGCCCAAAGTCTAGTAGCACAATCAAAGAGGAGGGAGCATCAAGGTTATGGGTAACCTATCCTTTGCAATACCCCATGGACCTTAAACCATAAACCTAACTATCTTTTATTCATTAAGAAGTTAAAAAGGGGGGGGGGGGGGTTGAATCATCTGAAACCATCTTCACCACTTAGAACATGATGCACTAGGCATAAGTGGGAATCATATGATTCATCATCAACAATGGATAATAATATACAAGGACAAGTAAGTAAACACTAAAGCTAAGTTGAATCACATAGGGCAGTTTTGGCACGGATCACAATAATTAAATAATAACAAATGTAAAGATAGAAATACCTCTAATGAAGGCAGATCCTACAACTTGAAGAATGCAACCCCAACTAACTCTTAGCGAAAGATCAACTCTAACGGACCAACGGAACGAATAGAGCAAAAATAAAGTGTAGAAGAGTTTTTTCTAAAATGTGAGAGATTTCGAAAAATGTGTGTTTTTCTCTGATCTCGTGAAATGTCCCCCTCCCTGAAATGAAAAATGAGCGTCCTATTTATAGGAAAACCAAAGTGATTTATTTTAGGAAACTAGGTAATCGATTAGTTGCTCAAATCACTTGAGATGGATAATCGATTATTGGCTCAATTGTTTTCAGGTAGATAATCGATTAGGAGTCTGAATTAATCGATTAGGTACTTTCCAAAAATGTTGATAATCGATTATGATGTTTAGTTATAAAAGAGGATAATCGATTATGCTCCTGAACACTTTTCAGGAGGATAATCGATTATAGGCTTGAAGAAATGAAGTGTGTAATCGATTAGGCACTTTCCAAAATCATAGAAACTTTCCAAAAATAGGTGATAATCGATTATCTACTCTGAAATAACAATGAGCATAATCGATTATCCACTCTGAAACAATTCAGGAGGATAATCGATTATAATCTTGGAGAAATGAAGTGTGCAATCGATTAGTGGCTTCCTAAAAGATAAGAATCGATTATTGCCTTATAGGGAAAAGGAAGGAAATCGATTAGCTTGAATTTAGGATATGTTGAAATCGATTTTTTTGCTTGAATATACTAGGGAGGGAATCGATTTCTCCTAATTTTTGGAAGCAATGTGAATCAAATATAGTCTTTGTAAAATCGATTTTATGCTTCTAAAAAATATTTTCACAAGTTTTGTGCTTGTCCTATTTAATCTTGCATGCATGAGGTTTTTTTAAAAAATATTTTCATGCAAAATTATTTTTATAAATCGCTTTGTGAAAAATGATCAAAATCCCCTTTTTGACCCTAAAACCCTAATTTCCCAAAAAGTGCATTCTAACCCTAAAAATGATTTCAAAAACTTTGGAATGGTTTTTAGGACCCAAAATGCAATGCATAATTTATTTTTTATATTTTGTGTGGAAAATTAGGGTTTTGACCTAAGCCGGACAAAATTGGGGTATGAGAGCTGCTTGCTAAACTTGTATCCTTAACATCAGTCCCACCGGGAACAGGTTTAACAGAGGCGCCTCCTTGGCTCTTCGCAATCCACACTTGAGACGTGACTTGCACCTTCTTTAGCCCCTTCACACTATAGGCATTTACTTGTTTTTTTTATGCAACCCCACACCCTCCCTCTCAAACCTTGGTTGATTGACAAACAACTTCAACATTTTCAAGGAAAATGTTATCAAGCTTAACAGCAAAGCGACTTGGTTCTCTGACATGTTGGAACCGGACAAAACCAAACCTCCTACCAGTCTTGTCCCTTCTCGGAGGAAGAAAAACCTCCTGAGCCTCCCCATAGGTTTTGAAAACAACAAGAAGGTCTTTGGCCCAATAATGCTCCGGGAAATTAGAGATGAAAATAGAGGTCAAAGCCCCATCTTTTCGTGCTTTGGAAGCGATAGCTAGATCTGTCTTCATAATCTTCTGATAAGCTCTACTTAGGACGCCTCTTCTACGACCAGAGACAACTTGCCATTCGTCCTCACCATCTAACTTCCCTTCCCTACTGAAGAGACGCCGATTAACCCCTTTTCTCTTGTCTAAATCTCTCCTTCGAAGACTGACATCCCTCCATCTACGAGGCCTCTCTTGACGTCCTCGCACGGAACTATAAGCACTCGAACCCCCTCTACCATAAACAACTCCAACTTCACGCCCTACCCTCCTCCCTCTTTCCCCCTTGCTCCATTGCATCCTCCCGCGAGCACATTCCCTCCCCCACCACCTTCCCTCCCCATCCTCCTTTAACCAACTCTCTCCCTCTCTCCCAAACTCTCTCTCTCATCGCACAATCAACATAAAATAGTAAAGAATAACACAACCAGCGTAATGAAAAACAATACGTAAAAAAGATAAAAGTGAAACAATACTTTTTTTATTTTGATAAAAGTGATAATGGGTCGTTGGCTATGAAGTTACGGTGGTAGTGGCAATAGGTTGCGGCGGCGATTAGGTTAGTATGGTGGTGGCGGCGAAAAGGTTAGGGTAGACGTTGACTGTTCGTGGTATAGAGTGATGGTGGCGGCGATTAGGTTTGGTTAGTGGTGGTGGCGATTAGGTTTGGTTGGTGGAGAAATTTGTCATGAAGTGCAAGGGTACTAAACAAGAGATCATAAAACTTTGCAGCCTTTTTTTGAGATGGAGAAATTTGGAGGTGCATAACTCCTACACTCATCATAGTCCAACTCCCCCATTAGGTGCATAATGGTTCTTGGGCTAGAATGAGATTGCCACATTAAATTTAGCCTTTGATTTAGTTTCCACTGATATGAAATGGGATAAGATAATTGATACAAAGGTTCATTATGCAATGTGAAATATTCTATTTGGTTGGTGGAGAATAGCGTTCTATGAAATGCATCATCTCATTCTCATGCACTCTTTCGTGAATGAAATGATGTAATACATTACAAAGTTGTAGTTATTCATATTCCTCACACTTTAGAAGCGCTTGGAGACTAACCTTGGTGTGTTCTTATTCTCACCACTCAAAAGTAGAGCTGTCAATTTGGCCCAGCCCACACTTTTAAATTTTTTAGTGGGTTAGGGCCAGGGCTTTGTGGGCTGGCCCCCAAATTTTATTCTTATTCTTTTCCCACTATTTACACCTCCACTTTCATTCTTTCACCCCCTTTCTCTTCTCCCTCCCTCTCACCACAACCACCACCACCACCATCTCCCACTCACCACCACCGCCTTCTTTTCCCTCTCACCACCACCACCTCCTTATCCCTCTCACCACCACCACCCCCACCTCTGTTCCCACAATTTATGCTTCTATCCTCTTCTCCCTCACTCCCACCACCATCACCATCTTCCACTCACCACCACCACCACCTCCTTTTCCCTCTCACCACCACAGTCAACCACCATCACCTCCTTTTTCCTCTCACCACCACCACCAACACCTATTTTCCCACTATTTACAACTCCACTTTCATTCTTTCACCCTCTTCATCTTCTCCTTCACTCTCACCACAACCACCACCACCATCACCATCACCATCTTCCACTCACCACCGCCTCCTTTTCTCTCTCACCACCACCACCTCCTTTTTCCTCTCACCACCACCACCACCACCACCACCTATTTTCCTACTATTTACACCTCCACTTTCATTCTTTCACCCCCCTTCCTCTTCTCCCTCACTCACCACCACCTCCTTCTCCCTCTCACCACAACCACCACCACCATCACTATCTCACACTCACCACCACCACTTTTTCAGTTTTTTTAAAAAGGCCCATGGGCTGAACTAGGCCATCAAAGTTGAGTTGGTCATTTTTTGCGAAATAAATATTCAGGGCCTATGGGCTGGGTTGGTCCCACATGGGCTTTAAGGTCTTGGGGCCTATGTGGGCCTTAAGATGGTGGGCTTTTGGGCCCATGGGCTTTTTGGCCCATGGCCCACGTGGGCCTAGGGTGGGCTGGCCCACGTGGGCCAAATTGACAGCTCTACTCAAAAGCGATCGATATCGGTGCAATGGAAGCTGAGTGATGGGAATTGATTTTATTTCGGCACTTTCTGCTGATATTTTTCTGTTGCATCTGATTAGACCAAGAGAGCACACTACTGCAAAAATGTCATTTAACATCGGTTAAAAGAGGCATTTCATATCGGTTACTGAACCGATGTAGAAAAAGCCGATATAAAAAAGGCACTTTTAACATCGGTTGCGGAACCGATGCGAAAAGTGTTTTTAATATCGATTTCCCGTAGAACCATTATCAAAAGTCAGTTTTTTATCAAATATAATCGTATTTTTGACATCGGGTTTTATGTGAACCAGTAACAAATACTACCAAACCGGTTAATAACTTCCTTCACCGATTCAAAGTGAGAGTATACTAGGGTTTTTTTGGTTCGGCCATAGTAGCAGCGCTATGGTGGAGCAGTGAGACAATGTCAAATAGAGAAGCGGTTCTAGTATCCCTAATCAAAATAGATAACCAACACAGGAGGGTTTAAAAGAAGGATGCAAAAATGGGAAACCCAAAAATCAGAGAAGGGAACTTGGCAACCACAGTGTCGCAAGGGTGTGGCGGTAGCGGTTTGGTTGCAGTTGCATAGTGGTGACAGCAATGCGGCGTCGTGGTTGTAGCGGCATGGTGGTGCTCCAGTGACGGCTCACAGCGAGGGGTTGCATTTTTGGAGGGTTTGTGGAGCGAGAGGAGAGATTTTGCGTTTCTAGAAGGAGAGGAAAACTAAAGCTCGAGGGTTTGCATTTTGTTTTTTAAGTGTGGGCGCCTAGTGAAGTATTTTCAACATCGGATAAATTTGGAACCGATGTTAAAGAAGTATTTTCAAAATCGGCTAAAGTTGGAACCGATGTTAATTGTGCAAATTAGCAGTCAAAATTGTGTTTCTATATCGGTTAGAATAACGACCGATGTCAAAAATGTAATCAAAATTTCAAAATTGTCACCGCCTCTCTTTTAACGTCGGCTACGTTTTAACCGATATGAATTCTTGTTATAAAATGTGTTTTTTCCACTAGTGCACTTGCTGCCCTTTGGAGTATCTAGGAATTCAAGCGGTAGAATTTATTTTCTAGCATTATATCATCCTTGGGCAACGTCTTTTTTAGAGGTCTTGGCTAATTACCTATCCCGGAGTGGGCCTGTTTTATTGATTTGCGATAGGAGTCTTGCAGCATTCCTTTTCTTACAACTCTACTGATGTTAGCTAGTTTCCCCATTAGCCTTTTGATCTTTTTTAGTTCTTTGTTTTGTATCTGTTGGCTCGGATGCAATTTAATACTTGTAATCTCGTGTTCTCTCTCCTCTTGTGCAGAGCTTTTAGAACTTTGGTGTATCTTTCTTCTAGCTTTTGTAGCAAATGATAGCGTGTCTCCTACAACTCTTCATAGAAGGTGGGTGGAGTGGTTTTACAGTGATGCTCAAACTAGATTTTTTTTCAATAGATATTTGCTTATCGAAAAACAAAAAGACCGAGGCATGGCTAACAAGTAGAGGATACATTTCAAGAGAGGAGCCTGGAGATTCTCATGAAAGTTGGCAGGAGACTGAGTTGCTACTCTTTATAGGTTCCAAATACTCTCATGGTATAGATGTCTTTTTTTTTTATTTTTTATAAATCGAGTATCCTCTGCGCATAACTGCAAACACTAATGCCTCGAGCCGGGTAGGACCATAATGGGCGGTAAAGCTCTCCCCAAGAGATTTAACACTACTGCATGCCCAAGGATGGATTCGAATCCAGGACCTTGGTTAAGCTAGAAGAGACCCCTACCATCTCAAGTTCGTCGGTAGAAGTCTCTAATTAAGCTAAAAGTTAAGTAAAACATATATAATGAAATATAAGAAAATCTTATTTTTATAGCAAAAATATAGAAATATTGTATAATGTAATAGCAAAAGTTTCAATATCGTCAAAAACCGAAATCAAATTTTTTATAAAGTTTTGAGTACCACCGAAGACAAATCTATTTACTATATATATATATATATATATATATATATATATATATATATATATATATATTAATACTTATTAATATTCACAACCTTAAGTAGTATTAATATTAATATTAATATTTATTTACAACAGGATTTGAACTCACGCATTCTGAGATACGATGTCATTTTTACCAAGGGTTTGAATAGTATTTATGTAACACTCTGATATTTCGAACTTAGAAGAAATACCGGAATATTCAAATTTAGCATACATCAGAGTGTTAATTCTAAATCAAGACATTGAACATAACTAAACATTGATGACAACTCATCTAATTATCCCTTTAAACCACCATGAGTTTAAAATGGGTTACTCAACAACTATGAACCAAAGGTTCAAAGTCATTATCCATCTATTGTTCAATATTTCAACTAGAATTACATAAATGATACACAACTTTAATACACAGTTCAAGTCATGATATCTAAAGTACACAATAAACCTAGGGAACTAAGCAAAGTAAATATCGGATCTCCAAGATCCCTCAAATCTGTGACTCATATCAGCTGCTATTTGTTCTTCTTGTCCTTTGCTTTTCCCTATTTATCTGTAAACACCACAAACATAAATAGTGAGATAATAATCTCAGTGAGCTCTTTCGTGACCCCTGACAACTCTACTCGTGGTGTTTTATTTAATATTTCATTCGGATCCCAAATTCCGATTAATGGCATACCCAAATGCCTCATGTGGATACCAAATCATTTGGGAAGGTTAGATGTTCGGACCCCAAAATCTGATTCATGGCATACCAAATGCCTCATGTGGATACCAAATCCTTTGCGGAGGGGTGGATACCAAATCCTTTTTATCATTTTATTCGGACCCCAAAATCCGATTCATAGCATACTAAATGCCCCATGAAAGTTGGAAGGAGACTAAGTTACTACTCTTTATAGGTTCCAAATACTCTCATGGTATAGATATCTTTGTTTTTTGTTTTTTATAAATCGAGTATCATCTGCGCATAACTGCAAACACTAATGCCTCGAGCCGGGTAGGACCATAATAGGCGGTAAAGCTCTCCCCAAGAGATTTAACACTACTGCATGCCCAAGGATGGATTCGAATCCAGGACTTTGGTTAAGCTGGAAGAGACCCCTACAATCTCAAGTTCGTCGGTAGATGTCTCTAATTAAGCTAAAAGTTAAGTAAAACATATATAATGAAATATAAGAAAATCTTATTTTTATAGCAAAAATATAGAAATATTGTATAATGTAAAGTTTCAATATCGTGAAAAACCGAAATCAAATTTTTTATACCTAGACCATACGGAAACCAAGCTACTTACCAAAGTTTTGAATACCACCGAAGACAAATCTATTCACTATATATATATATATATACTTATTAATACTTACTAATATTAACAACTTTAAGTAGTACTAATATTAATACTAAATATTTATATACAATTAAGATTTTTTTATGCCGTTAAAAAATAGAGCCCCGAATGGTCGCGCGTCTTGCTTGTGCTCAAGGACAAAACTATCTACCCACCCTATTTTGACGATCATAGTTTTTTTTTTGGTTCAAGAGGCTGGCACAATAGCGACTTATAGGGGAAATGGGGAATGAGAGTGTCGAATATCTGGTTCGAACTTGGGAGCAGCTGAAAGATGTCCCTAGCTCCGACCAACTGAGCTACACCACTGGGACGGCGATCATGGTTTTAGTTTAGCCCTCCACTACACCTTGTCCATTAATTGACATAATTTATTTTATAAAAACATATTTAGAAGAGTTTGGTCTACCGGGAGAACTTACAACAGGATTTGAACTCACGCATTCTGATATACGATCTCATTTTTACCAAGGGTTTGAACAGTATTTTTGTAACACGCTGATATTTCGAACTTAGAAGAAATACCAGAATATTCAAATTTAGCATACATCAGAGTGTTAATTCTAAATCAAGACATTGAACATAACTAAACTTTGATGACAACTCATCTAATTATCCCTTTAAACCACCATGAGTTCAAAACGGGTTACTCAACAACTATGAACCAAAGGTTAAAAGTCATTATCCATCTATTGTTCAATATCTCAACTAGAATTACATAAATGATACACAATTTTATTACACAGTTCAGGTCATGATATCGAAAGTACATAATAAACCTAGGGAACTAAGCAAAGTAATTATCGGATCTCCAAGATCCCTAAAATCTCTGTGACTCTTATCAGCTGCTACTTGTTCTTCTTGTCCTTTGCTATTCCCTATTTATCTGTAAACACCACAAACATAAACTGTGAGATAATAATCTCAGTGAGCTCTTTCGTTACCCCTCACAACTCTACCCGCGGTGTTTTATTTAATATTTCATTCGGATCCCAAATTCCGATTAATGGCATACCGAATGCCTCATGTGGATACCAAATCATTTGGGAAGGTTAGATGTTCGGACCCCAAAATTTGATTCATGGGATACCAAATGCCTCATGTGGATACCAAATCCACTACAAGAAAATCGACGATTTCCGACGGCAATTTTCGTCGCAAATGCACTGATTTTCGTCGCAAATTGACGTTTCCGACGAACTTTCCGACGGACAAAAATTCGTCGCAAAATCGCTCGTCGCAAATAGTTTCCGACGGATTTTTTCGTCGCAAATGTCTCTGTCGCAAAGTCCTCGGAAATCCGTCACAAATTTCCGTCGCAAAGTCGTCGCAAATCCGTCGGAAATTTTAAAAATAAAAATAAAAATAAACTTAAATCATACATCCAAAATACTATTTAATACTGATATCTATATTGTTTCATCAACTTCAACTCCTCAAATACAACAATCTATACCTCATTATTCAGATTCAGATATTTAAAGAATTACAAGAGGAATGTATCTCTAAAGAATAATCCTGAAATTTCATATTCTGCACAACTAGAGGCTATACTATGAATAGCAAGAAAAATCAGCAACTGTTATCATGACCATTCAATTATAGGAATGTATCACATTAAAGGTAACTTAATCATTTCTTTCATTATGCACATTTCTGGCAATCCTATGATTTGAGAACAAGTTTCTTACACACCCAATCAATTTGCTAATATTCATGCCTAACTACAATTACTCTCTCCTACATATATCATTTGCTAACAAACCCAATTAATTTCCTAGAAGGTTGAAGTGAGGGTAGCTCGTCTTGATTTCTTCAATATCTTCCCATGAATCTTCAGCTAATTGTAAGTTATTCCACTGCACCAGTACCTGCAAAACTGGTTCACCATTTTTCACAATAGTCTATTAGCTAAGTTATTCCACTACCTGCAAGTGACATTACCTTATCACATCAACAAAAAGAAAACCTATTTTTACCTCCTTAAAAGAATGAACCAGTTGGGGAAACTCAAAAGTAATAGCTAAGATCTAAATATTAACCCACCTCTCCACAATGAGCCTTGTCATCACACTTGCTGGTGGCATAGTTTTTGGCTTTCCATCTCCAATTTTATCACCTTCATGTTGATTCATTTCTCTTTCCATTCCTCTATTTCCAAAACTAAATTCATCTTTCTCCATATACTCCTCTTGATTATCTCTATGACCCTCCACTAATCATCAAACAAAAAACCACATAAGAACAACACAAAAGATAAAATATAAAAAAAAACATCAGAAACCGTTCGATTAAGATCAGACGGTTCAGATTTCAATTTGAAATTTAATATTAAGCAGAAAACTGGCCTATGTTCTTCTTTAAATTGTGTGCCTGGTTACCATTCAGGAATTGCCATGGTGTTAGATTAAATGACTAAAACATTCATGAACAACAAATGGAACTAAGGAAGTCAGCAAATATATAACAAACTCGAGAACAACACCTTTGTTCTCTTCCCAAACAGTATGTTGTGAAGCATGTGCAGGTTGTCATCAGGTTTTCTCTTTGACAACTTGAAAGCCACTGAAACAGTTTATACATAAATAATTTGATTGGGCAAAACACAAAATAAAGATCAAAATAAAGTCTAGACAATTGATATGTATAAAAAAGACCAGCAAACTTTTGGTAGTGTAGCATTTTTGGGGAATATCAAATAGCAGTAGAGAACTTGGGGAATATCAAACAACTGAAAAACAAAAAGTAGCAAGTTTGATCAGCATTCTCGAATTGGCTAAAGATGGATTGTACGCCAAAAAATATACACACTTACTACATTCCTAAGCATGGCATATTCATCTATATGAGCTATCCAATTTTTCAATTGTAACAGCAAAGAAAGAACAGAACAGAACTCAACACAAAAAGAGACCTAAACTACAAAATTACCTTGTTTTCACTATGTGCATTTGCTTGTGAGATAGGTCTTGCTACTGTTATTGTATCTTGACCAGCTGATGTTGGAGAAGCCACTGTGTCCTCAGTACGTTGGTACTTCCTTTTATGAGGCTTGTAACCATTTGGCATGAAGCAATACTCAGCACTAAAACAAAAAATATCAAATTCAAATAACCGTTGGCAGTAGAAAGAAAACTAATACAGGTTAAGGCATAAAGCAGATAGGATAGAACAACAAGTCGTCCAGTCAAAGCCTCTGAAGATGCATTTAGTAGCCATACCATCATACGGAATATGAAACCATCATATGGAATATGAATATTTCAGATTAACAGCTTCTCAATAGCATCCTACATACCAGCAATCAAACATTCAGAATGCATGTTTAATTATTAACGAAACATAAGACAACAAATAGCAAAGTTGCCATTTAGCAGCTGCAAGCAAATCATGAAACAGTCCATACCTTTAGTTGCTGGATTTGGGATTTCAATTGACTTCCTTCATTAGAGGTCACAGAGCAAGCAATCACTGGCCGAGTGACACCACATGCACGCCCAAGTGCTTGTTTTGATGTTACAAACACGTAGGGAACATTCTGAAAATGTAAAACAGATGAAATACACGATTAATATTATAAATTGCATAATGGTGATTGACAAAAACCAGGGAAATATTAAATTCAAATGCATCATAGGTTGAATGGTTGAGGATTGAGATAAAAAACCTTGTATTTTACAATTTGAAACACACACACACAAGAACGATTTTTCCAGCCATCTAAATTTCCAGCCCAGAGCACACATAATATGTTATTAACCAGTCCAGCCATCTCTTATACTCTAATTTTGCTTGTAGGTGGGTCATTAACAATATGTTGAGACCAAGTGAAATCATCGAGAAACATCGGTCATTAAAGAGCATAGACCTAATTTCACAGAAGATCAAATTTATACCCCTGTTTAGGGTTTGAGTGGCTACATAGCAATTTGCCAGAGTATATATGATTATATTATTAGTTAATTAAAAAGAAAACTTGCCAAAAGCCGTAACACAACCCAAAACACCGAAATTAAATTGCTTGGGAGGACAAATCAAAGAATCTACAGAGAACTACCTGTAGTAGGATATAGATATGGTAAACAATCTATTTCATCTTTGATACCAACAGGAACTCTATCCAGCACAGAAATAGGTTCTCCTACAAAAACAACATTCACCAAATCAGTAAACCACCAAAGGTTGTCCATAAAACTCCACCCATTTTCCGAATACTCAGCAAGAGTTTTTGTTTCACCAGGCTTGATAAGTCCAACAACCTCCTTTCCAGGGTATTCTACATTCTCCGCATCTTTTAAATCCCTGAAATGTAATCAAAGATAGGAAAGACTGTCATTGAGCTCCATGACTAGTGGCGGTAATTTTGCATATAGAAGTGATACATCTTTGTTCTCTGATTAATTTCTAAGGCAACCATATGGAAAAGCTTCCTTTAAGCAGATAATTCAGCTCAACATAATAGTTATGCCTAAATCTCAAAAACACAGAAAGAGAAACACAGAACCCTAGTATAGTTCTCAACAAACATGTTTGCATTTGTAAGAAAAATGAGTTGTAAAATGATTCTAGTCAAGATTAAACTTCTATTGTATCAGAGTTTTCTCAAATATGGCAAAGTGGAAAGCATAACATATATGCTTAATTTATCTTAATGTTGTTTCAAATCACCAATATATATATATATATGATGCTGCTTATTGTTGACTCCCAATCATATGATGTAAGTTAGGCATTTTTAGGACCAATTGTGCAGGGTTTTCAGTGTATCACAGTCATTATCTGAGATTTAGTTCAGTTTTAGATAATTGTAGTAGGAAGTTCAATTGTAAGTAATTCTTTCACTTTTGGAGCTAAATGGGACTTGAAGACCTCTTAATTGGTTGTGGCATCTTTCGGCGAACCAGACACTTGCCCCGAAATGCAGCGATCTGGAGGAATTTTGCGAGTCAGAACTTTCTGTTGATTTTCGCGTCGCGACCAGGAGGGTTCGCGACGCGATCTGGAGGAATTTTACAAGCCAGAACTTTCCGTTGTTTTTCGCGTCGCGACCAGGAGGGTTCGCGACGCGACCTGGAGCAGTTCTGCGAGGCCTGAAGTTTCTGTCTTTTGTCGCGATGCGACGGACACGGGCCGCGTCGCGATGGTGCGTGAAAATTAGGGTTTTTAAAGCAGTTTCAGGAATTTTTCAAGGGACTTCGTTTTGGGATTTGGAGCCACACTTTGGAGCAGCTGGAGGGTGCAATTTTGGGGCCTTCTCACCACTTGGGAACAAGGGATTGAAGGTTCTAATGTCTTCCTTTATGTTTGTATTCTATTTTATGTTGGTTTCCACTCTTAGGATGATTTGTAACTAATTGCTTAGATTAGGGAGAGATGAATCTCCCAACCCTATCATGTGAACCATTGCTCTAGTCAATTCAGTTGTTATTCGATTTGCTTGTCTAATTACCTATGTTCTTAATGCTTTTCAATTACATATGATAATTGCGATGATCTAGGCTAGTGATTGCATAGGGATATGAATTAGTAGCTGGAAATTGGGTATTTAGGTCACATGCTAGTAATCATCATAGGAATATGTGGTAGCTTATGTGAATTCATTAAAATTCTTAATCTTAATGCGTTACCCTCTGGCACGACTCACCTAAGGAATTAGGGTAACTCTTAGGTAATAGGGGTCTTGAGACAAGGAATTGCCCTTGTCCTGAATTAGTGAATTGAATCTAGAAATTGAATAATTAACTTGAATTGGCTAAGGTTCATGTGATAGGTGAGGTGAGAGGATTCGATCCCTAGTCGTTTTTCTCGCATTATTAATTCACGTTTGTGTACTGTTACCAATTACTCAATTTACCAAATCTCTACAATCTACGAATTTACAACTTTGCTATTGTTGTCAACGCGCAATCCCTGTGGAATCGACCGGTTCTTACCGATATTTTATTACTTGCGACGACATTTGGTACACTTGCCAAAGTCTTAACAAGTTTTTGGCGCCGTTGCCGGGGATTGTTGACTTTGTTGTCGACAAGGCAAACGAGTTGATTCTAGATTCTTAGTTTTTTATTGTGTTTTTGTTACTTAATTTTGCTACTTGTTGGTTCCTTGAATTTGTTGACGTTTGCTTCAGTGTTTCAGAGATTTGTGCATGCGGAGCAAGGGTCCACAAGAACTCTTGTTTGACCTGGAAATTGAAAAACTAGCAAAGGCAAATCGAAGAAAAGCTAAGCTCGCCAAGCAGCAAGCAAGGGAATTGTCACAGGTACAATCAACCTCTACCTCGGTACCGGAAGAATTTTCGAGTGAGGAGGAAGAGATGGCCGATCCTCCACCTCCACCCCGACGTACTCTAGGTGACTTTGGGCAAAGAAATCAAGGTGCCCAAGCATTAGCATTTCAACCAGTGGGCGTGGCCCAGTTTGATATCAAATCCTCTGTGCTCACAGCTTTGAAATCAGAGCAATTCTCTGGGTCGGATGCCGAGGATCCTAATCAGCACTTGTTCCAATTCTACGAGATATGTGGGACTACACACCCTGAGGGAGTAACCGATAGTGCAAAGAAAGTCCGGCTGTTCCCTTTCACTCTCACAGGGAGAGCCAAGGATTGGTTGAACACTCTCCCAGGAACAATCAACACTTGGAATGACCTTGAGAACAAGTTCCTGGAGAGGTTCTTCCCAATCTCTAAATTCATAAGGAAAAGAGCTGATATCTCCAATTTTACACAGGGAGAGTCCGAATCGTTGTATGATTCTTGGGAACGATTCAAACTGCTACTCAAGAAATGTCCTGGCCATGGCATAGAAGATTTCCTCCAATTACAGACCTTTTGCCATGGGCTGAGACCACAAACAAGAATGATGTTGGACGCCTCAGCTGGAGGGTCCCTAGGTACCAAAACTTGGGAAGAAGCCAAGCAGTTGGTTGAAGACATGGCTTCCAATGAGTACAGGATCCAAAATGATAGGGGGGCTGACAAAAAGAAAGGTGTGCTGGAGCTTGGTTCAAACAGCGCGGTGTTAGCCCAACAGAAACTAATGACCATGCAAATCGAGGCTCTCACTAAGCAATTAGCGGCAGCATGTGAAGTAGGTTCCAAAGCTCCGGCAACAGTACAAGCAGTGCAAGCAGGTGGATGCAGTTATTGTGGTAGGGAATCCCACGAAGGTGATTGTGCAGCTTATGGAGAAGCATTGGAACAGGCCAACTATATGGGAAACTTCCAAAGACAAGGCGGGAATCCATTTTCTAACACCTATAATCCAGGGTGGAAGAATCATCCCAATTTTTCTTGGAAGAATAACAATGAAGGCACGAGTTCCAACCAACAACAGTCTCAGGCACCTGCCAATCAACAGCAGAAACCACCTTCTCGGTTAGAGGATGCATTGACACAGTTTATGCAGATGACCAAAAATACCTTCCAAGCTCATGAGCAGGTAATGAAAAACATGGAGAAAAACAATGAAGCATCAATGAAAAATTTGGAGGTACAGATTGGTCAATTATCGAAGCAACTTGCGGAGACATCCAAAAGCGGTTTCCCTGCCAACACTGTGGACAACCCGAGGAAGGAGAATTGCAATGCCATCCCTCTGAGAAGTGGAAGGGAGTTGGAACCGTCTGAAGTAACCAAGCCCCCGGAAAAGAACACAAATGAAAAGAGTGAGGGAGCGGGGGAAGACAACCCTCAAATGGAACCCCAAGAAACCCCATCGTACATGAAACTGCCCTATCCTCAGGTAAGTAAGAAAAATCAGAAGGATGAGCAGTTCTCCAAGTTCATGGAGGTGTTCAGAAGCCTCCAGATCAATATACCTTTTGCTGATGCCCTGGAAAAGATGCCGGTCTATGCGAAGTTTATGAAACAGCTATTGACCAAAAAGAAAAAGTTAAGGGAGAATGAAACGGTGGCGTTAACAGAGGAGTGCAGTGCTATCATTCAAAACAAAATACCTCCTAAGCTGAAGGATCCAGGAAGCTTCACCATTCCCTGTGAAATTGGTGATGTGACTATAGATAAGGCCCTCTGTGACTTGGGGGCAAGCATAAACCTAATGCCCTTGGGAATGTGGAAAAAGCTTGGGGGAGGTGAAGTCAAATCGACCCACATGACTTTGCAACTGGCTGATAGGTCAATAAGGTATCCGTATGGTATTGTGGAGGATGTCCTGGTAAAGGTGGGAAAATTCCTCTTCCCGGTAGATTTTGTGATTCTGCAGTTGGATGGTGACACTGAGGTCAAGAGTTCAATGGATGGGGAAAATGACATCCCTTTAATTTTGGGAAGACCTTTCCTAGCCACCAGTAGAGCTGTCATAGATGTGGCAGGCGGGACTGTGAAGCTGAGAGTGCAAGATGAAGAGGTGACCCTAAAAGTGATCAAGGCAGCAAGAAAGGATGAGAAACAGGAAGGGTGCTATAGTGTTGAGGAACCCCAGATAAAAGCCAAAAACAGAAGGCACATTCACTCGCCACCAGACAAGTCACCTAGCGAGTGGGTTGATTTAAAGGAAGTGGTGGGTGAGCCTAGTTGGAAATTCAATGGAGAAAAACTGGAAGGAGCTGTGAATGGGGGACTTGAAGAGCAAAAGGCTCCACCGAGGCCAATGTGAGATATCTTCTGAACCGTCAAGCTAGTGACGTTAAAGAAGCGCTGAGTGGGAGGCAACCCACTGAGGTACCAAGTCTTTAATCCAATTTCAATTCCAGTCGTTAATTTACTTTATTTTGCTGTTAGCCTTTGGCATGAGAAGAAAATTTTTGTGTTCGGTCAAGTTCATGTTGCGAAAGGGAAGTAATTTCAAAGAAAAAGTTTCTGCCATTCCTCGCGTCGCGAACCTGTTCTGTCGCGTCGCGATTGGTTGAAAATTCACCAAGGAAAATGTTTCTGCCATTTCTCGCGTCGCGAAGAGAGGCGTGTCGCGTCGCGATGCTTTAAAATTTTGGAAGCTGTAACGGTTCTGTGTAATCTCGTGACGCGAGGCACACGGGCCGCGTCGCGATGGGACCCTTTTTAGTGTAAAACTGATCAGTCCGAACACAAATTCAAAAAGCTTTTCAACTTCTCTATTTTCCCTCTTTGGTGCTCACTACGAATTCCCCACCCCATTACGGTATTTGATCACATTTGATTGTAAATTCTTGCTACATTGCACGAGTTCATCACCATCAACATCTCCAGGTATCAATCTTAACCTTATTCTTTAATTAGAGTATAAATTTTGAGTGTTTTTGATGGTTGTTGGGGTGATTTTTGGGTAGGAAGTGTGAGGATTCGAAGTCAAATTAGAAGAGTAGGATTGTTCCCTATGATATGTTGTTGCATGATTGTTGCTTATTGCTAATGTGGGAGAGAGAATGATTAAATTTGGGGTAGAAATTAAGTGGATTTTGGGCGTACACAAGGTGTTCGATAAAATGCTGGAATGAAATTTTTTGTGTAGCCAAGCTGTTTGTGAAAATGTCACAGTGAATTCTGTTTTGGTTGCTAGCCAGTGCTTTAATTTCGTCAATGATCATTGAACCTTAGGGTAGTTGATTAGTGCTGAGAAGATGTTATTGTCTGTTTTTGTTGGATTCTCTGCTGTGAGTGGGGCCCACACCAGGGACCCACCGAGAACTAACGATTGGTGCTGGATTCTTTTTGTTTTAAATTCTACAGGACATTACAGGTAAGCAGAAATTATGAAGAAAAGCAAAGCAGGCACCTCCAAGAAAAGGCGAGGGGAACCAGCAGTTGAGGTTGACAGATTCAGGTCCCCCGTACATGAGGAGAGGTACCACCAAGTGGTCAAGGGGAAAAAGATAAATCCAGAAAGGGCCTTCAACCTCAGTACGGGGGAATTCCCCATCATTACTTCCACTCTCCGGGAATTGGGTTGGATCTCGCTCAACTCAATGATCAAACAAGCTAACCAAAGCCTGGTGAGAGAATTCTATGCAAATGCTTATGGGGATGAAGACAATAGAGTTTCGGTGGTTAGGGGAAGAGAGGTGTCCTACTCTCCTGATACCATCAACAGTCTCCTCGGGCTACCCACTACTGCTAATTGTGCTATGATGGATGCCTGGGACAACAAAGGGGCGCACGATTATGAGGGTTTGCTGAGGGAGTTGTGTCGTCAAGGAGCAACATGGGACAGACATCTTATCGGTCCGATTGGTCAAGACTTTCCCCGCCGCTTTTGCAATATGGCTCTGAAGGCAATTCCTAAGGCCTGGAACAATTTCTTCAATCAGACTATCATTTCATGCTCCAACTCCACTGATGTAAAGACAAAGGTAGCCATGGGACTACAAGCTATCCTGAGAGGACAGAGGGTCAATCTGGGGAGAGCCATTTCAGCAAGCATTGCAGAGATTGCCAGATGTTTTAGAGCTCGATTGGGGCACTGTTCTATCATCCATGCTTTATGTAGACAGCAGGGCTGCCCGGAGTACCCAGATGATCTTCTAACTGACCCCAGGGAGGGTATCACAGCAGCATGGATTTTGAAGCAGCCCGAGGGGCCCCTGGATGGAGCAGCACCACAGCAACCAACACCTCCAGCACCACAGCAGCCAGCAGGCCCATCTTACCGGGAGCAGTTTCAGACCGACCCCTCTTTCCAGTATGACCTCCTCATGGCCAGCTGGTGCGGGTCGTCTCTGTCATTGCAGCAGCAGGGCATAGATACTTCACACCTGGCATCATACAGAGTCCACCGTGCTGCTGAGGAGTATATGGCCGAGAACAGAGCAGCCGCTGCTTCATCTTCATCAGTTCCCCGTGCAGAGCAGCAGCAGGACCCCCAGGATCCACTTCTTTCAGGGGACGAGTATTTGGAGCAGCACATTTCCTTCCCATGAGCAGGAGGCTCATTTATTTTCCTGTTTTACTCAGACATTTTTATTTTTATTTTGCACTTTTGGTTGTATTTTGCCCTATTTTGACTTTATTTCGCACTTTGGTCTGTACTTATTATTATAACTTACTCTGTGATATTGGGGAACCACTGCCCTATATTTTGTTTTTGTTTTGTTAAAGCAGCTTCAATAGTGATGACCTGTGGCATTTGGGGTCGCATGTTTGCAATTTTCCTTTTGACACTCGCACTTCAAGCTTTATCATCAAGTAATAGCAGGGGTCATGACAAACGTTGCGGAAGTCCTTTATCATCTGTGAGCAGCATCTCTCAAGTTCCATCTCTATGATCCCAACTGTGAGGTTTGAGCCTAAACACGTTCTTATATATATTGTGTGTGTATTCCTTGCCTGTATTAGTCTGCAGAACTTGACATTGTGCTTCATTATTTTTTGCATTTGATTTTCATACACACTGAGGCATTTCTTTTGGCACCCCTGAGCCTTTCAAGTCAACCCATTAATGTTTATCCTCTGCTAACCCCTCTGAGCCTATTGTAAAAATTGTATGCTGTTTTTCTGAAAATCATAGCCTAGTAATTCTTAACTTGGAGTTAGGTAACAAAAGCTGTGAGAGTGGGGAAATTTTTAAGTTTGGGGTTGCTCGTGGAATAGCAACAAACTAAGTTTGGGGTGGTATACAAGAGAAGGAACAAGAAAAGAAAGAAAGAAAAAATACATATATATATACATATCAAAAAAAAAGAGAAAAATAAATAAATAAATTCCTTCTCTTGTTTTGTTAAATGCTTGGGGAAAATGGGTGAGTATTGCGTGAAATTGACAAAAGAGAGGTAGGCCTAACTCCAAGTGCAACCTACTTATCCAAATGTATCCACCCTTACCTAAGCCCCGCTATAACCTTTAAAGTCCTCAAAATGTGTGTATGCATCTCATTTGTCTAAAATGATATAGAACTCTGTCAAGCCTATGAAACGATGATGCAGGTACTGTGAATTGAGTGAATACCCGAAACACCTCAAGAGTGAAACACTGGTGAGATGTGCGTACAGAGAAACTTGAGAATGCTGCCTGCTTATGATTCGGTATTTCCAATTCATTTGTCCTGCCACTGCATTAGATTGATGATGATAGTTGATGTGCTGATGTGTTTAAGGTGATGTATCACATGTAACAGCTAAATAGAAAAATCAGCCACAGTCTGAATTGATTGTTTGCTTGAGGACAAGCAAAAGTTTAAGTTTGGGGTTGTGTTGACTCCCAATCATATGATGTAAGTTAGGCATTTTTAGGACCAATTGTGCAGGGTTTTCAGTGTATCACAGTCATTATCTGGGATTTAGTTCAGTTTTAGATAATTGTAGTAGGAAGTTCAATTGTAAGTAATTCTTTCACTTTTGGAGCTAAATGGGACTTGAAGACCTCTTAATTGGTTGTGGCATCTTTCGGCGAACCAGACACTTGCCCCGAAATGCAGCGATCTGGAGGAATTTTGCGAGTCAGAACTTTCTGTTGATTTTCGCGTCGCGACCAGGAGGGTTCGCGACGCGATCTGGAGGAATTTTACAAGCCAGAACTTTCTGTTGTTTTTCGCGTCGCGACCAGGAGGGTTCGCGACGCGACCTGGAGCAGTTCTGCGAGGCCTGAAGTTTCTGTCTTTTGTCGCGACGCGACGGACACGGACCGCGTCGCGATGGTGCGTGAAAATTAGGGTTTTTAAAGTAGTTTCAGCAATTTTTCAAGGGACTTCGTTTTGGGATTTGGAGCCACACTTTGGAGCAGCTGGAGGGTGCGATTTTGGGGCCTTCTCACCACTTGGGAACAAGGGATTGAAGGTTCTAATGTCTTCCTTTATGTTTGTATTCTATTTTATGTTGGTTTCCACTCTTAGGATGATTTGTAACTAATTGCTTAGATTAGGGAGAGATGAATCTCCCAACCCTATCATGTGAACCATTGCTCTAGTCAATTCAGTTGTTATTCGATTTGCTTGTCTAATTACCTATGTTCTTAATGCTTTTCAATTACATATGATAATTGCGATGATCCAGGCTAGTGATTGCATAGGGATATGAATTAGTAGCTGGAAATTGGGTATTTAGGTCACATGCTAGTAATCATCATAGGAATATGTGGTAGCTTATGTGAATTCATTAAAATTCTTAATCTTAATGCGTTACCCTCTGGCACGACTCACCTAAGGAATTAGGGTAACTCTTAGGTAATAGGGGTCTTGAGACAAGGAATTGCCCTTGACCTGAATTAGTGAATTGAATCTAGAAATTGAATAATTAACTTGAATTGGCTAAGGTTCATGTGATAGGTGAGGTGAGAGGATTCGATCCCTAGTCGTTTTTCTCGCATTATTAATTCACGTTTGTGTACTGTTACCAATTACTCAATTTACCGAATCTCTACAATCTACGAATTTACAACTTTGCTATTGTTGTCAACGTGCAATCCCTGTGGAATCGACCGGTTCTTACCGATATTTTATTACTTGCGACGACATTTGGTACACTTGCCAAAGTCTTAACACTTATCAAGATAACATATATGCTTAATTTATCTTACTGTTGTTTTCTCAAGTATATTAATGTATACAACTTACCAAAAGATAAAGCCACCAACTTGAGAGAACAAGAAAGTTGAACCCATAAAGTTTGAGATGCCACCAAGATCTATTCAAAACTACTTCAAAGTAAGGCAAACCAAATTCAAGCAAAGAATTAATACAGAAAAGGAGAATCAGAACAAAACTAAGGAACAATCAATTGTTTCAAGCTGATTTTTGAACATCTGCATCAAAAGGAACAAACAAGCTGACTAAAGTAGTCCATTTGGTTATTTGAAGCAGAATGTTGATCATCAGTTATAAGATCTCAGATTTGCAAAATACAACAAATATATGATTTTAGCTTCTAAGACATCACCTAAGCATCACTTCCAAGATTGGTCGGTAGCCTGATGTCTCACGAGGTTGGTTGGCAGCCTGATGTCTCGCGAGAAGCAGCAGAAGCACCATAAGGTTTGGTTGTTGCCTGTGGGATAGGTCTCCACCACCCAGCAATATTTCTAATAAAAAACAAAAAGAAAATTCAGCCAAGAAAACACCTTTTACAGTCAATGCATTACAACGATAATTAAAGCAGAAATCCTTCTCCAAACAAAACAAGAAAATTCAATAAAATTCATCTACATCTATTTTGCCTACACCTATCCCATATAAATACTCCACTGCTACATTATTTCGTGGTCACTTTTAATAGCAGCTTGAAATCACCATCTGCAGCCTAGCGCCATTCTACCACCAAATTTCCTTCACAGCAAAAGTGCTCATATAAATCTATTACCTTGTTATATTTTCAAGAAAAAAACAGCTCTGCTCTAGTCTAGGTTCTCTATCATATATAAAGAACGAAAAACGAAAATGAAAGAAAATTAAGTTGCGAGGGAACAGAAAGTAGCTTTGAAACCTTCTCTATCATCTCTGGTGAAAGAACACCTCGTTTGGTGATTTCTGATTCTGATGTGCCAACTATAGAAGTAATCCTATGAAAACAGTTTCTCTCTTCTTTCGATGAGTCCATCAAATTCCAGAGTTCAAATAGGTTAAAAACAATATCCTTCAGCTGCATTATCAAAAAAGTATACATTAAATATCAGGCCAAGGTAAAGCAAGGGGAAAATTACAAGTACAACAAACTAGAAGCAATCACCTTCTGGATTCTAGAAAACATAAAGGAACAAGTGTAATCACTAAACGAAAACACGTGGTACCACCTAATGCAATATAATAATGGGAACTGGAACAATTTTTTTGTTTAAAAAAGAATCAACAAACAAGTGAAATTTAGTGCTAGAATGTCTCCAAAAAATGCAGCAGAATCTATGCTACATGTAACATGTTGCAAGTAGAGAAGTGAAATCAAGTTGTGGAGGCAAAAATAAAATACTATAAACACTATAATAATAACGCATACCCACATGGGCATTGCAAATTCATCAACATTGCAAATTCATCAGCATTGCAAACTTGAAATTCATCAGCAAATCTCAATCAGCATTTGCAATCCTCCATATGGGCAGTCAAGAACACATTCTTAACATCCTGTAGGCCAATCTCAATCAGCAGAACAAATTTTTCAACATTATTCTTCCTGACCCCACGCATATAACGCATACAACAAGATTTTCCGGAGAGACATTTTTCCAACAAAAAACTCCTCGGTCACAAAATTCACAAATTGACAATAAACTTAAGAAATATCAATAAAGCTCTCAATACTACTTCTTGTGTTACTCTTGAGAACTAGCAAGCTCACAACCACTTTGCTCAACTAATTGAACTCCTTAGCCACAGAATACAAGTAAAAAATTACCTAGGTAGCAAATATCAAAAACAAATTGAATCTTTGACAGTATAAAAGACAAATACATGACAAATCAGAATCAATTATATGTACCTTCAACCATACAACTTCCAAAACACAAAACAACATGAAACCATCATAATTGTACAGACAAACTACATACACAGAATGGAAATAAACATACCAACAACAAATACTTCAGATCAAGACAATTACAAAACACCAAAAACACAAGATTCCACCAAACAAGTCATTCTAACCTGCAATTTGCAGCAACAGCAACAAGGCCTTCAGTAGTGAACCCTTCACAGCTAACAAGAACTAAAGACTTAAAGTTCATAAAAGAATGAGAAAGTAGCTCAAGGCTCTCATCTGAAACCACCATCCTCTTCAACCTAAGTTCAGGCCATGCAGAACCGGAGGAAGTTCAGGCCTGTAGCGAAGAACAGCTTCCTAAGTTCAGAAATGAAGGTTAGGGTTTCGATTAAAAAATGGGGGTTAGGGTTTCGATTAAAAAATGGAGGGGGTTAGGGTTGAATGCTGCAACATTGGGGTTAGGGTTTCGATTCAACCAACAATGGAGGCATTTCCGTAAAATAGAAGAGGGGAAGAAGAAAAAATGCATACCTTTTAAGAAGAAGAAGAGAGGAGAGCGACTGAGAAAGGAAAGGCGACTAAGAAAGGAGAGGCGCTGGTCACCATGGTGGTGGTGCTTCGAGCAAGACGGGGAGGTGGGGCAGAGGCGTCTGTGGAGGGAGCGTGAAGGTGATGGCGGTGGTTGTTGAGAGAGAGGCATCGCTGATTGAGGCGTTGAAAGAAGGAGAAGGAGAACGGAGGGAGAGAGTGAGTACTGCGTGAGGAGGGCGGAGGGCGGAGGAGGGCGGAGAAGGGCGGAGAAGAATGAGGGAGAGAACGATGGATTGGGTTCGCGAAGGAGAGTTCGTGAGGTTTGCTGAAAATGAAAATGAGGGGTTTCGAGGGAAGGGGTTGTGTTTTAATTGGGTATTTGCGTTTGCGACGGATTTTAAACGTTTTCCGACGAAAATTGCCGTCGGAAATTAGCGACAAAAACATTTTCGTCGGAAAGGTAAGCGGGAATTTTAGCGCCTCTTTTTCTGAACATATGCGACGACATTTAGGTCGGAAATCCGTCGGAAATTGCGACGGACTAGAGTTCGTCGGAAAAAATGGCAGGAAACAACACTTATTCTTGTAGTGATCCTTTGGGGAGGGGTGGATACCAAATCCTTTTTATCATTTTATTCGGACCCCAAAATCCGATTCATAGCATACTAAATGCCTCATGTGGATACCAAATCCTTTTGTGGACACCAAGTCCTTTTTATTCATTAAACACTGTTATGTTCTCTCTCAGACATAACTAGTCTAACGGTTTCAACGCTATAATCATATATCATTCATTTCGCTTTATGAAAATAACAATTCGGAGTGTAAACATATTCAATAATGCATCTCATTCAAACATAAGCAAAACAGCGTTTTAACCAATCTATAACTGAAATCGACACTTATTTACATTGTTTTAGCCAATCTATAGATATTACTTATTATATAGCTTATGTTTGCGTGAAAATTATTTGGGAAGGGTTAAGAAAAGGATTGGAGGTGAGATCGGATCAAAACGGGAGCGGAAAACCGACTTTTGAAAATACTGTCAGCAGGGCGCACGGACCGTGCTCACAGGCGCACGACCTGGGTGCAAAATTTGAAAGACGGTGTCAGACCCAGGCGCACGACCCAGGCCTGGAGGCGCACAGGTCGGGTCTGTGCACCAGCTTCCCAAAATTTTGCGCTTTCGCGAAATCCGCCATTCCGTTCGATCCCGTTTCTTGTCCCGCTCAATTCTTAAATTAACAACATTAAACAACAGTACCAAAATATGTTTAAACAGCCAATTCAACAATCAATCATGTGAGTGAAGCAATTAAATCCATTCCCATCAACTTATCGAAATATCAAAACGTAACGGTTTTTACTCCAAATCATTATACGATATTGCCAACCACAAACAATCAGTGACATACAACAACATTTTTGCGAATGAAAAACCTAAGCGGAGTAAGAACTCACTATGAATTCGAAGGGGGGGGGGCTTGAAAACGAAAGCCAAACACACAACCAACACGAAATAGTTCCCAAAGCTAACTCGAATAAAAACCCTAGTTGATCCTACTCAAAATTGCTACCCAAACAACAACCAAAACCCTTGATTGAGCCTCCAAAATTCCAAACTTCAATTCTAACCAGAAAGACCCCAAAATTTGACCAAAGCTTCCAATTCTCTCTCTAGGGTTCACAAATAGAGGGGGAGTTTGGTGGTAATTTTCAGAAAACTAAGAGTACCCATGGAAAGAGGGAAGTGAGATGATTCAATTGATACAAAAACCTCACACAAAACTCAAACTTTCCTCTTGATTCATCATCTTCTCCCTCTCGTGAAACTCTCTCTCTCTTTCTCTCTCTCTCTCTCTCTCTCTCTCTCTCTCTCTCCTCTATTTCTTTCTTTTCTTTTCTTTCTCAAATGGTGTGTGTTGTGTTTTTGGGCCAACTTGCCCTTTTTATAATGGGATGGTGGAAATGTCAAAAATTCCCTCACTTAATATCTTAAAGTTACTTAAATACCCTCCTATTATCATATCTCAACTACACTCCTAGTTAATTAAAATCACCAATTGTTTAATAATTAGCACACATTTCAATTAAAATAAAACAAACACTATTTCAAAATAATTAAATGGTTCAAGCAACAAAGTAATTAAAATAATTACTTTGGGATGTTACAATACACCCCAACTTGAAAAAATTTGTCCTCAAAATTTGTCAAGTCTTACCTCAAGAGAAAAGATACGGATAATGAGTCCGCATGTCTTCTTCCAACTCCCAAGTCGCTTCCTCAGGTGTGAATCCATCCCAAACCCCTTTGATAATTGGAATAGTTTTCGTTCGGAGTGTCTTTTCACCACGCTCTATGATTTGACTTGGATACGGTTGGAAAGTAAGATCGGGTCGAAGATCAACCTCCTCATAACTTAGCGGTTGATTAGGATTCGGTACAAACTTTTGCAGTTGGGATACATGAAACACATCATGAAGATTTGACAATGATGGTGGCAAGGCAATACGATATGCAACTGGTCCAATTCTTTCTATGATTTGAAAAGACCCAATGTATCGAGGGCTAAGTTTCTTGGTTCGTAGTGCTCGACCAATACCATTTGTAGGAGTAACTTTGAGGAAAACATGATCTCCTTCCTCAAATTCTCACGGTCTCCTCCGTTTGTCAGCGTAACTCTTTTGACGACTTTGGGCTGCCTTCATTCTCTCCTTGATTTGGTGGATCTTTTCCTTAGTTTCCTGAACCAAATCTGGTCCCAATAGCCTTCTTTCACCTACAACCCACCAACAAAGCGGTGTCCGACACTTCTTCCACCAACAAAGCCTTTCTAAGAAACATTCTTCACAATCGGCGTCCCATACAAGCGGTTGACCCTTACGAGTTAATCGAGTGAGTGGAAGAACCAACTAGGAGAATCATTGGATAAATCTCCGGTAATACCCTTCTAGCCCCAAGAAACTCCTAACTTCTGTGACCGTAGATGGTCATTCCCAATTTATCACTGCTTCAACTTTGCTAGGATCCCCCGCAACTCCTGATTGAGATATAACATGCCCGAGGAATTTCACTTCTGGCATCTAGAAGTCACACTTGGTTGGTTTAGCATACAACTGTTTCTCTCGGAGTACATTAAGAACAATTCGGAGATGTTTCACATGCTTCTCAATGGTCTTAGATTACACCAAGATGTCATCAATAAATACCACTACAAACGGATCCAGGTAGGGATGAAAGACTCGGTTCATGTAATCCATGAATACAGCTGGAGTATTAGTTAGTCCGAAAGGCATCACCACAAACTCGTAGTGTCCATATCTTATACGGAAAGCTGTCTTCGGAATATCTAAAGCCCTAACTTTAATCAGATGATAACCCGACCTCAAATCGATCTTGGAAAATACCGTGGCTCCTCGGAGCTGATCTAGTAAATCATCGATCCTTGGCAACGGATACTTGTTCTTGATAGTTACTTTATTCAGCCGTCGATAATCAATGCACAACCTCATACTCTCGTCTTTCTTCTTGACAAGTAACACCAGAGCACCCCATGGCGAAGCACTCGGTCGGATAAACTGTTTAGAAATCAGTTCTTCAGGTTGGGTTTTAAGCTCTATTAACTCCAAAGGAGACATTCGGTAAGGGGCAATGGAAATTGATCCTGTGCCCGGAAGCAATTTTATTGAGAACTCTACCTCAAGATCCGGAGGTAAACAAGTCGCTTCATCAGGAAAATCATCAAGAAATTCATTAACTACTTGAACAGAGGTTAAATATAAACCTGTCTCAATAGCCGATGACAGCATCATAACATAAGCTTCAGAAAAAGTCTTTGGTAATTCTGCCGACTCAGGAGCAAAACCAATTGTTCGGTTGAAGCAATCTATCGTGACATGATTAGCAGACATTCAATTCATACCCAATACGACGTCCATACACCTCAGAGACAAACTTTTTTGCCTGCTTACCCTTGTTGATATCACTCTTAAGACCCATTTGAGATTTAGAGGATTCTGCATTCTTTTTTGTTGTGTCCATATTCTCTCTTACTAGCATACTATCTTTTCAAATCAGTTTCGGCAATGTGAGCTTGGTGCACCATAGATGCATAGCTAGTGCAAGCAAAGGAACTTAGACACTGAGCAATATCTTCTCGGAGCCCAAACTTATATCTTTCTGTCTTGCACCCGTCATCCGGAGCATAGCTAGCCAATCTGGAAAAATGGATACAGCTCCTCGAACCTAGTGGTGTATTGCCCCACAGTTGAGCTTCCTTGTATCAAAGTTAGGAATTCATTCTCCTTCTCGGCCCTAACTGCAATAGGGAAAAACTGTTCCAAAAACATCCGTCGAAAGTTTTCCCAAGTTTGAAGAGTTTCCATAGTCACCATCATGGCTTGAGCGTTTGTCCACCAATTGCTCACCTCTCCTTTCAGCATGTGAGCAGCTAATCTCACCTTCCCTTCGTGATTGATTTGCATTGTGCGGAAGATTTTCTCAATATCATCTAGCCAATGCTGAGCCTCCATTACTCCTAGTCCTCCATTAGACTTTGAAGGTTCCATCCCAGGGAACGTAGAGTAATCTGGGTGTCGGTCTATAGGTGGCTATGGCATTGGAGGTTGCACTCACTAGGAAATGGAGTTTTAAGGAACTTCGGTCTTGGTCGAGGATTGCTTCTTGATCATCCCGCCATAATTCCGCTTATAATGCACCAAGTATTGAGTTGATCAGGCTTAATGTCTCTTAGCATCACTAGTAGAATTATAACAAAGACAAACAAGGAATCGACTCAACCTTAAACTAAACTAAGCCCGACTAGGTCGAACTGCTCTGATACCAAAATGTAACACCCTGATATTTCGAACTTAGAAGAAATGCCGGAATATTCAAATTTAGCATACATCAGAGTCTTAATTCTAAATCAAGACATTTTTTTAAGCCACAATTAAATGTATTTATTAATAAAATAAAGAGAAGACATGAAAACACAAGGGGGGACTAGACCAAAACCCTTGGCAATGAGAACAATAATAGAAATCCCAACAAAGGCCCCTAAAATAAACAACCAAAGAGCTCTAATAAAAGATATTCTAAGGCGACCAGGACAAACCAATAAAAGGAAGCAGGGCAACACCTGAATAGCCCCCACAACCTCCACCCACTTCCTACTGAGCACACACTCCAAACCACCCCAGCTAGAATCACCTCACTATCCTCACATTAAGCACAGTCCCAAAGATCGAGGTTAGAGGTGGAGGCCAAGAGGCGATTGGGAAGGGCTCGGAAGCTGAAGGCAAAGGTAGGAGCCCAGCGAAGAGAACTGCTAACTGTAATCTAGGGACCCAAACTCCAAAGCAGGGCAGCACCTTCAAGCCCCCACACACCACCACCCACCGCCAATTGAGTGCCACACCACAACACCCAACATCACCTCACTATCCTCACATTAAGCACCCTCCAACTGATCGAGGTTAGAGGCGGAGGCCAGGAGAGGGAAAGGGCTCAGGAGCTGAAGGCAGAGGGGAGGAGCCCGTCAGAGAAACACCCACCGAATCAGCACACCCCCTGTCTTCCGGCATCGAAACACCAGCCACCACCGCGAAGCCGTGTCACCAGCCAACACCGCGACACAACCGAGCTTGACCGAGGTCGTCGATCACCAGCCACCACCGCGGTGTTGTGCCACCGGCCAACACCGTGACACAACCAATCATGACGCTACTCAGCGACATTCAGCTAGTGACGGCGACGAAAGACGAAGAAGCGGCCTCGGAGGCGGAAGTTGTCGTGATCGCGGACCCAAGAGCGATCCACCAGCCACCATCCCGCTCAAATCAGCAAACCACCGTGAAACAGAAGCACACCACGTACCTCCTAAAACGCGCAGATCCACCAAAAAGGCATATCCAAACCAGCAACGCCACGGGGCAGAGACCATGAACGGCACAGAGGAAGCAAGATCACTATGCGACCCACGGTTAGAACAACAACAAACGTTGAGACCCATATCAACAAAAGCAGAACCAATCGCACAAAACCCAGATTCCGAAAAATCAAAACGCTCGAATCGCAGTCAAAACCAAACGCAGAACCAATCACAGTCAAATCGCAGAACCAATCGCAGCCTGAATTAACACTTGAAAGCAGCCTGAATTAACACTTGAGCGCGACCACAACTAAACGACCGACCCCTGGGTTTGCAACATCTGTAATTTTAGTAAGTTGAAAGACCCTGCATCAAGTCGTCAGCACCAATGAGTCCCAATATCCAAACCCACATCAGTGAGACCATCTGAACACTGCTTGGACTGAAAACTTCTCAGGCTTAATGGAACCACCACACACCAAGAAGGCACACACGCGCCTTCAAACACCTTGACACAAAAAAAGAATCACACGACAGCAGAGAGGCGAGAGATCTGACGCGAACAAATCAAAAGACCCTTAGATCAGAAAGCACCACATCAATCTCTGCAGCGGAGGAAGATGAACCAGTCTCAAACGCAAACCTCACAGCAGCACACGCGAACTCCAAGCAGATCTGGAAAAGGGAAGGCTAAAGGGTGGTGGATGTAGGACGAGAAGAGAGGGGAGAGGTGGCGACAGAACAGTGGAAGGGGATGGCAGATAGAGAATCGCGATGGTGAGGGGAGGAGGAGAGGGTGAAGAAAAAGAGTGGATTCGGAGTGGGGAAAAGACGGAGGAGGGGAGAGGAGAGAGAAGGAGACCGAGGGTAAAGGGAGGGGGAGCTCCGGCGGCGGCAGAGGGAGCCCCCCCTCTGGCGGCGACTAGGGTTACGGAACCATCTAATTATCCCTTTAAACCACCATGAGTTCAAAAAGGGTTACTCAACAACTATGAACCAAAGGTTCAAAGTCATTATCCATCTATTGTTAAATATCTCAACTAGAATTACATAAACGATACACAACTTTAATACACAGTTCAGGTCATGATATCGAAAGTACATAATAAACCTAGGGAACTAAATGCCTCATGTGGATACCAAATCCTTTAGGGAGGGGTGGATACCAAATCCTTTTTATCATTTTATTCGGACCCCAAAATCCGATTCATAGTATACGAAATGCCTCATGTGGATACCTTTGGGGGTGGATACCAAATTCTTTTGTAAACACCAAGTCCTTTTTATTAATTAAACATTGTTATGTTCTCTCGGACATAACAAGTCGAACGGTTTCGACGCTATAATCATATATCATTCATTTCGCTTCATGAAAATAACAATTCGGAGTGTAAACATATTCGATAATTCATCTCATTCAAACATAAGCAAAACAGCGTTTTAACCAATCTATAACTGAAATCGACAGTTATTTACATTGTTTTAACCAATCTCTAGATATTACTTATTAAATAGCTTATGTTTGCGTGACAATTATTTGGGAAGGTTTAAGAAAAGGATTGGAGGTGAGATCGCATTGAAACGGGAGCGGAAAAGCGACTTTTGAAAATACTGTCAGCAGGGGCGCACGGACCGTGCTCACAGGCGGATGACCTGGGCGCAAATTTTGAAAGACGGTGTCAGACCCAGGCGTACGACCCGGGCCTGGAGGCGCACTGGTCGGGTCTGTGCACCAGCTTCCCAAAATTTTGCATTTTCACGAAATCCACCATTTCGTTCGATCCCGTTTCTCGTCCCGCTCAATTCTTAAATTAACAACATTCAACAACAGTACCAAAACATGCTTAAACAGCCAATTCAACAATCAATCATGTGGGTGAAGCAATTAAATCCATTTCCATCAACTTATCAAAATATCAAAATGTAACATTTTTTACTCCAAATTATTATACGATATTGCCAACCACAAACAATCAGTGACATACAACAACATTTTTGCGAATGAAAAACCTAAGCAGAGTAAGAACTCACCTTGAATTCGAAGGGGGGGGGGGTTGAAAACGAAACACAACCAACACGAAATAGTTCCCAAAGCTAACTCCAACCGAAACCCTAGTTGATCGATCTTACTCGAAATTGCTACCCAAACAGCAACCAAAACCCTTGATTGAGCCTCCAAAATTCCACACTTCAATTCTAACAAGAAATACCCCAAAATTTGACCAAAGCTTCCAATTCTCTCTCTAGGGTTCACAAATGGAGGGAGTGTTTGGTGGTGATTTTCAGAAAACTAAGAGTACCCATGGAAAGAGGGAAGTGAAATGATTCAATTGATTCAAAAACCTCACACAAAACTCAAACTTTCCTCTTGATTCCTCTTCTTCTCCCTCTCGCGACACTCTCTCTCTCTCTCTCTCTTCTCTATTTCTTTTTTTTCTTTTCTTTCTCAAATGGTGTGTGTTGTGTTTTTGGGCCAACTTGCCCTTTTTATAAGGGGATGGTGGAAATGTCAAAAATGCCCTCACTTAATATCTTAAAGTTACTCAAATACTCTCCTATTATCACCACACAACTACACTCCAAGTTAATTAAAATAATTAAATGGTTCAAGCATCATTACTTTTGGATGTTACAATTTTATAAAACTTACTACTTATCAATGAGATTCTCACATCAACAACAAAACTTGAACTCGCGTCATTTATGTTATATGATTTGCATTCTTGCTAAATAAACCATCTTCTTTAGCCACTACGGGCGTGATACAATTTATAAAAAAATAACATACCTAACATTAAGATTTCTCATGATTAAAACATAAAATAATTTATCATGCGCAAATACATAGAATCCTGAAAAAATTGATGATACCATAACAATTATTAAAATATTTCCTCAACCAATCCTACGTCTTTTGATAATGACATTTGATGGTACAATAACATTAAAATTTTGCTAAATACCCGAAGTAGCATTACTATGACACCGCTAAAAGACACTAGAATAGTGTTGGTAATGTAAGATCATTTATTTATAGAGTGATTCCCTCTGTAATGGTCCTGATACATAGTAATTGAAGGTTTTTTTGAAAGGATAGTAGTGAAGTTTGGTGATCAACTATTTGGTATAATAAAAAATTCATTACTTTAATTTTAAAACGTTAAAAATCGATTAGTTATAGGAGTAGTGCAGCACTTGAAGTTTAAGGTTGATTTTAAGTTGTTAAAACTTGACTAATTGACTTGAATATATGATTGTATGAGTTTTTAGCAGGATGAAAGGGTAGTCTAACATTGTCTATTAAAAAAGGGTAGTCTAACTTTAGCAGGATGAAAGTATTCACACTATGATAGTTTTAGTTTAGACATCCACCGTCCACACAATGGGGTTTTTGACGGCGGGCGTGTGAGAGGAGGGATCACGGAGGGCCCTAAAATTTTGGGGCACCAAACTTTTTATACTACAAGAAAAAAATTAAATTAAGACGGAATTTCGGGACGGAAAATATTTTCGTCCGAAACGTATTTAATTGGGACGAAATTTGCGACACATGTATAACTATTTTTGCTATAATTAATTGCTGTTTTTTTTAACCCCCCCCCCCCCCCCGGCATATACTCTATACCCCCCAAATTGACTAAACTACCAATTTTACACTTGACTCCTCAAAAAAAATTCCGAAACTACCTGGTAAGACATAATTCCGAAAAGTATTTTTTTTATTTTTCTAGAATTACCATCTAATTTCGGAACTACCATCTAATTCCGGAAGCCATTTTTTGATTTTTTTTTCCGGATTTACCAATCAAGACATAATTTTGGAAAGGTTTTTTAAAGAAATGACTTTTACCTACGTACATAAACCGTAGTAAAAGTCCATTTTTTATATAAAAACCTTTTACCTACGGACATAAACCGTAGGTAAAAGTCAAATTTTTTATAAAAACCTTATGGAATCATGTGTTGATAAGTAAATCCAGAAAAAATCAAAAAAATGAGTTCCGAAATTACGTGTTAAGAGGTAAATCCGAAGAAACAATTAACCGGGACTTATGGAGAAGCAATTAATGGCGAAACATGAAGCAAGGTTCAATCATAACATGAGTTTTTTCCAAAGGTGTAAGAACGCTTTGTACCAAGTAGTTAATGAAACGACTATTGAATATGTGGCATATTTGGAATTGTCTATTTTGCCCCTCGGAACTGTTCCATTGAATTAAAATCGGTTTGAACAAACTTTGCGCGGGAAAAATCAGTTTGAAATACCGTTAGAGTTCGTTTTGACCGTTGGCGGATTAATTGAAGTTTTCTCTTAGTTAGTTCGATTCTTTCTGTATATATAAGGTGTTTCGAGTCTGTAATAGCAAGATAGAACAGTTACAATCGTGAATTGAGGATCAATTAGAGGAATCAAGAAGTAGGGTTCATCTAGGTCTAGGTGGAGCTCAATTGGGGCTTTTCAATTTTGTAAACGAATGTAGCTGTAACTGTACTGTAATCTTCACTATACTCAATAAAATTGGATCTTGCTTTGCAAGTCCCCCAGATGTAAGCCAAGTTGGCTGAACTGGGTAATCAATCGTTGTGTGTTGTTCCTCGTTCTTCATCTCTTTTCTTCTTAAATTCAGTGGATGGTATCAGATTAACAATTGGCATCTAGAGCTATTCTGGAGAAGAAGAAATGGTGATCCCAAAGTTTGATATCGAGAAATTCGATGGGAAAAATGATTTCGGGTTATGGAGGATGAAGATTCTTGCGTTGCTTGCTCAACGGGGAGTGGAAGAAGCGCTCGATGGTGAGAACAAATTATCAGACACTCTGACAGAGAAAGAAAAGAAAGATATCTTGAGGAAGGCTCATAGCACCATCATACTCTCCCTCAGTGACAAAGTGCTACGTGAAGTGACAAAAGAAAAATCTGCAGCAACTTTGTGGTTGAGGTTAGAGAGTCTATACATGACCAAGACTCTAACTAATCCTCTCTATCTCAAACAAAGGCTCTACACATTCAAAATGGGTTCAGGTACGTCTATTCAAGACCACTTGGAAGAATTTAATAGGATAATTCTAGATTTAGAAAACATAGAGATTAAGGTGGAGGATGAAGACCAAGCATTGCTATTGATTAAGTCATTAAACAATAGCTATGACAGTCTTGCTGATACCTTGCTCTATGGAAGGGAATCTTTGTCCCTTGAAGATGTTCAAAATGCATTAATGTCTAAAGAATTATCCAAGAAAAGTGAAATCAAAGAAACTGATTCTGGAGAAACATTGTATGTGAGAGGAAGAAGTGAGAAAAGGGATCAAAAGGGCAAGAACAATGCGAGATCAAAGTCTAAAGGAAACTTTAAATGCTATCACTGTCACAAGGAGGGACATTATAAAAAGAATTGCCCTGATAGAAAGAAAGGTAAAAACCAGAATGGTGAAGGTCATGGTGATGCATCCATTGCATCAGATGGATATGAGAGTGCAGAAGTACTTGTGGTTTCTGATGAAAATGACACTTTGGAGTGGTTAATTGACTCTGATCAGTCAATTCACATGTGCAAAGAAGAATGTGAAGTTGAAGAGGTATTGATGGTCACTGAAGGTCATGAGGACTCAGATTGGATAATGGACTCTGGGTGCTCATACCATATGTGTCCAAATGGTGAATGGTTCTTCGATTACAAACCCTTCAATGGTGGAAAAGTTAGGATGGGAAATAATGCACCTTGTAAGGTTGTGGGAATTGGATCAATTAGGTTGAAACTCACAGATGGAACCACCAGAGTTCTAACTCAAGTTAGACATGTTCCAGACCTGAAAAGGTGTTTGATTTCTCTAGGAGCATTGGAATCACAAGGTTATAGTTTCAAAGGTGAAGATGGTATCTTGAAGGTCTCAAAAGGATCAAGAGTTGTGCTTAAAGGAGATAGGATCAAGAACAACTTGTATCTTCTTAAAGGGGAAGCTATCACTCAGGAAAGTTGTGTTGCAGGGAGTGATGACAGTAAGGATCAACTGTGGCATCATAGGCTTGCTCACATGAGTGATAAAGGCTTAAAGGAACTTGAGAAGCAGGGTCTATTATGTGGTGATAAACTGAAAGGTATGGAATTTTGTGAGCGTTGTATCTTTGGAAAACAAACAAAGGTGAGATTCTCAACAGGTAAGCATACAACCAGTAATAAATTGGACTACATACACTCTGATCTTTGGGGGCCATCAAGGACTCCTACACATGGAGGTAACAGGTACTTTATGTCTTTCATAGATGACTTTAGTAGGAAAGTATGGATTTACTTGCTTAAAACTAAAGATGAAGCTTTTAAAACTTTTGTTAATTGGAAGACTAAAGTAGAAAATCAATGTGATAGAAAGATAAAAACTCTAAGAACTGATAATGGACTAGAATTTTGTGGAGGAATGTTCAATGAATTCTGTCATGAACACCAGGCACAAAACAGTTAGGCACACTCCCCAACAAAATGGCTTAGCTGAAAGAATGAATAGGACATTGTTAGAAAAGGTTAGATGCATGCTATCACATTCAAAATTGTCAAAACAATTTTGGGGGGAAGCTGTTCATACAGCAGCTTACCTTGTCAATAGATCACCATCTAGTGCTATAGAATTCAAAACTCCACAAGAAAAATGGAGTGGCAAACCTGCAGATTATAGCAATTTAAAAATATTTGGTTGCCCTGCTTACTATCATGTCAATGAGGGGAAATTAGAACCTAGGGCCAAGAAAGGTATATTTGTTGGATTCCCTGAAGGTGTTAAGGGTTTTAAAATTTGGTCTATAGAAGATAAGAAATGCATTATTAGTGGAGATGTTAAATTTCATGAAAATAAGATTCTTGAAACTGTTATCACTACTGATACTGTAGGTGATCAAGCTGTAACAGATACCTCACCAATTGTGTAACACCCCGGTATTTTTATCGAGTAAAAATACCCAAGTGCACCATCATAAAATAATCAGAGATATTTTTCCTGTTTTAGATATTGAACATAAATAAAAACAGCTCATAACCTAGAGTCCAATATCCAAATACCAAGAAATGGCGGAAACGATTTTACAACTTTTACTGATACAAGTTATACAATCGAAAATACAAAGGTCTCGTGGGAAAGACATTAACAATGCAAACTAAGTCTTCACCGTCTTCATAAGCACACCACCTAGCTGTGGTTCTTCACCTTTGCTTTCTCCCCTGTTTCTCTGTAAAAACCACAAAATATATACAGTGAGATACAATCTCAGTGAGTTCTACCGAGACCCCTACTAACACTCGCGGTCCAGTTTTAAAACATTTTTAAGATTTGACACAGCACCGACCGCAATCCACTTGCTAATCCCGGCGAATCATACGATAAGGCTTCGATCTAATAGGACACCGACTGCAATCCACTTGCTAATCCCGATGAACTAATATCCTAGGCCTTTCTACGTACCACCAGCCGCAGTCCGCCTGCATCTTCTGGTGAACATAGTACAATAACTTTTAGTTTAGCACGACACCGACCCCAACTTTGGTAATCCCGGTGACACGTACTAATCGACATAGTATGATACCAGCCCCAGCTTTGGTAATCCCGGTAACCATACTATTGATATCTTTAGAATGACACCGACCCCAGCTTTGGTAATCCCGGTGACCATTCTTTCTAACTTTAACACGGTACCGGCCCCAGCTTTGGTAATCCCGGTAACCCGCTTCATAACTTTATTACAGCACCGACCCCAGCTTTGGTAATCCCGGTAAACTGTTTTATAACTGTGACATAACACCGACCCCAGCTTTGGTAATCCCGGTGAACCCCTTTACCAATAGTACTTTCCCTAATGGCTTACGGGCCTAGGGTAAGGGATCATGACTTCCCCGCCTAGTATGTCAACCTCATGGGTCGTCACCCAAACTCGATCTAGTATATATATATATATATCCACCCGCATTTGGGCTAACTCCTATATTCGATATAATTTATATATCGTGAATCACAGACCGGTTTAGATGATTTAACAATCATCCCGCGTCATTTATACAATATCACATAGGACTCATAGTCCGCTTTCTTTTCGATAAAAACATTAAGTCCACATTCGCTCTCGCATACTAACTCGACACTTTTCAACATAATTTTCAATATCAAAAACAGTTCATTTTGCCTTAAAAATAGAATATTCAGTTAGGCCTCTGAATAAGCTTTCCAACGCATTTTAGAACACCTCAATCGGGTTCCCGGATCAAAAGATATCGCGAAACAAAAACAGTGAAAAACTGTTGAAAATCTGCAAAGCGTCGCGACGCGAACTGCTACCGTCGCGACGCGAAAAACGACAGAAACTTTTTGCGTGACAAAACTGGGCCAGGTCGCGACGCGAAAGGGACGGGTCGCGACGCGACCCTCTGCAGAAAATTGCAGGTTTTCCGTTTTCTTGCGAAATTCGCTATTCCGCTCAATTCCGATTCTTGTTCCTGTTGAAAACAGTTTTGACAACTATAAAAACAGTCTCAATCAAAGTCACACAATCAATCAAAAACTCCTTTTAAACGAATTGTATCAAAACGCGACATATTTTCCAATTATCGGTTTTCAACCCAAAATCTCTCAAACTCGATTATCAAATAATATTCCAGTCCAGCGAAAGCGGTAAAACAGTTAATTAATTAATTCGAAACATAAAATCCTAAGCGTGAGTAAAACTCACCTTTGACGCGTGATCCACGATCGAGCCGAAATCACCGAGTAACCACACGAACATTCCCCGCTCCGGCGACACCCAATCCGCTTCCAAAGCTCCCCACTCGATCACGAAACCGCTTTTTGACCGAAATACCGATTTCCCCAAAATTCTCCACGGATACTATTCATCATCTTCCTCCTCTAACCTCCATGACACTATTCACACATAAACCCAATTTTGCACCCTATCCCCTTGATTCTTCACAAACTCCAAATCGGACTTCGATATTTGCGCTCTCCACCTTGAGCTCGCTCCCAAACACCATCCAAAGCTTTCCTTTGAGCTTGAACAACAAAAACCTCTATTTCCTCTTAAATTCGAAAATGGTGGATTTGAGGAGAGTGAGTTGATGATGAAGATTTTGGTACCAAAACGAAGAGGAAGTAGCGATGAACATTTTTCGTGTTGGACGGAAGTCGTTTCGGTGAAGTCTTCTCCTCCCTCTTCTCTTCTTCCTCACGCCATTTTCTTCTTTTTTTCTCTTCTTTCTCTCTTTTCTCTTCACTGTCTCGTTCTCAGCTTCTTTCTTTCTTTTAATTCCTTTCTTTCTTTTTCTTTTCTTTCACGTGCACACACATATATATATATATTAATATATACGCGGTAACGTGGTCCAATTACCATATTGGTCTAAATCTCCTATTTCGATTCCGAAACTTCCCTGACCCGTATTATCCGGTTAACGATCCGATGACAACCAATAATTAATTTTAGCACTCAATAAATTTACCAGTCAAGTACTAAAATAATTCAATTGGGTTAACACCCAAATAATTTTATTAATTATTTTGAGGGTGTTACATTCTCCCCAACTTGAAAGAATTTTGTCCTCAAAATTTCGTCAAGTCTTTCATCTGACTAACTGAGGATCGACATTCTCAGAAAGGTCTTAAGTTGCTGGAACACAATCTTGAATCAATGAAATGAGTGTAGAAAATCTTCCCAATCCGGCACATCAATCTTCAAGTATGATCAACTACTACCCTAGAACGCTTCTAAGGTTATAGTCCGAACTCTCTTGTTACGAATCTACACGAGAAACTCGTCATTCGCCTACATCGGCTAGGCACCGCGTTTGAAAACACTTCCGAAGCTTCCTTTTCTCTATTGCAACTTCATCACGAGGCTTTTACCAACGACGCACCCGATTCCTTTCCAAATTAGTTCATAGCGTTGAGAACTTCTCCTCAACCTAAGTAATCCTCCTAGGATTTTCTTCCTCAATCAGATTTTATTAAGCTCTTGATTCGTTCCCAAAATTAACTTTAGCATGCGGGTTTTCACAAAATGATTTTTCAAAACTACCATACCGCACGCCGAGCTTCACTTCGGAAACTTCAGACTCTTGCAAGCAGATCCATCAAATAACCCTTTAATGGTTATCCACAACCTTGGCAAACAGTTAGTCGTCACCTCACTTACATATTCGTATTCACGTTCGTCTTGTCAAACGAAATCTCATAATACTATCTCATTGTCGACTTTCACAAAGGAGAGGTTAACAAACTACTACTTCGCCACTAATACATTTGCTTAACAGCTCTGTACATCTCGGTGGATCCAGGGTGTACAGAATATAAACTTCGGTGTTCTTCCTCTAACACTTGCCTTTTATTGTTCTCATCAACACGAATTTATAATCCTCCAGAAATTCAACACACTTCTCTGCCTGTTATTCAGTCCTTTCTGTTTAAACCGATACTTTAAACTTTTGTGATCACTAAAGACTTCGAAACGAGACCCATACAGGTAACGTCTCCAAATCCTCAGTGCATACACAATAGATGCCAACTACAAATCATGAGTCGGATAATTCTCCTCATGAGTCTTCAATTGTCTGGGCGCATAAGCTACCTCTTGTTGATTCTGCACAAGAACACCTCCTAAACCCTTTCCAGAAACATCGCCGTAAACTTGGAATTTCAAAGACGGATCCGGAAGAATCAGGAATGGAGCAGAAGTCAACCAAACCTTCAATTCTTGAAAACATTCTTCACAATCAGCATCCCGCGTAAAAGGTTGACCCTTACGAGTTAACCGAGTAAGTGGACAACTAACTGTGAGAACCCTTTAACAAACCTCTTACAGTAACCGGCTAGATCCAGAAACTTTTGATCTCTGCGACTGATGTTGGTCACTCCCATTCAACACCGCTTCCTTCTTACTGGGATCTACAGAAACTCCCGACTTGGGAAAATCACATGTCCCAAAGACTTTACCTCTGACACCCAAAAATCACACTCCCAAGGTTTCGAGTACAACTTATTTTCTCGGAGTACTCTCAGAACAATGCGGAGGTGTTGAACATGCTCCTCAATGGTCTTCGAGTACACCACGACATCATCAATGAAAATGACTACAAACTGATCAAGGTACGCGTGGAAGACTCGGTTCATGTAATCCATGATTACCGCTGGAGCATTAGGTAGACCGAAAGGCATCACTACTAACTCGTAATGTCCATACCTAGTACGGAAAGCTGTCTTCGGAATATCTAAGGCTCTAATTTTTATTTGATGATATCCTGGCTTCAGATCAATTTTAGAAATACTGCAGCACCTCGAAGTTGATCCAGCAATTCGTGTATCCTTGGCAAAGGATATTTGTTCTTGATCGTCACTTTGTGAAATTGTTGATAACCATTGTACAATCTCGTGCTACTATATTTCCTTTTGACTAATCACACCAGAGCACTCCCTAGAGAAGCACTCAGTCGAATAAATTTCTTTAACATCGACTCTTCAAGTTGAGACTCCATTTCCTTTAATTCTCAAGAAACCTTCAATAAGAAACAATAGATATTGATCCCGTGCCAGGAACCAATTCTACTGTAAACTCTACCTCTCGCTCTGGAGGTTCAGAAGAAACTTCATCGTGAAAACATCCAGAAAGTCATTCACGACCTGAACGTTCGCCAAATCTAAACTAGTTTCAGTGGATGCAGATAACATACTAACATGTGCTCCCGCACCTTGGAATGAAGATTGACCGTCTAAGGTGAACTAGGTAACCGCTTCAGAATTTGTCTTAGACAATTCAACTGATTCTGAAGAGAAACTAATAGTTGATTAACACAGTCGATTGTAACATGATTTGCAGTCATCCAATTCATACCCAAAATGGTGTCCACACTTCTCACAGGCAAACAAATAATCCTTCTACGAAATTTCTGTCTCCTATAACACGTAGGCAATTCCGACACAAAGATTGGGTCTGGACACGACCCTTAGCCGCAGTTAAGATAGTTATCGGCTCGGATGGCGGAGATTCGCTAGTCCCAACCGATCCACACATGATTGTGCTGTAGTTGTAACTGTCTAAACATCCAGAGTGTTGACTCGTCCTCGTATGGGAGCTGCTTGTGACTCCCGGGAACTCTTCCTTACAGGGCACTCTTTACCATAGTGACCCTCTACATTTCTATAATAGCACCGATTAGATCTTTGCTGACGATCACCCTGGTGATGTCTTCCATAATTAGAACATCTTCTGACCTTTGGAGAATCAAAGAATTACATCCGCTTTTCCTTTGATGAAATTATCTTAGGACTTTGCATTCGGAGTTGATAATTCAACTACCTTCTTTCCTTTCCCATATTTCCTATGAGATCATCCTCGGCGACATAGGATGATTGCACCAAGGCAACATAATTGGTAGCAGTATAAGAACTGAGACCATAAATCATAAAAGCATTTATGCCAGTCTTATACTTCTGCATTCTTCGTTCGTCATCCGAAGCTTACTTTACCACTTGGTAAAACTGAGACAACTTCTCAAACTTAGCGGTGTATTCTCCCACCGTCATGTTGCCTTTCCTGAGGATGCACCGGTTGAAGATTCCGATTGTGGTCGAGGATTGCATCTTGATCATCTAGTCATAATTCCGCTTATGATGCACTAAGTATTAAGTTGATCAGGCTCAATGTCTCTTAGCATCACAAGTGTAACTACAACAAGGACTAACAAGGAATCGACTCAACCCTAAACTAAGTCCGACTAGGTCGAACTGCTCTGATACCAACTGTAACACCCCGGTATTTTTATCGAGTAAAAATACCCAAGTGCACCATCATAAAATAATCAGAGATATTTTTCCTGTTTTAGATATTGAACATAAATAAAAACAGCTCATAACCTAGAGTCCAATATCCAAATACCAAGAAATGGCGGAAACGATTTTACAACTTTTACTGATACAAGTTATACAATCGAAAATACAAAGGTCTCGTGGGAAAGACATTAACAATGCAAACTAAGTCTTCACCGTCTTCATAAGCACACCACCTAGCTGTGGTTCTTCACCTTTGCTTTCTCCCCTGTTTCTCTGTAAAAACCACAAAATATATACAGTGAGATACAATCTCAGTGAGTTCTACCGAGACCCCTACTAACACTCGCGGTCCAGTTTTAAAACATTTTTAAGATTTGACACAGCACCGACCGCAATCCACTTGCTAATCCCGGCGAATCATACGATAAGGCTTCGATCTAATAGGACACCGACTGCAATCCACTTGCTAATCCCGATGAACTAATATCCTAGGCCTTTCTACGTACCACCAGCCGCAGTCCGCCTGCATCTTCTGGTGAACATAGTACAATAACTTTTAGTTTAGCACGACACCGACCCCAACTTTGGTAATCCCGGTGACACGTACTAATCGACATAGTATGATACCAGCCCCAGCTTTGGTAATCCCGGTAACCATACTATTGATATCTTTAGAATGACACCGACCCCAGCTTTGGTAATCCCGGTGACCATTCTTTCTAACTTTAACACGGTACCGGCCCCAGCTTTGGTAATCCCGGTAACCCGCTTCATAACTTTATTACAGCACCGACCCCAGCTTTGGTAATCCCGGTAAACTGTTTTATAACTGTGACATAACACCGACCCCAGCTTTGGTAATCCCGGTGAACCCCTTTACCAATAGTACTTTCCCTAATGGCTTACGGGCCTAGGGTAAGGGATCATGACTTCCCCGCCTAGTATGTCAACCTCATGGGTCGTCACCCAAACTCGATCTAGTATATATATATATATATCCACCCGCATTTGGGCTAACTCCTATATTCGATATAATTTATATATCGTGAATCACAGACCGGTTTAGATGATTTAACAATCATCCCGCGTCATTTATACAATATCACATAGGACTCATAGTCCGCTTTCTTTTCGATAAAAACATTAAGTCCACATTCGCTCTCGCATACTAACTCGACACTTTTCAACATAATTTTCAATATCAAAAACAGTTCATTTTTCCTTAAAAATAGAATATTCAGTTAGGCCTCTGAATAAGCTTTCCAACGCATTTTAGAACACCTCAATCGGGTTCCCGGATCAAAAGATATCGCGAAACAAAAACAGTGAAAAACTGTTGAAAATCTGCAAAGCGTCGCGACGCGAACTGCTACCGTCGCGACGCGAAAAACGACAGAAACTTTTTGCGTGACAAAACTGGGCCAGGTCGCGACGCGAAAGGGACGGGTCGCGACGCGACCCTCTGCAGAAAATTGCAGGTTTTCCGTTTTCTTGCGAAATTCGCTATTCCGCTCAATTCCGATTCTTGTTCCGGTTGAAAACAGTTTTGACAACTATAAAAACAGTCTCAATCAAAGTCACACAATCAATCAAAAACTCCTTTTAAACGAATTGTATCAAAACGCGACATATTTTCCAATTATCGGTTTTCAACCCAAAATCTCTCAAACTCGATTATCAAATAATATTCCAGTCCAGCGAAAGCGGTAAAACAGTTAATTAATTAATTCGAAACATAAAATCCTAAGCGTGAGTAAAACTCACCTTTGACGCGTGATCCACGATCGAGCCGAAATCACCGAGTAACCACACGAACATTCCCCGCTCCGGCGACACCCAATCCGCTTCCAAAGCTCCCCACTCGATCACGAAACCGCTTTTTGACCGAAATACCGATTTCCCCAAAATTCTCCACGGATACTATTCATCATCTTCCTCCTCTAACCTCCATGACACTATTCACACATAAACCCAATTTTGCACCCTATCCCCTTGATTCTTCACAAACTCCAAATCGGACTTCGATATTTGCGCTCTCCACCTTGAGCTCGCTCCCAAACACCATCCAAAGCTTTCCTTTGAGCTTGAACAACAAAAACCTCTATTTCCTCTTAAATTCGAAAATGGTGGATTTGAGGAGAGTGAGTTGATGATGAAGATTTTGGTACCAAAACGAAGAGGAAGTAGCGATGAACATTTTTCGTGTTGGACGGAAGTCGTTTCGGTGAAGTCTTCTCCTCCCTCTTCTCTTCTTCCTCACGCCATTTTCTTCTTTTTTCTCTTCTTTCTCTCTTTTCTCTTCACTGTCTCGTTCTCAGCTTCTTTCTTTCTTTTAATTCCTTTCTTTCTTTTTCTTTTCTTTCACGTGCACACACATATATATATTAATATATACGCGGTAACGTGGTCCAATTACCATATTGGTCTAAATCTCCTATTTCGATTCCGAAACTTCCCTGACCCGTATTATCCGGTTAACGATCCGATGACAACCAATAATTAATTTTAGCACTCAATAAATTTACCAGTCAAGTACTAAAATAATTCAATTGGGTTAACACCCAAATAATTTTATTAATTATTTTGAGGGTGTTACAAATTGAGGTGGAGTTACAACCTGATGAGCCTAATTTTAGAACTAATATTTCCACTGAGCTTGTTGACAGGGATGGAGAGCTACCAGAACGTGAATCTAACAGTGAAAGTGATGTTGAGACTGTAGATCCAAATCAAAACTATCTGTTATGCAGAGACAGAACAAGAAGGACAATAAGAGCTCCTGATAGACTTGGCTATTCAAACATTATTGCTTATGCTCTAAATACTGCAACTGAAATGTTGAGTGAGGAACCAAACTCATTCAATGAGGCTATGAGAGATAACAAGAAATGGATAATAGCTATGAAGGAAGAAATGGACTCTCTGCATAAAAATGAAACTTGGAAGCTGGTGCAGCAATCAAAAGGGGAAAAGCTTGTGGGGAGCAAGTGGATATTCAAAAGAAAGGAAGGGGTGTCAAACCATGATCCACCAAGGTACAAAGCAAGACTTGTAGCACAAGGTTTCACACAAAGAGAAGGGATAGATTACAATGAAATCTTTTCACCTGTTGTAAAGCATTGCTCCATTAGAGTGATTCTCTCCATAGTCACTCAACTTGATCTATACCTAGAACAAATGGATGTTAAGACAACATTCTTACATGGTAATCTTGAGGAGAGGATTCTAATGAAGCAACCAGAAGGCTTTGAAGTAAAGGGGAAAGAGGATTGGGTCTGTCTATTCAAGAAATCTCTTTATGGGTTAAAACAGTCACCCATGCAATGGTACAAACGTTTTGACAATTTCATATTGAGTATTGACTTCAAGAGAAGCAACTATGACAGTTGCGTATACTACAAGGAACTTGGCAACCAATAGTTCATATATCTTCTACTATATGTAGATGATATGTTGATTGCTTGTAAAAGCATGAGTGAGATTAAAAAATTGAAGGGGCTACTGTATAAGGAATTTGATATGAAGGATTTGGGTTCTGCAAAGAAAATATTGGGGATGGAAATCATTAGGCATCCTAGTGATTTAAAAATGATTGTAAGACAGAGAAACTATCTTGAAAAGATAATTCACAGGTTCAATATTGCTGATGCCAAGGCTGTGAATGTCCCTATTGCTTCTCATTTCAAGTTATCAAATGAATACAGCCCTAAAACAGATCAAGAGCAAAGGGATATGGCTAATATTCCTTATGCTAGTGGAGTAGGTAGTCTCATGTATGCTATGGCTTGTACACGACCTGATTTAGCTCACTGTGTCAGCTTAGTGAGCAGGTATTTGAGCAAACCAGGTTCTCAACACTGGTTAGCTGTCAAGCACATCTTCAGATATTTGAAAGGTTCAATTGACACTGGTCTAGTCTACAGCAAGAGCACCAAGCAAGAAGAGGCACTACAAGGGTTTGTAGATTCTGACTTTGCAGGTGACAGGGATATTAGAAGGTCTTTGACAGGCTATGTATTCACTCTCTTTGGGAATACAATTACTTGGAAGGCTTCATTGCAACACATTGTTGCATTGTCAACTACTGAGGCCGAATACATTGGTATTACTGAGGCGGTTAAAGAAGCACTGTGGTTGAAAGGATTAACCAGTGAATTGGGAATTAGCCAAGATAATGTGAGTGTGTATTGTGACAATCAAAGTGCGATTCATCTATGCAAGAATCACACTTTTCATGATCGAACAAAACACATAGACATTAGGCTCTATTGGATAAGGGATGTGGTTTCAAGTGGATCAGTTCAGATTAAGAAGGATCACACTTCGGATAATCCATCTGATTTCATGACAAAAGTGGTCTCAATGGGGAAATTCAAGCATTGCCTTGAATTACTCCAAATTGGAACAGGTTGAGTACTGTTCCATTGGATAAGCAAGCTTGATATCTGGTTTTGTTGAGTGTTAAAGGTAAATATGCCAAGGTGGAGATTATTGAATATGTGGCATATTTGGAATTGTCTATTTTGCCCCTCGGAACTGTTCCATTGAATTAAAATCGGTTTGAACAAACTTTGCGCAGGAAAAATCAGTTTGAAATGCCGTTAGAGTTCGTTTTGACCGTTGGCGGATTAATTGAAGTTTTCTCTTAGTTAGTTCGATTCTTTCTGTATATATAATGTGTTTCGAGTCTGTAATAGCAAGATAGAACAGTTACAATCGTGAATTGAGAATCAATTAGAGGAATCAAGAACTAGGGTTCATCTAGGTCTAGGTGGAGCTCAATTGGGGCTTTTCAATTTTGTAAACGATTGTAGCTGTAACTGTACTGTAATCTTCACTATACTCAATAAAATTGGATCTTGCTTTGCAAGTCCCCCAGATGTAAGCCAAATTGGCTGAACTGGGTAATCAATCGTTGTGTGTTGTTCCTCGTTCTTCATCTCTTTTCTTCTTAAATTCAGTGGATCTTGGGGTATCAGATTAACAACGACGTCCAATCACAAGAGCAAATTTAGAAAACATAAGAGCAAATTTCAAGCTTCGTGTTTTCTGGAAAACATAAGAGCAAATTTAGAAAAACACGAGTTGGAGTATCTCCAAAGCATCCTTCTTTCTCAAATAGTTCAACCGAAGAAAATTGAGGTAACAAGTGTCAAAGAAGGCATGTCAATAATACAACAAATGCTTAAGAAAAAGAAGGTTCTTTTACTTTTAGATGATGTTGACAACATGGATCAATTAGATGCTATTGTTGGAAATCCAAATTAAATTGGTTTGGTCTTGGAAGTAGGGTCCTCATCACTACCCGAGACAAAGGGTTGCTAGAATGTCATGGGGTTGAAAGCACATATGATGTGAAGGGGTTAAACAAGAAAGATTCTTTTCAGTTGGTAAGGCTAAAAGCTTTTAAAACTGCCCAAGTTACTCCAGGTTACACAAATGTAGTAAACCGTGTTGTGACATATGCTTCTGCCCAAGTTATTCCGGAAATACTTTTTGAATGATAATTCTGGAAAATGTTCAAATTTTCATAAAAATATGAAGGGTATTTTGGAGATAATTAAAACGTATTTTGGGGGTACAGAGTCTATGAGGGGGGTACAAAAAAATAGCCATAATTAATTCTATTGAAATTTTGGTTTGTACTTTTCAAAATTGATGTAAACTTTGACATTTGTTCCATAAGAACTTATCTTACTTGAGGTTGTATTAAAACACTGAATTTTAATATATACAACTTATAAAATTAGGACACCACATTCAAATTTCGCACAGGACACACGACCTTGAATCCACACATTGTCTTTGAGTGCCTTGTGATGTGAACCATGCTGAGATTGACCTTCAGTTTGAATTTATAGCAAGGGGAATCCATGTATTGAGAAAAGACGAGGATGATGTTAGATTCACCAGTCCATATATAGAATAAAGGTAGGCTTTTTGAGAAGTTGGAGCCATACTGGATCTCACTACAAGAATGTGCTAATTTACCTACCACATATTTCCGAGGGATTTTTTTTGGTCGCTAATATCTTCGTTTCCGACGGATAGTTCCCTCGCTACGTGTTTAGTGCATTTCCCGCTTATATTTCCGAGGGAATTTAAATCCCTCGGTAATTTCCGAGGGAAATTTCCCTCGGAAATGAACCATTATCCGTCGGAAACTGTTTTTCCTTAAAACTAAAACTCGTATCATCCACTTCATTTTTTAGAACGCACTAATACTCAAAACACAGAACACAAAAATAGAACGCACTCCCCCCTCTCTCTCAACAGCGACGCCTCCTCTCTCTGTCAACCACCAACGTTCTCACCACCGCCATCCCTCCAAGATCGCCTCCACCTCACCTCTCGCCTTGATCGAAGCACCGCCACCGCCACCAGTGACCAGCGCCTCTCCTTTCGCAGTCACTCTCCTCTCTTCTTCTTCATAGAAGGTATGCTTTATTTCTTCCTCTATACTTCTACTATCTACTTCTATTTTACAGAAATGCCTCCATTGTTGGTTGAATCGAAACCCTAACCCCCAATTTTGCAGCATAAAACCCTAACCCCCTCCATTTTTAATCGAAACCCTAACCCCCTCCATTTTTAATCGAAACCCTAACCGTCTATTCATAAATCTGATGATGATGATGATGATGATGATGATATCTTTTTTACTGTCTTATTTTCAGATTTACTACTTGAGTCAACTTCCCAAGTTAAAAAATCTCAAGCTTACGGTTTATGACCTTTGAAAGATGGATTAAAAATTACTGTCTTCAAATCTGTTCTGACGTGGGAATGATTTAGTAGATTCTATGTATGAGGTTTTAAAACTTAATTTGGGAATGTTTAGTTGATTCTATGTATTAGGGTTTTTGTTGTGGTGTGTCATTGTAGCGGTTCTGACGTGGCTTGAACATGAGATCTGTTGATCTGCTGGTTTTGTTGGTTAGCATTGATCTTGTTTATGTTGTGCTTATCTTATAGGTTCATTGTTGTTGCTGGTTTGTTGTGCTTATTTTAGGGGATTGGGGGTGTTTTTTTATAGCATACGTTGTCTCTATTCACAGGGCCTCAAAAAGTAGTCAGCTGGCTGCATGATTTTTCTCTGTTGTATTCATGTTATATGTATGCCAAATATATATCATCATCTTATGTTTTGTTGTTATTCAGTTTTGATATGTTTTGTTGTTATTCAATTTTGATATGTTTTGTTGTTAGACGATTTCAGTTCTAGTAAAGTGAGCATTCACTTGGAAATTTGTTACTTGAGTGGTGTGAATGAATTAATCAATTAGAATTTTGTTAATTGGAACAGTATGCAGACAATAGAAGATATCTTTACTTGTTTCCGGTAATTGATGCAACTTTCATTATGTGGTTCTCACTTCTCAGTTTATTGTTATGAACTTGAGATAGAGTTTTGTTAATTTCCTATTCTCCTTGTGCAGAATTACCACCATTCTAGAGTACTTACTCTTGTATATCAGTCATTTGCATTTGGAACACTAGCAATACTAGCTTACAATGAGGCCAAATTCAATACAAGGCGGCATAATTTGTTTGGATATAGTCTCTTTTTCGTCAGCACTTTGGTTGTGTTAATTGTAAATATCATATATTAACTTGTTTGTAAACTTTGATTCCTCTAGGATAATATGTATTTGACTTCTAAGTTCTAATGTTATTTTATCTATTTGTTTTCCACAGTTGGATTTAGCAACATCTGGTAGGAGACCTGTCCTACATGCTTCCAGAATTCATTCAGGTTAGAATTAGCAATGGAATTACTATAATTCCAAATAATTCCTTCAAAATGTTCATTTTTTTAACGGCTTCAATTCATTGTTGTAGTCTTTCCTTGCTGGTTGCAGCATCAGGTGTCCTAACATCTGCTTTGAGGTTAATTACAAAAGCCATATTCGATAATTCTCAGGTAGTCTTTGCTTTATTCTTGGTTCATTACATTGTGTTGCGTCATGTATTTGGCAACTTAAGAGTTGATGTTTTCCATTTGGTTCAGGTATGCTCTTGTTTTAATTGCAATGTATAACTTGTGTGATCTTATTGGAAGATACATTCCACTTTTGAAAATTTTGAAGTTGGAGTCCAGAAAGTTGATCACTACAGCAGTCATTACCATTTTCCCTTTGTTTCTTATTTTACTCTAGTCATGACCCTCCCACTCTCCCAGCCCCAAAACCAACTGGAACAAAATACTAATTAATTGTATGTTTATGATATATTTGCACTTGTTTACTGTTTTTAAACCATTGCAAATCTCCTACTCTCCCCGCCCCAAATCTCTTAGAGCTTGTTTACTTGTTTTTAAACCATTGCACATATAAGCTTGGCAACAGGTGTAACTCTTCTTATGCCTCTAATCATGGACCTAACCTTGAGGTTATCAGTTTGAGTAAGCTTGGCTCTAATTTGGAGCATCTTTTAATTGATAGGTAAAGGGTCATTATAGAAATAAGGCAAAAAATTCAAGTATTGCATGAGTGATTTGTTTCCTTATGGAAAAATTGGATATGAAGCTTTTCTTTTGAAACTCTTTGAATTGTTGTCAGGATGTTTTCTGAGTATGAGTAGCTGTGTGTCAGGATGTTTTCTGAGTATGAGTAGCTGTTTTTTAAGTCAACAAGTTGTGTTGATTTGTGTGGCCGAAATTTGAAGCCAATTTTTTTGATGCATTGTCGATTTGTCATCTACCATTTGGCATAGCTTAATGATGCATTTAATTAATTAGTGTTTTTCAGTGACCCATTTGCTTTTCTTCAATTGGGTTACACTTCATGACAATCTAGACAACAAAAACTGAAGATACTTGGTGGCATGATTTCCTGATATTTGATATGATGACTGCATATACTTGAAGTTCTCTCTAGAGAGAGACTCATATAACTGATGACATCTTTTGAATGTTGTTTTGGATTCCTTAATTTTATGTAGTTTCACGAATGTCCTGCAGGAGCTATAGTGAATGTAGTAAAAGAAGCATTCCGCCTCCTTCGTCCTGGAGGCGCCAGCTATCACAGATAATTCGGTATATATGTAATACTATAATCATGTGTTTTTCTTTAGTTTTATGTTCGTATCTCAAACACTCTTGTTATTGTTGCCTTCTACAGCCGAAGTCGAAGGTCCTACAGGTATTCTCCAGCTTCTCTTCTTCACTGTATTTTATAATGAGTGCATTGACTTTTTATATAGCCTTCTATTATGCTAAAATGCAAGCAATAATGTGTGTTATGTATATATGAGCTCAATAGATGTAGTTAAAGTAACACTAGGTTCCTTTAATAGATTTGAAGGCATTTCAATGTAGCTTATGGTACATTGTTTTCCAAGTAGTAGCAAACATCATCAAACTTCCTCCTTTCTGTATTTGTGTTGTAGGAATTGTCTCCAGTGCTGTTTACGTTGATGAAGAGCACATAACCGTTTCTTGATGAGTACTACTTGACTGATATGGACCAAACATTGAGGGATGCTGGTTTTGTGAACGTAACATCAATTCGTAAAGACCCCAGACATGTAACTAAATTAAGCAAACTTCAAAGAAATTGAACAGAGTGCATTTGTTGTTCAAGAGAATTAAAAGAGAACACAAGAGGTTCTTTTCACTTTCCTTTGGTTTGGTTATGTAAAATTTGTGCTGGTGATGAAATGCATTAAAACAGCATGGGGGTTGTTAAGATATTGTCGTGTATAATTTTTTGTGTTGAATATGGAATCAAGAGGCTTACTTCCACAATTGTAGTTCTTCTCTCTCTGATCGATTTGTATTTTTGTTTTCATGGTTTGGTGCCCATTGTCTTTGGCTAGGCAACACAACTAGAACTTGTTCTGATTTGTTTGACTCTTTTTAATTTGATACTAAGCCATTGTATGAGCACATGATGTGGGTAAAATTTATAACCCATGAGTATCAGTATCTAATAAAAAATGTAATAAAAATTATTTGTGGAGCTTGAATGGATGACTGTTGGGATTTAGTTTTTTTTTACAGTAAATTAATTTTTCCGACGGATTTTCGACGGAATTTGCGAGGGATTTTCGAGGGATATTTCCGAGGGATTTGCGAGGGATATTTCCGAGGGATTTGCGAGGGATTTGCGACGGAAACGTTTCCGAGGGAATTTTCCGTCGGAAATCGTTTGCGAGGACCGTTTATCCCACGGAATTTTGTCCGTCGGAAATTCCGTCGGAAACGTGAATTAGCGACCGATTTTCCTGCTTTTCCGAGGGATTTTTCCCTCGGAAATCACCGAAATTCTTGTAGTGTCTGCAATTTACTAGAGATATATTTATGTTCTCCTCAACAAGATGCTAATTATAGAAATCTGCATATCATGAAGTTGTGCCTTAGTGTCATCATTGGATTATTTTTTTTGTCAGTTTTAGGAGCCATTTGAGGAGAAAATGAAAGCACCAGAGTAATACAATTGGGCATGGAAGCACCTCTTTCGAATGAGTCAACTCTAGAAAGAGAATTAGGGTATAGGTTTGTCCTAAGTTTTCTGATTTTTCTCTCTGTTACTTTTTTCAATTTAATTATATCATTTTTATTACACATACATAACTTCAAATCCAAATTAATTTACCTTTTTGCCTCAGACTATATTTCAAGTGCAAGGGTACTGAACAAGTTATCATATAATTTTGCAGCCTATTGAAGTGGTAAAATTTAGAGAAGAACAATATATACTTTTCAGGCATATGTAGACTATTTGATATTGAAGTCTAATGAACAATATATTGAATTACTTCAAATTTGTTGAGTACTTTACAAGACACATCTTCATGTGTCTAAGGATTTTCTTGTTTTATGCTATACTCTCATCATTTTGGCTTTTTGCAGACTGTTTTCTAGTCATGTTATGCAGTGCAACTCAGTAAATTTGTGATTCTTCAAAACTCAGTACATCAAGAGGGAAAAATGTGGTATTACACAAAGAAGTTGTGTTTTTAGCTCCAATCTAGCAAAGCATGTAGGCTAGATTAATGAAGAGCATAATTAGATATTAATGAAGGCATGATTAATCACTTGTTCCTCCAATTGGAAGATAGCTTTCTTTATATATTACTATCTTTACTACTAAATCTATATTTTGTTGTTATAATACCAAGCTCCTCAATCATATGAGTATTGAAATCAAACCAGACTAATTCACCGTCTTTTTTTCTGAAGAACATATCACCATTCTTCCATGTTCCGATAAGAGAGTCAATGCAAGGTAAGAGCCCAACAACGAAGAGTTTAGTCCACGAATCCTTTACGCCGACTTCACCCAAAATTGATATATGAAATGTAGTTGTCCATATATTATTGTCGATCAAAGCAATAGACTCATTTAATACCAACAAGTATCTCTGCACCTGTGTAAAATCAAAATTCTCAGCCATGATGTCTGACGGTATGGGTGTTGTGAAGAATATATCATTGCTAAAGTCAAATGACACCAAAGATGCTTCATTATGTGTTTTAAGTTTACTCCACCAGTGGCCCACTCCGTCCATGTAAACTTGTTGATAACCAATACACATTGGCACATCGACATCAACCTTTTTCCAAGTGTTGCTTCTTAAGCTATATATCTCCCACTCACAAGATTTATCTTCCATAGGCAGCCAAATTGTTGCATGTCGAATCATCTTATAATCGTCTCTTATACGATCATAACCAAATATACAATTTTCAATATAATAATCAGTATTAGATTCAATGGGGCTGTGGGGAATGACCTTGAATTCCTTGGTAGCTGGATTCCAGAACACAAAATCCCATCCGTATGTACCACGGAGACAAAGAATGCCATTAATACTACAAGAACCCAAAATAATAAAACCCTTGTCATCATCCTCTTGAAATAGATTTGGCCAATCTAATTTTACCCTATTCTCAAACCTATCACCAGAAATAGAATACAACACACATTTTTTAACGTCATAAGAGTATGGACTATCTAACTCCTGATGTAGGAGAAGAAATGTATCATCGTAAAAGGCATGGTTTTTAGATAAGAAATGGATGCCATACAAGCTCATGAAATTAGGGTTTCCAAATAAAAGGGACCATGATTTGCATACGAATTCAAATCGCTTCAAAGATTTAAGAGGCAATTTTAATAGAATGGAAAACGCAAGATCATCGGTTATATAATTGCCGACCTTACCAGTTTTTTTAGCCACCAATTTGTCCATCTTCGATTTGATGAAGAGATTCGATTTCACCGTAAACACTTCTTACTCACTTGCTGAAAAGGTATTTAGACTTTCACAAATGGCGGGTAGGTATGCTATATGATTGTATTGTATTTGCAGGTGGTCTTATATCTGGAGATGAATTTTATAGGGTTGGGTGATTTATTTTATTGGGCAAGTATAGGGATAAAAAAATACTAACTTACAAGGAATTAAATGGGGCTTGTGATGTCAATAATAATTATCATTAAGCATCACATAAATACCAATAAGTATTTGACCATACATATTATAACAGATTCTAATTGAAATTTAATTCAATTATCTTAAATTTTTTTCACAAGTTAATTTTTATTTATTTAATACGCGCAATAATTCATATTATGAGATACAAATAGTAGTGACAAGGGTCGGGGGTTCGATCACCGCATTTGTTTCGGAGCAGCGTTAAAACTCTGGGTCAGCTGTTCTGCCCCTCGAGACACCTACAATGAGCGAGGGGATTGGTCACTGTTGTCCGTGCGATGGATACCCGGGCTTACCCAAAAAAAAATATTAGGCTTAAACGCTCTTTTGTACTCTTTATTTTACCTGAAATGAGATTGTATTCCTCTTCTTTCAAAAGTTAGGTTCTTGATTCGCCAATTTCCCACATTATTAAAGAGGTTCCGCCAAACTTAAAAAATTTAACTACATGCAACAGCAAATCTTTGACTATCTATATATATATATATATATATATATATATATATATATATATATATATATATATATATATATATATATGTAAAGGAGACCCCAATGGAGCCTCTACAATGAATCTCAATATTTTTGTGTATTAAAATATTTATTTATAATTTAGACATGAGGAGGAATTTAATTTTAATGAAAGCTAATAATTCCCACTAACTTATTAAATGATTCTCTTAGTGGAATATTAATTAAATATTTTATATTATATTATTGATATAGATAGTTATAATATAATATAATAGAATGGTTAACGTATATCATAATTGTTAAATTTTCAATTTAAAAATAGTTGATTATTTCAATATTTTAAAAATATTAATACTTTAGTAATTTATTTGAAAAATAAGTTGATTTTTTGTTCCAAAAAATAATGAGATAATTTTTTAGTCAAATATTGGTACATGAATAAAATTGATTTTAAAAATTTAAATATTTAATAAATAGTTTGTGGTATTAAATATTTTATTCAGTCAATTATCTTTATACGTTGGAAATAAATATTAAAAAAATTGACAAAAAAATAGATGTAGAATACCGGTAACGTTTAAATAGATTCATTCTAACTTTATAGCTTCACTTTTTATTTATTTTTACCATTTGGATTATATATATACATAAAATTTATATTAATATATTTTTAAAAAAAAAATTATCCCTTATTGATTCAACACTTCATGTTTTGGTTTTGGTTGCCTTTTTGTATCTCTAAATTATTGTTGTGATTATTATTAATTGTTTAGGTTATATTATAATAGACATTGATTAGAATCTTTTCATTTTCCTTGACTTTAAGTCTTCTTTCAGATATACTATAAATACCTAAAATATTTGAGAATAGTGGTCACCACTTATCTTTCTATTTTTTACAGCCCCTTTTTTGGTTGTTACATCATTACTAATACCCAGGTTTGAAGAAAGGTTCCAATTTTGTTATGTATATCTGTCTTTTTTTCTTAAGCTTTTGTTCATTATTGATTTAGTATTGAAATTGTTATAGGTTTCAAGTTTCATGATTATATTTTAATATTCTGTAAATAGAAGCAACTATCTCTTCTTGGATTGGAGTATGTATTCAACTATTAATTGTAATCTTCTTGATGTATGGTGCAACTGTAATTGAGATGTTATAAATTTTATTCGCAGTCTTTGCTAAAGAAGTATTTTATAGAAATTTGGGCATTTGCATCCATAATAAATTATTTCATAGCACATGTTGCTTTCTATTTAAGATGTTCTTCTAATGGTTTTGATCTTTTATGTCATTCCTTGATGCATCTTCCAATAGACAATCATTTGTGAGAGAATATAATGATCATGATATTTGTGAAGAGACCCTTGGTGGAAAGTTAGCCAAGAGGACAAAGAAAAATAAATTCATAAATTGTCCCCAACTTGATAGAAACGTCATTTTGAGAAAAATAATATATATATATATATATATATAGGTTTTAATTAAATGACTTAATCAAATGGCTTTTCATATTTCAAGTATAAATGCATGAATTTCCATTAGTAATATTTTTAAATTTTTGGCCCTTCATCTTATCAATATAATCAATATAATTATATTAATAATAGTTTTGAAAATTGAATAATTGATACATAAAATTATGTATATGTTATGAATAAAATATTAGATAATGTAATATATTTAACAACAACATTCACATATAGTTATGACTTTTCATCTTCAACCCATATTCTAATAACCCATACTAAAAGAAGTATGAATAGAGTAAGTTACCTATCAAAATAAGCAATAAATACAAAAAAATTGAATTAAATATGTGATTAATTGATTAAAACTTTACATCTTCAACCCATATTCTAATAACTCATGATATTATTGACAATTAAAAAAATAATTCATATTAATATGAAATTTTTCTCTTTCAAAGCATACGAGAATTTCAAAAGTCTATTAATTCATAAAATAAAAATATTCATCTAAATTTAATTATTTGATCAAACTTTTAAACCTCAATTTAGATTTTTTGCATTTCAAAATTTATAAAGACTTTTTTTATTATTAAAACTTTATGTATTTAAATAAAATCAACATTTTATATACCTTTTCTAATTTATTGTATAAAAATTTTGTAAACAAAATATTTTGTGTAGGAAGCTCTAATGGAGCCTTTAGGTTGATCCTTATTTTTATAATTTATTTTTGTATTAAATATCAACTTCCTTATTTTAAAGTATTTAATCAACTATGTAAAATTTATTTCACTTTTGTAAAATTATATTTCGAAACAATTAATTTGATAAAATTATTAACAGTTATTTATGTTTAAAAACACATAATATATGTAAGAATATTGCCTAAATTTAATAAATTTGATGTTAAAAAATAAACTCAGATTTATATCAAACTATACTCTATACATACATGACTTATATATATATATATATATATATATATATATATATATATATATATATATATATATATATATATATATCCATTAATAATTTATATATATTATGAATAGACTCAATAAGATTAAATAAAAAATATTAGAACAACCCGTGCAACGCACGGGTATTCCCCTAGTGTCGTGTAAAAGAAAGTTACTGAATCAGGTCACAATTTCTTTCCTCTTTTAATGTATTTGATTTGCTAATTGATATTCTTCTTGATTTGCTAATTGATATTCTTCTTGATTTGCTAAACTTTTATTTTATAATTATGACTTATGACTAATAGGAACTGCATGAGGTGGGAAACACAAAATTTCTTCAACCACGAGTAGAGATATTAGAATGGACCTAACAAGTTTCCTGCTATTGCTCTATGTGTTGTTCCTTCACCGAGTCTGTATTCAAATTTACCTCATAAAAATGATCATCAATGGTAATGAATTCTTCTACTGGGATGATAGAAGTTGAACATAAATGGTTGGAAGTGTATCATTTGCATTTTTTTTCATAAATGGTTACCGTAAATTCATTTCCTGAAAGGTACATTTTTTTCCATAAATTCATTTCCTGCTTTGACTTTTTCTCTCCTGACTTGGGCGTTGGAGTATCTTTGTAGGTACAACCCGATCCGAGCTCTGCTCCCGACTTCACTACCGGACCGTGCCACCTTGTATCCATCCCAAGGCATTCAAGGAACGGTTCAATAACTAAAAGTATGTTTAGAAAAAAAAAGTAAAACTTGTTTAATTTATTAAATTCATCTACAAATTAATTACTTTTGTATTTTTGAATTTTTTTCTAATTAAATTGTTTTTAAACATTCCCCTCTCATCCAATACTCGTAGTTTCTCGGCAAGCTGATTCCAACCCAAGAATGTCAGCACAAAATCTAGAATTGCTAATCTATTTACCTTCGATTAATATGTGACGGTTTCGACAGTAAGGGATAAACTGGAACAGTCATTGACTCACTCTAGGGAGTCCAATGGTGGAATGGTGCCCGAAGAACATGAATCTAAGATAAATCTAGAATAGATATTATCATTGAAATGAGAGAATGTAAGATAGAAGATTTAATTGTGTAATGATTGATTGATATCACTCATTGGTGATAATTGGGTGGTTATATAGCCACATTACAATGATTGGAGAATATTCTCTTTGGCTAGTATAACTAGTACAACTTCTAGAAAGTGTACTACACAATTGAAAGCAAGTACTAAACACTAGTACATTTTAGGTAAATAGTAAATTCTTAACTTTTACTTTTACTCTAGGTGATTATGTCACAATACTCCCCACTTCACCCTGTCACAATACTCCCTCTTTCAAACATCCTTGTAGATCATCTTCCTGTGAGAAATAGCTATAAAAGCAAACCGGTTAAGAACTAGCTGAGGGCGCTTTGTTGACGAGTGTCTAGCAACTCGAACTACAATGAGCAAAAGGAAATGAAATGTGGTGTATAGGTCAACTCCAACAACCAATGGTGGTCCAAACAGTTGTCCAAATTGACTTTGAAGCACCTTATCAATGTTGCTCCCTTGCACTAACAAGTGATCAAATTCTGACTCGCAACAAGTAACAAAACCATGGAGCTGAATTCCAATCCCAATGATCCCTTTCCAAAAACTTTCTGAAAAAAGACAAATAGTTGTAACCTGGGATTGCACCACATAGTCTCCATTGAGTCTTGGATCTGCAGGTTACCGAACTTTGTTCTCACAAGCCAATACCAATGCACAATCAACTGAATGGTTCCTAGGAAATTGAGAGAGTGGGCCCATATTTGACTTATAGTCATTTAGAACTATTTGTTCTTGGCCTTCAACAGTAAAATGGGTGCAAATTTTACTAATCCACTCAAGCATAAGCAAAAGTATGACATATGGACTAGTAGAATTAGGATCAAACATGTTACTGACCCCATCTATTACACCTGCGAACTCTAGAACAACATCAACATCTAATATGACACCACCAACCAGAGTATTGCCTTGCTGTAATTCCCAAAATTGAGAACACACATATTTGTTGACCATGTCAGTTCCATTGACATAAATTCCATAATGAAATCCACTGGAAGAAGGACTCAAACAAACAATTACATCTTTCAAACATTGAGAAATCCTTTGGAGGCCAAATAGGCACCAACAAGAGATCACAACAAGGCTAGCAAGCATAAACATAGGCATATTTATAATGAACTTTGAGGACTGGTTGTTTTTCGGAGTCAGGATCCTAGATAATATTAGAACATTCAACACAAAGATTGCTGCACTTGCACCAAACCAAGACCAGAAAATAGTGGGATGTGATTCAAGATATCCACCTTCAGTTACCCACTTTGTCTCCTTAAAGTATCCACTGCAGCTCAGAATAACAACTACGCGAGAGAATTGATTCACACTTGACACAAACCCATAAATTTTCACCACCCAAAAGCAAGAGTACATAGTCATGAACACATTGTTATCAACAATATAAAGTGCACAATAGAATAGGGTGTGCTTACCAGGGGTAATATTCATCTTATTCATGCTTTTGAGCAGATTAATAACAACATTTGCAAGCCTATTGATAGTGCACTTAATTGTAATCCTCACAGCATTCCTTGGTATTTGATCAAACACCTTGAGGGTGATATAAGCGTGACTTTGTCTTGCAGAAACAATCCACAACATTATGATAATACCAACCGAGCTATGTGTCTTGTTAAATCCACACTCACACACTTTTGAAACTGGTCCACGTAACGACCTCATTGCCGGAAAATCAACCATAGTTATAGATTTTGGGGATTGAAGAAGAAAGGAGCGAAATGCTGTAGATGACGACACTGTTGACGGGAGCGAGAGCGCTAGCCGTCCGCCGGGATCGAAGCATTGACATCTGTTGAAGTAAGGCAGTTGCACAACAAATGGCACCCTTGCCATCGTCGCGAATGGAACAAACTGCTGTGGAATGAAGTTGACGCAGAATCGTGAACAATAGTCAATCGTAAGAGATGGAAACACTGTTGACGGGGAAACTAATGCTGTCGCTCTACCGAAATCATAATTTTCTTCATCCTGCGAGTTCTCTATGTCTTCAACACCAATCAATTGATCTGAATCATTGTGGAATGAAGAAATTGCTAGAGCACTTGTTAGGGGTTTGATGGGGAAATTAAGGTTCAGATTCTGACCTTCTTCTTCTAGTTTCTCCTTTTTCTCAGCGTTAACCCTTGACCCTTCAGATTCGATGACATCAATTTCAAATAGGAGTTTCATGAGTACGAACTAATGCCTTCTGGCAACTCTGTGGAATTCCAAGTTGGTCATGAACCTTGCTGCGCACAGTAGCTTGGATCTTAGAGAGAAGACATTTGATCTGGTAATTTCTCAAGCTTCTTAGTTGATTTTCTTGAGCATACGAGTGTTGCTCCCCTTCCCATGAGCCTCCAAAGCGATGATAGAGATCAGCAATATACTCATACCAGTGGAGATCGAAATGGTACCTTAACCTCGTGTAATTTAAGTGCCATTGTAGAGAAAGTCCCTCTAAGTTATGGACAACTAGCCTCACCTTAGCTTCAAGGGGAGTGTTGTTCAGAAAGAAGAACTCCTCACGCTTGCGTAGCCATTCATGAACTTTTGAAAACCATTGAACTTTGGAAACCCCAATGCGTTCCCAATTTGATTTCGTAGCATTTCCTCCATGGAAGCAAAGCACAAGGTCGACTGCTTTGATACCAGTTGTGACGGTTCCGACTGTAAGGGATAAACCGGAACAGTCATTGACTCACTCTAGGGACTCCAATGGTGGAATGGTGCCCGAAGAAGATGAATCTAAGATAAATCTAGAATAGATATTATCATTGAAATGAGAGAATGTAAGATAGAAGATTTAATTGTGTAATGATTGATTGATATCACTCATTGGTGATTGGGTGGTTATATAGTCACATTACAATGATTGGAGAATATTCTCTTTGGCTAGTATAACTAGTACAACTTCTAGAAAGTGTACTACACAATTGAAAGCAAGTACTAAACACCAGTACATTTTACGTAAATAGTAAATTCTTAACTCTTACTTTTCCTCTAGGTGACTGTCACAATACTCCCCACTTCACCCTGTCACATAATATCTATTTTTATTCCAACCCAAGAATGTCACCACAAAAATTGTTTATTGTTCTTGGATTCATCAATTATTATTTCGTATTGATTGAACAAGGGAAGGAATACAACAAACTAACATAGCTCTAACCAAATTCCTATTTCATGAAAGAAAAGACAAACATAGCGGTTATTACACCGATGATGTTTGTGGTTTATGAAAAAGACAAGACAAACATAGTGGTTGGTGCATTGATGACTTTCGTGCTTTGTGAAATCGCTCTTTTAAATTTCAGACATTTCCATCTTTCACAACATCTCTTACACATCACATTCTGAGTAACCTTTTTCTCTTTTCACTCATGGCTATTACAACTTCATCCTCCTCCTCCTCCTCCTCCTCCCCCTCCTCCTCTTCCTCTTCCTCCTCCTCTGCTTCTGTCACAATCGATGGATTCGCCTTCCTCAGCTTCAGAGGTGAGGATATTTGCTACGACGAGTTTACTGGAAGCCTCTATAACGCGCTTGTCAAACCGGGTATTTTCACCTTCTTTGATGAAGAGGACATTCAAAAAGGGGAGGAAATCACACCAATACTACGCCAGGCAATTGAATAGTCCAAGATGGCACTCGTTGTTCTCTCTCCCCATTATGCAACTTCATCCTTTTGCTTAGATGAACTTTCCCATATCCTTCATTGCATAAGGGAAATGGTCGGTTGGTTTGACCCAATTTTTATAATGTCAACCCTTCTAATGTGAGAAAGTTAAGAGGGACTTATGGAAAGGCAATAGCAGTTTATAATGCGAGTCGGTGGAATCGGTGGCATTGGTAAAACCACGCTTGTTGTAGCAGTGTATAATGCGATTGTCGATCAATTTCAAGGTTCTTGCTATCTTGAAAATGTTAGAGAAAAATCAGACAAACACGGGTTGGAATATCTCCAAGAGATCGTTTCTTTCTTGACTAAGCTCTTTCTTTATTAGTAATGCTACACTAATGCCTACAATAAAGTTATTTTCTCGTTATAATATGCAAAGTTCTTTAATTATGTAGTGAGTCCTATTGAGATATGCCTTGTAATTCTATTGCTTGTAATAATAGTAGGTGTAGTTAGAAACCTAGTCGAAATGGGTCAGTCGAATGGGCTAGTCGAAATTATGGGCCTGGGCCTGTTTCATTGTATATATATTTACAGACGTCAGTAGCATGTAATAGGACCCTACTTTTATGAAATTCAGTGCAGCTTTTACTATTTATATTATATTGCCCTAATCATTCCTCTTGTCCTTTAGCGCCGCCACTTCCTTTTCTTCTCCCTTTCATGTGTTTATCCCCAACAAACTGGTATCAAAGCTTGTTAGATCCTTACAAAATCTATCAAGATTCATGGCAGCGCGAGACAACTCTGGTGGAGGTATTCCGGGGAACCTCCCTATCTTCGACGGAAAGGATTATGAACGATGGTGTGCGCAGATGAAGGTGCTGTTTCGATATCAAGATGTACTTGATGTCGTGAATGATGGTGTTCCACCCTTGGCAGCAAACGCCACTGAAGCGGTGAAGAACAACCACCATTCGCTGAGGAAGAAAGATGGAAAAGGGCTGTTTTTGATTCACCAATGCGTTGATTCCAATGTCCTGAACCTGATCATCGACAATGATTCAGCAAAGGCAGCTTGGGACATCCTCAAGAACTCGTATGGAGGAGCAGATAGACTGAAGAAGATACGCCTTCAGTCGCTCAGGAAACAGTACGAGACCTTGAAGATGACAGATGGAGAATCGATTGGAGAATTCATTACGAGGTTAGTAGCATTAACTAATCAAATGAAAGGTAATGGTGAAACTGTGATTCAAGTAAATAAAGTCGAAAAGGTGCTCAGATCCTTAACCCTGGAATTCGACTATGTTGTCACTGCTATCGAAGAATCCAAGGACCTAGATACGTTGAAGTTAGACGAACTTCAGGGTTCCTTAGAGGCGCATGAATTGAGAATAAGGCAGAGAAGTTCAGAGAAAGAAACTGAACAAGCCTTACTTTCATACTCCTCTAAGAGAAATTGGAAGGCAGGCAACAAGGAGAAGGGTAGAGAAAAGGGATCAAGCAGTAAGAAGAAAGAACAAGGATCTTTCGACAAGAAGAAGGGAGACCTGTCGAAAGTTCAGTGTTATAACTGTCAGCAATTTGGGCATTATAGGAACAAGTGTCAAAACAAGAAAGTTCCTAGGGATAAAGATGCAGAAGCCAAGTTTGCTAATGATGGTTACTCAGACTCTGGCTCAGAGGAGTTAATGCTGATGGCTGTCGAAGATGAGATTCGACTCGATGAAGGAATTGCTGAAAGTAGCGAGCAAAATAGTGGGAACACTTGTATAAGTGGATTCACTTGCGATGCTCAAAATACTTGTGCAATGTGTGTGTGGCAGGGCAGTGGAAACACTGGTGATGCCTCCAACATTGCCAGCAATGATGATGAAGAATTGTCATTCATGACAGCTACTGACCTAGAATTACTGTTGTTGAAGGCTGATACAAATTCGACTGAAGAGAAGTCTGTCGAATGGTATCTCGACACAGGATGTTCAAATCACATGTGTTGTCACAAGGAGTGGTTTGTCGAACTGGAGCAGATAAGAAAAAAGATAAGGTTTGCAGATAACAGTAGAGTTACTGCTGAAGGAGTAGGTACCATAAAGTTCCTGTCGAAAGATGGTAGGTGGTGCTATATCCAAGGGGTATTTTATGTACCAGATATGAGGAGCAATCTGCTAAGTATTGGGCAGATGATTGAGAAAAACTTCACCGTCGAAATGGGTGATAACAGTCTCAGCTTGTTTGATTCGACCAAGAAGATGATTTTGAAGGTGTCGATGCAGAGTAACAGAACCTTCAAAATCAAGCTGCAAGTAGTCGAAGAACATTGTCTCCAGACCACTGTCGAAGAGGAGCACTGGAGATGGCACAGGAGATTTGGCCACCTCAACTTCAAGAGCTTAAGTCAACTACATGAAAAGAAGATGGTTCATGGGTTGCCTGCAGTAAAAGTACCTGTCGAAGTTTGCGAGAGTTGTTGCAAGTCGAAGCAACCAAGAAACACGTTTAAATCAGAAGTACCTAGCAGAGCAGAGAAGAAGCTAGAGGTGATATTTTCTGATGTCTGTGGTCCTTTCGAAGTATGTTCCTTAGGAGGAAATAAGTATTTTGTCACCTTCATTGACGAATACACTAGAATGTCCTGGGTGTATTTGATCAAAAGGAAGAGTGAAGTACTAGAAACATTCAAGAAGTTTAAGGTAATGATTGAAAAGCAGAGTGAACGTGCAATCAAAACCCTTAGAAGCGATGGAGGTGGTGAGTACAATTCTCATGGATTTGTCGAATTCTGTGAGAAAGAAGGAATTGTGCATGAAGTCACTGCACCTTACACGCCTCAGCATAATGGTACTGCTGAGAGGAAAAACAGGACCATCGGTAAGAAGCATGTTAAAGGAGAAGCAACTACCTCATAGTTTATGGGGAGAACTTGTAGCCACAGCAGTGTATATTCTGAACAAATGCCCCACAAAGAGATTGATTGGGAAGACACCTGAAGAAGCTTGGCTAGGAAGAAAGCCAAGTGTCAAGCATCTCAGAATAATTGGCTCATTATGCTATAGACATGTCCCTGAGCAACTAAGAAGCAAGCTGGATGATAGAGCACAACAAATGATTCTTGTTGGCTATCATTCGACAGGAGCATACAAACTGTATGATCCTGTGCAGAAGAAAATGGTGAAAAGCAGAGATGTCGCAGTAGATGAGTCGAAACATTGGAACTAGGAAGAAGGCTGTGGGAAACCTACAATGATGGACTTCGACGAAGTCTCTGATCGAGATGATCAGAATGAAGAGGTCGAAACTGAAAAGCCAGAAGAACCCATTGTTGTCGAACCTTTAAGAAGGTCGGAAAGCGAAAGGCAGAGATCAGTAAGACTAGAAGGATTCGACACGTTCCCAGACTCTGCTGTTACAGCAGAGGGAGACCTGACACACTTTGCATTAATGGCTGAAGCAGAACCAGTGAGCCTGGAAGAAGCTCTTAGTCACAAGTAGCGGAAGGAAGCAATGATTGATGAGCTGAAGTCAATCGAAAAGAATGGCACTTGGAAGCTAGTCGAACTTCCAAGGCAAAAGAAAGCTATAGGCGTGAAATGGGTCTACAAGACCAAACTCAAGCCCAATGGAGAAGTGGCCAAGTACAAGGTCAGGCTAGTAGCCAAAGGGTTCCTGCAGAAACCTGGTTTGGATTTTAATGAGGTCTTTGCCCCAGTAGCCAGGATCGAAACCATAAGATTGGTAGTAGCATTGGCAAGTCATAGAGGCTGGCCCCTGCATCAACTGGATGTAAAGTCAGCATTTCTTAATGGACCTCTGGAGGAGGAAGTCTATGTTTGTCAAACACCTAGTTTTGAATCGAAGGGTAAAGAAGACAAGGTCTATAAGCTTGAGAAAGCCCTATATGGACTCAAGCAAACCCCAAGAGCGTGGAACAAGAGAATTGATTGATTTCTCTTGGCTCAGAAGTTCATGAGATGCACCAATGAACATGGAGTGTATGTGAAGAAGAATGGAACTTCGACTCAGTTGTTGTTGTGCCTGTATGTAGATGATCTACTAGTAACTGGAAGCAACGAAGTCGAAGTCGAAGCCTTTAAGAAAGTGATGATGTCTGAGTTTGAAATGAGTGATCTAGGACATCTATCATATTTCCTAGGAATGGAATTCACAGAGTCGAAGAAGAGAATATTTCTGCATCAGTCGAAGTATGCAGCTGATATCCTGAAGAGATTCGACATGATTAACTGTAAGGAGGTTTCGACACCAGCCGACACAAGCAGCAAGCTGTCGAAAGATGATGAAGGGATTGAAGTAGATGCCGCCCTCTTCAAACAGATTGTGGGCTCCCTGAGGTACTTGTGCAACACTCGACCTGACATTATGTTTAGTGTCGGAATGATCAGCAGATTCATGGAGAAGCCGAAAAGCACTCATCTAGTAGCTGCGAAAAGAGTACTAAGGTATATAAAGGGAACACAAAGTTATGGTATTCTATTCCCTAGCAAGTCAGAGTCGAAGAATGATGCTGAAGTGTTTGGTTACACAGACTCCGACTGGAGTGGAGACAAGAGTGATCGAAAGAGCACAAGTGGGTATGTCTTCATGCATGGATCGACACCCATCTCTTGGTCCTCGAAGAAGCAAAGTATAGTTGCGTTATCCTCTTGTGAAGCAGAGTATGTGGCTGCTTCCTTTGCAGCATGTCAAGCATCATGGCTGAGCATGCTATTGGTCAAAATTGGAGTGCACAGGATCGAAGGAATGAGGTTGTTGATCGACAACAAGTCTGCGATAGATCTCGCCAATAATCCTGTTGCACATGGTAGGTCGAAGCACATAGAGATCAGATATCATTTCCTGCGTGATCAAGTAAACAATGAGAAGCTGAATCTGGAATATTGCTGTTCGGAACTTCAAGTAGCTGATGCAATGACCAAGCCATTGCAAAAGGGAAGATTCGAAGAATTGAGAACAATGCTTGGGATGATGTCGCTCAACAATGTGAATTAGGAGGGAATATTGAGATATGCCTTGTAATTCTATTGCTTGTAATAATAGTAGGTGTAGTTAGAAACCTTGTCGAAATGGGCCAGTCGAATGGGCTAGTCGAAATTATGGGCGTGGGCCTGTTTCATTGTATATATATTTACAGACGTCAGTAGCATGTAATAGGACCCTACTTTTATGAAATTCAGTGCAGCTTTTACTATTCATATTATATTGCCCTAATCATTCCTCTTGTCCTTTAGCGCCGCCACTTCCTTTTCTTCTCCCTTTCACGTGTTTATCCCCAACAAGTCCCCAGCATATATATGTGTGTGTGTGTGTATTTTGACTGATTTGTGCATTTTTTGTCAAAAGGGAACAAGAAAAAATGAAATTATATATTTGGATTATCCGAATGTAATAGAGTGCAAAGGAATGGCTTTCAAGAAGATGAAAAACCTCAAAACCCTCATTATTAGATGTGTTGAATTTGCCCATTTTCTCAAACATCTTCCTAACAGTTTAAGAGTGATCGAATTGCATTGTCTTCCATTAATTATGTTACTCTCTCGCCAGAGGTTTTACAGTTTGATTCTCATCTGAAGGCAAGTGTAATGAAATTATATCTTTCATGTTATACTTATAAATTCACTTTGAGATTATTCATTTTGACCTTATTTGTTTCTTTTATTTTCGTCTCTTTTCATTTTTGCAGGAGTTCAAGAATATAAAAGTTTTAGATATAACTCAGTGTCCATTAACACGCATAGGGAATATATCTGGCCTCTCAAATTAATTTAGAAGAAATTTTAATCAGTCGTTGGCGAAGATTAACTACAATTGATAACTCGGTGGGGTTGTCGTATAATCTGAAAACCTTGTGTGTACATAAATGCAGGGCTCTTACGAGTTTTCCACCTCTAACGTTGCCTTCATTAGAGAAACTCTTTCTTGATAATTGTTATAGCCATGAAAGTGTTCAATCCATGGATGCGTCGCTTGGTAAACTTAAAATTTTGATAATTAAGAGATGCTCTAAGCTGAACAGTATTCCAAACTCTCAAGTTACCCTTCTAAAAATACTCGATCTTTCAAGTTGTTATGATCTTGATGTTGGTCTATAATCAGAAACCAAAACCTTACCCTTATTACAAAAATAACAGCAAAGTTTAGTTTGAACTAAACTAGCCATTGGGGGCAGTATTTGTTTTACAGTCCTTAACAGCTAAGTGAATCTGTTAAGTTAGTTAAAGTTTGTTAGGATTAACAAACTTCCCTAACAAATTGAAACTATCTTAACAGATTCAGCATATAGCCGTTGCATTCTCATGTATATATAGAAGTTATGTACATCAGTGTTAAATGCAATAGTTTTACAGTAATAAAATTACATTCTTTTTACCCTAAGTGTACTATTCTCTTCTTCTTTGTGTTGTTCAACATTCTTTGTCTTTCTAAGAGTCTTGTGAGCAAATATTCAGCAGGTGGTTGAAATAAACCTCGCATCAAGAGGAAAAACAAAGTGTTAGCATTTCTGTGACTGAAATATAAAAGAGAAAAAGAGAAATACTAAGAAAGGTAAGAGAAGAGGTTACCTATGATCTCAGCGAGGAGTTCCACAAGTGAACGTAGCTGTTGGTGTTCTTCAAGGTGTGAAGAACCAGAAAGAGTAAACAACAAAACCAGTTAGGGTTTTGTGGAGCAGATCAACAATAAAATTGCAAACAGAAAACTAGTAACATAGTTGTGAACACTCAATTTTTACCGATATTTTTCAGTTTTTCGAAAAAATTACAAAAAGTAGTCGCTTTTTGGGTATTTTCGGGTTTTAGTTTTTAGCTACTATGCGAAAGAAATTTCTCTCTCCTCGGACCTCGTTTTGACGATCCGAACGGTGAAAGTGGAGACATATGTCCCACGAACCTTCTGTCAAAAAAACGAAGATGATCCAACGGTTAACGAATCCGGAATCGCACATTTACGGTGAGAGGTTTGAGAAAAACGGACCAAAAACCGCAGCTATTGCGAAGGTAATTTCTCTCTCCTCAGACCTCGTTTCGACGATTCGAACGGTGAAAGTGAAGATATATGTCTCACGAACCTACTGTCAAAAAATGAAGACGATCCAACGGTTAACGAATCCGGAATCGCGCTTTTACGGTGACAGGTTTGAGAAAAACGGGAATTCTGTTCTCTAAGTGGGAATTGCTTTCTCTATCTTGTTTTAGTCCCACATTGCTTGCAAGAAACAACAACCCTATAGCAATTGACTATAAAAGAGGTTGAGAGGTGAAGGTTTGAGGGAGGAGTCATTGGCAGAATAAGTGATCTTTTGGGCTAGCCTTTGAGGTCCAGACACTAAAAGTCTGTCTTTGATTATTTTGTAATTTTTTTGAACCGGTTTTTTTTTCGGTTCTCAAAGCAGTCCGGTTCGCAGTTGACCTGGTCAGACTGCTCGGTCCGGTTCGGCGTTCCTCGCGTTCATCAGCTTGATTTATTTATTTATTTATATCTATTTGTTTATTTGTTTATTTTATTTATTTATTTATTTATTTATGTAGATATTTGTTGATTACTTATTTATTGTTTGTTTATTTCTGTATATATTTATTTATTTATATTTTTTTAGGTGTATAGTTTTTTTTTATCTTTCCTTTTTAATTATTATTATTATTGTTATTGTTATCTATTATTATTTATATTATTATTGTTATCTATTTCTAAAAATGAATTAAAACATCAATAAAAGTGGCTTTGATCGAGATGTACGTCTTATCAAACCCGCAACCCGGTTAAGACGCCTGAGTTGTACAACTTGGTGATCTCAAACGCCTTCAAAATGTTAAAATCAACAAAACAAACAAATATTTTCAAGAAGAACTACGTAGCCTTTGATTCTCCGCACACGGAGATACGTAGGAGCGGGGCCTCCCCGTCAAGCTAAATTAGTCTTTTCCTAAATAATCAAATTTCTTTTCTTTAACACCTATTTTTCTAAAAAAATACAAAAAAAGGGATTGGCTGAGATGTGACATCTTGTCAATCCCGGTTTAAGAGACTTTAGCTGTACGGCTTTGATCTTAAACCCCTTCAAAAATAAAATCACCCAACCAACAAAAATTTTCAGAAAGAACTACGTGACTTTTGAGTTCCTCATTGCACCGGAGGATACGTAGGAGCGGGGCTTCCCCGTCAAGTCAAAATTAAACTTTTCTAAAATTAGCGCTTATTATTCCCTACTATTTTATTTTTGGGTAAAACAAATAAATTCGTAATTTATATTTGCACAATCAGATTTAGGGTAACTGTCTTAGGACGGATGTACTAGGGGTGTAGTGGAATTAAGTTTTCGCCCTTCCCTATGCATAACCGACTCCCGAATCCAACCTAGTTTACGCAGACCATTAATTTTAAGGTAGGTTTTTCTCAATTTTCCCTATTTAATAAATTGGGTGGCGACTCCCTGAAATATCGATTTTTGGGCCGTCTACGTCGGGATCCCGGTCACGACAGATGGCGACTCCACAGGGGACAATTGTGCATATTTCGCCGATTAACTTTAACAGTCAAAAGACAATTGTGCATATTTCGCCGATTAAAATTGGGGTTCATATCTGTACTTATTCCTTACTTTGATAAAACAAGAAAACACAGTTTTATGTATTATCTCGTAAGAAAGTAAGCACAGAGGGGCAACTGTGAACACCCAATTTTAACCGGTACATTTTTACTTTTTCAAAAAAAATCACAAAAATATGTTTGTCGCGTATATTTGTTTCCTAATCCCTCGAATAGGTCATTTTGCGCTAATTTACTAGTTTTGCGTTATTATTACTTTTTTTTAGTGGTTAAACAAAAATTTAAAAAAATATATGCTAATTCAAAAAATTTACAAAGTAGATTTAATTTATTTTTCTTATTACAATATCTTTAATTAAAAAACGAAAATAAAAAAATTATCATTGCCATTTGTAAATTTTCATAGCATATTCCCTTCAAAAGGGCAATTGCATTGCATTTTTCGCATAAAACAATGAAAAAAAATTACAAAACAAATGCATATTGCATCTTAGGATGAGTGCTTGCATACATACCATGCATTTCTTAACATCTTGTTCTGTTTGACTCATTCTCATATAGCATTTTTTTCTCTCTTTAAATAAAATCAATAAAAAAAGAGTTTTGAAGTCATTAAGTCTTCATTCATGTTGAATTTTTGTGCTTGCGTGAATATGGATACCAATCAAGCTTAGACTCATAGAATTAGATCATTCCCTTGAAAGTTGTTGAGAAGATTTGTCATTCGAGGATTAGAGAAGCAAGGTGAGAGGAAAGATATCAGGGAGCACTATATTGGGGCATTTTGGGAAAGATGAAAAAAAAAGAGAGACATAAGGTTGACAATCAGTTCTCGGATAAATAAATAAAAGAGTGGGAAAAGATGATTGTCATTAGCGCTTGTTTAGTCATGTAAGCTTGAAACCAGGTTAACTTAGTTGAAGCTTTACACTAATGGATTTGCATGTATTTAAAAACCCATCTCCATCCTTTCTCCCCGTGTCCCCTTTAAACACCGACCCCTTTGAGTTCTTGCCTCAAGTGATAATTCTTAAAGCCCTTTTAGTTGCGTCATTCAGGGATGAACCGGTGAGCGAATATCGGATATCAAATGTCCATTTCCCAAAAAAAGCAAAGAAAAAAAACAAAAAAGAAATGAAGAGCAAAGAATGTGTAAAAGAGTAGATGTTATTTCAAAATTAAAATTTTGCAAACGTGGAATCATGATTTCAAATGAAGAGTGGTCGTCTTTCTCTATCCCAAACAAAATATATCCCTTACCATCCCCCTTGAGCCTGTAACGTCCCTTCACTAAACCCTGGATAAGGATCGACACTACAATAGAATTTAGTGCATTCAGTTTTCCAAAGTTATGAAATCAAAGAGATGGTGGAAAAAGTTCAAAAGAAAAGAAAAAGAGAAAAATGAATAAAGCCCGCAAGACTGAAAGCAAGTATTGTCAGTCTTGGCAAAAATTAGGGCACAAAAGAATGAGTGATCAAAAAGCAGAGGGGGTGAAAAAAAAAGTAATAAAAATCAAAAAAAAAAAGTGAATGATATGAGGTCTGGGGAACACAATATAAAGCTGAATGCACTAAAAATCCTTGATCCATTCCCATAACCCATAAACTAAAACCTTTCTTTGAGCCCTCTATTCATTTGTCTCCCATAGTATGTAACCCATACTCGCAAAACATTTCTTTGATCCTTCTACTCATTTCCTTTCCATAACCCATAATCCATGCCTGTAAAGCATTCCTTTAAGCCTCCCAATCAATCCATCCCGATAACCTGTTACTCATGCCCGTTCTTTGAACCTTCTAACCATCTTTCTTCCATAGCCCATAACTCATGCCCGTAAGACGTTTCCTTGAGCATTCTAATCGTCTTTCTTTCATAACCCATAACCCATAGTCACATTACAAGCCTCCAAAATCCCACTCTGATTGATGAATGATCGTTTTCATTTTCTTAATGTTAATTTTGAGATAAATCATTTGCTTCTTTTAAATTATTCTTTGCTCTAATAAAAAAGGAAGTGAAAAAAAATCCCGCTAGATTGAAAACCCGAAAGGGCGGTTTAGGCAAAAATTAGGGAGAACAAAAGAAAAATAAAGCCCGCTAGACTGAAAACCTGCAAAGGCAGTCTAGGCAAAAATTAGGGCACAAAAGGGGAATGAGACTTACAATGAGAAGCTTATGTAGTTCACTGGGAAATTTCTTCTACTTGGGCCACACAATAGTGTACATTTGGGCAACTTTGTGAAGGATAAGCTTGAGAGTCTCGAGAAAACCCCACACTGGGGCAAGTTTCGTAAGACCTTTAAGAGTCAAATGTTTCTTGTTACATCAGGTAGTATTCTCTCAGGGCAATGTCTTTCACCAGAATGATGCAAAATCCTTACCATACCCTACATCCGTCAAGTTTGCCACACCAGTGCACTCTTGTGAGCAACAACTTTCACCAGTACTGGGGCAAAACCTGTGTAAGACCCGTCATGAGTCAAAACTTTCTTTTCCACACCTGAGCTGTTTGAAGCAAAATCTTTGCAGGTCCTTTCATGAGTCAAACTTTGTTTGGTACACCCGTGTAGCCTTCTCTTGGGGCAATACCTTCTACTAACACCGGGGCAAAAGTGTTTGCATAACCGTGAGTTAGATTGTGCTTGCTACCTCTGGAAGTCTCCCTATGGTAAAACTTGTTTCCAATACCCAGCCAATTCCCAGCAAGTCAGGCACCTCAAGTAAATGGAATCCCCAATAAACTCGAGGTTGCCATAATACCTTTTTTCCCTACCATCCTGTGTCGCCTTTGTCTTCCCTATGTTTTCCCTCCAAAATATCCTCCATTTTCAAACCAAAAATCCAAACCCAAAAAGTTCCAGCTCTTAAATACCTGTGAATCCATGCATGCTCATTAAGTAATGCTTCAAAAATAGTCAACTTGGAATCAGTAATGTGATTTAGAGAGCTAATGACAATCAAAAAAGAAGAGACAGAAGGTCAAATTTGAGGGTGATTTGCTTGAAAGGGGAGAAGTGGTCATAAAAAGAGAAAAAGGGCCTAATCAAGTTAGCTGTGTTGAGGATAAACTTCCATATGAGGACAAGCTTGATTGGTTGCAAATAAAGCCTGCACAAAAAGAAAAAATTCTCAGTGAATCCAGCTTTCAAGACAAGTGCATCTTAATTTCAACTCAAGATCATGCATAATTCATGCATTTCATGTCATAGTTTGCATACATTTCATGTCCATCCATGCATTCCACTTCATGATTAGAATCATACATTTGTGTTCAGTACTTTGTAAATAAAGTAATAAAAAAAGAGTCCTCCAAAGCAAGACGTGCATTGACACTGCTTTACTTCTCATGCTGACGGTTCAGCCCTGGCATTTCCCTTCTCATCCTCGTGCTATCGGTTCAGCCCTGGCACATTCTTTCATGCTAACGGTTCAGCCCTGGCATTGTCTTTTAGATTTCGTGCTAACGGTTCAGCCCTGGCACAGCTTTACCTTTCATGCTAACGGTTCAGCCCTGACATTGTCTTTTAGATTTCATGCTAACGGTTCAGCCCTGTCACTGCTTTACCCTTTCATGCTAACGGTTCAGCCCTGGAATTTGTCTTTTTAAATTTCTTGCTAACGGTTCAGCCCTGGCATTTGTCTTTTTAAATTTCTTGCTAACGGTTCAGCCCGGGCATTGTCTTTTAAATTTCGTGCTAACGGTTCAGCCCTGGCACTGCTTTACTTTTCATGCTAACGGTTCAGCCCTGGCACTGTCTTTTAAATTTCGTGCTAACGGTTTAGCCCTGGCACAGCTTTACCTTTCATACTAACGGTTCAGCCCTGGCATTGTCTTTTAGATTTCGTGCTAACGGTTCAGCCCTAGCACTGCTTTACCTTTCATGCTAACGGTTCAGCCCTGGCATTTGTCTTTTTAAATTTCTTGCTAACGGTTCAGCCCTGGCATTGTCTTTTAAATTTCGTGCTAACGGTTTAGCCCTGGCACAGCTTACCTTTCATGCTAACGGTTCAGCCCTGGCATTGTCTTTTACCTTTCATGCTAACGGTTCATCCCTGGCATTTGACTTTAGTTTTCTGCTATCGGTCTCGCCCTGGCATCATCTCCGTTGTAATATAGCTTCGACATCGTACTTTAAAAAAGAAAAAAAAAATTGTGGTTTTCAATTCACCTCGACAATCGCATATTTCACCGGTTAAAATTGAGGTTCGTATCTGTACTTATCTCTTACTTTGATAATACGACAAAACATGGAGAACATGGTTTTGTGTGTTATATTGTAAGAGAGTAAGCACAGAGGGGCAACTGTGAACACTCAATTTTTACCGATATTTTTCAGTTTTTCGAAAAAATTACAAAAAGTAGTCGCTTTTTGGGTATTTTCGGGTTTTAGTTTTTAGCTACTATGCGAAAGAAATTTCTCTCTCCTCGGACCTCGTTTTGACGATCCGAACGGTGAAAGTGGAGACATATGTCCCACGAACCTTCTGTCAAAAAAACGAAGATGATCCAACGGTTAACGAATCCGGAATCGCACATTTACGGTGAGAGGTTTGAGAAAAACGGACCAAAAACCGCAGCTATTGCGAAGGTAATTTCTCTCTCCTCAGACCTCGTTTCGACGATTCGAACGGTGAAAGTGAAGATATATGTCTCACGAACCTACTGTCAAAAAATGAAGACGATCCAACGGTTAACGAATCCGGAATCGCGCTTTTACGGTGACAGGTTTGAGAAAAACGGGAATTCTGTTCTCTAAGTGGGAATTGCTTTCTCTATCTTGTTTTAGTCCCACATTGCTTGCAAGAAACAACAACCCTATAGCAATTGACTATAAAAGAGGTTGAGAGGTGAAGGTTTGAGGGAGGAGTCATTGGCAGAATAAGTGATCTTTTGGGCTAGCCTTTGAGGTCCAGACACTAAAAGTCTGTCTTTGATTATTTTGTAATTTTTTTGAACCGGTTTTTTTTTCGGTTCTCAAAGCAGTCCGGTTCGCAGTTGACCTGGTCAGACTGCTCGGTCCGGTTCGGCGTTCCTCGCGTTCATCAGCTTGAGGTTAGTTTTGTATTTATTTATTTATTTATAGCTATTTGTTTATTTGTCTATTTTATTTATTTATTTATTTATGTAGATATTTGTTGATTACTTATTTATTGTTTGTTTATTTCTGTATATATTTATTTATTTATATTTTTTTAGGTGTATAGTTTTTTTTTATCTTTCCTTTTTAATTATTATTATTATTGTTATTGTTATCTATTATTATTTATATTATTATTGTTATCTATTTCTAAAAATGAATTAAAACATCAATAAAAGTGGCTTTGATCGAGATGTACGTCTTATCAAACTCGCAACCCGGTTAAGACGCCTGAGTTGTACAACTTGGTGATCTCAAACGCCTTCAAAATGTTAAAATCAACAAAACAAACAAATATTTTCAAGAAGAACTACGTAGCCTTTGATTCTCCGCACACGGAGATACGTAGGAGCGGGGCCTCCCCGTCAAGCTAAATTAGTCTTTTCCTAAATAATCAAATTTCTTTTCTTTAACACCTATTTTTCTAAGAAAATACAAAAAAAGGGATTGGCTGAGATGTGACATCTTGTCAATCCCAGTTTAAGAGACTTTAGCTGTACGGCTTTGATCTTAAACCCCTTCAAAAATAAAATCAACCAACCAACAAAAATTTTCAGAAAGAACTACGTGACTTTTGAGTTCCTCATTGCACCGGAGGATACGTAGGAGCGGGGCTTCCCCGTCAAGTCAAAATTAAACTTTTCTAAAATTAGCGCTTATTATTCCCTACTATTTTATTTTTGGGTAAAACAAATAAATTCGTAATTTATATTTGCACAATCAGATTTAGGGTAACTGTCTTAGGACGGATGTACTAGGGGTGTAGTGGAATTAAGTTTTCGCCCTTCCCTATGCATAACCGACTCCCGAATCCAACCTAGTTTACGCAGACCATTAATTTTAAGGTAGGTTTTTCTCAATTTTCCCTATTTAATAAATTGGGTGGCGACTCCCTGAAATATCGATTTTTGGGCCGTCTACGTCGGGATCCCGGTCACGACAATAGTTACCTTCGTGGTGGTGTCCGATTCAAAACCTTGGTGTTGAAGGACTTGAAAGACAGAAACAGTGTAGTTAGGGTTTGCTGATTTGTGAAGAATCAACAACAAAGAGAAGGGTTTTTTAAGTTATTCAGTCACCTACGTTCATATACTTGATGATTCAAGCAGTTGGAAGGTTAAATCATTAAGATTTGGTGTGATCTAAGGAAGACCTAGCAGAGGTTCACGAAGGAGGAGAAGCGAACCAGAGCAGAGAAGAAGAAGAGAAGAGAGAGAAAGAAAAGAAGAAATGGGACGAACCGGTTCAGAGAAGGCTTTATAGTGCTTTCAAATTGCATCAACCCGTATCCAATCTCCCACTCGCGTGTTGCTACAGTAATACCCATTGGGTTCCGCACGGGTATTATTGAACCCAGGTGGAGTGGATGGCGTTTTTGTTGGGCCTATCATATTGGATCCTCTTCTTGCACCCCCTGTATTGCTGGATACAGCCTGCAGTGAAGAAATTCAATATATAAGTATCAAATTTAATATGGTATCTCAGAGCTCAAGAAACTGGGACATTTTTCTTATACTCTTTGCTATTTCTACTGTTCTTTTAATTTCTTTCTGTTTCTTTTTCCTATACAGTGACTGTATAGGTGTTTAAATCTTTTGTTTCCTTTAAACATACATCAAGAAGGCTGTGTGTGTGTGTGTTCTAATAGCCTGTTTTTTTTTTCTGTTCTCAGAAGTTAGAAGGTGCTAGCCAAGGAGAAAATTCATCATGTCAAATGCTAGCTTGTCTACTCAGATCCCTAAATTAAATGGGAAAAACTGGGACAGGTCGAGTTTGCAAATGGAAGCCATTTTTGGCTTCCATGAGTCCTAGAAATTGTTCAAGAAGGGGTTCCAGCACTAGCTGAGCAACCAACCCCTGAACAAAGAGCTGAACACAAGGAAAATACCAAGAAGGATTGGAAAGCCATCTATCTCATACACCAGGGGTGTGATGAGAGTAACTTTGACAGAATTAGAGGCATCAAAGTCTTTAAAACTGCCTGGGATCTCCTTGACAAATACTATAATGGGGATGCCCCAGTCAAGGAGGAGAAGCTGCAATCATTGAGAAAGCAGTATGAAAATCTAAACATGCAGGAGGATGAAAGCATTGCTGATTTATTTGGAAAACTAAAGAAAATCACTAATGCAATGAGTCTCAATGGAGAGACATTATCAGAACTAACTGTTTCTAAGAAAATTCTTAGATCCTTAACAAGGAAATTTAGTTTTATTGTAAACAACATTGAAGACACCATCAAGCCTGAAGATCTTAAATTTGAAAACCTCCGATGTAGGCTTGAAGCCAAAGAGATTAGGTTGAATCTCTTGAATGGTGAAGGTGAAGAAGAGCAAGCTCTGTTTGCTGCCAAACCCAAGGGGAAATGGACAAAGGGCAGCAGCAACAACAACAACAACAACAACAACAACAACCAGTCAGGCCAAAGTAACTGGTCTAAAGGTAAGGGAGGAAAACCTAAAGGTAAGGGTGACTCCTCCAAGAAAAACTCTGGTTCTAATAATAAAAAGGATAAATCTAAAGTCCAATGCTATAGATGTGATAACTATGGGCACTATGCCACTGAATGCCATACTAGCAAAGATACTAAACCTAAAGAGTCTGAAGAAGAGGCCAATGTGGCCACAGAAGACTCTGACACAGAATACACACCTGTTATGTTTAGTATGATTTCAGACCTAACTGATGAAACTGAACCTAGGGTAGAAACTACTGTTACTGATGTTAAAGTAGAAGAAAATTCAGAATATATTGCCCTAGTTGTCACCAACAGTAATGGTGAAACTATTAAATAAATTTGGTACTTGGATTCTGCCTGTTCTAACCATCTTACAGGGAATAAAGAATGGTTAATTGACTTCAATCCAAATAAGAAGACAACAATTAAGTGTGCTAGTGACAGATCAATTGAGGCTGCATGTATGGGAAACATCATGTTTACTAAAGAAGATGGGCAGGTAGTATTAATTCATGATGTATATTATGTGTCTGGTATTAGATGTAATCTAATCAGCTTAAGACAATTGATAGAAAAAGGTTTCTCTGTCATAATGAAGGACCTAAAACTGAAAGTTTTTGATAAACAAGATAGGCTGATCCTAACATCACCCTTAGCTAAGAACAGAACTTTCAAAACAAGTATTGGCACTACACAAGCAAAATGCTTGAGTGCCTCCACTGATTCTGAAAGTGTTCTATGGCATAGAAGGATGGGACACCTAAACTATAGGAGTCTAGTCAATCTACTAAGAACCTAGTAAGTGGTTTACCTAAGATTGAGGCACCTAATAGTGCTTGTACCACATGTCTATGAGGATCAGGACTGATGACGACGTACGAAGCATTTTAAACATCCACGACGATATTCTTTAGAGTCGTTGTTGCGTTAAAAACACACTTAGAGCAAGTGTACTCTCTCGCAGAAGTACTATAAAAGATATCGTCTCCACAGGGATTAATTAACAAGTACCAAACTACTTAAGATTAATTATTATTTAGACGAACGAATGTTTGGTTGTTATAGAAACTAAACTAAAAGGAAATAAATAGCAAGAATGAAAATGTGAAGTTTAACCGATGGAGAGAAGCCTAGGGTCATGGTTTCACTTGCAAGTTTTGATTCCTCTATGTCTAATTCTACCTGAATTCCCTTATTTTATTCAATTACCAATCCCTTTACTAAAGCTATTAACCCATTTGGTCATTCGCGATTAATATTTTTTTTCCTAAATTAACCCTTGTTTGGTCATGCAAGAATTTAAATTTTAGAAAAGCATAGAGAACAAAAAGGTTGAATGATTGGAAGACTAAATTAAAGTTTGGTCATGCATTAATTTTAGTCTCAATTATCCTATAGGTCCACCAACTAATTGCAGTACGGTCCCTGATCAACTAATTTATTATGGACATGCAAAGGGTTGTCAATCTTAATTATGTGATAAAAGCAATAAGATAATATCAATCGAAATAAAAGTAGGAATTCAAACCAGAAATTAGAACATAAAAAGGTCTCTAAACATGCAAGATCCACCTAAGACCCTAGAAGAGGATTTAGCTATCCATAGTGTTCGAGAACAGTAAAATAAAATTAGGAGTCATAAATTACAGAGATAAAAATAACCCGGAATAGAGAAATTTCTGATCCTGAAAATTTAGTCTCCTTTTTCTGTTCTAGAGCTCTCTCACGATGTCAATAACGGGTACCCAAAACTTCCTCTCTCCGAGCCGGCGCTACTGTTGCTGTGCTTGTGCGGCTCTCGTTATTGTGCGGCTTTCTGTGTTAATTCTCGTGTAAAAATTCCAATTGACTAGCCAATTCCTTTTTATATTGTAAATCCCACCTAGGGTTTCGTGCTCACCAAGTTCCAGCGTTGATTGCTTTTTTTTCCTTTGGCTCACGTGTGCTGCTTTCTTTCCATTCCTTAAGTTGGTATCTTTTTTTTCTTCTTACTCTTTCAATTGGCCATGGGCCATTCCTTTTCAATTCCAATTGGGCCATGCGCCCTTTTCTTTCTTTCTTTTGCCAAGTGCAAGCCGATATATATATATATATATATATATATATATATGCCTCTAAATTAGAATATTAGTCTTTTTTTTTCATATTTTTCTCTGCAAAATAAAGAGCAAAGTAAGTCAATTATATATATTATTAGTAACAATTGCTCTAAAAATGATCCAAAAGTATCTCTAGAAATGCACTAAATTGGAGTTTATCAACTCCCCCACACTTAACTTTTGCTTGTCCTCAAGCAAATTTTCTGGCTCAACAAAGTTTTCAAATAAGTAATAGAGACAGCCAAATAAGGAACCCTAAATTAGAAGCACAATGACAGGCAAAAGACAATATAGCACATATGAGGTGTCAAAAGGTTGCCCAATTAGAGTCTCATGTCCCTGAAGAATACATTTCTGTGAACAAAGGCACTCGCTCACAATCTCTCTAAGTGTTTAGGGACTAAGGAAATATACACTCAAGTTTCCACAAAATGCACACTACCATAAGCTTGTAATTTGACCAAATCTCCACTAAATAGTTCACATGCATGCAAAAGATGGGGTTTCATGGGTTGTAATGGGGCCAGGGTGAATTCATGCAGGGTAGAAAATAAGAAGGAAGGGATAATCAAAGGGCTAAAAAAAACAAGAAATAAATAATAACCTTTGAAACCAAATATGGAGCTCCTATCTATTTTACAATTTTTGTCCAAACTCCAAATTAATTTCACTTCCATTCTTCACTCTTCTTTTTCTATTGAGTCGACTTTTTTGATTTGCTTTTTGCTCTTGAGTAGACTTTTTATTTTGGATTTGCCCTTTGGCTCTTTCATTCTTTCGATGTGCCTTTTCCTCCTTCTTGCTTTCTTTCTTCTTCTTTTTTTTTTCATTTTTTTTGGATGAAAAGGTAAGTACATGAAAACTCATATTTTGTTTCTTTTGTAGGAGAATATTCTTGTAAGCACATGATTCACTCTTTTTTTTTTATCCTGACAAGATAGACAACTAAAAATATAGGACGAAATTATAATTTTCAATAGTTGCTCCACATTTAATTCCAAATGGTTACCATAATAAAAAAAAAGAAAAATTATATCTGGGTACCAAAGAAAAAAATATAACAATTAAGCTCAAAGGGGGCAACTAATGGATAAATTCAACAAACAACTTCAAGGGCCAGAAAAATACCTAAATTCCCCAAGTCTTTTTACATGATGCAAATCAATTTTCACCTTGAAATGGTCAAAAGACAAATTCTAGAATGTAGCAAATTGGGAAACACACTCATAGAAAGAAAAGGGGTAAAAATTTATGATTTAGTATCAATCCCCTTATGAAGGCTCAGATCTCACATTTAGAAGCTAGTTCACAAAAAGTACTCAACAGGGACAATGCTAATTATCAGCTTCCTAAGGACAACCCCACAGTTACAATTAAGCATTGTAACGCCCCAAATATTTAATTAATTATTAGTATAGTTACTACGTTGACTTTTATTTAATTAATAGGTTAATTAAGTGTGGAAAATAATATTAGAGTAACAATAATATATTATTTTATGTGGGCTTATGTTTATGTTAGAATTAGTAATATAAGGCGGTGTGAAGAGTGGCCCATGAGACTAATCAGAAAAATAAAGAGAAGTATAAGTAAATAAAAATTAGGTTAAGTTGTCATAAGTAGAAAAAAAAAATAAGGATTTGAGAGAGAACCAAGGAAGGGGGCTGCGCAAGTTTCTACAACCTAGGAGGGTGGAGGCGCAACTTTGGTGAGAAATAGGGAGGTGACTGCGAAGTCTTCAAAACCCAGGTAAGGGTGGGGTTCTAACTCTATAATAGGGTACATGAAGGGCTTTTTGTGGGATCCTATGTGTTTGTTTAATCCTTGAAATCTATTGTTGATGTTTAGAAAACTATTTGTCAATGTTTGAATATACCCGTTGATGATTGAAATCAGTTTAGGGGTTTTGGAACACCATGATGCACAAAATTTGGGTCCCTGGGCGCATAGGGCGCCGATGCTGTGTTTCCTGGGCGCGCTGGGCGCCATGTGTGGCTGCCCTGTTGTTGCTGGCGCACTGGGCGCCATGGGCGCCGTATGTGGCTGCCCTGTTGTTGTTGCTGGCGCACTGGGCGCCATGGGCGCCGTATGTGGCTGCCCTGTTGTTGTTGCTGGCGCATTGGGCGCCATGGGCGCCGTATGTGGCTGCCCTGTTGTTGTTGCTGGCGCACTGGGCGCCATGGGCGCCGTATGTGGCTGCCCTGTTGTTGTTGCTGGCGCACTGGGCGCCATGGGCGCCATGTGGGGCTGCCCCGTTTGTTTGTTGGGCGCACTGGGCGCCATGGGCGCCATGTGTGGCTGCCTCGTTCGGTTGCTGGGCGCATTTGTTCGCCGTCTTGTGGATTGTTGGGCGCTTCAGGCGCATTAGGCCCACGGTTGGCTAATTGTTGGTTAAGTCGTTAATTGTTAATCGTTAATTTGTGGAGTTGTTAACCGTTGGTTGAGTTGTTACACTGTTAACTTGTTAAGTTACTAAATTGTTGGCTCAGTTGTTGAATTGTTGATGATGTTGCACCTAGTTGGATTGCCTCTATTTATTGGCAAGATATTATGTTGTAGGCCTATGGCCAACGTTGAATTCCGTTGTTGTTGTGTGTTGCTATGTAATCATTGTTAGTTGTTTGTGCATTCACATCGCGTCGCATACATAGCATTTTCATGTTGGAGCTATGCTCAAAACACGTTGGCCTGGACTGGCAAATTATGTTGAAGGCTTATGCCTTGTTGATGCCTCTATTTATTGGCAGATTTTTACGTTGGGAGTTCTGCTCCGATGGTACCACATGCATATGCATAGTATCGAGTCGCATTCATATTGCACCCTTAAGTGACTATGTTGATGACTTGTGATTGATCGAAGTTGATTGTTGACTGTGAAGTGGTGAATTCATATCCTCTGATTCTAATATACTGTTTTTCGTATGTCCTATTATATGGTTCGATATCTCACCCCTTCTGTTTGAATGTTACCCTCCTGTTGGTAACGTGCAGGTAATCACGAATGAAGGCTGCTCACCTTCGTTTGATCGAGTCGGTGTCAGTCGCTCTGATACGTAACACTCGGGGGGATGAACACGTGTTTTCCTTATTATTTTGTTATGATTATTTTATTGTTGAAACTTAAAGTCGTTATTATCAAGGATTTTGCTGTTTTGAGCTGTCTTAAGTTGGTTAGAGACGCCACGATTATTTTGAATTGACTTTTGTTGTGAATCCGCTGCGTAGTAATTAAGGTGACTTATTTTTAAAGACTAAAAGGTTATTTATTGGTTCATCCAAAAGTAAAGTGTTATGTATCTGTTTTCACAGACGAATTAATCATGTTTGTTGTTTTTAAGAAGAAAGTGTGGCACTCCATTCATTTGTTGGAAATTTTTATAAACTCTGATTTTTCGTATTATTTTACCGGGTAGAAATGGGGTGTTACATTAGTGGTATCAAAGCTGTTTCGGTCCGTCCGGCCAAGTTGTCAAGTTATTGTGTCGTTTGACGATCGAGTATTGTCATTTAGTTCTAACTATTGTTTGTGTCGTAGTGATAAGTTAAGATGGCTGGAAGGAATGATACTGCTATCGCTACTGCTTTGCCGGCTATGGCGCAGGCCGTGGAGGGTCAGCAGAACGTTGGTGAAAATGCTGAGTCTCGTAGTTTGGCGACCTTTAAAAGGGAGAATCCGCCTACTTTCAAAGGCAAGTATAATCCTGATGGAGCGTTGGCTTGGCTGAAGGAGATAGAGAGGATCTTCCATGTGATGGACTGCACTCCAGCGCAGAAGGTTCGTTATGGTACTCATATGTTGGCAGAAGAGGCCGATGACTGGTGGCTAGAGACTAGTCAGAGATTGGAAGCTGCAGGTGAAAAGATCTCTTGGGTTGTGTTTTGTAGGGAGTTTACGAGGAAGTATTATCCTGAAGATGTTCGGGGTAAGAAGGAAATTGAATTCCTTGAGCTGAAGCAAGGAAGCCTGTCAGTTGCTGAGTATGCTGCTAAGTTCGTGGAGTTAGCCAAGTTCTATCCCCACTATAGTGAAGCGACTGCTGAATTCTCGAAGTGCATCAAGTTTGAAAACGGGTTGCAGCCCGAGATCAAGAAGGCAATTGGGTATCAGAAAATCCGTGTATTTTCTGATTTAATTGATAGCTGCAGGATCTATGAAAAGGATAACAATGCTCATTATAAGATTATTAATGAGAAGAGAAACAAGCATCAGAATCGTGGTAAGCCGTATGATGCTCCTGCTAGTAAAGGCAAACCGAAAGTCGCTGATGGTAAGGGGACTAGTGGGGGAGATGCTCCTGCTGGTATTGTGTGCTTCAAATGTGGTAAAGCTGGTCATAAGAGTAGCGTGTGCAAGGTTGAGACGAAGAGGTGTTTCCGTTGTGGTAAGACCGGGCTTGAAATATCTGAGTGCGAGCATAAGGAGATGATTTGCTTCAACTGTGGCGAAGGAGGACACATTAGTAGTCAGTGTCAGAAACCGAAGAAGGAACGAGCTAGTGGAAGAGTGTTCGCTTTGGCGGGGACAGAGACTTCTAAGGAAGATGAATCTTATCCCGGGTTGTTCGAATCAGGTAAATTTTCGAGGACGAAAATACTCTAAGTGAGGGAGAGTTGTAACGCCCCAAATATTTAATTAATTATTTAATTAATTTATTCAATAATTAAGTGTGGGAATTGTTGAAGTTGAGAATTATTAGTATAGTTACTACGTTGACTTTTATTTAATTAATAGGTTAATTAAGTGTGGAAAATAATATTAGAGTAATAATAATATATTATTTTATGTGGGCTTATGTTTATGTTAGAATTAGTAATATAAGGCGGTGTGAAGAGTGGCCCATGAGACTAATCAGAAAAATAAAGAGAAGTATAAGTAAGTAAAAATTAGGTTAAGTTGTCATAAGCAGAAGAAAAAAAATAAGGATTTGAGAGAGAACCAAGGAAGGGGGCTGCGCAAGTTTCTACAACCTAGGAGGGTGGAGGCGCAACTTTGGTGAGAAATAGGGAGGTGACTGCGAAGTCTTCAAAACCCAGGTAAGGGTGGGGTTCTAACTCTATAATAGGGTACATGAAGGGCTTTATGTGGGATCCTATGTGTTTGTTTAATCCTTGAAATCTATTGTTGATGTTTAGAAAACTATTTGTCAATGTTTGAATATACCTGTTGATGAGTGAAATCAGTTTAGGGGTTTTTGAACACCATGATGCACAAAATTTGGGTCCCTGGGCGCATAGGGCGCCGTTGCTGTGTTTCCTGGGCGCGCTGGGCGCCATGTGTGGCTGCCCTGTTGTTGTTGCTGGCGCACTGGGCGCCATGGGCGCCTTATGTGGCTGCCCTGTTGTTGTTGCTGGCGCACTGGGCGCCGTATGTGGCTGCCTTGTTTTTGTTGCTGGCGCACTGGGCGCCATGGGCGCCGTATGTGGCTGCCCTGTTGTTGTTGCTGGCGCTCTGGGCGCCATGGGCGCCATGTGGGGCTGCCCTGTTTGTTTGCTGGGCGCACTGGGCGCCATGGGCGCCATGTGTGGCTGCCTCGTTCGGTTGCTGGGCGCATTTGGGCGCCGTCTTGTGGTTTGTTGGGCGCTTCAGGCGCATTAGGCCCACGGTTGGCTAATTGTTGGTTAAGTCGTTAATTGTTAATCGTTAATTTGTGGAGTTGTTAACCGTTGGTTGAGTTGTTACACCGTTAACTTGTTAATTGCTAAATTGTTGGCTCAGTTGTTGAATTGTTGATGATGTTGCACCTAGTTGGATTGTCTCTATTTATTGGCAAGATATTATGTTGTAGGCCTATGGCCAACGTTGAATTCCGTTGTTGTTGTGTGTTGCTATGTAATCATTGTTAGTTGTTTGTGCTTTCACATCGCGTCGCATACATAGCATTTTCATGTTGGAGCTATGCTCAAAACACGTTGGCCTGGACTGGCAAATTATGTTGAAGGCTTATGCCTTGTTGATGCCTCTATTTATTGGCAGATTTTTACGTTGGGAGTTCTGCTCCGATGGTACCACATGCATATGCATAGTATCGAGTCGCATTCATATTGCACCCTTAAGTGACTATGTTGATGACTTGTGATTGATCGAAGTTGATTGTTGGCTGTGAAGTGGTGAATTCATATCCTCTGATTCTAATATACTGTTTTTCGTATGTCCTATTATATGGTTCGATATCTCACCCCTTCTGTTTGAATGTTACCCTCCCGTTGGTAACGTGCAGGTAATCACGAATGAAGGCTGCTCACCTTCGTTTGATCGAGTCGGTGTCGTCGCTCTAATACGTAACACTCGGGGGGATGAACACGTGTTTTCCTTATTATTTTGTTATGATTATTTTATTGTTGAAACTTAAAGTCGTTATTATCAAGGATTTTGCTGTTTTGAGCTGTCTTAAGTTGGTTAGAGACGCCACGATTATTTTGAATTAACTTTTGTTGTGAATCCGCTGCGTAGTAATGAAGGTGACTTGTTTTTACAGACTAAAATGTTATTTATTGGTTCATCCAAAAGTAAAGTGTTATGTATCTGTTTTCACAGACGAATTAATCATGTTTGTTGTTTTTAAGAAGAAAGTGTGGCACTCCATTCATTTGTTGGAAATTTTTATAAACTCTGATTTTTCGTATTATTTTACCGGGTAGAAATGGGGTGTTACAAGCACAAGTCTGTCAAGTAGATTAATTATGGGACCCCTTAAAGACAAAATCTCTAATTTTTTTTTGTCCAAAACTAGCCAGAAAAAATGCTATCAACATATGTAGTGGGTATATGCATTAATAGAGATGAATTAACAAAGTTAAACTCTCCTCCCCCACACTAGCATAAAGCATGGTCCTCAATGCAAAATATCAAATTGGCACAAAAATAAATAAATAAATGAGAGAGTAAAAGTGACTTCCCTGAGAGAGCTTGTAGTTGGAGCTTATTCCTAAAAAAATGAAAATAAACAAAACAAAAATGAGAGAAAATAAAACACAGGTTGCCTCCCGCAAAGCGCTTGTTTAACGTCCCGAGCCTGACGGTACTAGAGTCAATCCTTGAGGGCAGTGACATAGCTCACTTGGAGTAGCCCTTCCTCAAACTGCTTCACACGCTGCCATTGACTTTAAAAGTGGTACCATCTTCATGAGATACCTCAAGCACTCCATAAGGAAAAACTTGAGTAATAGTGTATGGGCCATACCACCTTGAGCGCAACTTTCCTGGAAAAAGACGCAAACGTGAGTTATAAATTAGAACTTTCTCACCTACATGGAATTCACGCTGCTGGATGCGCTTATCATGCCACTTTTTAGTTCGCTCCTAATATAACTTGGCATTCTCGTAAGCTACCAGACGGAGCTCATCCAATTCATCGAGCTGCAGCAACCTATTTTCACCTGTAAGCTGAGCATCAAAGTTTAGAAATTTTAAAGCCCAAAGTGCTTTATGCTCTAATTCAACAGGCAAATGACATGATTTTCCAAAAACAAGACGGTAAGGAGACATCCCAATGGGGGTTTTAAAAGCAGTTCTATAGGCCCATAGTGCATCATCAAATTTCAAAGACCAATCTTTTCTTTATGCACTAACTGTCTTCTCCAGAATCTTTTTCAGTTCTCTATTTGAAATTTCCACTTGCCCACTAGTTTGTGGGTGGTAAGGAGTTGCTACCTTATGAGTGACACCATATTTGCTCAAAAGATTTTCAAATTGCTTATTACAAAAATGAGTGCCACCATCACTAATAATGGCTCGGGGAGTGCCAAATCTGGAGAAAATGTTTTTCTTTAAAAATTTCACCACCACCCGAGCATCATTAGTGGGTAAGGCTACAGCTTCCACCCACTTAGACACATAATCTACAGCAACAAGAATATATTAATTTGAAAAAGATTTAGGGAAGGGCCCCATAAAGTCAATACCCCATACATCAAATATCTTACAAACCAAAATGTTGTTTAAAGGCATCTCTTGCCGCCTAGAAATATTGCCACTACTTTGACAACTATCACAAGCTTTCACAAATTCATGAGCATCTTTAAATATAGTAGGCCAATAAAAACCACATTGTAAAACTTTATATGCAGTTCTATTTGGGCCAAAGTGGCCACCTACCTCTTTAGAATGACAATGCTCAAGAATAGAAGTTACCTCATCCATGGACACACAACGCCTAATTACCTTGTCTCCACATACTTTAAATAGGTAAGGGTCATCCCATAAGTAGTGTCTAGCATCAGAAATTAATTTCTTCCTTTGCTGAAAAGAAAAGTCAGGGGGAACAACCTTACCCACCAAATAGTTGACAATGTCTGCAAACCAAGGGATAGTAGAAATAGCTAAAAGTCTCTCAACAGGGAAAACCTCCTTGATCTCCCCATCATTTGAGGCCTGCATCACACTATGGTCAAGCCTTGAGAGGTGGTCAGCTACAAAGTTCTCCGAGCCTTTCTTGTCTCTCTAATCTCCAAGTCAAACTCTTGTAGCAACAAAATCCACCTGATTAACCTGGGTTTTGCATCCTGTTTTCCAAGAAAATATCTAATAGCAGCATGATCAGTATAAACAATAACTTTAGAAAGAACAAGGTAATGACGAAACTTGTCAAAAGCAAACACTACAGCTAGCAACTCTTTCTCTGTGGTAGTATAATTTCTTTGAGCATCATCAAGAGTGCGACTAGCGTAGTAAATGGTATAGAATACCTTATTCTTTCTTTGCCCCAAAACAGCCCCCACAGCAGTATCACTAGCATCACACATAATTTCAAAGGGAAGCGACCAATCGGGGGCAACAACAACAGGGGCACTAATTAATTTTTCCTTTAAACAATTAAAAGCCTTCAAACAAGTGTCAGAAAAATCAAAAGTGGCCTCCTTAACCAAGAGGTCAGTCATAGGCTTTGCAGTTTTTGAGAAGTCTTTAACAAACCTCCTATAGAAGCCAGCATGGCCAAGAAAACTACGGACCCCTTTAACAGAATTGGGTGGGGGCAACTTTGCAATTACCTCCACCTTTGCGGGGTCAACTTCAATGCCTCTAGTGGACACCTTGTGTCCCAAAATAATGCAATCTTGTACCATAAATTGACACTTCTCCCAATTGAGCACTAAATTAGTATCCCTGCATCTCTGCAACACTGAATTCAAGTTATGTAAACAATCCTCATAAGAGGATCCAAAGACAGTAAAATCATCCATAAATATCTCAATGCATTTTTCAACCAAGTCAGAGAAAATAGCCATCATGCATCTTTGGAAAGTGGTAGGGGCATTACATAAACCGAATGGCATCCTTTTATATGCAAATGTTCCATATGGGCAAGTAATAGTAGTTTTTTCTTGATCTTCAGAAGCCACTGGTATTTGCAAATAACCGGAATATCCATCCAAACAACAATAATAATCATGACCTGCCACTCTCTCAAGTATTTGATCAATAAAGGAAAGGGGGAAGTGATCTTTTCGGGTGGCATCATTTAATTTTCTATAATCAATGCACATACGCCACCCGGTAGTTTTCCTAACTGCTATTAATTCATTTTTATCATTCTCCATCACAGTAGTACCTCCCTTTTTAGGAACACATTGAACAGGACTTACCCACTTACTATCAGAGATAGGATAGATGATACCTGCATCAAGAAGCTTAATCACTTCCTTTTTGACCACCTCTTTCATGTTAGGATTGAGGCGGCGTTGAGGTAGTGCACGGGATTGGTAATCATCCTCCATGTAGATCTTGTGGGTGCAAATTGAGGGACTAATGTCTTTTATATCATGAATAGACCAACCAAAGGCCTCTTTGTTGGCCTTTAATACCCTCAAAAGTTTATCCTCCATGGTGTCTGTCAAATCTGCAGAAATAATCACAAGCAAAGAGGAAGGGGGTGCAAGAAAGCATATTTTACATTTGAAGGAAGAGGCTTTAATTCAAGCTCAGGAGCCTCTTCAATTGAAGGTTTGGGATTTGGAGTATTACCCCATTCCAATTCCTCAAATCTATAGTTACTCCAATTTTTCTGAGGGTGGTGAGACTGCAAAAACATTAAGAACTCTTCTTCCTCACCACCCTGCAATATGCCAAGTCCCTGCACAGTAAGTACTTTTTCTAGAGGGTCCTGAATTCTAAAACCATCAAAACTTTCAGAGGTAACCACATCATTAATATCCATAGCTTGAATAAAATTACAAGAAGCAAATGAGGAAGGATTTTTTAATGAGTTCAAGACTTGAAATACAACTTCCTCATCTCCAAATCTCAAAGTCAATTTTCCCTGCTGAACATCAATTAAGCTTTTTCCTGTAGCTAAGAAAGGACGCCCCAAAATAATCGGGACTTCCTCATCTTCTTCCATATCCAATACAACAAAATCAGCAGGGAAAATAAACTTATCAACCTTAACTAAAACATCTTCCACCACTCCACAGGGGTGGGCAATGGATCTATCAGCTAGCTGCAAAGTGATGTTAGTAGGATGTGGTTCCTGCAAACCAAGCTTTCTAAAAACAGAAAAATGCATCAAATTTATACTTGCTCCTAAATCACATAAAACCTTTTCAAAATGAGAGTTACCAATTCTACAAGGGATAGTAAAACTACCTGGGTCTTTAAGCTTAGGTGGTAACTTTTTTAGAACTATAGTAGAACATTCCTCATTAAGCCTAATTGTCTCAAAGCCTTCTAACTTCCATTTGTTAGAAATAATTTCTTTTAAAAATTTGGCATATTTAGGCATTTGAGCAATAGCTTCAGCAAAAGGAATGTTGATATGCAATTTTCTAAATATTTCAAGAAATTTGGCAAATTGCTTATCATGCTGCTCATTTCTAAGTCTTTGAGGATAAGGAACATTTACCTTTGCTTGCTCATATTTTTCCCTTTCCTTTTTGCTTTCCTCAGAAGTGCTCCTCTCAGTAGGAGCTTGTATTTCTTTCTGGGGCGCCCGCCCGTCTTGATTGTTTTCTTGAACCAGTTCCTTGCCACTCCTAAGAGTGACAGCCTTGCAATGCTCATTTCTTGGATTAAGTTCAGTTTGGGTAGGCAGTGAGCCTTGAGGCCTTTGAGACAACACAGTAATGAGATTTGAGATTTGACCCTTCAAGCCTCCAATTTGACCCTCCAAGCTTCCAAATTTTTCATTTGTCTGCTGCATAAACTTTGTCAACACATCATTGGTATCCAACTTTTTCTCCCCCTGTCTTTGCACATGTGGAGGCTTATAGGAGTTCGAGCTTTGCTCCTTTTGTTGCCCTCCCCAAGAGAAATTAGGGTGATTTCTTCAACCCGGGTTAATGTAAGTGTTTGAATAAGGGTCATTTTGGGTCCGGTTGGAATTCTGAACATAATTGGCCTCTTCAGTTGAAGTTGTTGGCCGGCCCTGTGCTTTTATCAGTTCTTCAATGGATTGCAACCTCTCATCAGTCCTGTCCATGTAATTGGCTAAAACACCCATGCATGGGTGTCCAACTTTTTCCATATACCTAACTAGGGATTCTTGCATGCCAAGCCTTAACTCACTTTTCTTATGGCCAAGATAGTTGACTTCTTCAGATAGACCTCCCCAAAGATTGTTTGTGTTGTCACTAGTGGGGGTAACTATGGGAGTAGATTGAGCTTGTACGTTCATCAAAGATTGCACCTGTTTAGAGAGAGCATCCAGCTTTATGTTAACACTAGTGTCATCTTCAACCTTGTACATCCCAGCTGATTTCTTGATGTGTTTGTCACTTGTCTCCCATTGGGCATTATCGGCTGCTATCTCTGCAATTAAGTCATATACTGTCGCAGGTTCTCCATTCATTAGAGAGCCTCCACAAGCCATATTAACAATTCCCCTATTTTGAGAAGATAATCCGTTGCAAAAATATTCAAGCAATTGCCACTTCTCAAATCCATGATGTCGACAACTTCGGAGTAAGTCTTGAAATCTTTCCCAAGTGTAACATCCTCAAAATAATTAATCGAATTATTTGGATGTTAACCCAATTGCATTAATTTGGTACTTAATTGGTAAAATTATTGAGTGCTAAAATTAATTAGTGGCTATCCCAGGATCGTTGACCGAATAATACGGACCAAGGAAGTTTCGAAATCGAAATAAGGGAATCAGATCAATACGGTAATTGGACCACGCTACCACGTATTTATTAATTAAATATGTGTGTGTGTGTGTGTGTATGTGTTTAAAGAAAAAGAGAGAAGGGTCCACGAGAGAGAGGAAAGAAACAGAAAAGAGAAGGGAAAGAAGAGAAAGAAGAGAAGGGAAAGAAGAGAAAGAAGGAGAAAGAAGAAGAGATTGAGGGAGCATCACTCATCCCCAAGGTCCCAAATTCCATCACCATCTTCATCTCATCCTTCTCATCAAAACCCATATCTTTGGTAAGCCTCTCCTCCATTTTTCCCCCTTCCTTTTTGATTTCGAAAATTGAGGGTTTTGTGGAGAAATTTGTTGAAATCAAGGAATAATATGTTGTGTTGGTGATTGGGTTATGCTTAGGATCGAAGCTAGGAGCGGATTGAACGCGATTGGAAGCTCGGAACGAAGTTAGGAGCGGTTCGGTGTTGTTTGGGTTCGATTCGGTGATTTCGACGTCTCGGCAAATTCGGTTCGATATCGGCTCTCGCTTCAAGGGTGAGTTTTACTCACGCTTAGGTTTATTCTGTTTTGGTATAATTTGTGTGTTGATTGGTTTCGAGAAATTCTGAGACAAAACCGTTATTCGAAAAATAGCGCTTTGAATAAAAATTCGTTTTGATTGAGTTTTTGATTTGATTGATTGATTATATGGTATTGGTTGGACTGGTTTTGCTGGTTGTCAAATCTGTTTTCGATCGGAACTGAAATCGGAATTGAGCGGAATAGCGGATTTCGCGAAAATCGCAAAATCTGCACCAGACAGACCCCCATCGCGTCGCGACCCGCAGGGCATCGCGTCGCGACCAAGTGCAGTTTTGTCACGCAAAATGTTTCTGTCGTTTTTCGCGTCGCGACGGTAGCAGTTCGCGTCGCGACGTTTTGCAGATTTTCAACAGTTTTTCACTGATTTTGTTTTCGCGATATCTTTTGATCCGGGAACCCGATTGAGGTGTTCTAAGATGCGTTGGAAAGCTTATTCAGAGGCCTAACTGAATATTCTATTTTTAAGGCAAAATGAACTGTTTTTGATATTGAAAAATTGTGTCGAAAAGCGGTCAACTAGAGTGCGAGTGTGAACTTGGTTTTATAAAAGCGTGGGTTAAGTGTTCAACTGGTTATTTGAGGTGATGGACTCTGAGTTCATATGATTACAGACCTGTGTGTGTATATGTATCGAGTTGGGTGACGACCCATGTGTAACATACTAGGCAGGGCAGTCATGATCCCTTACCCTAGGCTCCATGCCAATGGGAGAATGTACTATTGGTAGGGGGGTTCACCGGGAGTAGCGGTTACGCAGTCGGTGTCGTACTAAGTTATAGCAAATTCCCCGGGAGTAGCGGTTACGCAGTCGGTGGAATGCTATGTGTAAAATAATGCGGTTCATCGGGAGTAGCGGTTACGCAGTCGATGCCGTGTTGAGATTGAAAAATGTTTTAAACTAAAACCGAGAGAGCTAGTAGGGGTTACGGTAGAACTCACTGATATTGTATCTCACTGTTTAAATGTTGTTGTTTTACAGAGACACAGGGACCGAGGAAGTCCAAGAGGCACGAGTAGGTTGGGCTCGGACTGGTTGCGGATGACTTAGCATTATGTTTAAGTTTACATTTCCTCTTGTTGTCTATGTACCGCAACACTACGACTTTAGTGTAAATCTTTTTATTTCCGCTTTCTTGTATGATACTGAGCAGGATAGTTCGCTGATTTTTTTGGTCTTATGTGTATTAAGACTGCTTGGCTGTTGTCCAGTGAAAACTATTTTGCAGTGTTCAGTATTTATGCAGGAATTTTATATCTCTGATGTGTTTCTAATGTGCACTTGGGTATTTTTAATAAATAGAAATACCGGGGTGTTACAGTTGGTATCAGAGCGGTTCGACCTAGTCGGACTTAGCTTATAGGGTCTTTGCTTTTTCCAGTCGTGATTTTCTTAGTATGCTATTAGACATTGAGCTTGATCAACTTAATACTTTGTGCATATTTCGCAGAATCATGGCCAGAAGAGGTAGAGGCGTTCCTCCTCCTGTTGATCCAAATTTTGAGTGGATGCAGAATGTCATTGAGAACCAGCAGAAAATGATGCAAGACATGATGCTTATGCATCAGCAGCAACAAATCCTACAGCAAAATGCTCAGCAGCATCAAGCTCCAGAGCCACAAGTGAACCCAAGGAGAATTTTCACAGAGTTCCTGAAAATGAAGCCCTCCGAGTTTAGAGGTGGGCCGGATGTCATGAGAGCACAACATTGGCTGGATGACATTGAAAAGATCTTTGTAACAATGCAAGTGACCGATGAAGACAAGTTGAGGTTGGCATCCCATATGTTGAAGGGAGAGGCCAATAACTGGTGGACAAATGCTAGGGCCATGATGGAGACAATGGGAACTCCCCCGACTTGGGAAAATTTCCGAACATCATTTTTGGAACAATTCTTCCCCACGGCTATGAGGTTTGATAAGGAAAATGAGTTTTTGGCTCTTACACAAGGAGGCTTGACCGTGGGCCAATACACGGCTAAATTTGAAGAGTTGTATCAATTCTTCGGTTTAGCTGGGTATGCCCCCAATGACCAATGGAAAACTGACAGGTACAAATATGGGTTGAGAGAGGATATTGCTCAAAGTCTTAGTTCTTTTTCGAGAACCAATTATGCAGCCATGGTTCAACAAGCTTATATTGCCGAAAGCGATTTGGCAAGATTGTATGCAAGTAGGAAGGCATTTCATCAGAGTAAGAGGAACACTGGGTCATCTAGTTCTCAGATGGGTCCCAGGCATGATTCGGGGAAAGGAGGTAATTATAAAGGGAAGCAGGTGCAAACGATCGACCAAACGAGGTTTAAAAATTGTCATAAGTGCGGAAGGCATCACCGAGGTGAGTGTCAACTAAGACATACTCGGTGTTATCATTGTAATGAAGAGGGCCACTATGCAAATGAGTGCCCAGCAAAGAGGAACATCCAAAGAGCACCAAATGCACCTAGTCAGGGGCGGATCAACACATTGGATGCCCGGACCATCACACCTACCGATAATCTTCTGAGGGGTACAGGATCTCTTTTTAATAATTCAGTCAATATTTTATATGATTCTGGTGCAACTCACTGTTTTATCTCACAAGCATGTGTAGATCGGTTGGGATTAGCATTGTCTGAGCTATCCGAACCGATAACTATTTTAACTGCTGCCAAGGGTCGTGTCCAGACCCAATCATTATGTGAAAATTGCCTACTTGTCATAGGCGACAGACAGTTTGTTGTGAAATTTATTTGCTTGCCTATGAGAAGCATGGACATTGTTCTGGGTATGAATTGGATGGCTGAAAATCATGTAACAATCAACTGTGCCGATCGAACTATTAGCTTCGCCTCCGAATCCGTAGGATTGACGCAGGCAGATTCTGAAGCGACGATCTCTTACACCGAAGCAAGCCAGTCATTATTCCAAGGTGCGGAAGCTATTCTTATTATGTTGTCTGCATCTACTGAAACGGGTTTAGATTTGTCATCTGTGCAAGTGGTAAATGAATTTCTAGATGTCTTTCCAGAAGAAGTTTCATCCTTACCTCCTGACCGAGAGGTAGAATTCTCAATAGAATTGATTCCTGGTACAGGATCAATCTCTATTGCTCCTTATAGAATGTCTCCTTTAGAGTTGAAGGAACTGAAGTCTCAACTTGAGGAATTAATATCAAAAAGGTTTATCCGACCGAGTGCTTCTCCATGGGGTGCTCCGGTGTTGCTAGTCAAAAAAAAGGATGGTAGCATGAGGTTGTGCATAGATTATCGACAATTGAATAAAGTGACGATCAAGAATAAATATCCCTTGCCAAGGATAGACGATTTGCTAGACCAACTTAGAGGTGCTGTGGTATTTTCAAAAATTGATCTGAGGTCGGGCTATCATCAAATAAAGGTACGAGCCTTAGATATTCCGAAGACAGCTTTCCGTACGAGGTATGGACATTACGAGTTCGTAGTGATGCCCTTCGGTTTGACTAATGCTCCAGCGGTATTCATGGATTACATGAACCGAGTGTTTCACACATACCTTGATCAGTTTGTGGTAGTTTTTATTGATGATATTTTGGTGTACTCTAAGACCATTGAGGACCATGTTCAACATCTCCGCATTGTTCTGAACGTACTCCGAGAAAAGAAATTGTATGCCAAGCCGTCGAAGTGTGATTTCTGGATGCCGGAAGTGAAGTTTTTGGGACACGTGATTTCCCAATCGGGAGTTGCGGTGGATCCCAGTAAAGTAGAAGCGGTGTTGAACTGGGAACGACCAACATCTGTCACCGAAATAAGAAGTTTCTTGGGTCTAGCTGGTTACTACAGGAGGTTTATCCAAGGTTTTTCACAATTGGTTCTTCCACTTACTCGGTTGACTCGCAAGGCCCAACCGTTTATATGGAATGCCGATTGTGAGGAATGTTTTCAAGAGTTGAAGGTTAGGTTGACTTCTGCTCCAATCCTAATTCTTCCAGATCCGTCTTTGGATTTTCAAATTTACAGCGATGCTTCTGGGAAGGGTTTGGGGTGTGTTCTCATGCAGAACCAACAAGTTGTAGCTTATGCCTCCAGACAGTTGAAGACTCATGAAGAGAATTATCCGACTCATGATTTGGAGTTGGCAGCTATTGTGTACGCACTGAAGATTTGGAGCATTACCTGTATGGGTCTCGTTTCGAAGTCTTTAGTGATCATAAAAGCTTGAAATATTTGTTTGACCAGAAGGAGTTGAATAACAGGCAGAGAAGATGGGTGGAGTTTCTGAAGGATTATGACTTCGAATTGAAGTATCATCCGGGAAAAGCTAATGTTGTAGCCGATGCACTAAGTAGGAAATCCATTCATATAGCAGGATTAATGATGCATGAAATGGAATTGTTGGAGTCTTTCCGGGACTTAAATGTGGATTCAAAGCCAAAAAGGAACCGGTTGGTGTTGAGCCACATGAGGATCTCTAGTTCCATAAGGGATTCTATTCGCTTAGCACAGGAAGTTGATGTGAAACTACAATCACAGAAAGTGTTGCCAGATTTTACCGAGGATAGTGATGGGGTTATTTGTTTCAACGGTAGGATCTGTGTGCCCGACGATGAGAGTATTAAAAAGCAAGTGCTAGAGGAAGCACACCGGAGTTTATTTTCTGTACATCCTGGATCCACCAAGATGTATAGAGATTTAAAACAGATGTATTGGTGGCCGGGAATGAAGTTAGAAATTGCTGAATTCGTATCACAATGCTTAACTTGTCAAAAAGTTAAGATAGAACATCAGAAGCCTGCTGGTCTGCTACGGTCACTAGACGTGCCAGTATGGAAATGGGAAGACATTTCTATGGATTTTGTAATGGCGTTGCCAAGGTCTCAAGCCGGTAACAACTCCATTTGGGTAGTTGTGGATCGGTTAACTAAATCAGCTCATTTTATTCCAGTCCGTTCGAGCAGTAAAGTATCCAAGTTAGCTGAAATGTATTTGAAGAACATAGTAAGGTTACATGGGGTTCCTACCAGTATAGTGTCGGATCGAGATCCGAAATTTACTTCTCGATTTTGGAAAGCTCTGAATGAAGCATTGGGAACTAAAGTACTTCTTAGTACCGCATATCACCCACAAACAGATGGTCAAACCGAGAGAACTATCCAGACATTAGAGGATATGCTTAGGGCTTCGGTACTTGATAACGGGAAGAAATGGGAGGATCATCTTCCACTGGTTGAATTCTCATATAACAACAGTTATCATTCCAGTATCGGAATGGCGCCTTTTGAGGCCTTGTATGGAAGGAAATGTAGAACTCCATTGTGTTGGTGGGAAGTCGGTGAAAACCGATTGTTAGGACCTGAGGTGATTCAAGACATTACTGAAAAGATCCGCCAGATCAGGGAAAGAATGAAAGCTGCTCAAAGTAGGCAAAAGAGTTATGCCGACAAAAGGAGAAGGCCGTTAGAGTTTGAGTCAGGTGATCATGTGTTTTTGAGATTATTACCAACAATTGGAACAGGTAGAGCATTACGGGTGAAGAAGCTCAGTCCTCGGTATATTGGACCCTTCCAAATTATCGAGCGAGTTGGGCCTCTTGCATACCGCATCGCCTTGCCTCCTCCATTGTCAAGTTTGCATGATGTATTTCATGTGTCTCAGTTGCGAAAGTACATTCCCGATCCAAGTCAACCGTTAGATTTTGAAACGATTGACCTCCGACCGGACTTGTCTTTCCAACCTCATCCAAATTACATCATGGAACGAGGCGAGAGGACGCTACGGACGAAGTCAATTCCCATAGTCAAGGTGGTTTGGGATGGTTTTTCCGTCGAGGAAGCTACTTGGGAGTTGGAGGACGATATGCGGACTCAGTATCCGTATTTGTTTTCTTGAGGTACGTTGTGTTTAATTTTGAGGACAAAATTCTTTCAAGTTGGGGAGAATGTAACATCCTCAAAATAATTAATCGAATTATTTGGATGTTAACCCAATTGCATTAATTTGGTACTTAATTGGTAAAATTATTGAGTGCTAAAATTAATTAGTGGCTATCCCAGGATCGTTGACCGAATAATACGGACCAAGGAAGTTTCGAAATCGAAATAAGGGAATCAGATCAATACGGTAATTGGACCACGCTACCACGTATTTATTAATTAAATATGTGTGTGTGTGTGTATGTGTTTAAAGAAAAAGAGAGAAGGGTCCACGAGAGAGAGGAAAGAAACAGAAAAGAGAAGGGAAAGAAGAGAAAGAAGAGAAGGGAAAGAAGAGAAAGAAGGAGAAAGAAGAAGAGATTGAGGGAGCATCACTCATCCCCAAGGTCCCAAATTCCATCACCATCTTCATCTCATCCTTCTCATCAAAACCCATATCTTTGGTAAGCCTCTCCTCCATTTTTCCCCCTTCCTTTTTGATTTCGAAAATTGAGGGTTTTGTGGAGAAATTTGTTGAAATCAAGGATTAATAGGTTGTGTTGGTGATTGGGTTATGCTTAGGATCGAAGCTAGGAGCGGATTGAACGCGATTGGAAGCTCGGAACGAAGTTAGGAGCGGTTCGGTGTTGTTTGGGTTCGATTCGGTGATTTCGACGTCTCGGCAAATTCGGTTCGATATCGGCTCTCGCTTCAAGGGTGAGTTTTACTCACGCTTAGGTTTATTCTGTTTTGGTATAATTTGTGTGTTGATTGGTTTCGAGAAATTCTGAGACAAAACCGTTATTCGAAAAATAGCGCTTTGAATAAAAATTCGTTTTGATTGAGTTTTTGATTTGATTGATTGATTATATGGTATTGGTTGGACTGGTTTTGCTGGTTGTCAAATCTGTTTTCGATCGGAACTGAAATCGGAATTGAGCGGAATAGCGGATTTCGCGAAAATCGCAAAATCTGCACCAGACAGACCCCCATTGCGTCGCGACCCGCAGGGCATCGCGTCGCGACCAAGTGCAGTTTTGTCACGCAAAATGTTTCTGTCGTTTTTCGCGTCGCGACGGTAGCAGTTCGCGTCGCGACGTTTTGCAGATTTTCAACAGTTTTTCACTGATTTTGTTTTCGCGATATCTTTTGATCCGGGAACCCGATTGAGGTGTTCTAAGATGCGTTGGAAAGCTTATTCAGAGGCCTAACTGAATATTCTATTTTTAAGGCAAAATGAACTGTTTTTGATATTGAAAAATTGTGTCGAAAAGCGGTCAACTAGAGTGCGAGTGTGAACTTGGTTTTATAAAAGCGTGGGTTAAGTGTTCAACTGGTTATTTGAGGTGATGGACTCTGAGTTCATATGATTACAGACCTGTGTGTGTATATGTATCGAGTTGGGTGACGACCCATGTGTAACATACTAGGCAGGGCAGTCATGATCCCTTACCCTAGGCTCCATGCCAATGGGAGAATGTACTATTGGTAGGGGGGTTCACCGGGAGTAGCGGTTACGCAGTCAGTGTTATGTTAAATTAATTATAGTACGGTTCACCGGGAGTAGCGGTTACGCAGTCGGTGTCGTACTAAGTTATAGCAAATTCCCCGGGAGTAGCGGTTACGCAGTCGGTGGAATGCTATGTGTAAAATAATGCGGTTCATCGGTAGTAGCGGTTACGCAGTCGATGCCGTGTTGAGACTGAAAAATGTTTTAAACTAAAACCGAGAGAGCTAGTAGGGGTTACGGTAGAACTCACTGAGATTGTATCTCACTGTTTAAATGTTGTTGTTTTACAGAGACACAGGGACCGAGGAAGTCCAAGAGGCACGAGTAGGTTGGGCTCGGACTGGTTGCGGATGACTTGGCATTATGTTTAAGTTTACATTTCCTCTTGTTGTCTATGTACCGCAACACTACGACTTTAGTGTAAATCTTTTTATTTCCGCTTTCTTGTATGATACTGAGCAGGATAGTTCGCTGATTTTTTTGGTCTTATGTGTATTAAGACTGCTTGGCTGTTGTCCAGTGAAAACTATTTTGCAGTGTTCAGTATTTATGCAGGAATTTTATATCTCTGATGTGTTTCTAATGTGCACTTGGGTATTTTTAATAAATAGAAATACCGGGGTGTTACACCAAGCTTCATGTAAAGATTCTTGCTCGAGTTGAGCAAAGCTGATTATTGCACCTCGGATCTTAGTAGTCTTACCTGGAGGAAAATATTTGGTCAAGAATTTTTGCTTCAGTTGATCCCAAGTGGTAATGGACTCAGCAGGTTGAGAGTCTAGCCAAGCAGATGCCTTGTCAGCCAATGACCATGGAAACAATCTCACTCTAATGGCATCAGGAGTGACACCATTAATTACAAATTACTGAGTCTGCCACCCTCAAGAAGTTTCTAAGATGGTGTGCAGGTCTTCTGTTGGTGCACCTCTGAACATAGTCGAATTCTGAACCATTTGAATCAAGCTGGGTTTGAGCTCAAAGTTAGTAGCTTGCACAGGTGGATTGACTATGCTTGTAGCGATATTCGCTGTGGGAGTAAAGTAGTCCCGAAGAGTTCTTCTTGGATTGGCAGCCATCACTCTTGTCTCTTTTCTTATCCTTCGAGCAGTTCTTTCAATTTCTGGATCAAAAACCAAAATAGGCTCTTGGGAGCGGGTGAGCAAGCACGAGTAATGGTAATAAAAATAAAACTAAATATAATTTTTTTCTTTTTAGTAAATTAAAACAAGAAATAAAATAAATGTCTAAAGCAATAAAAAATATTTTTCGTTTAATATTATTAAATTGATCCCCGGCAACGGCGCCAAAAACTTGTTGCGTTTTTTTTTTTTGGTCAAAAAGCAAACTTGTTGCGTTAAAAACACACTTAGAGCAAGTGTACTCTCTCGCAGAAGTAGTATAAAAGATATCGTCTCCACAGGGATTAATTAACAAGTACCAAACTACTTAAGATTAATTATTATTTAGACGAACGAATGTTTGGTTGTTATAAAAACTAAAATAAAAGGAAATAAATAGCAAGAATGAAAATGTGAAGTTTAACCGATGGAGAGAAGCCTAGGGTCATGGTTTCACTTGCAATTTTTGATTCCTCTATGTCTAATTCTACTTGAATTCCCTTATTTTATTCAATTACCAATCCCTTTACTAAAGCTATTAACACGTTTGGTCATTCGCGATTAATATTCTTTTTCCTAAATTAACCCTTGTTTGGTCATGCAATAATTTAAATTTAAGAAAAGCATAGAGAACAAAAAGGTTGAATGATTGGAAGACTAAATTAAAGTTTGGTCATGCATTAATTTTAGTCTCAATTATCCTATAGGTCCACCAACTAATTGCAGTACGGTCCCTGATCAACTAATTGATTATGGACATGTCAATCCTAATTATGTGATAAAAGCAATAAGATAATATCAATTGAAATAAAAGTAGGAATTCAAACCAGAAATTAGAACATAAAAATGTATCTAAACATGCAAGATCCACCTAAGACCCTAGAAGAGGATTTAGCTATCCATAGTGTTCGAGAACGGTAAAATAAAATTAGGAGTCATAAATTACAGAGATAAAAATAACCCGGAATAGAGAAATTTCTGATCCTGAAAATTTAGTCTCCTTTTTCTGTTCCAGAGCTCTCTCACGATGTCAATAACAGGTACCCAAAACTCCCTCTCTCCGAGCCGGCGCTACTGTTGCTGTGCTTGTGCGGCTCTCGTTGTTGTGCGGCTATCTGTGTTAATTCTCGTGTAAAAATTCCAATTGACAAGCCAATTCCTTTTTATATTGTAAATCCCACCTAGGGTTCCGTGCTCACCAAGTTCTAGTGTTGATTGCTTTTTTTCCTTTGGCTCACGTGTGCTGCTTTCTTTCCATTCCTTAAGTTGGCATCTTTTTTTTTTCTTACTCTTTCAATTGGCCATGGGCCATTCCTTTTCAATTCCAATTGGGCCATGCGCCCTTTTCTTTCTTTCTTTTGCGAGCACCATTTTGTATATATATATATATATATATATATATATATATATATATATATATATATATATATATATATATATATATATGCCTCTAAATTAGAATATTAGTCTTTTTTTTCATATTTTTCTATGAAAAATAAATAGCAAAGTAAGTCAATGATATATATTATTAGTATCAATTGCTCTAAAAATGATCCAAAAGTATCTCTAGAAATGCACTAAATTGAAGTTTATCAGTCGTATGCCATTGGAGCTGTACGTGGAGCATACTCAGAGCGTCAATGAGATTTTAGTAACAATTGTTGTTTATCTTTTTGTTGTTGTTTGTCTTTTACTTTTTATGTTAGTTTGTATGTTTGCATCGATCAATGAAAATAAAATTTTAATTTAGTCAGAGCATATTGCACCGACCAGCCCAGTTGATTGTATTTTGATATATTTTATTCCACGTTTTTAATTAATAAAATAATTTGATTTTTTAATTTTGACTTCCGGAATTACGTTGAAACTGATAATTCCGGAAGGCATTTTTTAAGGATTTCCGGAATTACGTCCGGAACACATAATTCCGGAAGTCAAAATGTGTTCTGGAATTACGTGTTTCGGACGTAATTCGGGAAATCCTTAAAAAATGACTTCCGGAATTATAAACAAAAACGTATTTCCGGAATTTTTTTGGAATTCCGGGGTAAAAAAAACTGCCTTTTTATTAGGGGTTTATTTAATATAACATCATTCGATGATTTAATTATCATGAGATTGGTGAGTGAGAGAGAAAAAAGAGAAGGAGATCGGAACAGATGTCGTCATCATCGAATTCGCCGCGTGCGGCGTGCAAGGAACTCACTAAGTATGTTAGTTCTCAAGCTCTACAGGCATCTTGGTCACACAAATCACATTAAAGCGGACAATGATTTAGAATTGATCTTTGGCGTCTTAAATCAGTTTTGGGATTTAGGGATTTAGTTTAGGATTTGGGATTTAGGGTTTTGTTTTGGTGTTGTGGTGGTGGTGTGGCAGTGGAGGAGAGGGCGGCGGTGGATGTGAGGAGGAGAGGGTGGTGGCTCGCTGGGGAAGATGAAGATGGAGATGGAGTTTTTTTTGTCAATTTGGTCCCTTATGTTTTTAGTTTCAATTTGGTCCCTTTTTGCCACGTCATTAAATGAATGATACGTCAAATTGGACAATTAAGATACCACGTCAGCAGTTAACTGCCAGTGTGGCATCTGTTAAGTTAATGGACGAAATATACCAGAATAGGACCAAAATGACACAAAAAAGATGAGGGACCAAAACGAGAAAAAAAGATAAATGACCCAAATGAAACCCAAGTCAAAGATAAAGGACCAAAAGTGCAATTTAGCCAAAAATTTATTAATGACTAAAATGAAAAGTCAAAATTTTATAAGAACTAAAAACATATTTATTGACCCAAGAGCTTGGATGAGATGGTGGGGGTCTCTTACAGCTTAACCAATGTCCTAGGTTCGAATCAGTGTTTAAAAAACCGAACCAACCAGAGCGGTTGATCCGGTTAAACCATGACCCGACACCTTATACAGTTCGGTTATTTCAATGGTTCAAAGCGGTTTTTATCAGAGTTTGAGCGGTTTTAAGCGGTTGAACCATGACCTGGAGGGGTCACCGATTCAATGTCCGGTACGATTTTTAAAACATTGGTTCGAATCCAGCTTTGGGCATGCAACAATGTTAAATCTCTTGAGGGAGAGCTTTGCCGCCCATTGTGGGCCTACCAAGCTCGAGAGATTAGTCTCTGCAGGTGCGCGCAGAAGATATCCGGTTTATTGAAAAAAAATATTTAACTTGATATTTTTTTAACCACGACGCGTTACTATATTTGAATAAAATATAAAAAAAATCTTAAAACTAAAAATTCAAAACACAATTAACTTCTCTTTTGCATCAAACTAATGAAATGATGCATTTTTTTCCTCTTTTTCTCTCTTATCACTCTTTTGTCTCTCTTTTTGGAAACAATCTCAACCTAAAGGTTTAGATTTTCCTATCTTGCAATTCTTTTTGCATTCATATCCGATCAAAAACAATTCTTTTTCAAGCTAGCAATTAATTATATTATAAACTTATTTCTAATGACTTTTTATAATATAATTGTTCATAATAATATAATCTTCACAAAATGTGGTACGTGTTTTTTATAATATAAAATATTACTAGTGCAATTTCTTCTAAATTGACCAAAAGTACATTATAATTTATAATGTATTTTTGATCAATTTAGAAGAAATGACAAATAAAAACCATACACTAAAAATTTAAATGTTTAATTATTATAGAGTTGTATCATAAAATAACAAATTATCTAAAATAGATAATAATAGTTGTATCATTCTAAACGATAAATAATGTTGTTAACAAAAATTTGTATTATTTCCAACGACAAGTTATGTCATTGTCAAAACTCGTATTATTTCCAACGACTTTATTTGTCATTGGAATAAGTCTTTTTTCCAACTAAAATGATATTGTTGAGGGAAAACAATTCTTAGTGATTTATATATGATTGTAGTCTAAGTTCATTATAAACGGAAGTTGGTAGAGAGGGTGGAAAGTTTAATCAAAGTTCAAGTCCATTCTCTTAACATTTTTCATTCATTAGGATTTTCCATATAGCAGCAGGAGTTTCATCATATGTCCATTGAAATCTTAATTAGGGGCCTAATTTTTAAAAATTGAACAGGGCCTCCAAATTGTTTGGGATGACCCTGAAGTTGACCAACATTATCATAGATATTCATGAAAAGTCCTACAGCTTAACTCTTTGCAAACTTCAAAATAGAGAAAAAAAAGACCAACACAAACCTTAAATTGAGAAGATAAAAGATGTCAAAAATAATTTTACTAAAAAAATACGAAATGTTGTTATCTTTGTTTGACTAATAAAAAATAATAGTGATGTACTTGTAACCAAAAAAAATAATGGTTGTTCTGGAGTGGGCCGATGACCCAATCCTCGAAGATGGCCCAGCCTGATCTAGGGAACTGTAGCATATGACGTGCAGGACGCCTAAGCAAGCTAAGAGCGCACCAACGGCTGAGATCGAGCCGCACAATCCTACGGCTAGGGAGCGCCGCAGAACTCTATATATAGAGGCCAACCCCTCACGAAAAGGTACGCTTTCTATCCCATACTCTCTGCTTTAGCTCCTTCCCATCTGACTTGGGCGTCAGAGTGTCTTTGCAGGTACACCCGCCAGCTCTGCCAGCGACCTCTCGGCGTCCGCCAGAGCGACCGACACTTACTCATCCTTATCTCAGGAGCGGTCAGCGTCAACTCGTTCTAATCCTTGGGCGACCAAGGTACAGATCAATGGTGATGTTACTTGAGTGATTGAGTAGAATGGCTTATTATTGTAGTTATTGACTTATTCTAGTAATGTTGTAATTGAATTTCAGGTCACGCGTTGCTACGTTAAAGACAAACAACATAAAACCGTTAATAAATTAAAATAAATAACTAAATAAATAACTAAAATTATTTTACTTTTAAAAAGGAAGTTTCGTTACTTTATCCCTCGGATATTTTTTTTTTTGATAAGCTTATTCCTCGGATATGTTACCTTTTTTGTTTTTGACCAAAGAGCAATGCTCATGTCCTCGGATAGGTACCTGTAGATGAGGATTCCTAAATCAAAGAATCCCTGTAATTAGGATTGATAAACATAGCATGCATCAAGTCTTTCAGATCCTGAGGAATCTGAGTATAGGGGATATCAAAATTCCAAGCACCATTTGAATAAATATCTGCAACCTTAAGATCAATATCATGAATATCAATGTAAGGGAGATTATCACACAATCTTCCTTTGTGGAGTCATTTCTCATACCACAGAGACACATCACCTCGGCCAATACGGTTGATATAACCATCCTTTAATATATTCTTGACTACCATCCTTTGTCACAAATACCTTGAGGGATCCACAGGTTGTTCATTGTATATATAGGCATAGAACAAAGAACCGACTTAGCAAGGGTGACCCTGTCAGCTCTACTAAGAAGATTACTTTTCCACCTTGCGAGTTTTTTGTTAACTTTGTCAAGAATATATTTAAAATTCTCATTCTTCACCCTACCAGAAAGAAGAGGAAAGCCAAGATACATACCAATATTTAGGGTGTGTCTAAAATCAATAATGCGTTCAAACTTATTGATTTTAGCTCTTGTCACAATTTTGGATGGAAAAAATTGAGATTTCTCAATATTAACGTTCATACTAGATGCCAAACAAAAGGAGTTCAAGACATCTTTGACAATTCTGACCTGAGACGAGCTAGCTTTGGTGAATAGCAAACAATCATCTGCGAAGAAGATGTGAGAAATGGAAGACCCGTCATTATTGATCTTGATACGAAGCCACTAATTAGCATTGACTTTTTTTTTGAATTAACAGGGAAAGCTTCTCCATACAAAGGAGGAAAGGGTAAGGTGAGAGAGGGTCACATTGTCTCAACCCTCTGTTGGGAGCAAAGTTAGAGAGTTTCTCGCCATTCCACTTAAGAGCCAAAGTGGAGGAGGTGATAATATTCATAATCAATTGGATAGTGAGAGGGGGAAATCCAAAGTCTTCAAGAGTGAGGCGTAGGAAATTCTAATCAAAGCAGTCATAGGCCTTTTCGAAGTCAATTTTGAACATGAGAAACCCAACCTTTCCTTTTTTCTTATGCAGAAGTGAACAAGTTCTTGAGTTATAAGGGCATTACCTGCTGTGCCCCGATTAGGGAGGAAACTACTTTGGAGCGGACCAATAATGTCATCAAGATGAGGCCCCATTCTATTAACAAGAATTTTAGAGACCAATTTCAAAAGCACATTGCATAAACTAATTGGTCTAAAATCCCTCAAGGATAGATCTCAGTTCTCACCTCTTCTCTCAGATCTGGATGTAGATCTTCCCTGTTTTTTATAATTTTTTTATTTTAATTTTGTGTACACAAAATCTGAAATAGTTTGTACTTAGCACGTCTAGTTGCTTTATTTTTTGGTTCTCCTTTTTCCCTTTCTCTCGTTTCATTTTCTTGTTTGTTCTTCTCAATTTTCTCTTTGATCAGTGGTTGTGATTTGGGTAAAGGGGAAGAAGGTGCAAAGTCGTGTGAAAGCTGGTGTTTTTTTGACAATGAAAGCTGGTTTTTTTTATAAAAGCATAAATGCATATGTTTTTTTCTTGGATTTGTGGACCTGTGAATAGCACACTAAAGTATAAGTAGGACCAAAGTTGAAGAAAAATTTATTCATAACTAAAATAAAAAACTCCATATTTTACGAGAACTAAAAACATATTTATTTAATGTTGCCAAAAAATATTTAACTTGATATATTTAACTAAGTGCTTCTAGGACGAGGAAGTAAATCAAATCTCTTACTGATAAACTATTAAAGATTGCCGTAAGATGTAATATGAAAATTTATCAATGATTAAGATTTAATACTGAATGATTCAATCTTAACCACTCATAATAATTTACACAATATCTACAATTAATTTATTGGTTCAGAGATAATTTATTGGTTCACGGATAAGGAATTTGATTTATTATTCACCTAAAAGTACCATTTTTACCACTATGCTTTACTATACTTGAGTAAAATAAAGGATCTATAAAATAATTTTTTACTTAAAAGAATAGGAGTTCAAATGAGTTTCCTTAAAGTTTCCTCGTTATTTCCTTGTAATTGAAATGAGTTTCCTTAGGGTATGTTTGGGAGGGGAAGGGAGGGGAGGACATATTTTTAAATTTAGAATTTAAGAAGCTATAAAATGTCTCTAAACATAAATCAAGTGTGATTAAAAATGTTATATGGATATCTATCAACTTGTTCTTTTAATTTTTTAAAATCTTAAATAGATATTAAAATATAGACTAATCTTTTTCAAGCCCTCCCCTCCCTTCCCCTCGCAAAACCCCCTCCCAAACATACCCTAAAGTTCCCTCGATATTTCCTGAACATTCAAATGAGTGTGTGGTTTGAATAGAGTGGCTTCAATATTTTCTTGTAATTGAACTCCAAAGTCCTGTCACCACGCGTTTCATGCTTTAAGAAATTCGTATTTATTTGAATGTTCAGATCCACACATTTCACATTCATCATCATCACAGTAAGTAAGCTCTCCTCTCTTCTCACTCATGGCTGCTGCTTCTTCATCATCTTCCTCTTCTGCCACTATCGGTGGATTCACCTACGATGTGTTTCTCAGCTTTAGAGGCGAGGATACTCGTTATGAATTCACTGGAAGTCTCTGGAAAGCTCTCGTGGACAAAGGAATCCGCACCTTCTTTGATGAAGAGGACATTCATAAAGGGGATGAAATCACACCATCACTACTTCAATCAATTAAACAGTCTAGAATGGCAGTTGTTGTGCTCTCTCCCAATTATGCATCTTCATCCTTTTGCTTAGATGAACTTTCCCATATCCTTGATTCCATAAGGGGAAATGGTCGGTTTGTTTGGCCCATTTTTTATGAAGTGGACCCTTCAGATGTGCGAAAGATAAAAGGAACTTATGGAGAGGCAATGGACAAGCATGAGGCAAACCCTCGGTATAACACAGAAAGGTTAGAGAAATGGAAAACTGCTCTCCAACAAGTGGCTAACTTGTCTGGCACTCATTTCAAGAAGGGGTATATTCTTATATTTTCTTTTTCTTTTTCTTTCTTTCTTTTTTATTTGTCTTATTTTTACTATTTGAGTTATGATAATTAATAAGTAAGTGCTTGAAACATAGAGAAGATGTCTTTCACCCAAAAAAAAATATAGAGAAGATGTGTGCACCGTGCACTAGAATGATTTAACACAAACTTCACTTATCTTTTTGGGCAGGGACAAATATCTATACAAATTTATTGAAGAGATCGTTGAAGAAGTCCCAACAAAGATTAAACCTTTGACTTTGCATATTTCTGATAACCAAGTTGGATTGGGGGACCGGATAAAAGATGTAATATCGCTTTTGAATCTTGGGTCTGATTATGAAATCCGCATGGTAGGGATCCATGGGATTGGCGGCATAGGTAAAACGACGCTTGCTGTAGCAGTTTATAATTCGATTGCCAGTCAATTTCATGGTTCTTGTTATCTTGAAAATGTCAGAGAAAAATCAGAGAAACATGGGTTGACATATCTCCAAAAGATCATTCTTTCTGAAACTATTGGAGAGAATAAAATTGAGTTGACAAGTTTTAAACAAGGAATTACAATAATCAAAAAGAGGCTAGGACAAAAGAAGGTTCTTTTGCTTCTGGATGATGTTGACAAGGAGGAGCAATTACATGCTATTGTTGGAAGACCTGATTGGTTTGGTCGTGGAAGTAGAGTCATCATCACGACACGGGACACACGGTTGCTAACGTGTCATGAGGTTGAAAGTAAATATGAGGTGAAGTTGTTGAACAAGGAAGATGCTTTTGAACTGCTTAGACAAAAAGCCATTAGAACTAACGAAGTCACTCCAAGTTACATTGATGTTTTAAATCGTGTTTTAACTTATGCTTCCGGGCTTCCACTGGCTTTAGAAGTAATAGGTTCTCACTTATTTAAGAAAACAGTCGAGGAATGTAAATATGTACTAGATCGTTATGAAAGGATTCCTGATCCAAAAATCCGAACAATACTAAAAGTGAGCTTTGATGCTTTGGACGAAGATGAAAAGTGTATATTTCTCGACATTGCCTGTATCTTCAAAGGATTAATGTTGAATGATGTCGAAGAAAAACTACATGCTCATTATGGGGAAAGCAAGAAACATCATATCAATGTGTTAGTTGAAAAATCTCTCATAAAGATAAGCGGGTATGGTTCGGAAATTACATTACATGACTTAATAATAGATATGGGTGAAGAAATTGTAAGACAAGAATCACCATATGATCCTGGAAGACGTAGTAGGTTATGGGACCCTAAAGATATAGTTCAAGTTTTAGAAGAAAATCGGGTGAGTGGCTTTTCATCTTTAACATTAATTGATCTCTCTTCATCTGAAGTTCTAACATATATAAATGTATTTTGATTGATTTGTGTTTTTTTTTTGTTTTAAGGGAACAAGTAAGATTGAAATGATATATTTTGATTCCTCGATTGAAGTAAAGTGGAATGGAGAGGCTTTCAAGAAAATGGAAAACCTCAAAACACTTGTTATTATGGATGGTGGTTCTCTCAAAAGTCCCAAACATCTTCCAAATAGTTTAAGAGTATGGGAATGGTGGGGCTATTCAGGGAACGTACCATCTGATTTTTATCCGAAGAGGCTTGCCATATGCATTTTTTACGCAACCTGTACATCATTCATCAGGGAAGACTTTTTCAGGAAGGCAAGTGTAATGAATTCATATCCCCCATGTTATATTAACAAATTTACTTTCAAATTATTCATTTGTTTTTTATACGTTTCTTCTTTTTTTTTCTATCTTTGCAGAAGTTCGAGAATATGAGAATTTTATATATTGAATATTGCGATTCATTAACACAGATACCCGATATATCTTGTCTTCTAAATCTAGAAAAATTTTCACTCATAGGATGTCATAAATTAATTAGAATTGATGGCTCGGTTGGGTTGTTGGATAAACTTAAATTCTTAGAACTTTGGAGATGTGAGAAGCTCAAGAGTATTCCACCTCTCAAGTTGCCTTCGCTAGAATATCTGGATCTTGGATATTGTGATAGTCTAGAGAGTTTTCCACTCGTGCTAGATGGATCGTTGGGCAAGCTTAAAAGTTTGAGAGTTGAGAATTGCGGAAACCTCAAGTGTATTCCACCACAGTTGAAGTTGGCTTCGCTAGAATATGTGGATCTTGCTGATTGTGGTAGTCTTGAGAGTTTTCTACACTTGGTGGATGGGTGGATGGGTAAACTTAAACTCCTGAATGTCATATATTGTCGCAATCATAGAAGTATCCCACCTATCAAGTTTGCTTCACTGGAAGAACTAGAGCTTTCGTGTGATTGTTGTCGGTATTATGATCCTTTAAAAGAGTGGGATGATACTTCATTAAAAGAACTGCCATTTTCATTTCAAGATCTCACTTGTCTTCATAGATTATATCTAAAGAACTGTGGAATTGTTCAAATTCCAACAAGTAGCATTGTCGCAATGTCCAAACTGGTTAGGCTTACCATCGAGTACGGGGGGTGGATATTCCCAAAACAAGACAAGGGTGAAGAAAAAGGGAGCTCAATGCAGTCTTCAAGAGTTGAATTTCTCGGTCTCCTAAACTGCAAGCTTTCTGATGAATCTTTGGCAATAGGTCTCAAGTGGTTTGCTAATGTGAGAGAATTGGACCTAAGTTGTAGTAATTTTACAACTCTTCCCGAATGCATCAAAAACTGTCGCTTTTTATGGAAGCTTGTCATGGATAATTGTAAGAAACTTCAAGAAATTAAAGGAATTCCACCAAACGTAAATACTATTTCTGCCTTTAATTGCAGCTCTTTGACTTCATCGTGTACAAGCAAGTTACTAAATCAGGTAGGTCTTGATTTCTTCTTTGTTTTGTTTGTTTATCATGTTTGATTTATGATTGATATTTTTCTTAATGTTGCTAAACTTATATGGATAATTTATTATGACTAACAGGAACTGCATAAGTTTGGAAACACCAATTTTATTTTGCCAGGAGTAGACATTCCAAATTGGTTTGACAGTGAATACATGCAAGGATTGTCAATTTCATTCTGGGTTCGTAATAAGTTCCCTGCCATTGCTCTATGTGCTGTCTCTCCAATGAGATTTAATGATTCTCAGTTTTGTCCTAAAGTGACCATCAATGGCAGGAGATATTTCTATAAGGATCTTATTCATATCGATCATTATGAGCCGAACGTGTATCACTTATGGCTTTTTCACATGCAAAACCAAAAATTCTATCCTGATCTGGACACAGAATTTTTAGAAAATAAGTGGAAGCATGTGGTGGTTCAATTTGGATCCACAACTCAGAAAAGCGGAATCCATGTTTTGAAAGAGATAAGTAGCATGGAGGATATCCGATTCGACAATCCTGAGAATGATGTTAGTCTTACTCTTTAAAATTCAACTCAGAGTCATTCATTGCTCTAAAGCCTGGATTTTGATGTGGATAAAAGGGAATTAGCATGCAGTTATTGTGTTGCATCCCTTCAAATATAGCTCATGGGCATTATTAAGTAAGTATATCAATTATTTTACAGGAAATAAACACCTACTAATTTTGTAACTAGCCTAGCCTGTTGTGAAATTTGTGAAAGTCGGATTTTATCCTTCTATTAGTAACTTGAATCAAAAAGCTATAAGTTGGGTAAGCCACTGAGCAATCTATAATATAAATGAAATTAATTTATTAGTTTACTTCAATTTGTTTAATTTTATTTAATATATGTGTTAATTTTATTGACTTCAACTCCTTTTCTGGACTTCATGGTCCACTACCCTCATTGCTGCTCTTTCCCATGATATTCACCATCACCCCTTTTCTTCCATCACAATCTTTTGCTTACTTTTTCTTTTGTTAATTTAATTTCAAGAAATGGAGACTAGTGTGTTTGAGAGATTATTAGTTTTAACTATAGAGATAAGGGAAAACATGCATGCTGAAAAGATATAGATATTTCCTTAGCCACATTAGTTCAGACAGTTGGTTGATTTGGTGTATGCTCTATTGATAAAATATTTGCCAATTAATTGATACACAATGCAGTTTCAAATGGGGCTACTAGTGATGTTTTATTTTCTTGCATGCCAAATATCTTTTACTTATGGTTATTTGTTGTAGACTTTCAAGTAAACTATGCCTTTTTTGGTATTGACTTTTTGCTGTTTTGCTATATTTTAGGAAGTTTATGGATACATACACCATATGTAAAGTTTTAGATCCAGTGGCTCATTTATGGATGCATATACAAGATGTAAAGTTTTAGACACTATCTCAATATATAATAGTTGGCTAAAATTTTCTCTCATTTTATTGGTGTTAATTTTGATTGATTCTCCCAAAAAAGGAGGATAGAATAAATACCCCATGTGATGAAAAATGTAAGAACTGATTACAGAAATGGAAACTTTATAAACAATGTATTAATCACTGGTGCAAAAAATACTTCCTATGTGTTCCCAGTAGCACTATGGTGCACAATTAATTGGTTTATATCCATTGACAAGGATATTAGTAATCAAATCAGCTTCAGAGACAAGACAATAAATTACTCTCAAAACTGGAATAATACTTTGAAATGAGCCAAAAATGAATTGTAATGCAGCTCATGAAATATTTCTATAAGGATGATGAGGTTTATCTAAGAGTAACCATCAACGGCATGAAATATTTCTATAAGGATGATATTCATAACTTTCATTCTGAGCCGAACGTGTATCACTTATGGCTTTTTCACATGCAAAACCAAAAATTCCATGCTGATCTGGACAAAGAACTTATAGAAAATAAGTGGAACCATGTGGTGGTTCAATTTGGATACACAACTTACAAAAGCGGAATCTATGTTTTGAAAGAGATAAGTAGCATAGAGGATATCCGATTCGACAATCCAGAGATTGATCTTTGTGATTGTTGTTCAGGTATCATTTTCTAGTGTTCAGTGTTTGTTTAATTCTTGATTTCTGTATTAGTGTGTTGAAATATTTGGGGTTAGATGTGTTAGATTTTAATGCATTTATAAATAAGAGCAACTGAGCATCATCTTTTTCTGTGTATATTATATTGGTTAATTTGTTCACAATACATGATTTTGCTTAATTGAGCTTCTAGCCTATGCCTTTATAGGTCTTACCTCATAGTCTCATGTTTGTCTTGACTAATTACATGCAACATCTTTTTATGTGTATATTACATTGGTTTGTTCACAATACATGATTTTGCTTATCTTATAAGGTGATGATGAAACTAATGCTTAATTGAGCTTCTAGCCTATGCCTTTATAGGTAAACAGTAAAGCTTGTTAATGCTTGTGTTATGGTAAACAGTAAACTCACTTTGTTTGAATAATTTGAGGCTGAAAGATTATCACAATCTTTTGTTACACAATGCAGTTTCAAATGAGGCTGCTAGTGATGTTTTATTTTCTTGCATACCAAATATCTTTTGCTTATTGTTATTTGTTGTAGACTTTCAAGTAAACTATGCCATTTTTGGTATTTATTTTTTGCTGTTTTGCTATATTTTTGGTGGCTAGACAATTTTGTGTGAACATCAAAGAGGGGGACAAAGATAATGGAGGTATGGATAAAAGCGCATAAACAATTATGGAGGATACTATTATTTGGGGTCCCACGAATAATGGTTTTTACACAGTCAAATCCGGATATCACTTATGTCTCAACAAGTTGGTGGATTCTACATACCTTTATAAGAAAGGAGATTGGCGAGCTATTTGGGATCTTATGTAGGACTTGCAAAAATGTTCTCCCAACAAGGTCAAGACTTAGAGAAAAAGGTATTGATATCACCACATCTTGTGTTGTTTGTGATGATGCATCTGAAAACACTTGGCACATTTTTTTAACACGCACAAAGTCTAGAAGGTATTGGTTACAAACTGGTATTTGGCATATTAGAGAGCAAGATTTAGATAGATATAATAGCTTTAAAGATTTTTTCTTTGGCATGAAGTCTACTCTAAATGAGCATTAGTTTATTAATTTTTCAATGGTTATCTGTAGTATTTGGTACCATAGAAATATTAAACTTTGGGATAATAAGGATGAACCAGTTAAAAGTATTCTTACTTGTGCTCACACGGATTGGGATGCTTGGTCAATGATTAATTCTTGCAAAAATAATATACACAGGTTTGATTCGGCTTTTGCCACTCATGATAATATGCAATTTTCAGCTTGGACAAAGCCACCATTGGGTCTTGTAAAATGCAACATTGATGCGGGGTTCAACGGTGGTGGTGTTGGTCTTGGTATTGGCATTTGCGTTAGTGGGTCGTCAAGTGAGTTTCTCATGGCAAGAACTTTATGGCAAAACTCACAATTTAGTGTCAAAAAGGGGAGGCTTTTAGTCTTCGGTATGCAATCAGTTGGTTCGGTGAGTTGTGGATGATGTCAATCAACAAAGGAATGATGCTTCAGAATAAAGCTCTATCATTTTAGATTGTAAAATGAACCTTCATAATTTTTCTCAACTTAGCAAAGTTGTTTTTATCAAGTGACAAACAAACATGGTAGCTCATTCATTAGCAAGGGTAGCTATCGTTGAGTCTCGTTCTCATGTTTTTACTTCAATTCCAAATTGTATTGCTACCCTTATCATGAATGAAATGCAATAGATCTTTTCTTGTAAAAAAAGGACAAGAATAATTGCTTTAAAAGTTAAAATCTTTATTATCAAATAATCAAATCCAAAATGTTTTGGTACAGGAGCTTAGTATAACAAGTATCATTCACACAATGAGGTTTTTCTAGTGTTGAAGTCATTGAAGCTTTTGTTGACTTTTTAGAAATAGAAGCATGGCAGCAAACCATTCCACAATTGTATTAAGCTACATGAGATCTTTTTTAGAAATACAAGTTTATGGATACATATACCAGATGTAAAGTTTTAGATCCAGTGGCTCATTTATGGATGCATATACAAGATGTAAAGTTTTAGACACTATCTCAATATATAATAGTTGGCTAAAATTTTCTCTCATTTTATTGGTGTTAATTTTGATTGATTCTCCCAAAAAAGGAGGATAGAATAAATACCCCATGTGATGAAAAATGTAAGAACTGATTACAGAAATGGAAACTTTATAAACAATGTATTAATCACTGGTGCAAAAAATAGTTCCTATGTGTTCCCAGTAGCACTATGGTACACAATTAATTGGTTTATATCCATTGACAAGGATATTATAAGTAATCAAGTCAGCTTCAGAGACAAGACAATAAATTACGCTTGTTATTTAATTTTTGAAATGGCTGTACTACTCCAGTCTCAAAACTGGAATAATACTTTGAAATGAGCCAAAATGAATTGTAATGCAGCTCATATAGCTTCTATGTCTATAACAACTAGAAACAGGTAACTGTTTTTAGTTAGACATCCCTAAGGGAGCATAACATCCAAAGAAGAAGAAAATCACCACCTAGACACATAATTAGTGTAAATGACTATTTCCAACAAATAGAACCAGTAGGACCAATCAATTAATGTTTTGAAAATTGAACCAGACATTAAACTAGTGAATTATCCGAGACATGATTCAATTGCTTTAAGAAATTCGATCTGAGATGAAACCGTGATCAAAACACTGAAATAACAAAACCATAGATGGTCGGTTAATAGTTTAACCGATTAAACTGTTCGGTTGGTTTGGTTTTCAAAAGACATGGATGACAGACAACCTTCACCTAAAACCGCACCACAGATAAGCTTTTGATCCAATCTCCCAACTAATAAGCAACATCTAAAACCCTACTAGAGAAAATAAAACCATTTGTAATAAAAAGGGTATTATATGTTGTATATATACTTGACAAAGTATATATATTACGATTTATCTCTCTCATCATGAATTTGAGGTATATACTACTGCAGTCTTAACGTTGGACAAAAAATTACTCATTATTTGATTTTTGATTTGGCTGTACTACTGCAGTCTCAAAACTGGAATAATACTTTGAAATGAGCCAAAAATGAATTGTAATGCAGCTCATGTAGCTTCTATGTGTGTGTGTGTGTGCATGTGCAGATGCAAAAGAAAGTAAAATCAAGTTATATGTAAAATCAAGGTAAAAGTCTATTCTTACATTTAAAATAAATTTGTAAATAGAAAAAGAGTAAGCCTTCAAAGAAAAAACCGATAATTAAGCAAGATGTATATTATGAAATGATTGTTGATTTGGCATATATTTTGATCATAATTAACAAGCCACTTTGTGTCCCAATAGCCACAATCATAAACCTTTTGGGTGAAAGTAGAATACAAAATTAATCACCTACTCCTCCAATCGGAAGAAAACTTTCTTTATAAATTACTATCTTACTATCAAACCTCTCTGTTATAAAACCAAGCTCCTCAATCATATGGGTACTTAAATCAAACCATACTAATTCACCATCTTTTTTTCTGATGAACATATTATCATTCTTCCACGCTCCGATAAGATACTCAATACAAGGTAAGAGCCCAACAACGAAGATTTTAGTCCACGAATCCTTTACACCGACTTCACCCGAAATTGATATATGAAATGTATTTGTCTCTGTATAATTTACGATCAAAGCAATAGACCCATTTAATACCATCAAGTGTCTCCAGACCAATCTAAAATCAAAAGTCCAAACCATGATGTCTGAAGGTATGGATGTTGTGAAGAATATCTCAGTGCTAAAGTCAAATGACTCCAAAGATGCTTCATTATGTGTTTCGGGTTTACTCCACCAGTGACCCACTCTATCCATGAATACATAATCGCTAGACCAAGGCACATCGACATCGAGTTTTTTCCAAGAGTTGCTTTTTAAGCTATATATCTCCCACCATGAGTCGTAAGTTGGATCTCCGATTGGCCGCCCAACAAGGTCACGGTTAGAGTTTTGAAAAATTATCACACAACATACCTTCCAAATGAGGTGAATATTCAAGGGGGCTGCGGGGAATGACCTTGAATTCCTTGGTAGCTGGATTCCACAATATAAATTCCCATCGGAATGAGACAAAGAATGCCATTAATACTACAAGAACCCAAAAGATGAAAACCAATGTCACCATCCTCTTGAAACGGATTTGGCCAATCTAATTTTACTGTAGTCTCAAACCTATCACCAGAAAGAGAATACAACGCAGATTTTTGATCGTAATAAGAGGGGTTATCAACTCTATGATGCAGAAGTAGAGATGTTTTTGATCGTAATAAGAGGGGTTATCAACTCTATGATGCAGAAGTAGAGATGTACCATCATAACAAGCACGATTTTTAGATAAGAAATTGATGCAGTACATGCTCATGAAATAAGGGTTTTCAAATAAAAGGGACCATGATTTGCACACGGATCCAAATTGTTTCAAAGATTTAAGAGGCAGTTTTGATAGAATGGAGAACGCAAGATCATCGGGTATATGATTGCTGACCTTATAATTTGACGCAGCCGCAGATATGTGCATATTCGACTCTGATGAAGAGGTTTGATTGCAAGGGTGCCGATGTGAAGGGTTGTTATTGAAGTTAAATGATACAAATCTCGTTTTGACTTGACGGCATAGGTATTTATACTTTCACAAATTTGAAGTGAAAGTAGGTATGCTATGGCTGTTTGTGTTTGCGGGTGGTTTTACAGAAGGAGATGAATTTTATAGGTTGAGTGGTTTACTTGTTGACCAAGTATAAGTATATAAAAAGAAGTATACCAAAAAAAAAATAAGAGATGAATTAAATTACTTGTTTGTGACGTCAATAATCAATAATAATAATAAGAAAAAAAATAGCCTACAAATTACTTTTATTAACACGCATAAATATATTAGGTTTAAATGCTCTTTTGGTCCTCTTATTTCAAAACTTAGATTTTTGATTCCCTAATTTCATACATTTTTGCATTTTTGGTCTAAACCCAAAATTTTGACCCCAAGAATGGTGCTTTTTTGGCTGAAAAATAGTTGGTTTTGTTATGCATCTAGGAAAATTTATTACATATAAAGTATTATAATTCATTTTCTAGAACTTTAGTCGTGTTTTTAGTCCCCAACTATTTTAGTCCCTTTATTTTGCTTTTGTTGGTTTGAATCACCAAAATTTCTCAATATGACAATTTTGGTCCCCGTAGTTTTCAGTTGCACTTTGTGATTTCTCAAAATAATGAATTTTAAGCACTATTGGTCCGCATAAATCTTGGATTGTGCATATCTATCATCCATGATTTTTCGCAGACCAAAAATACAATTAAATAAAAGGGAAATTCCTGAATACGTCCAAAATTGTCACATTTTGGTGAAACTTGTCATGGGTAATTGCAAGGAACATCAGGAAATTAAAGGGATTCCGTCAAGCTTAAAGTTTTTAACTACATTCAACAGAAAATCTTTGACTATGTTGTGTAAAAGAAATTTAGTGAACCATATCTCAATTTCTTTCCTCTAAGTGATTTGCTAATTGATATCCTTCTTAACTTGATTTGGTAAACTTTTATTTTATAATTATGACTTATGACTAATAGGAACTGCATGAGAATGGAAACAGCAATTTTCTTCGGCCACAAATAGAGAGATACCAGAATGGATCGAACACCAAAGCAAGAGAGGATTGTCATTCTTCTTCCGGTTCCGTAACAAGTTTCCTACCATAGCTCTCTATGTTACTCCTTCACTGATGCTGATTATGCAGGGCTAGTCACTGACAAGGAGTCTATTACAGTATCTTTCTTGGAGGAAATTTAGTAACTTGGAGGAGTAAACAGCAGAATCTGGTTCTCGTTCTAGTGCTAAAGCCAAGTTCCATGCTATGGCACAAGGTATTTGTGAACTAATTTGACTTAAAATTATTTAAGAAGATTTGAATGTTAAAAGGGACCAATGAAGCTCTATTGTGATAATAATAAGTCAGTAATTAGCATTGCTCTAAATCATGTTCAACATGATCAGACGAAACACATTGAGGTGAACAAACATTTTAAAAAAGAAAAGCTTGACTCGTGCTTGACTTGTACTCTGTATGTAACTTCGTAAGGGCAGCTAGCAGATATTCTGACGAAAGGATTGTGCGATCCAATGTTTGAAAGAACAGTATCCAAGGAGGGAATGGACAATACCTATTACTAGCTTGAGGGGAGCGTTGTGAATAGCATTATTAGAATTAATATTGGTATTGGGAAATGGAACAATGATGTTCAGATTCATGCACATAGATAGTCATATACCTTGAGAATATCATACATGCACCTAGAAAGTAACCCTATTATTAACCTCCTTGTAAATGTAAATTATATTTATTTATATTTATTGTTAAAAGTGTATAAATAGAATATCATGTTGTGTGCAAATCACTCAAGCACAATCACAAAATTCAGCTTTCCTTTTTAATATAATATCTCCTACTAGAATAACTAGTTATTCAAACAACAAATATAACAACCAACAGATACTTCTAGATTAAATTGAGTCATGCTTGATTCTAGAACCATAACATTAGTAGCATTCTCTTCTCCCTCATTCACATAGCTGCTTCAACAGTACTAATTATTCAAACAACAAACATAACAACGAATAGATCTTTCTAACAATGAATGAATAATATTGTGAAGATTCTTAAGTCCACTCTTAGACACATGTAAAGGAGAAGTTTTCTCTGCTTTAAGAGAAGCATAAAATGTCTCCATGTCGACTTCATTTATGTTAGACTCAACAATGTTTGTGTAGGCTTCTGTATTTGTGGATTCAATATTTGTGGATTCTTCAATATTTGTGGAACCAATATTGATTTTTTCTCCCTCTCTAGAAGTGATTTTGTCACCCAGTTGTGCTCCCTTGTTGTCTATGGGATTAGTAAGGGCCAATTACTTCCCTTTTTTTGTTTCCTGTTTTCATTTCAGGAAATGCTATAAAGTTCTCTCTATCATAATTGTTCCCTTCAATAGTTTTTCATCTTACTAGGAAGATCCTCAAAATTTGGGCATGATGCCAACACTAGTTGTTCAATACCTTTGAAGTTTTCAATTGAGCTTGGAAATGTTTTAATAATGGCAGTCTTTCTTATGTCAATATTTTTCATATTTTCCACTTTTGCCAATACATCTGGAAAACTTTGAATGTTAGAACACTTTATAAGATTAAGGTATTCAAGAGACTTTGATCTCAAGGCAGTTGGAAAACTATTGAGTTTGGGGCATCCTTGAGTGCTCAATGTGACTAGTTTGTCAACATCCTCTGATGGGGGAGTTAAATTCAGACCGAGTTCTGATAAACTTCCCCCAGAGTTAACTTTGCCATGAGGCGCGAAGCGACTTCAAAAATGTCGCAACCTCTGTTGGGCGAGTTATATTCACACCGAGTTCTGATAAACTGCCCCCAAAGTTAACTTTGCCATGAGGCGCGAAGCGACTTTAAACGTGTCGCAACCTCTGATGGGCGAGTTAAATTCAGACAGAGTTCTGATAAACTGCCCCCAGAGTTAACTTTGCCACGAGGCGCGAAGCGACTTTAAACGTGTCGCAACCTCTGATGGGCGAGTTAAATTCAGATAGAGTTCTGATAAACTGCCCCCAGAGTTAACTTTGCCACGAGGCGCGAAGCGACTTTAAACGTGTCGCAACCTCTGATGGGCGAGTTAAATTCAGACAGAGTTCTGATAAACTGCCCCCAGAGATAACTTTGCCACGAGGCGCGAAGCGACTTCAAAAATGTCGCAACCTCTGATGGGCGAGTTAAATTCAGACCGAGTTCTGATAAACTGCCCCTGAGTTAACTTTGCCACGAGGCGCGAAGCGACTTTAAACGTGTCGCAACCTCTGATGGGCGAGTTAAATTCAGACCGAGTTCTGATAAACTGCCCCCAGAGTAAACTGTGCCACGAGACGATATGAGATTATACATTCAGAGGCGCAAGGCGATGACTTGTGGCCGAGGCCATCCAACGCGTGCCAGTCATAGTCATAAGAAACAAGCTAGACAAAGAGGAAACATGGATGTTTCAAAATGTAACATAAAAAATCAGGCGGCAATGACATCGAAGTCAAGCCGTTGGGAAGGTGTTTGACAATCCTCCCATCTAGAACCTCATGATCAAACTGAAAGATCGTGGAAATATCAAACAGATAATGGTGAGGACCAAAGAACAATTCTCCTCGGCACCAAGCAAGCCCTGAAATTTCATCAAGAAGAAAAGCAGGCTAAGAGACAAGATGAGCAACAAAGAATAAAGCAGAGTGCCAAGCACACGTCCACACAAGCCGGCACCCAGGAAGGCGCCTGGCATGAGGGCGCCTGGAAGGAGGGCGCCTAGCATAAGGGCGCCTGGCAAGGAGGGAGCCTGGCATGAGGGCGCGTGTTAGGAGGGCGCCTTGCAAGAGGGCGCCTGGCAAGAGGGCGCATGGGAAGGAGGGCGCCTGGCAAGGAGGGCGCCTGGCATGAGGGCGCTTGGCAAGGAGGGCCCCTGGCAAGGAGGGCGCCTGGCAAGGGGGCTCCTGGCAATGAGGGCGCCTGGCATGGGGCGCCTGGCAAGGAGGGCGCCTGGCAAGGAGGCGTCTGGCAAGAGGGCTCCAGGCAGGAGGGCACCTGGCAGGGGGCGGTATGGAAGCAAATCCTTTGCAAGGGGGCAGCAAGCACTGTGCAGCAAGGCACCCATGAGGGCACCAAACCTTGTCTCGCAAAATCTGCTCCACGAGGAGACACCCAGCGTATGGGCGCCCAAGGCACCCATGAGGGCACCAAACCTTGTCTCACAAATTCTGCTCCACGAGGAGACACCAAGCACATGCAAGCAGGGAACAACACCCAAGGCGCCCAGGAGGCCCCCAACTCTCACCTTCGCAAGGGGGCAGACAGCACTGTGCCCAAGGCACCCATGAGGGCACCAAACCTTGTCTCGCAAAATCTGCTCCACGAGGAGACACCCAGCGTATGGGCGCCCAAGGCACCCATGAGGGCACCAAACCTTGTCTCGTGGCATCTGCTCCACGAGGAGCCACCCAGCATACGCAAGCCGGCGTCCAAGGCACCCAGGAGGGCGCAATCCACAACACGCACGCAGGGAACAACATCAAAGGCGCCCAGGGGGCGCCAACTCTCAGGAACAAACAAGCACCCGGGAAGGCGCCCAGGAGGGCGCCAACATCAGGATGTCTTAGCACTTTGGCCCAAGGCGCCCAGGAGGGCGCCAACTTCAGAACGCAGCAAGGGGGGTGTAAGTCACGGTCGCGACGAAGAGACCTTATACGACCCAACAAAACAGACGAAGTAACGCTTCATGGCGAAGTAAAAATGTATTGTTTTTACTCTAGAGAGTAAAAACCGAAAAACAAAGTCGTTACAAAGACAGTGTCCCGGGCGACTTCACAAATCTGGCGAATCGACGAAAATCCTTCAAGCCAAGACCATCCTCCGAATAATCTCGGCTTGGGGGGCAACTGTTCTGGACTGGACCAAGAGGTTCATTTAGCAATACCAAAAGGTGCGTTTAGCAATTGGATATGGATCAGCCCAATCGATTCGGCCCATATCCACAACATACAAGCCCAAGTAAAACCACCACGCTTGGATGGTTAAGATCGATTCCATTGATCCGACGATCCACAAACGGGCACGATTTCCTATAAATACCGGCTTGCATGGCCATTGTAAGGTACATACTCTTTTCCCTATCAAATTCACTAGCCTATTCTCATACTGACTTGAGCGTCAGAGTGGCTTTGCAGGTACCCCGGGCTCACACTAACCTCCCGCCAGGGCAGTGTTGCGCCCGAAAAAATCCCTGAGGGAATCTTTCTTCGTTTACAACTTTTTGAAAATCAATGAAGTCGCCACCAATATTTTTTATAAGGAAAATATTGAAGAAAAACCTTTAGGAAAGCGGATGGCCTTTTGGAAAACCGGAAGATTTGGGTTCGGGGGTCGGTTAGGCATAGGGAAGGTTTTAGCACCCCACGACTCCTTTCTACCGAAAGGGAACCTTTAATTAGATGTGTGGTTTTAAGTGCTGATTTGGAAAATACTTAAATTTGCCTTTTTTCGAAAAGAGACTGAAAAGACTTAATGAAAATTTTTATCTTTGGCAAAAGTATTTGTTTTTTTTTTTAAGGAAAAAAATATGTTTTTAGTTTATTGTGCTTGATGGAGGATATCCGCTCCTACGTATCTCCCGGTGCGATGGAGAATTCAAAGCTACGTAGTTCTGGTGTTCTGAAAAGGGTTTTTGTTTTTTTAATCTTTTGGAATTTTTCGCAAAGGGGTCGAGCGTTCGCAGTGACCAAACAACAACGGTTTAGAGTGGTCGTACTACTAACTCTTATGAAAATGAATTATCATTAACGACCAAACGGCAACGGCGCGAGTGATGATTAATGATAATCGGTTTTTATTTTGAACATTGAAAAGGGTTTTCGCAATTGAAGGAGGGCGTTTGTGAGGACCAAACAACAACGGTTTAGAGTGGCCACACTACTAGCTCCCACAGGAATGAAATCATCACCAACAATCAAACGGCAACGGCGCGAGTGATCATTAGTGATGATTAGTTTTGATTTCGACGTTTGAAAATATTTGTTTTTGAAAAGTGTTTTCGTTGGTTTTAATTGGAGAGAACGTCGTGATGAAAGGAATTTGCAATTGGATTGATTTTTGTTCGGGGAAACATTTATCCATCATTGGGAAAAAAGATTTGTGAAAAGAAAAGAAAAAAAAAAGTTTATTTAGGGGAAAAGAAATAAAATTTAAAAAGAAAGACAGGGGGTGAAATAGTAAGATGGGGGGTGCAAATAAAGGGAGGGCTGTATTATTAAAAGGGGGTGCAGATAGTGAGCCCAGCTTGTTTTTGTAAGCTGGGCTGCGTTTTTATTTTCTGATGGGCTTAGGGGGGAGGCGTGCGAAATTAACCGTGGGGGTGCAAATAACAATCTGAAAAAAATAAAAAAATGTGAAAGTACGAAATTGCCCTTGCCTTTCTACTATAAAAGGAAAAATCTCAAAATGGTAACCCTAATTTCTTCTCCACTTCCACGGCGCCCCCCCTTTCCAAAATTGACCAAAACCTAAAATTCTTTCTTCCCTCTCTCTCCTTGCTACGAATCCGTAGCCTCCTCTCCCAAATCAATCATATCCGGTTCTCTCTTCTCCCTCAACCCTCCTCTCGCTCTCTGCTTCCTCACTGTCGCTAATGGCGAAAATAGGGAGAGGGCCGTGGTGTTGTTGTTTGCGGCGGCGTTGTGGTTTTGACGGTGGTGTGGTGGTGGCTCACGATGTTGGCTTCGTGGTGGCGCTGTGGTGGTTTCGTGGGTGGTGCTGTGGTGGTTTCGTGGGTGGAGGAGTTGGTCGCGAGGAGGAGGGTCGTTGGGTGGCGTGAGGCGGTGCGAAGCGGTGGTGGTTGGGTGGCAGTGACGAGAGAGAAGGGGAGACCGAGAGAGGTAGGGCGCTGTCGTTTTGGGGGAGGTTGCTGGCGACGACGACGGTGCGATGGCGACGGTGCGACGGCGAAGGGGTATTCGGTGGTTATTGGGGTGGTGCGATGGTGGCGTATGGCGAAGGTTTGGCCGTGAGGGGGGTTGCGGTGGTGAGGGTTTCGGTTCTGTGGGTGGTTCAACGGAGCGCTCGCCGGAGAAGACGACCGGAGCTCCGGCGAAGGTGACCTCTGTCCTTTTTCTCTTTTTTTTGATTTTTTTGGTTTGTTGCTTACTGGTTCTTCTTTTCTCTTATTTCATCTTGTCTCTTTTTCTTTTACAGTTTTCATTTTTTTTAGCCTCTTCTCTCATTCTTTCAAATGTTCTACAGAAAAAAAAAACATTCCCAAAACCTTTTGCTTCTAAGGCCTCCTCACTGTTCCTCTCCTCTCATGCTAAAAAGAAAACTTTGTTGAAGCATAATACTGACCGAGATTTAACATAGATGCATCAGTGAATGATTTGTTTTGAAAGCTATACCATATATCGCATACATAGCATGAACAGATAACCTGGGAATGGGTACACGAAAATGACTATAGAAATTTAGGAACTAACCTGGTTCCAAATAAACAGCTTCTCTTTTTTTTGAACTGAAACTTTTTGTGCTCTTCTAAAAACCGATTTTCTCCCTAATTTGCCCGTATCTCTGTCTGTGTGTTTTGTATCTTTGGGTCACTGTTTGTGTGTATTTTTGTATTTCAGTGACTCCCCCCTGTGTTACCGTAGCTGTGTGTGTATTTATACTAGTGCTTGGTGTGGTGTAGGTGTGGGTGTATGAGCAGTGGATTATAATCCAAGGGGACAGATTTCTGAAGACCAAAACAAACCACCAAGAGGTGGTGGTGGTGCTGCTGCAAAAGCAGCTTTGCTTGTGCAAATTAGGAAAAATCCAAGGAGACAAGAAGAAGGAAGTTGGAGCTTGTAGCTCAAATTGATTTACCTCTCTGAGCAACAACAGTAGGGGCGTACATCCCCCTTTTTTTGTTTGACCTTTTCATTTTTGCTTGTCCCAGTAACAAACATTTCATTTTATTATGTTTATTTTTTGTTTTTTTGTAAAAAAAAAAAAGAACTCATCTAAATAAATAAAAATATTATATTTGATTATTGATTATGTCTCTTATTTTTGATGACTACTAATAAGTAAATACAACTAATAATGATGATAGCTAAATGATAATAGTAACGCTAAACTGCTAACGACTACAAAGACGCGCATACACGATTAGAAAATAAATGTGTGAGCACATCAAAACATATTTTTGGGCTTTTTGAAAAACAAGAAAAATACCCGTTAAAATTGAGCATTCACCAAAATACAATTTTTCAATTAGGCGGACAAAATTGGGGTATTACAGCTGCCCCTCTTTATTTCACATTTCGCCAAGAAATATGAATTGGCCTTTTCATATTTGTTAGTGAAATGGAAATAAAGATATAGAAATAATACTAATTTTGTCCGCTCCAGAAAAGCTCAAATTTTCTTTTTGTTATTTTTCTTTTGAGAAAAGGGGGGTTAACACTTGTCGCATTAACGGGAAAGCAGTAAATTGGGAAAAACGGTGAATTGGAAAAAGCGGTAAATTGGGGATTCGGAGGTTGCCTAAAAACCTTCTAACGAACTCTGGTCGAGTCCGAGCTTTGGGGGTGGCCTTTTCGAGCGGCCGATCAACATCAGGTCCGGAACTGATTTGATCAATGGATTTACACTATGCCTTAGGCTGACACAACTAATCCGAAGGACTTAACGAAGTCTGATGGATCCATCGCGTGCTCGTACACGATGTTGTGATCTGTGGAAGGAGTTCACTAACTTTGTGTTGATGGAGTTTACTAACTCTGGGTTGATGGAGTTTACTAACTCAGTGCTGGTGGTGATTTTCTAAAAAATGAGGTTTTTGGGACTCTCTGGTCCGAAGTAACTTCTTGGATGGTGCATGAAATGCATGCATTTCGGTATTTGGATGCGCATGAATGCAATGATTGATCTTGGCGGGATGCTTTTTCTGTTTGATTCCTCATTCACTTCTTTTTCTTTTGTTATTCTTCGCTCTTCTGAGATGCGAATTCGAAAGTGTAATGCACCACTGTTTGATGACGAATGGTATGGATGGTATGATGAATGAAGATGTTGTGTTCTTTTATGTTCCGTCTTCTGTGATTTTCTTTTTTGTTGTTTGTTTATTCTGTTTGTTTTCTTTAAGCAGCTTTCTTTTTTCTGCTTATTTGTTTTTGTTTACTCTGTTTGTTTTCTTTAAGCAGCTTTCTTTTTTCTGCTTATTTGTTTTTTTCTTTGGCACTCTTTTTTTTTTGCTGGTTAAATTGATCTGCCGGGCGAAGGCTGTTTCAGGACGACGATCCCGCGAGGATTGCACACTGGTTCGTCATGACTGTCTTTTCTGCAATTTTATTCACTTGGGGAATCACTTCTTTCTGTATTTTTTCAAAGATTTCGCAATGATCCTGTAATGCTCTGAATGTGCACATGTTTTGCAATTCGATTTCATCAATCATAAAAGTTATTATTTTGAAAGAAACTGAATAGATGAAAGCAGAGACACGAAAAGCACACATATGAGAGAGACTTTTATTGATATAGAAATTGGACGTGCAGAAAGTCACGCCAATCGAAAGTGCATTACAATCTTTCTTTTAAACTACAAAAAAAATACAAGCGAAAAGGAACAAATCTCGTGATTTCGTCTCTGAAGTAACGGTGCCCACCGTCCATACTCATAATACTGATCACCCCCTTATCAGAACCTTTGGAGCGCTGATTGCCTTTTTCTTTTCTCAAGCCCAAGTTTTCTGACCCTAATTTTTGCCTGGATCGCCCTTTGCGGGTTTTCGATCCACCGGGCCGCTCTGATTTTGCCTAGGTCGCCCTTTGCGGGTTTTCAATCTAGCGAGCTGATTTTTCCTTGGCTTATCTTTCTCTTTTTTTGTCTATTTTTCTAGGCATAATACTTCTTGACCACATCTGAGTTCACTGGATTTGGGATCTCATCTCCGTCCATGTTTGCCAGAATTAAAGCTCCTCCTGAGAATGCCTTCTTCACCACATAAGGTCCTTCATATTTGGGAGCCCATTTGCCCCTAGAGTCTGTCTGAATCGGCAAGATCTGCTTGAGCACAAGATCTCCTTCTTGGAATTCACGAGGACGGACTTTCTTGTCAAAAGCCCTCCTCATCCTCTGCTGGTACAACTGTCCATGACACATTGCGGCCACCCGTTTTTCATCAATGAGATTCAACTGGTCGAGACGAGACCGAACCCATTCTGCTTCATCAAGTTTTGTCTCCATTAACACCCGCAGGGATGGTATTTCAACCTCAATGGGGAGGACTGCCTCTGACCCATAAACCAGGGAGTAAGGGGTTGCCCCTGTTGAGGTGCGTACTGAGGTTCTGTAACCATGCAGGGCAAAGGGGAGCATCTCATGCCAATCATTATAGGTCACGACCATCTTTTGTATTATCCGCTTGATATTCTTGTTAGCTGCCTCAACTGCCCCATTCATCTTTGGACGGTAGGGAGAAGAGTTGTGATGCTGTATCTTGAAGTCTTTACACAAGTCTTTCATTATCCTGCTGTTCAAATTACTACCGTTGTCTGTGATAATCTTGTTTGGAAGGCCGTAGCGGCAAACCAAATCTTTCTTGATGAACTTAGCAATCACTGAGCTCGTTACGTTGGGATAAGAAGCAGCCTCCACCCACTTAGTGAAGTAGTCAATAGCAACCAGAATGAAACGGTGACCATTGGAAGCTTTGGGTTCAATGGGACCAATGATGTCCATGCCCCACATTGAGAATGGCCATGGTGCGCTCAAAACATTCAGAGAAGTTGGAGGTACATGGGTGTGATCTGCATAGATTTGGCATTTATGGCATCTTCTCACAAAACTGTAACAGTCTGATTCCATCTGCAACCAGTAGTATCCAGCTCTCAGGATTTTTCTAGCCATTGCGTGCCCGTTGGAATGAACCCCAAATGAGCCTTCATGAACATCTCGCATAATCTTTACTGATTCTTCTCCTGTTACACACCTGAGGAGTACCAAGTCATGGTTTCTCTTGTAAAGGACGTCTCCACTCAAGAAGAAACCTGTTGACAGCCTCCTGAGGGTTCTCTTGTCATTCTCTGTAGCTCCGGGAGGATACTCTCTGTTTGTGATATACTGCTTGATGTCATGGTACCAAGGCTTACTATCTGATCCCTCTTCGACTGTCATACAGTAGTGATAAGCAGGCTGTTCTCTGTGCTGGATTCTGACAGTCGTCAGACTTTTGTCACAGCTGACGTTGAACATAGAAGACAAAGTCGCCAAGGCATCTGCCAACTGATTCTCGCTGCGGGGTATGTGCTGGAAAGTGATTTCTTCAAAGGGCTCGATTAATTCTTGAATGTAGTCACGGTAAGGAATCAAATCAGAATTTCTTGTTTCCCAGTCTCCTTTTACTTGATGGACAACTAGAGCTGAATGTCCGTACACGTCGAGCCTCTTGACTTTCCGATCGAGAGCTGCCTGGATACCCAAGATACACGCTTCATACTCTGCAATATTGTTCGTGACATAGAAGCTTAGTCTGGCGGTAACTGGTATGAAGCGGTTGTCTGGGGAGATCAGCACTGCTCCGATTCCGTGCCCCCACATGTTAGAGGCACCGTCAAACAACACTCTCCACCTTTCATCATCTTGAGACTTCCCTGCGTCAAATAATGCCATAATGTCCTCATCTGGGAACTCACATTGCATTGATTGGTAATCCTCAACCGGTTGATGTGCCAGGTAGTCTGCCAGTGTGCTACCTTTGATCGCCTTCTGGGTTACGTACACGAGATCGTACTCTGACAGAAGCATTTGCCAACGAGCAATTCTACCTGTGAGCGCAGGTTTTTCAAATATGTACTTGATTGGGTCCATTTTGGACACCAACCAGGTAGTGTGACTCAGCATATACTGTCTCAGTCGATGCGCAGCCCAGGCTAGAGCACAACAAGTCTTCTCCAATGATGAATACCTTGCCTCACAGTCTGTGAACTTCTTGCTTATGTAGTAGATCGCGTGTTCTTTCTTTCCTGACTCATCGTGTTGCCCCAGCACGCAGCCCATAGAATTGTCTAGCACCGTGAGGTATAGGATGAGAGGCCTGCCAGACACAGGTGGCGTTAGGACGGGTGGATTTTGAAGATACACCTTGATTTTCTCAAATGCTTCTTGACATTTATCATTCCACTTCATCTCTTGGTTTTTGCACAGCAGTTTGAAAATTGGTTCGCAAGTTGCAGTCAACTGAAAGATGAATCGAGAGATGTAATTTAGTCTTCCCAGGAAACCACGAACTTCTTTCTCTGTTTTAGGTGCTGGCATCTCCAGGATCGTACCTTGTCCGGGTCTACCTCGATTCCCTTCTGGCTAACAATGAAACCCAACAACTTCCCTGACCTAACCCTAAAGGTGCACTTAGCGGGGTTCAACCTGAGTTTGTACTTTCTGAGACGCTCGAACAGCTTCCGCAAGTTAACCACGTGCTCTTCATCAGTCTTTGATTTGGCAATCATGTCATCCACATAGACTTCGATCTCCTTATGCATCATGTCATGGAATAGGGTCACCATCGCTCTTTGGTAGGTTGCCCCGGCATTCCTCAACCCGAAAGGCATGACCTTGTAACAGAAAGTTCCCCAAAGGGTTACGAAGGTGGTTTTCTCCATATCCTCTGGAGCCATTTTGATCTGGTTATAGCCTGAATATCCATCCATGAAGGAGAACATCGAATGCTGAGCGGTACTGTCCACCAAAACATCAATATGGGGTAGAGGGAAATCATCTTTAGGGCTTGCTCTGTTCAAGTCACGGTAGTCGACACACATTCGGACCTTTCCATCTTTCTTGGGGACTGGAACAATGTTTGCTACCCACTCAGGATATTTTGCCACAGCTAGGAACCCTGCATCAAACTGTTTCTTGACCTCATCCCTGATCTTCAAAGACATTTCAGGCTTCATCCGCCTCAACTTCTGTTTCACCGGGGGACACTCTGATTTCACCGGCAATCTATGTTCAACAATATCTGTGCTCAATCCTGGCATGTCCCGATATGTCCATGCGAATACGTCAGCGTAGTCGAACAGGAGCTGAATCAACTTTTTGCGCTCTTTATCCTCCATTGCGGTACCAACCTTGATCTCTTTTCTGTCTTCCTTAGTACCCAAATTGACCATTTCTGTAGACTCCTCATGGGGTTCGATGACCTTTTCTTCTTGTTCTACCATTCTCATGATTTCTGGAGGAGTATCCCAATCATTCTCAACATCTTCCTCGGCTTGATTAACCGGGTAATCAAAATCACAGTATGAGTTATGGGCATTGTTATTTTCAGAGTTTATTTTTGATCTGCATTAGAATGGAGCGGCGAATAAAAACAAAGAAAAAGCAACACAGATAAAAGATGAAGACAGAAATTTTATTGAAAATTCAAAATAACACTTTATTGATTGATGATTTTTGACGAAAACATGTGTGCCCGAATGAAATATCCCAAGGCCTTGGGCAGAGCCGAGGGATCTGCATTACAACGATAATTACTTTAAATTGAAAAATACGGGGAAATCCATGATCTCCCAGTTTTGCAGCTTCTCTCCAGCAGCACAGCAGCGCACCAGACCTACAGCACGGCCACTTGAGCTTGATCCTTCTTCAACCACATTAACCTGGTCAGGGTTCAGCATACCAGCACTCTGGAAGTTGTTCTTAAGATTAGCGATGACCATTCTCCCCTGATTGGGTGTCCTTCCTCTGAGTTTGGCCAGCCATTTCTCCCTCCTGTCAGATGCCAGCCTCTCCCGATCAGCAAGACTTGGGATGTACCCAACACCGAACCTCTCAATATTACCCCTCAACTGGATAGGCATTACAATTCCTTGAGCAGCTTTTCCTAAGCCCTTACCAATCTGATACCCATGTCCCAGCATCACCTTTGCAGCCATCATGTCAGCCCTGGACCACTTGGGCTTCCACCGAGGCTCACCTTCGACGAAGACAGCGTTTGAAATCTCCAATCCTTGGAAAGCAGTCTCGAAGGACTCTTCTGCTGCTTCCACATAATATTCAGGTGGTGATCGATTTATCAATGTTTCTTCCTCTCCGGAGATCACTATCAGCTTTCCCCTAGCCACAAACTTGAGTTTCTGATGAAGCGAGGATGGCACTGCCCCAGCCGCATGTATCCAAGGACGTCCTAGCAGGCAACTGTAGGATGAATTGATGTCCATCACTTGAAAGACGACATAAAATAATTCAGGGCCTATCTGCAGCGGCACTTCTACTTCTCCAAAAACTTCCTTCACTGACCCATCAAACGCTCTGACCAAGGTGGAGCTCGGTTTTAGATATGAGCAGTCTACATCCAGCTTATCCATTGTAGACTTAGGCAGCACATTCAAGGATGAACCGTTATCAATAAGCACTCTGGCAAGTATATGGTCCCCACACTTGACTGAGATGTGAAGAGCTTGATTATGATTCTTTCCTGCCGGAGGCAGCTCAGTGTCTGAGAAGGTCAAGTAATTAGAGGCTACAATGTTGCCAATAATACCATCAAGCAGGTTTACTGTAATGTCATGGGAGACGTGGGCTTCATTCAGGATCTTTAGCAGTGCAGCACGATGTGCCTCTGAACTAAGCAGCAAAGAGAGCATTGAGATCTTGGATGGAGTTTGATTCAGCTGGTCTACCACCCGATATTCACTCTGTCTCATTACTCTCAGGAATTCTTGAGCTTCTTTGTCTGACACATCCCTGACTTCTACAGCTTCCTTGTCTTTTCCCTTACGGGCCCTTTCTTCATTTCCCTTGGATTGCTCTCTTCTAAGGTTCTCAGGAGTATACAACCTTCCACTCCTTGTGATACAACTACCTCCAGCAATGTTTGTTATATCCAGAGTGCCTTTAGGGACCTCCGCTTGCATTTGCACATTGCAGCTCCATGGAGTCATCCTAGTCTCCCCACTAGGGGTAGCAGCAGGTACTGGAATAACAACAGTCGAGGGTCTCGTCACAGCTAGGCTGGAATTCAGATTGTAGGGAATCTCAATCGGTCTCCTGAAGCCTCCATTGCCTGATTGCAAGGTAAATACACTTTCTTCTTTCTCCTGGATTCCCACTTGGACCAGGTGTCTGTCTAAGAGATCTTGGAGAATTGGTTTAAAACCTTCACATGCCCCGACGCAGCGAGGATTATCACAGGCGTCTTTCCTAGCACAACCTTCTTTGATGACACCAAAACGGCATAATTCAGCATGGATAAAATTCAAAGGCATCTGAATGCAATCAACTTTTCTAACCAAACACTGACCCCCCCTGATGGTCAACGGCATTAATAGCAGATCCTCCATGCCCTGGCAACGGATTGGTGGCTACATTGGGTTGTTGAAATGATATGATTTTCTTATCAAGTAATTCTTGCACCACATATTTGAATGCTTTACAATCCTCCACCACATGACCTACTGCCCCAGAATGAAAGGCGCAGGTGGCGTTTGCGTTGTACCCTCTGGGATAGAGAGGCTGATATGGCTTCATTTGACGAGTATTGATTATTTTATTGGTGATGAGATAATTAAACAAGTCCGTGTAGGACATGGGAATGGGATCAAAGACAACAGGCTTCCTTTCATTATAGTTCCGGTACTGATAATTTGATGGAAAAGGCTGTGCCAGTGGTGCCTGAGGAAGAACCGAAATAGCTTGCGGTGGATTGCTGTGCGACGGACCACTGGCTCCGATGACTGCATTAGTTTCACCTTCTTTCTTCTTATGAGACCCAAAAAATGGCTTTTTTTGACCGGCAGGATGTGTCGGGCCCTGAGCTATTCTTCCGCTCCGCATACCATTCTCTACTCTTTCCCCTGTGACCACCATCTCGGAGAAGTTTGAGGCTACGCTGCCAACCAACCTATCATAATACACCACATGAAGGGTTTCCATAAACATGTGGACCATTTCTTTGTCCAGCAGAGGGGGTTTTACTTGAGCCGCAAGGTTCCGCCATCTCTGAGCATACTCTTTGAACGACTCGTTATCCCTCTTAGACATGCATTGTAGCTGAGTTCTATCTGGAGCCAAATCATTGTTATACTGGTATTGACGCATGAAGGCATCCGCCATGTCTTTCCAGCAACGGATATTAGTTGGCTCTAACTGCATGTACCAGTCAAGGGGAGCTCCAGCTAAACTTTCTTGGAAGCAATGCATCATTAAGTTATCATCACGGGCATAGGCAGTCATCTTTCGGCAGTACATTGTCACATGGCTGACTGGGCAAGTTGTCCCTCTGTATTTGTCAAAAGTTGGTGCTTTGAACTTGGGCGGCAGGACTAGATCAGGAACCAAGCACAACTCATGGGCATTCCTGGCTCGGGAACCTGCCCCTTCAACAGCTCTTAATCTTTCTTCCAGCATCTGATACTGACTTCTAGCTTCGGCAGGGTAATTCTGTGGGAAACCGCCGGCGCCATAGTGAGGGTTATTCATCGATACCGCGACCGGGGTCATGTGTCGGTGAGCAATATTCTGAGGGACTGGGCCCTGTACGTGTGGATGAACCATTATTGGTGAATTGAAACCCGCCGGAGTTCCTGGAGCAATAACAGGAATTGGGATCTGAATCTGGGCTTGATGCGTCCCGGTTCCAACTTCATTCACAACTGTATTAGGCTGAGCGTGCCCCGTGGTTCCTGAAGGATCTCTTCCAGGGTTTGCATCAGCAGCAGGAGGCGTATAGCCCAGTGGGAGACCATAGGGAGGCCATTGCACAGCTTGAAGGGTTTGAGAGATCCCAGACCCAGGAAGGGGAGGAGGATTGTTCATCCCAGCAACAGCAGCTTCAGTTGTGCCAACATCTCTTAAGGCACTTAGCACTCTTATGACCTCCGCCATTTGAGCCTTTAGGACTTCCATCTCAGTTTGATTCCCCTGATTCTGACCATGCTGACCCTGACCATTAGGATTCAGACCTCTTGGAATTCCGTCATCCTGATGTGGCTGCGGATTGTCCTGATCGGGGCTGGCTTGATTGTTTTCCATGTTTCTTGCTTGCAGACGCGTCCAATAGCGATGATTAACCAGCTTGCCTGATTTTCTGTTGACGAAACACGCTTATGAACACAAGAACGAATGAATGAATGCAATGCGAATGAATGCGTGTTTGGTTTGTCTTGCTGAGAATCGCAGTGTATTATGTCTTATCATAGATACGCAAGTAAATCTTTGATTGTTTTTATTATATCACTTTCTTTGGATCCTACTGAAATTTGAATCTGGAAGCGAAACGGGTGTATTTAAACAAAATACTTCAAAATCTGAATCAAGAGTACGGCATTCTGATACAATGATTGAAAAAGGAAAGGTACAATAAGACAAAATGGAAAATTACAATAAAGAAGTTCAAATACAAAGAGCTTTGACGTTTCCACTCCTTTTCCTTTTGTTGTTGGTAGAGGTACTTCCGGTTTTTCCTTTGGCTTCCTCAACTAGGGCTCTGCAGTACTCCACAAATTTGTACACCTCAGGCGGGGTGTTGAGGGGATACATCTCAGTTTCAGCTTTTCTTAATTTCTTGGGCACATCCGCAAGAACCTGGTTGACCAACTCTGATAGCTTGGAGAACCTATCCCTCCAGTGTTGAACTTCATCCCTCAGCTCAATGATGACTGCCTGCTCTTCAATCCTACCGAGCAGCTCAACATAGCGATGTTCCCAATACTGACTTTCATCCCTCACTTGCAGGTATGCATTGCTGATGTGACAAAGGCGCTTCTTCAACTCATCAGAATTCTCTTGCTCTGCTTTTAGGGCCCGCTGATATTCTCTGAGGATGTTCTCGAATGAGTCTCTTTCTTGCACAACACTGTCTAACTTACTCTCCCATTCAGCTTGTAACATGCGGGATTCTCTTTTTGACTTGGCAAGCAAGCTTTTCGCAGTTCTCTCTTCCATTTTCGCTTCATCCCACAATTCTTTCCACTGATTGGCTTCTTCCAGGGCCTTCTTCTCTTTCAAGCTTCGCCTCTTGATTTCCTCCTTGGCTCCTTGCAGATACCTTTGAACTTCTAACTTGCTCTCCTCTTCCCCTTTTAGTTTCTGACTGAACTTCTCAATGGTAGCAGACTTCAGGGCATTTTCTTCTTTCAACCTTTTGTTCTTCAGAGCCATCTTCTCTATCTCAGCTTGCAAAGATTTCTTCTCTTCCTCTGCCTTCATCAGAGCCAACTTAACCTCGCCTAATTCTTCGACAACAGGGACACTGGCGTCTACTACTTCCCTCTCGACTTGCAACTCTTTTTGGTAGGGCAGTTGAACATTCTGGATTCTTTTTCCGAGCCACTGAGCGAAGGTGATACCACTAGTCCTCTGAGCAAGCTCTACTTTTCCCATGCGAACCACCGTACTCCAGGCTTGCAAGACCTTTCTGAGCAAACTGTCATCTTTTGGTCCTCCTTCAAAGATGTAAAGCGGGAATATCATCTCTTCAGTAGGCGAATTCCTCATCGGATACCCCAATTGCCTCAGAGTCAGGGACGGGTTGTAGTTGATGCATCCCTTAGTGCCCATCAGCGGGACATTTTGAAAACCACCACAGCGGAAGACTACCTTAGGCCTATCTTCCCAGCAAGATGAGAGATACCAACGGATCGAGTGCTCATCTAGACCCCCTAGAAACTGGATCCACTCTTGAATACTCATAGCTTTCACCTCACAAGTTACAGCGTAACTAATCAACTTTTCCACTCGTGTTGGGTTGGTGAAGGCATGAATGAGAAGCCACGCATACAACAGGTGAGAAGAGCAAGAGATTTTCTTCCTTCTCAAGTCACAATGATGAGTGAAAGCAGAATAAGTGTCAGCAAGGATGGCGGGAATTGGATTAATGGGGCTCCTCCTATTCTGAAAAGCTAGGAAAATACCAATAACGGTCACATCCACATACCTCTCAATCTGCGGAAAGAGAACAACTCCAAAAATTGTTAAGGCCAAAACCCGCTTGAAGACAACCCAATTTTTACTTCTGGCATAGGCTCCCATTAAACCTTCAAGGTAGCTCTGCGGGAAACCTATCACATTGTTTCTCTTCTGCTTTTGGAGCTTCAGATCCTCTACACTCACTTGCAATAATGTAGCGAACCCCTCATCTGTGTAGTACTGTTCTTGATACCGGTAGGGGACAGCTTCTGTCTGAGTGAAGCCCAAAATCTGCTGATATTCCTCCAATGTGGGGGCCATTTGAAAATTTTTGAAAAGAAAGCACCTGATTTCTGGGTCATAGAATCTACTCAAAGCCACAATAGCCTCAGTCTGCACCTCTAGCAACAACAACTTCCGGAGGTTCCCATAAGCATTGTCAAACGATCCCCTTTCAATAGGTCCCATCAGGTCAACACATTTTTTCAGACTAGTCACATCTACCTTGTTTACAGCGGGGTACCTTGGAGTATACACCGTTTCCCTTCTAGATTCCATGTCGTATCTATGACAAAAATTTCTCGTTACTTGGGATTCTCGGCAAGCAAACCATGATGAAATGCAAAGATGCATGCGAAAACTGTTGAAAATGTATGCTTTATGCAAAGGATGTGTGTAAATGATGATGATGTTCTATGTCTATGTAACTCAGAGACCAGTCCTTATTGGCAGTGATTCAAGTTTTTTTTTTGGAAAATGCGGGTCGTACGTTATTTCGTATGGACCGGTATGAGAAAGGCTACAGCGGTAACTCTTTCACTCCCCTCTTTTTTTTTTTAAAATAAAGTGGTTCATACGTCACTTCGTACAGACCGGCGAAAGAAAGGTTACAACGGCAACTCTTTCTCTGTTTTCTCCTTTTTTGGAAAATCTCCTTTTCTTTTTGAAAACGTGCCTAGTTTACAATGCAGCACACAATTTGGTATGCCCCTTGTGTCCTACGAAGATGGGGACCTAAGTTCTAGGACATCTCAAATGTTCCTCCCATGAGGGTTCTAGTCACTTCCTCACCAGGTTACCAGAGCTAACTCTCTCTCACAATAGCACCCACAACGATGGAACGCCATCTGGTGTGAGGCATCATGAAAGAGCGTACTCTGGCTGAAACTTTCGTGAGAGTCAGAAGGACAACAGTCCAATTGCCAGTCACTACTCATTTCCACTCTCCTAAGTTTTGTCAGACCTTGGGTTTTAGGCCCCTCTCGAAGCACAATAAGCATAAGGTGTGAGTGTGTGTAGCGAGGACATACCGCCTAAAACTACCCGCATATATCCCCACCTGCGAAGGAAAACCCAGAACAGTCCAGACAATAACAAGCAATAACATGTTGTCTACACTAGGGTTCAATATCAAATAAGCTAGCCTAGGGTTTCAACAACAATCAAGTGCTTTGTTTACCTCAAGAAAGTGGGCCAAGAAGAGGGGAACATAACAAGACGGGGGGAAATGCATGAGGGTACTAAGCACATAAGCAAAGACGAGGAAAAATAAACATGGAAGGAGAGAAAACAAATGCACATGCATACAACATGATAAGAAGAGCAAACCGAAAAGGGATAGAAGCAAACAAAGTATCCAAATCACATCGATAGCACACTAAACCACACATTTAATTAGTTAGGCTTGACCCACTTAAAAAAGAAAAATCCCCAGTGAAGTCGCCAGCTGTTGCGCCCGAAAAAATCCCTGAGGGAATCTTTCTTCGTTTACAACTTTTTGAAAATCAATGAAGTCGCCACCAATATTTTTTATAAGGAAAATATTGAAGAAAAACCTTTAGGAAAGCGGATGGCCTTTTGGAAAACCGGAAGATTTGGGTTCGGGGGTCGGTTAGGCATAGGGAAGGTTTTAGCACCCCACGCCTCCTTTCTACCGAAAGGGAACCTTTAATTAGATGTGTGGTTTTAAGTGCTGATTTGGAAAATACTTAAATTTGCCTTTTTTCGAAAAGAGACTGAAAAGACTTAATGAAAATTTTTATCTTTGGCAAAAGTATTTGTTTTTTTTTTTTAAGGAAAAAAATATGTTTTTAGTTTATTGTGCTTGACGGAGGATATCCGCTCCTACGTATCTCCCGGTGCGATGGAGAATTCAAAGCTATGTAGTTCTGGTGTTCTGAAAAGGGTTTTTGTTTTTTTAATCTTTTGGAATTTTTCGCAAAGGGGTCGAGCGTTCGCAGTGACCAAACAACAACGGTTTAGAGTGGTCGTACTACTAACTCTTATGAAAATGAATTATCATTAACGACCAAACGGCAACGGCGCGAGTGATGATTAATGATAATCGGTTTTTATTTTGAACATTGAAAAGGGTTTTCGCAATTGAAGGAGGGCGTTTGTGAGGACCAAACAACAACGGTTTAGAGTGGCCACACTACTAGCTCCCACAGGAATGAAATCATCACCAACAATCAAACGGCAACGGCGCGAGTGATCATTAGTGATGATTAGTTTTGATTTCGACGTTTGAAAATATTTGTTTTTGAAAAGTGTTTTCGTTGGTTTTAATTGGAGAGAACGTCGTGATGAAAGGAATTTGCAATTGGATTGATTTTTGTTCGGGGAAACATTTATCCATCATTGGGAAAAAAGATTTGTGAAAAGAAAAGAAAAAAAAAAGTTTATTTAGGGGAAAAGAAATAAAATTTAAAAAGAAAGACAGGGGGTGAAATAGTAAGATGGGGGGTGCAAATAAAGGGAGTGCTGTATTATTAAAAGGGGGTGCAGATAGTGAGCCCAGCTTGTTTTTGTAAGCTGGGCTGCGTTTTTATTTTCTGATGGGCTTAGGGGGGAGGCGTGCGAAATTAACCGTGGGGGTGCAAATAACAATCTGAAAAAAATAAAAAAAATGTGAAAGTACGAAATTGCCCTTGCCTTTCTACTATAAAAGGAAAAATCTCAAAATGGTAACCCTAATTTCTTCTCCACTTCCACGGCGCCCCCCCTTTCCAAAATTGACCAAAACCTAAAATTCTTTCTTCCCTCTCTCTCCTTGCTACGAATCCGTAGCCTCCTCTCCCAAATCAATCATATCCGGTTCTCTCCTCTCCCTCAACCCTCCTCTCGCTCTCTGCTTCCTCACTGTCGCTAATGGCGAAAATAGGGAGAGGGCCGTGGTGTTGTTGTTTGCGGCGGCGTTGTGGTTTTGACGGTGGTGTGGTGGTGGCTCGCGATGTTGGCTTCGTGGTGGCGCTGTGGTGGTTTCGTGGGTGGTGCTGTGGTGGTTTCGTGGGTGGAGGAGTTGGTCGTGAGGAGGAGGGTCGTTGGGTGGCGTGAGGCGGTGCGAAGCGGTGGTGGTTGGGTGGCAGTGACGAGAGAGAAGGGGAGACCGAGAGAGGTAGGGCGCTGTCGTTTTGGGGGAGGTTGCTGGCGACGGCGACGGTGCGATGGCGACGGTGCGACGGCGAAGGGGTATTCGGTGGTTATTGGGGTGGTGCGATGGTGGCGTATGGCGAAGGTTTGGCCGTGAGGGGGGTTGCGGTGGTGAGGGTTTCGGTTCTGTGGGTGGTTCAACGGAGCGCTCGCCGGAGAAGACGACCGGAGCTCCGGCGAAGGTGACCTCTGTCCTTTTTCTCTTTTTTTTGATTTTTTTGGTTTGTTGCTTACTGGTTCTTCTTTTCTCTTATTTCATCTTGTCTCTTTTTCTTTTACAGTTTTCATTTTTTTTTTAGCCTCTTCTCTCATTCTTTCAAATGTTCTACAGAAAAAAAAAACATTCCCAAAACCTTTTGCTTCTAAGGCCTCCTCACTTTTCCTCTCCTCTCATGCTAAAAAGAAAACTTTGTTGAAGCATAATACTGACCGAGATTTAACATAGATGCATCAGTGAATGATTTGTTTTGAAAGCTATACCATATATCGCATACATAGCATGAACAGATAACCTGGGAATGGGTACACGAAAATGACTATAGAAATTTAGGAACTAACCTGGTTCCAAATAAACAGCTTCTCTTTTTTTTGAACTGAAACTTTTTGTGCTCTTCTAAAAACCGATTTTCTCCCTAATTTGCCTGTATCTCTGTCTGTGTGTTTTGTATCTTTGGGTCACTGTTTGTGTGTATTTTTGTATTTCAGTGACTCCCCCCTGTGTTACCGTAGCTGTGTGTGTATTTATACTAGTGCTTGGTGTGGTGTAGGTGTGGGTGTATGAGCAGTGGATTATAATCCAAGGGGACAGATTTCTGAAGACCAAAACAAACCACCAAGAGGTGGTGGTGCTGCTGCTGCAAAAGCAGCTTTGCTTGTGCAAATTAGGAAAAATCCAAGGAGACAAGAAGAAGGAAGTTGGAGCTTGTAGCTCAAATTGATTTACCTCTCTGAGCAACAACAGTAGGGGCGTACATCCCCCTTTTTTTGTTTGACCTTTTCATTTTTGCTTGTCCCAGTAACAAACATTTCATTTTATTATGTTTATTTTTTGTTTTTTTGTAAAAAAAAAAAGAACTCATCTAAATAAATAAAAATATTATATTTGATTATTGATTATGTCTCTTATTTTTGATGACTACTAATAAGTAAATACAACTAATAATGATGATAGCTAAATGATAATAGTAACGCTAAACTGCTAACGACTACAAAGACGCGCATACACGATTAGAAACTAAATGTGTGAGCACATCAAAACATATTTTTGGGCTTTTTGAAAAACAAGAAAAATACCCGTTAAAATTGAGCATTCACAAAAATACAATTTTTCAATTAGGCGGACAAAATTGGGGTATTACAGGCAGCAAGAGACCTACCAACAGCAGTCAACATAATACTGCTAGGTACAGAACATATATATATATATATATATATATATATATATATATATATATATATATATATATATATATATATATATATTAAATCAGCTCTTTATAAAGCAATAATTGAGGAAGTCCATTTAATGCTGATTAATGTGTGGGATTTGAAGAATTTATAAAATCAGCGCCAGCCTTTTTTTTCCTTCCTAATTGCTATATCCTCTTTAATTGTGCCTTCTCCTTTTTATTTTTTTATTTTCTATATTTTTAGGAGTATTTTATGGGTAGAAAAAATTAGATGTTTAAATAGGTTAAGTTCATTCCTCAATAATTGGTTAGGTGGAAAAAAAAAGTAATTTCATGACAAAATATGTAAAGTGAGATGCTAAGCTTTGTGTTTTGTTGTACTTTATGGTTCAAATAGTTTTGTTGTACTTTGGTCAAAAAATATAATATTTTCATGACAAAATGTGTAAAGTGTGATGCTAAGCAGAGTGTTTTAGTGTACTTTAGCGTTCTGAATTTTTTTTAATTATCCAAATACGCAAAGTTTTTTTGTTCTTCCATACCCGGTTTGGTGAAAAATAATAATTGTGATGCTAATTAGTGTTCTTCCATACCCGGATTTTATAGTAAAAAACTCAAAATCCGAACCAACCCAAACCGATTAAATTTGATTGGTTCGGATAACGGATTTAGTCAAAATCCATCCAAACCGGCCCGTGAACACCCCTATGCTTTGGGGGTACTTTTAGTGTGTTTTGATGTATTTTATGTTTTAGAAAAATAATTACTATCCAAATAGGCAAAGTTTTTTCCTTAGTAATCGCTATGGTGAAAATAATAATAATTTCATGACAAAATACATAAATTGTGATAAAATACGTAAACTCCGATGCTAAGTAGTGTAGTGTGTTTTGGGATACTTTAATGTTCAGAAAAAAATTAACTGTTCAACTCAAAATTCGTTCATCAGTAACCGGTTTGTTGAAAAACAAATAATTTTTTTGACACTAACTTGTGCAAATCACCATTTACTAATTTCACCACTTTAAAAAATTAATTTCTTTATTTTTAAAAAAAAATTCTTTTTATACTTCTTTTCTTTATATTTTTTAGAACTACATTTTTCTAAACCTTAAAAAAAATAACTTATTTTTATACTTCTTCTCCTTATATTTTTTAACCTAAAATATGTATTGAATCCATTTAATTCGGTAACTACCAAAGCACAAACATATTTTTTAAACTTTTAGGATTTATGATTTTTAGGAATAACTTCTCTCTTCTGGTTTGGTTGCATCCATCATTATTTAAATTTGCCGCTTCTTTGACTTGCAATAAATAATATGCCATAGATACTTACTCATGCGGGAGCTTCAGCCAAATTTACAACCCCCATCATATTCTTTCAATTTTGTATAAGTGTTTCTATTTTATCGGTGGTCTGCATCCAAGTCTGTATAAGTGTTTCTATTATAACATTCGGTCACTTTTGTTTAAAGTCTGTATGGCGTGAATTGACTTGCTTTGCAACTACTAGTACTAATTATGTTTATTTTGCTGCTACTGTTTAACCTTTTGTTCATTCTGTTATAATTTTTAGTTATCATGATATTCTCTAAATTCAACAAATAAAAATGAGGACAGCCTCGTGCGTAGCACGGGTGTTAAGACTAGTTATTATTGAAGTTTGATAGTTCAATAACAATAAAAGTTTACCAAATGTTCCGAGTGGCACCCCTAAAAGACAGTTAGGCTTGTTTAATTAGTAGTAAGTAGTTGATAGCCAAAAAATTAATGGACAATTTTTTTATAGGCAATGTTAGTAGGGATGGGAGAATGTTAGTTTCCCATATTTGAACTCGAGACCTCCTGCTTGCACTCTGTTCTGTACATTGCAATATTGAGTTGACTGCAGTTGGTAGGTCTCCTACTACCTTGCCAGAGGTTAGTGTAAGCCCGGGGGTACCTGCGAAGCCACTCCGACGCTCAAGTCAGTATTGAGAATAGATGAGTGATTTAGCTAGGAATGAGAGTATGTACCTTATGATGGCAATGGGAGCCGATATTTATAGGAAATCGTGCCCGTTTGTGGATCGTCGGATCAGTAGAATCGATCTTAACCATTCAAGTGTGATGGCCTTAATTGGGCTTGTATGTTACGGATATGGGCCGAAATGATTGGGCCAATCCATATCCAATTGCTAAATGCACCTCCTGGTATTACTAAATGGACCTCCTGTGTAACATCCCTAATTTTTAAAATGTAATTTATGGGAATTACAGGTAGATTTCTTTCAAGCAAATTAATTATGCATGACTCAACTATCGATGGACGAGAAAACAAAAGTTGGAGTTAACCATAGACTCAAAACGTATTACTATCTAACCATCGAGTTATGGCCTAAACAGAGAATTAAGGGAAGATTTGGAGCTGAGGGGCGTTATGGTCATTTCGCTCTTTTAAACCACCTCAGCCCCAAATAAACTGAACTATCTCACATCCACTCACTTAGTTTCATTCTGAAAAACTGAAGAGAAAAGGAAAGCAGAAGCTGAGAGAAGAAGAAGTGAGGCGAAGGGGGGAAGAAGAAGGAGAGGCCACCATCATCTCATCTCCTCTTGCATGTAAGTCCTTTCTCCACCTCTCCCTTCCATTTTTCGAGCTCCATCTAATGAACCTATTGGCTGAAGCTGATTCCTCCTCTCTCCCCACCTTGCCATTTTTGAACCTTGACTCTCCAAGTGAGAAGAAATGAAGTATTGAACCTTGTTGTGTTGCATGTTCAGTAGGAGCAAAGGAGAGGAAGATTCAGAACCCATTGTTGATTGGAAGCCATTTTGAGGTGTTGGTGTTGCTAATTTCGAATTTGGACTGAAGGGGGTTGCTGTCTTAAAGCGAATTAAGGCATGCCACATATCCATGGAGACTAGCAAGAAGGACGTTAGTTTGGTAATTGGCTTTCATTATATACTTCTCACTCTGACATGTTAGCTTACGGACAGCTCCAAGGTATACAACCCCAGGAAAAAGAACAATTAATGTGCCACTATTGCCATTCATTAGTGTTCGACACTCGGTGAGTTCACTGGCAGCTTCCTCCAGAACATCGGGGGCTGAACAATTGAGTGCTACAAGCTTTGCATGATAAAGGATGGAATAATAAGCCTTTTGTTTTTCTAAATATAGTAAAAGTCTATAGAAAAGTATACTCCAAAAAGCAAGCATGCCATTTAAAGTATTGGCCAGCAACATTGGGTTACATGAGCTACAACCACAGGTAACCCAATTACTCCAGCACTAACTATGAGAAATAATATAGGACATGCAGGAATTGGGAAATTAAACACATGAGCAGCGACTCTTGCATCTCGAGTTGAGTTTTCAAGTAACATGGTAATCAATTGAGGATCAATTTCTTTAATAGATTGAGATGGGGTTCCTTTTAATCCCTCACGTTCAAATTGAAAAAAATAACGAGTACCACTTACGGTTGTTAGTGGTGGTGAGTCGAATGGTCCTGGCTCCAATGGATAGGTGAGTACGGGCAATGACGTCGAGATTCCCGCTTTGTCTGGTGGCTCTGTCGGTGGTAACGCAAATAGAATAACAACAACCCATGGCAGCTTCACTGTAAAGGACCATTGTATCGCTCTTGACTTCCATTCTGATGAGTTTGACGAAGATTGAGGGTTTACCAATTTGTGAGTAATCCAAACTAGCACAACGGCAACAATCTCTTTTTCTTTTCCTCCATGACTAAGTTCTGGAGGTTTTGGCGGTGGTGCGGATCTAGAACAATTGTATCCCTTAATCTTTGATCAGGTAGTTTAGGAGGCCCTGGATCAAAATCCGAAAAAAGTCGCAAGGAAGTGCGAGATAAAGCGATGGCAATTCTTGACTCGGTTCCTCCTCGTCGTCAACTATTGGCAGAATAACACGATCTTCAGGCTTAAAGCGCCATAGAAACGAGAGTGTGAATGAGTCCCATGTCACCTTCGGATGACGAGGATACCACCAACGCCACCATTTGAGAGCACAACCATTGCCATTGCAACGAACGTCATTTTCGCATCCTCTGGTATACCTCTAACCTTGAAATATTTATCAACACAAAGAACCCAGAAGTAAGCATCATATTGTCCATTAAACACTAACATCTCCATTGTTTTAGAGGGTGTTCTGGACTGGACCAAGAGGTCCATTAGCAAAACCAGGGGGTGCGTTTAGCAATTGAATATGGATCAGCCCAACCGATTCGGCCCATATCCACAACATACAAGCCCAATACGCTTGGAGGGTTCAGATCGCCTCCACTGATCCGACGATCCACAACGAGCATCGATTTCCTATAAATACCGGCTCGCATAGCCATTTATACGGTACACACTCTTCCCTTGCAAATTCACTAGCTTATTCTCATACTGACTTGAGCGTCGGAGTGGCTTTGAAGGTACCCCCCCGGGCGCTCACTGACCTCCTGCCAGGGCAGCAAGAGACCTACCAACAGCAGCCTACCAAAATACTGCTAGGTACAGAACATTGGCGACCATAGTGGGAGATATCTATCTTTCACAATCACTACTCCTCGAACTTTTCTCTTGCTGCTCCATCGCTCCCAGAGGCAGACCCCGGGTTCAAAGCATTGCCATACCTGCACCCCGACCAGAGGATACCTCTGAGGGCAATGTCGACAGCCTACCTAATGAGGGCAACATCGACAGCCTGCCTAAAGAGGGCAATGTCGTCAGCCTTCCTAAATGAGGGCAACGTCGTCAGCCTGCCTAATGAGGGCAACGTCGCCAGCCTGCCTAATGAGGGCACCAGTCAGTCTGCCCAGCCTTCGAATGTGAGTCATCTTTTGGATCTCCTGGCCAACCGCACTCAAGCTATGCTGCATCGGGAAGACCAGCACAGTGCTAAGGACATGCCCAACCTGGCGCCAATGAGGGCGCCTGGCATGGCTCCTTGGCAACATTAGACAGCGCCCATGAGGGCGCCTGGCGGGGAGCTATGGCAACATCAGGCAGCACCCATGAGGGCGCCTGGCAGGGCGCCATGGCAACATCAGGCAGCGCCCATGAGGGCGCCTGGCAGGGCACCTTGGCAACATGAGACAGCGCCCATGAAGGCGCCTGGCACCCATGAGGGCACCTGACAGGGCGCCAATGCAACATCAGGCAGCGCCCATGAGGGCGCCTGGCAAGGCGCCATAGCAACATTAGGTAGCGCCCATGAGGGCGCCGGGCAGGGGAACCCTTCCTCCAACAACGGTGACTTCGAGGCACCACCAGGGATCGCCATCGAAGAGATCCCCCGACCGACGCAGGCATCAAAAGTACATGGACTGTGAAGAAGAAAACATGGCCTACCAAGAGGAGACCAAGGTTAGCAGCATGAAGGCTGATCTGACTTGTTATGGGCACAGTACCAGCAAATGCAGCACCCCCAGGGATGACATTGAAAAAGGGAAGCTCGCCCAATACGTGAATGAAGAAGAGGATGAAACTCGCGAATCCGAATAAGGAGCAGAGCATCAGGACTCGAGCCTAAGGCTAGGCCTAGTTGTGAATTTTGTTGTTTGAGCACAAAACGCAGAATATCAAGAAAGAAAAAAAGTCCAACGCAATAGTCAGGAGTGGAGCGAGACAAGTCTGAGACCTAACATACCATGCAGGGAGGGACTGCCTGGATCGTAGGTCGCAACCTCAACATTAACCTAAAGCCAAGATCATCTCTCCAAGTATGGGAGTCAAGGGTGTCATGGCGCGCTCATCTTCCTAAAGCAAAGTAGCCAAGATCACGGCACCCACCCAGCGGAATTCCAAGGCATGAGACCACGATGTCTTGGGTAGAAAGCGCCAAGAAAGGCGCGAAAGTCAAGCAAATGACGAGACCATGAGGTCACAGACACCAGAGATACCCACCTATAAGGGTGATGTCTAGTTTTCAGACCATAACTTCATCTGTGTTTATCCAATTGAAGCGTGTAAGCATGCATTGGAAAGCTAAGAAGCAGAGCTACAATTCTCATGTTAAGCTCGAAGTCCAATTCGTACGTCTCCACACCCAAGAAGGGAAACAAGCCGACGGCACCATGGCCAATAACATAGTGCATGAGCACGTAACATAGTGCATGAGCACGTGAGCATTTGAGTGCACGAGCACGTGAGAAAATAACGTAGTGCACGAGCACGTGAGAAAATAAAATAGTAGTGCACGAGCACGTGAGAAAATAAAAGAGTGCACGAGCACGTGAGCAAAAAGCATAGTGCACGAGCACGTAAGCAAAAAACATAGTGCATGAGCACGTGAGAAAATAAAATAGTGCACGAGCACGTGAGCAAAAAACATAGTGCACGAGCACGTGAGAAAATAAAATAGTGCAAGAGCACGTGAGCAAATAACGTAGTGCGCGAGCACGTGAGAAAATCAAATGATGCATGAGCGTGAGTTGAAATAAAGTAACGTGTGAAGTGATGATGTCACTTCGCTCGCCCTCACACTCTCCTATGCTCGCCCCTAGGTGCAATGTAATCGGCCAAGAGGAAAAGAAAATGTGGTGTTGCTCGCCCATACTCACCATCAATCACCTCGATCAAGGCAAGTCAGCAAAAAATATCAATAGACGAGCAGGATAATTGCTGTGGTCCTCTGACAAAATTAGCAGACCCGACAACAGCACGAGCCGAAGCTTCTGAGAGGGCTATGAAGGATCTCATAGAGGCAAATTTTGTAAAAGAAATTAAGTAAACCACCTGGCTTCAAGTAGTGGTTCGAACCAATCAGACAAATATTGCACCGTCTCGGCCTGACTCGAAGGATGATTGTAACACCCCTTTTCTACCCTTATATTACACGTCATTTATCAGAGTAATCCCTTTCAAAAATATTATTTTCATTGATAGAAAAGAAATGCTACAACTTCGTTAAAAACAAACTCATCAATTTCACTCTTCAAATTTGCGCAACAAAACATCCTTCATGGAAAATCAAATCCTCGAAATTCACATCACAGCGGAATAAACAACAACTCACCAATAACTCTCAAACACGTCTCAAATATATCAATAAGATCATTAAAACAACTAATTAAATCGTTTATCAAAATTCACCCACGCCCCCTAGGTGTTACAGTATCAGAGAGCGACACAAAATACATTCCAAGGCTAAAAGGAAGGCAGCAGATCCTTCACTCGCGATTACCTGCAGCGTTGCCACAATAGAGCAACATTCCAAGCAAAAGGGGTGGGAATTTTAACAAAACATAATCAAGCATATGATAGAGTAATGGAGACAAACAATTTCTACAACATCATTATTAACATCACATCATCATCACCTAAACACCAATTCACAACACAGTTTGGCAACAAGCCACAATCATGACCATGCATGTAAATGCAACCCCCACCAGGGCATATGCATGATGGTACCATATTCATCACAATTAAGAGGCCGAAGCCTATTCTTCACAGGAGGCCGAAGCCTATTCTTCACATTATGCACATGCCATGAGACTCTATATACACATGTGCATTTCATCAAAACACTCACCTGGAGTACTCATCATCATCATCATCAAACACTCATAGAGTGTATTCGTCGTAATCATCAAAATCATATATATCACATCATCATAATCACTCATAGAGTGAACTCGTCATATTCATCAAAATTATATTGCAACATCATCATAGTTTTAATTGGAAAAACTTCACATTTTAAATGAGGGAACATCACTTTTAATTTTAGAAAAGCACCACATTTTTAATCGGGAAAACTTCACATTTATAGAGAAACGTCACATTTTAAATTTGAGATAGACCCCACATTTTAATAGTGAAAACATCATATTTTCATTGGGAAAGTATCACATTTTTAATTGGAGAAACAGTGTGAAAAACAGCAAGAAAAACAGTGGAGAAACAGTGAGAAACAATGGAAACAATGGCTCGCGCCCCAAAGCGCGAGCGAGGCGCGAAACAACAGCAACAACAGGCCCAGCGCAGCACGCCTTGCGCCTGGGGCGCGACCCGAGCGCGAGTGAGGCGCAGTTGGTCAGAAACAGCTTCACTTGCAGAATTATTCAGATTTCAAAAATTTTTCTAAACCATGTTTAATCATAATCCCTTTCTCACCGTCATCAACATAAAAAAAATACGATTTGTCCATCACACAAATCATCAAAATGTCACCAATAAAATCGTCAAATTCACCAACGGAAGATCACCAAAAATTTATCACAGACAATCACCAAGAATTCATCAAGAAAGCATCAACTCCATCAAAATAACCATCAAGGTTCATTTAAGAAAACATCACAATTCATCACGAGAAATACCCATAACTCATCAAACATAACAATTTACAAATTCTTTCGATTCTCCGCTATATTACGTCATTTCGTATCAATTTCACAACAATACCCAAAAAGAGATTTACAAGACCCTAAGTCATATACTCAATTACGTTAAACCAAAACGCTCACCCTTACCTCAAATTTTGCGTGTTCCGGAAGACAATGACGAAGAGTCACGAACAAAACCCAGCAACACAACGAACGAAGCTTCTCCTTCCTCCTTCGAAACCGTAGTCACGCCTACTTCTTGATCAAGGGGGAAATCAACACACGGAGATTAGGGCTTGAAAGTCACAACACTAGGAAAGGAAGATAAACGACAAGGAAGGATTGAGAACTCTTACCTAACGAAACCTCGAGAGATTTCCCTTCCTTCTTCTCCTTTAGCGCCGCGCAAGACTTCTCCCTTCTCACTCTCTCTAACTTTCGCAGCTCTCTCTCAATTTTGCGTAAAATGAGAGAGTTGCGCTTAGACTCCTAGGGTTTAAGCCGTGGGCTCAGCGAGCGCTGGGCCTCCTACGCCAACACCACCCTCTTTACTCGTTCCACCTCCTGAACATCACCCATCATACTAATTAATTTAATCACGCCTCCGACTAAAATTTAGTAATTCAACTAATCAAATTAATTAAATTAAATTATTTTTCGGGGTGTTACAATGATCAAGTGGGCGGTCGAGCTCTCAGAATTTGGGATCAAGTACGAAACAAGACTGGCCATGAAGGCTCAAATTTTGGCAGACTTCATAGCAGACATGACAACGACGCCACATGACGACAGAGCAAAAAAGGCGTGGACCCTCCACGTGGATAGGTCCTCAAACATCAAAGGGAGTGGATCCAAGGCTTGATACCATAAAAGGTGCCCAGCACCAAGGCACAAAAAGAAAACAAGGTTTGGCACCATAGAAGGCGCCCAGCACCATAGAAGGCGCCCACACCCAGGCACCTATGAGGGCGCCATCAACAACAAGGCACCCAGGAGGGCGCTATCAACAGAAGATGGAAAACCATGGCCACTGGCCCCACAACCTCTGATGGGCGAGTTATCATCAGACCGAGTTCTGATAAACTGCCCCCAGAGCAAACTTTGCCACGAGGCACAGAGAGACTTTAAATGTGTCGCAACCTCTGATGGGCGAATTAAATTCAGACCGAGTTCTGATAAACTTCCCCCAGAGAGTACATTGATACGAGGCACGAAGCGACTTTAAACGTGTCGCAACCTCTGATGGGTGAGTTAAATTCAGATCGATTCTGATAAACTTCCCCCCGAGTCCCACGAGGTGCGAAGTGACTTTAAACGTGTCACAACCTCTGATGGGCGAGTTAAATTCAGATTGATTCTGATAAACTGCCCCCAGAGTCCCACGAGGTGCGAAGTGACTTTAAACGTGTCACAACCTCTGATGGGCGAGTTAAATTCAGATCGATTCTGATAAACTGCCCCCAGAGTCCCACGATGTACGAAGTGACTTTAAACGTGTCACAACCTCTGATGGGCGAGTTAAATTCAGATCGATTCTGATAAACTGCCCCCAGAGTCCCACGAGGTGCGAAGTGACTTTAAACGTGTCACAACCTCTGATAGGCGAGTTAAATTCAGACCGAGTTCTGATAAGCTGCCCCTAGAGTGTACTTTGCCATGGGGCACGAAGCGATATATCGCAACCTCTGATGGGCAAGTTAGGTTCAGACCCCTCTAACAAACTTCCTCCAGAACAAGAAAGCAGCCAGCGCCCATGAGGGCGCCTGGAAGGGCGCCAAGTTGAAAGAAGCCAGCGCCCATGAGGGCGCCAAGTTGAAAGGAGCCAGCGCCCATGAGGGCGCCTGACAGGGCGCCAAGGAAAAGCAGCCAGCGCCCATGAGGGCGCCTGGCAGGGCGCCAAGTTGAAAGCAACCAGCACCCATGAGGGCGCCTGGCAGAGCGCCAAGGAAAATCAGCCAGCGCCCATGAGGGCGCCTTGCAGGGCGCCAAGTTGAAAGCAGCCAGCGCCCATGAGGGCGCCTGGCAGGGCGCCAAGTTGAAAGCAGCCAGCGCCCACGAGGGCGCCAAGTGAAAAGCAGCCAGCGCCCATGAGGGCGCCTGGCAGGGCGCCAAGTGAAAAGCAGCCAATGCCCATGAGGGCGCCTGGCAAGGCGCCAAATGAAAAACAGGCAGCGCCCATGAGGGCGCCTGGCAAAAGGTGGTCTGGAAGCAAGTCCTTCGCAAGGGGGGAGACAGCACCGTGCGACAAGGCGCATAAGGCACCCGTGAGGGCACCAAACCCTGTCTCGCAAAATTTGCTCCACGAGGAGACACCCAGCGTGTAGATGCCCAAGGCACCTGTGAGGGCACGTGAGTGCATGAGCACGTAAGAAAATAAAAGAGTGCGTGAGCACGTAAGAAAATTAAAGGATGCATGAGCATGTGAGTGCATGAGCATGAAAGGAAATAAAAGAGTGCACGATCACGTAATAGCAGGACTTTGCAAGGCAATACAGATGTGCAAGGCAATAACTTGCGCCTGAGTCCAAGAAGGCACCTAAGAGGGCGCCAACATCAGGACTTTGCACCTTGACGCAAGACGCCTAGGAGCGCGCCAACATCGGGAGACATGGCACAAGGCCCCCACTAAGGCGCCTACTTCAAAACACAGCCTATTTCCACGAGGCAATATGAGATCATACATTCAGATGCGCAAGGCGATGACTGGCGCCCAAGGCCATCTTACGCGTGCCAGTTATAAGTATAAGAAACAAGCGTGACAAAAAGTAAGCATGGATGTTTCAAAATGAAACATAAAAAATCAGAGGGCAATGACATCGAAGTAAACCCCATTGGGTCGGTATGTGAGAAGCCTCCTGAACAGAACCTCTTGATCAAATTAAAAGATCATGGAGATGTCAAACAGATAATGGTGAGGACGGAAGAAGCAATTCCCCTCGGCACTAACCAAGCCCTGAAATTTCATCAAGAAGAAAAGTAGGCTAAGAGACAGGATGAGCAACAAAAAAAAGCAGAGTGCCAAGCACATCTCCACACAAGCCAGCGCTTATGAGGGCGCCTGACAAGGAAGGAACCAGCGCCCAGGAGGGCGCCTCGCAAGGAAGGAACCAGCGCCCATGAGGGCGCCTGACAAGGAAGGAACCAGTGCCCATGAGGGCGCCTGGCAAAGAAGGAACTAGCGCCCATGAGGGCGCCTGGCAAGGAAGCAGCCAGCGCCCATGAAGGCGCCTGGCAGGGCTCCAATGAAGAAGCAGGCAGCGCCCAAGAGGGCGCCTGGCAGGAGGGCGCCTAGCAGGAGGTTGTCTGGAAGCAAATCCTTCGCAAGGGGGAAGCCAGCACTATGCAACAAGGCGCACAAGGCACCCTTGAGGGCACCAAACCTTGTCTCGCAAAACCTGCTCCACAAGGAGACGCCCAGCGTGTAGACGCCCAAGGCACCCGTGAGGGCACCAAACATTGTCTCGCAAAATCTGCTCCACGAGGAGACACCCGACGTATAGGCACCCATGAGGGCACCAAAACCTTGTCTCGCAAAATCTGCTCCACGAGGAGACACCCGACGTATAGGCACCCATGAGGTCACCAAAACCTTGTCCCGCAAAATCTGCTCCACGAGGAGACACCCGACGTATGGCGCCATAGAGGGCACCATAACATGTTTCACAGGATGGCGCCAAGCACATCCAGGCTGGCACCAAGGCGCCCTAGAGGGCCCCAAAACATGGTTCAGCAGGATGGCACCAAGTACATCCAGGAAGGCACCAAGGCGCCCTGGGGGCGCCAAAACATGTTTCGCAGGATGGCGCCAAGCACATCCAGGCTGGCACCAAGGCGCCCTAGAGGGCCCCAAAACATGCTTCAGCAGAATGGCACCAAGTACATCCAGGAAGGCACCAAGGCGCCCTAGGGGGCGCCAAAACATGTTTCGCAGGAGGGCGCCAACAACAGGAGTCCTGGCACAATGCGCCCATGGCGCCCATGAGGGCGCCAGATCCTGCTTCAAACGCAACAAGGCGCCCATGGCGCCCATGAGGGCGCTAGATCCTGCTCCAAGAGGCGGCAGCCAGAATAACGCGACAAGGCGCCCATGGTGCCCATGAGGGCGCTAGATCCTGCTCCAGACGAAACAAGGTGCCCATGGCGCCCATGAGGGCGCCAGATCCTGCTTCAAGAGGCGGCCGCCAGAATAACGCAACAAGGCGCCAGATCCTGCTCCAGACGCAACAAGGCGCCCATGGCGCGCATGAGGGCACCAGATCCTGCTCCAAGAGGCGGCAGCCAAGACAACATGACAAGGCCCCCATGGCGCCCATGAGGGTGCTAGATCCAGCTCCAAGAGGCGGCAGCCAAGAGAACATGACAAGGCGCCCACGAGGGCACCATCCACAACACGCGCGCAGGGAACAACACCGAAGGCACACAGGAGGGTGCCAATTCTCGGGAATAAACAAGCGTGCAAGGCGCCCAGGAGGGCCCCAACAGCAGAATGTAGCACTTGGCACAAGACGCCCAGCAGGGCGCCAACATCAAGATACGACACCCTAGCTTGACGCTTGGCACAAGGATTACCCCATAGGAGGCCTGAGTCGTGGTCACAACGAAGTGATCTTGTGCGACCCGACAAGACAGACAGAGTAACGCATTACGGAAAAGAAAAAATTTCTCTTTTTTACTCTAGAGAGTGAGAATGATAAAACACGGTCGTGACAAAGGCAGTGTCCCGCGCGACTTCACACATCCGGTAGACCAGCGAAAATCCTTCAAGCCAAGACCATCCTTCGGAATAATCTCGGCTTGGGGGGCAACTATTCTGGACTGGACCAAGAGGTCCATTAGCAAAACCAGGGGGTGCGTTTAGCAATTGGATATGGATCAGCCCAACCGATTCGGCCCATATCCACAACATACAAGCCCAATATACGATACGCACTCTTCCCTTGCAAATTCACTAGCTTATTCTCATACTGACTTGAGCGTCGGAGTGACTTTTCAGGTACCCCCCCGGGCGCTCACTGACCTCCTGCCAGGGCAGCAAGAGATCTACCAACAGCAGCCTACCAAAATACTGCTAGGTACAGAACAGAGGGTATGAGATCATCGATGAAAGCACCGATGTAAGGGATGGGGATTTTGAAGGAGATATCTGAACAAGGGAGAAGAGAATATTACTCTGATTCGAGGTCAGAGAAACTTCCTAAGAAGGTAGAGAAGATAAATAGACTACAATATTCTTCATTGATGATTCTTACAAAAGTCCTACTATGCTTATATAAGACTAGAGCATACCCACAATATAAATGCTACACCTAACATACTCAATAATATCTCCTAACTGAATTACTAATTATTCAAACAACAAATATAACAATTAATAAATCCTTCTAGATTAAGTTGAATGATGTTTGATTCTAGAATCGTAACAGAATGTCACTTTTTATGGAAGCTTATGTTGGATTATTGCGAAAAACTTCAAGAAATTCAAGGGATTAATTCCGCTAATCTTAAAAATTTTATGAGCATCAAACTGCACATCTTTGACTATGTCGTGTAAAAGAAAGTTACTGAATCAGGTCTCAACTTCTTAATTTCCTCTTTTAATGTATTTGATTTTCTAATTGATACTCTTCTTGACTTGATTTTCTAAATGTGTCTTATTTTTGACTTATGACTAATAGGAACTGCATGTGGATGGAAAAAACAATTTTCTTCTGCCACACGTAGAGATACCAGAATGGATCGATCACCGAAGCAAGAGATTGCCAATCTCCTTTTGATTCGTAAGTTATTCCCCCAACCACATTCATGGCTATTGTGAGGACGATGATGGTGGAACTCCGGGGCTTTTCTATCTTCTATTCCTTGGCATTTTAGTGGTATTTATGGTTACTCCATTGATTACTTGAATGGAAAACCTGGCAACTAATCAGAACTCTATCTGTTAGTATTGGTGGTAACTGGGTCTGCTTTGGAGACCTAAATGATATTATTGAGAGAAAGGAAAAGAGTGGTGGTAACATTCGAACTGATTCTCAACTGAGTATTGGCAGCACCTGTTTGGAGAGCTGCAACCTCAATGATTTGGGATTCTAGGGCTATCCCTTCACTTGGAGAAATGGTAGACAAGGGGTTGATAATATTCAATGTAGACTTGATAGAGTCTGTTGCAATGATGGTTTCAGTGGTAGATTCCCTCCAATCTAGGTTACTCATCTCCCTCGTTTTGGGTTTGATCATGCAGCTAAAGAAGTTGAGCTATGTGGCTCAAAGAGGGGGACAAAAACACAAAATTTTTTCACAACAAAGCTAGCCAAAGGAGGAAGATCAATGAAGTTAAGAAGATTAAGGATGATAATGGTGTTTGGTGGAGGGGAGATGATCAAGTGGAGAGGATCTTTGTGTCTTATTTTTCTGATTTGATTGCTTCTTCCAATCCCACTGACACTGAGAACACTTGCTCTGTGGTTAAGGACAAGTTGAATCCTGAGATGGTTGATTGGTGCAGCACACCTTTTGATAGAGAAGAGGTCTCTACTTCCATTCAACAAATGCATCCACTGAAGTGTCCAGGACCTGATAGACTCCCTGCCTTGTTTTTCCAGAGATATTGGGGAATTGTTGGTAGAGATGTGACTGCCTTAGCCCTTGACATTCTCAATAATAGCAGATCTCCTGAAGACATCAACAAAACATTCATTGTCGTTATTCCTAAATGCAAAAGCCCCTCCTCTCCCAAACAATTCAGACCAATCAGCCTGTGTAATGTGGTGATGAAGATTGTTACCAAGACTATTGCCAACAGAATCAAGCCCATACTGCCTGATGTCATTGATGAAGAGCAGAGTGCCTTCATCCAAGGCAGATTGATTACTGATAATGCCCTCATAGCAAAAGAATGTTTCCACTGGTTGAAGAACAAGAAGAAAGGGAAGAAGGGGACTATGGCTCTCAAGTTGGACATGTAAAAGGCATATGATCGTATTGAGTGGAGTTTCTTGGAAGGTGTTCTATTCTCTATAGGGTTCCCAGGTCATCTATCTCACCTCATCATGCGTTGTGTCTCTACTATGTCATATCAGGTTTTAATTAATGGGCAGCCCAGCAACAGTTTCAAACTTGAGAGGGGATTGAGGTAGGGTGATCCCCTGTCCCACTAACTTTTTATCGTTTGTGCTGATGTTCTATCAGGCTTGATCCACAAAGCTAGAAAATATGGTTCCATTCATAGCAGTAGAGTGGCAAAGAGAGACCCTCAAGTTTCACACCTGCTGTTTGTAGATGATAGCCTCCTCTTGGCTAGGAAAATGTTCAAGAAGCAGACACTATTCTAAAGATCCTCCCAACTTATGAAAGGGCTTCTGGTCAAATGGTAAACATGGAGAACTCTGAGACTTCATTTAGTCGAAATGTGCCTCAAAGTGATAGAGATATAATCTGTAACAGGATGGGAGTAAGACTGTAGAAGCTCATGCTAGATATCTTGGTTGTTGACTCTCAATCATATGATGTAAGTTATGCATTTTTAGGACCAATTGTGCAGGTTTTTCATTGTATCACAGTCATTATCTGGGGATTTAGTCTAGTTTTAGATAATTGTAGTAGGAAGTTCATTTGTAAGTAATTCCTTCACTTTTGGAGCTAAATTGGACTTGAAGACCTCTAATTGGTTGTGGCATCATTCGGCGAACCAGACACTTGCCCGGAAATGCAGCAAAATGGAGGGATTTAATTTCTGTTGAATATCGCGTCGCGACCAGGAGGGTTCGCGACGCGACCAGAAGGAGTTTTGAAAAGCCAGATGTTTCTGTCCTTTTTCGCGACGCGACTAGCACGTATCGCGTCGCGATGGTGCGCGAAAATTAGGGTTTTTAAAGCAGTTTCAGTGTTTTTGGATGGGACTTCGTCTGGAGAGCAGTGCTAGGGTTTGGAGGAGCAGCTGGGGGCGAATTTGGAGGCCTTCCTTCACCTTGGGAACAAGGGTTTGAAGGTTCTAATGGATCCTTACTTGTGTAATCTTCTCCTACTCTTGATTTCTACTCTTATGATGTTGTCTACTTAGTTTCTTTTGATTAGGGAGAGATGACTCTTCCCAAAACTATCCTATGAATGCTTTGTTATGGTTAATACAATTAGTAGTTTGAATTATCATAAGTCTATGCCTCTGAGTTTAATGCTTTATAGTTACATATGATAATTATAATGATCTAGGTTATGTGACTGCATAGGAATATGGGTTGCATGCTGGATATGGGGTATTAGATCATGTACTTGTGATCACCATAGGAATATGGGGTTGGATGCATGAATTCTTTATTTATTGAGTTTATTGCTTTACCGATTGGCATGATTCACCTAAGGAATTAGGGTAACTCAATTAGGTAAAAGGGGTTCTGAGGCAAGGAATTGCTCTTAACCTATCATAGTGAATTGAATCTGGTAGTTGAAACAACTAATCTGTAATTAGCTGAAGGTCATAGGATAGCGTAGGGAAGATGAATCAATCCTTAATCGCTTGTATCTTGCTTTATTTTCAAACACTATCTTGCATTTAATTTACAAAATCCCAGAAATATTATCTTTCCGTTTCTACCGCTAAGAATTAATAAACTTGCCTAATTGATAATAAAACGCAATCCCTGTGGATACGACCGGTACTTACCGTTTAAATTATTACTTGCGACGACAATTGGTACACTTGCCAAAAGTATTAACATTGGTCTTCCAATTTCATTTGGTAGATCTAAGAAGATAATTTTCTCTTTTGTCATTGGCAGAGTCTGGAAGAAGCTTAAGGGGTGGAAGGAGAAGTGTTTGTCTAGGAATGGGAAGGAAACTCTCATAAAAGCAATTGCTCAAGCGATCCCAAACTACATTATGAGCTGTTACAAGTTCCCTCAGAGCTGCTGCAAAGATATTGAGACAATGTTGGCTAAATTCTGGTGGGGTTCTGAAGGGGGAGAAAGGAAAGCTCATTGGCTCAGTTGGAGTAATCTTGCAAAGAACAAACAGAAGGGTGGTATGGGGTTTAGGGAATTCAGTGAGTTCAATAAAGCTCTCCTTGTAAGCATTGTTGGAGACTTATCACCCAAGAAGGGTCCCTTCTTGAGCAAATTTTTTAAAAGCAAGTATTATCCCAGAGGCAAATTCCTCTGAGGCAGGCCTTGGCTTTCAACCAAGCTATGCTTGGAGAAGCATGCTCAGTGCTAGAGAGGTGATTCAGTAAGGGGGTTGTTGGCAAATTGGTAATGGAAGAAATGTGAAGATTTGGAGTGATAGTTGGCTGCCTAGTCACACCAGTTTCAAAGTTTCTAGCCATGTGAATCAGTTAGAGGCTGATGTTGTTGCTGAGCTCATTGATGACACTTCAAAGCAATGGAACAGACACATAGTCCTCAAGTGCTTCTCTCCTTATGAAGCTCAACAGATCCTCGGTATTCCAATATCCCACAGGCTACCAGTTGATGAGTTTATATGGTATTGGGAGCGTGATTGTGTGTACTCAATCAGATCTGCATATAAAGCCCTCTATGAGTCCAATTGTAGACATGCTGCCAGTTCTTCAAGTTCCAAAACAGACTAACCGTGGAAGGTGATTTGGAAAGCACCAGTTCCTAACAAAGTGAGAAACTACTTATGGAGGCTAGCAAGAAATATTCTTCCATCTAGGTGTAATTTGAGCAAAAAGGGGATTCAACTTGACCTAAACTGTCCCCTGTGTAATGATGGAGTGGAGAATGCAGACCATATGCTGATGCACTATAAGTTTATGAAACTATCTCTTCTTTCATCTCAACTGGGTACTGTCACATACCTAACAACTTGCATCATCATGATTGGCTCCTTCATTGGTTGAATAATTCTAAGACTTTGGGAATTCAGTTGTTTGCTGTAATATTATGCTGCCTGTAAGAAGGAAAATATATTAATAGATGCTCTGCTTGCTGAAGCAATGGGTCTGAGGTGGAGCATGATTGTGGCTGGAAGCTTGAATTTATCCAGACCCTCATTCCTCACTGATGCTGCTATTGTAGTTGGTTGTTTGCAAGATATACCACAGTTCGTGCAGCTATTAATCCCATCATCCTGGACTGTAAGGAACTGCTGCTCAATATCAGGGGTGCAACCATCTCCCACATTAGCAGGAACACCAATACTGATGCCCACAAACTTGTAGGACTCTCAAAGTCTTTAGGCAATCACATTTGGTCAAGCATAGATCATTTATCTTGTTTAACTTCGCTTATCAAAAAAAAATCTTGTTTAACTTCCACGTGTAATTTTCCTTTGGAGTCTAATAACTCTATTTCTCATTAATGCAAATCGAAGTTAACATAAAAAAAAAAGGGATTCCGACAAGCTGTTTTTTGCAAGCAAGTTACTGAATCAGGTTTTGATATCTTATGTTTTATTTTATCATATATTATTTGATAATTGATATTCTTCTTAACTTGATTTGCTAAACTTGTATTTACTGACGACGAATAGGAACTACACAGTGGTGGACCTATATATAGTTCAGGGGTTCAAGTGCCCCCCTGAAAAAATAAAATTAGTACCGATAAGCTAGGGAAAAATGTTTTTGCACACCCTGAAAAATATCTTTTGCACCCAAGTTCTTAGTTTTGCAACAAAATTCCTAGTTTTGCAACAAAATTACTAGTTTTGCACCACTGTAATGCACCACACTCACACTCTCATATTTTATTTAAAAAAAGTTTCTCTCTCTTTCTTTCCCTCTCTCTCATTAGATTCGTTCTTGTTCTTATTATCCTAATTTTGATTCTGTTAATACTATTTAATTGGTAATTGGTGTTAGTGCTATTTAATTAATTTGTATATTGTGTTGGTGCTATTTAATTTATTTTCATTATGTTTGTCTATTTAATTTGAACTTTTTACCAACAAGAGTTGATCCAAGTGGTAACTGGCCCAGATCGCATCCCAATGTCTCGGATTCGAACCTTGGGTGTGGAAAAAACTCAGTTGGGAGGGAGAACCACACGGACTGACAAAGTCGGGTATACCATTGGCCAACCAGGTCCCCCGACGTAGATTAGTCACCGAAAAAGCCGATGGATTCTGCGCACCAGTAACACGGTTACAAAAAAAAGTATATTTAATTTGAATTTGTTCTGTATTTATGAATATGTTAATTTTTTTAGTGCTATTTAATTTGTATTTAGGATCTTATTAGTGCTATTTAATTTGTGTTGGTCTAGTGCAAGTGTGCAACACAAGTTGTGAACCTGTTAAAGTCTTAATTTTATTAGATTTTTAGCGATGTGTGTGTTTGAAAAAATTTGCACCTGCTGTACTAGGGACCTGGGTCTGCCACCGGAACTACATGAGGCTGGGCAGGGAAACTCCATAAAGAAACTCAATTAATTCTTGTTCAAAGCTACTCTTAACAGTTTCGCATTTTGCAGACTGTTTTCTAGTCATGTTATGTCGTGAAACTCAATAACTTTGTGGTTCTTCAACTTACTAGCTTGTTGACAAAGAAAGCTAGATCAGATCCTATATTTGTTTTCCAAGAGTTGCCTGTTTTGGAGCATCTTATGCCAAGTTCTCTGATGAAGAAACGCTGGAATGCCAATCCTGATAAACCACCAGATATGGACGAAGTCATTGCAATGCTGGAGGCTATTGTCACATCCAAAGGTGGAGGAGGCATGATCCCTTTTGATCAGCAGCCAGGCTTCCTTTGCTTCGGTAAGTACAGAGGAAAGGGCCTTGATCCATAGTTCAATAAACAATTAACACTACAAAAAAATTAGTTGTTTGCGACAAAAATTTCCCTCGCAAAATGACCAAAATCCGTCGCTAATGGTCATTTGCGAGGGAATTAGCGAGGGACCAGTTCCGTCGCTAAATCCCTCCTCGCTAATGGGATTAGCGAGGGAATTTTCCCTCGCTAATTACTGTAGTTTTTCAAATACTGACTGACACGTGTCCAGTGCTGAATGACTTGTTTTTTTATATATATTTATTATGAATACTGTAAAAAAACTATTATATTATTAATGAATATTATATTATATTATTAATTTTGTGGTTGTGGTGGTGGGGGTGGTGGCGGTGGTGGCGGTGGAAGGTGGAAAGAAATTCGTATAGGTGAGAGAAGAAGAATTCGTAGGTGGAGAGAGGATTTCATGGTGGTGGTGTCGTGGGTGGTGGTGGTGGTGGTTGTGTGGTGGTGGTGTGGTGGAAGAAGGTGGAGAGAAGAAGAGGAAAGGGGAAATCATAAGAGAGAGGAAGAGGAAGAGGAGCTCCGGTGGTGGTGTGGTGGTGGTGGTGGTTGTGTGGTGGTGGTGTGGTGGAAGAAGGTGGAGAGAATAAGAGGGAAAGGGGAAGGGGAGAGTAGCTCCAGTGGTGTTGGGGGTGTGGTGGTGGGTTAGCGTTTGTAGGTGAGAGAGAGAGTAGAGGAAGAGGAAGGGGAGAGTAGGTCGTAGGTTGGTTGTGTGGTGGTGGTGGTGGTGGTGGTGGTTGTATGGTGGTGCAGAGTAGAGGAACAGGAAGGGAAGAGGAAGGGTGAAGAGGAGAGAAGAAGAGTGACGGTGTTGTGAGTGAGAAAAAAGAGTGAGGGTGTACACGGATTTAAGTAAAAAAACTGTCAGTAAATTTGCGAGGGAACTGCCAATCCGTCGCTAATTGCCTAGTAAAAAGTACTGGTTTGATTTCAGATTTCCCGCCTAATATAGCGACGGAAATTTCGTCGCTACAACACAATATTCCATCGCTAAATCCCAAAAATCACGACAGCCCATTTCCCTCAAAGTCCGTCGCTGATTCCAATTTTTGCGTGGGATCTCGTTTCCCATGCTAATGTCTGTCGCTAATACCCAATATTTTTGTAGTGTAAGGACTGAAAATGTGTATCTTTGGTGAGAAAAAAGGATTTGGATGCTAAGACTAAGATATATGGGAGAATTATACAGTAGAAGGTGCAGGAAGGAGTACATGGTGACATGTCAATTCTTATGTAAATCCATACTACTTATTTTCTATTATTCTTAGTTACTTCTTTTTTTGCCATAGTAAAAATATTGTGAGTGTGAAGACTAATGTTGGGCAATGGCATATTATTAGAAGGGAGAGGAGAGTGGGTTTGAAACCCGTACATCAACGTTTCACCAATAATGTTCCTTTCACTCCATCATGTGAGCCAGAGCTACCCTTTTTGGACTCAAGCAATTTGGAAAATCTTTTTTTATTTAAACTTTTACATTCATTTTTTTATTTTTTTTCCCTCAAATTAATTCCTTAAGTTTACAAACATTATCACCGCTGGAGTGGTTGGGCAATGGCATATTATTTATGGAAGTTCAACCCCTCCTCTATGATGCATTGCTACTTTAAGGGTGCGTTTGATTTGCTTAAAAGCAATGGACTAATGACTGCTCCAATTGTTTCCTGTTTGATTTCGAAACTATTCATGGTACTGGATAATAGTGGCATGACACTGGACAAAAATCCAAATTTATGTCCCTTGTCACAAAACTATAATACAACTTTTGTCCTACTCAATATTTTTTTCCTCTCTCTCTCTCTCTCCTCTCTCATCTCTCTTTTATCTTCTCATCTTATGACCTCTCTCTCCCACTTTTCTATCTTCTCTCTCACATTTTTCTTTATAACTTTCTAATTATATTATAATATATGTTATATAAAATCATTATAAACATCAAAAAGAGAATTACATTAAATTTTAATTTTTTTTTGCTTGTGTTGTCAATTGTTCATCAAACAGTGTACGACACAAAATATGGTTCAGTATTGTTTTTCCCAGTACTGTACTGTCCAATCCTATACGTAGCTATTTACAAATCAAACGGACTCTAAAATAGGGTTTAATTTTGTGTACATGGTATGTATGACTTTTATGGTAGTTTAGAGAAAGTTAAACTATTTTTATGACATGTTGTTTTGTGATTGACTAACGTCTTAAAAAATCTGGTACAACGACTACGAATGCAGATTAAATCCTTAAAGATGAGCATTCTTATAATTTTTGGATAAATATATTTTTCGTCATACACAACACAGATTTTATTTGTAATTCTTAACAAATTTTTCTTCAACTTTTGTTCTCTATCTATATTTTGGTTTTTAATGAACTATTGCGTTTGCACCTTCTATGGTACACTTTTGAGTGACTATAATAGGAAATCTCATAAGGTTAAGTTGGTGCTTAATTGGTTAACAGAGTGTCACGTTGGCACCTATCACATCACATTTTTTGATGAATAGAATACAAAATCACCTGTCATATTAAGTAATTTGGCATTTTAGTCGGTGCTAGGACCTTGGGTCACGAGATGCAACTTCTTTAGAATCATTCATCTCAAAAATACCATAAAACTAAAATTTTAATATATTAATTAAATAAATTAAAAACCTTGTAATTTTCTTTTACGTGATTTCATGTTTTTAAATCATTGAATAACGAGTTCATTCACAATATTATTGAATACATCTAGGGCTGACAATGAACCGAACCACCTCGAACAAAGTTTGAAACTCGACTCGATTAATAGCCTGTTGAACTCGATTCATGAACCAAATGAGTTGAATTTGAATTGAAATTTGAGCTCTTTAACATTTACATTTTTTTATTTTAATATAATCTGTTATGCATCTTATGTTTCTAGAGCAATTTTTTAATTGATTGGTGCAAGTTGTTTAGAATTAATTACGTTAATATGTTTGTCTAATTTTTTTTATTAAACTCATGAGATGTGAACAAGAAATACCAAACGATTCTAATAAAGAGTGTTTGTTTTCCTTTTATTTTATTTTTCTTATATGCATCCATATTTTTATGACTATTGTATGTCCATTTACCTGTTATACAATAGCCACACTAGTGATTAGGACTTCAATCACGTAAGTTGTTAATATGTCCATTTACATGTTATCCAGTGTAGCGATCGAAAAATCCGAAAGAGGGATTCTTCGTCATTTACAATGAAGCCGCCACCAATATTTATTTTTAGGAAAAATATTGGAAAAAAACCTTTTATTTGGATAAATGGGGGGTTTGCGGACCAGGTTCAGGTTCGGGAGTCGGTTATGCACAAGGTACTAGCACCCCGCGGCATCCCTCCTAACGAGGGTTACCATCGAACAAAACGTGTAAGCATCGTTAATTAAATAAATATATTGATTTTACCCTTATTTACAAGTTAGAATACAAGTTAAATAAAAGACTTGACAATTAGTTATTTTTGTTCTTTTTGGGAAATAGAAAATAAATGATTAGGGAAAAAATTAAAAAAAAAGGTTTTTTATTAGTGCAATTGACAAAGGTCGGCCGCCCTTTGCTCCTACGTATCTCCTGGTAGAGAATCAAATCTCACGTAGTTCATGATAGAAAATGTTTGTGTGTTGTGTATTTTTTATTTATGAGAAAATGATTTTGAAATTTGGATAGGTATTCGTAATGACCAAACAAGTGGACTCAGAGTGGTCATTATTAACAGCCTGTTTGAAAAACCTAAGTTGTTGTTAACGATCGAAAAGGTTAAACTTAGGGTGACCATTAGTAACAACCTATTTTTTTGGAGTTTGATTGTTTGAAAGAAAGAAAAATTAGTTTGTAAGTGTTCTGGACTGGGCCGAAGCCCAAACCGGCGTGAGGCCGACCGTAACTGACCCAATAGACCGGCCCAATAGCAAGGCAGGAAGGAACGACCCGGATCCACCAAGATCAACGGCTCAGATCAACCCACCCTGCCTCTCGTAAGATCAACGGTCGAGATCGACCACAATGATCCACCGACCAGCACTATTCCTCTAACTCTATATAAAGAGGCATTGCTCTCACAAAAGAGGTACACGCATTTAACCCACATTATTACTTGCTCACTCTTACACCACTGACTTGGGCGTTGGAGTCGTATTGCAGGTACCACAACCCGCTCGATCTTCCGAGCACGACCAGACGTCGCTCTACCAAGCCATCCATACAACCAGATAAAGCACTAGGAGCTCGTACCTACATCTAGGAGGAGCACTTCAGCACATTGGCGACCACAGTGGGAGAACCACTCCAGGCATTATCCCGTTTACGTTCCTATGGCTCCACGAGGTAGACCACCCCGCCAAAGGAACCCGCTCTTGCGGAGCATTGTTGATAGCCCTAAACAACCGCAATCAACTCCAGAGGGTGTCCCGATTACAGAAGAGGGCACGGTACAGAGCGGACCTTCGAGAGCGACCCCTCAGGCTAACATCGTTATCCCGGCCAGCGCCGTCCAGCAGATTCTGGAAATATTGTCACAAGCAACATCGGGACGGGCGTACACTGCACCCGAGAAATACCGACGAAGCACCCAAGGGGGGAACCCTGGGCGACCTCCCAGAAGGCATCTAGTCCACAGGGCGCCGCCCGCCTCGACCGACCCCACCTATTGGCCAAAAGAGCCCTCTTACCAAGAATCTTCATGTGATCGGTATGCTCACCCTCCGTATGAGAATCGATCGTCAGAACGACGCAACCGACACTCCCCAGAAAGCTCTATAGAACGACGTGGTCATCGAGGCCGACGCTTCGAGGATCGGCCACCTCGAAGAGAAAGGAATGGTGTGAGGATGGAACCCTTTACCTGAGATATTGACGAGTATCCCATCCCTCGTGCCCTAGAAAAACCACCGTCGGACTTGAGAATGTACGACGGCGTAGAAGACCCTGATGCCCACCTGTACTTTGACTTGATGATGCGGTACCGAGGGGCGTACGGGTCGGTGAAGTGCGGAATCTTCCGGTTAACACTAGAAGGCCCAGCTTTGAAGTGGGTTACAAAACTAAAGCCAAACACTATCTCATCATGGGATCAATTAGCCAGAGTATTTTCTGCTCGTTTCACAGCATCGAAAGTGAAACCCAAATCACACGCGGTACTCAAGGCGATCAGGAAAGGAGAGAGCGAGACGCTTCGCGAATATATGGAACGCTTTAATGAAGAAGCCGCCAATATAAGAGGATTGGATGATCACATGAGGTTGTGGTTCCTCCGAGACGGTCTCTGGACCGGTGACTTATTCGAAATTGAAGTCGCCATTAACAAGCCCCCAGACTTGGCCTCGTTCCTCCGCCATTCAACAAAGTTCATGAACTATGAAGAGAGGGCGATGGCCACACGAGCAGTGGCAAGGGGAACAAATGTCCCGAAAGAGAATGAGTCGTTGTAATAACCGTCCATCAGTAATAAAACAAGGCGTTTTTCATTATGTTGAAGTTTGTTTCCCCGTTATTAAATACATTCGAACCGACCTATGGGACGAGGTGAGCCTGAGCCGCGCCTCAGCAAACCACCCAGTAGGGCGAACATGCACAAAGAGCGGGCTACGATTGAGCCCCGCATGAACCTATGGGACGTGGTGAGCCTGAGTCGCGCTTCAACAAACCACCCAGTGGAGCGAACATGCACAAAGAGCGGGCTACGATTGCGCCCCGCATGAACCTATGGGACGAGGTGAGCCTGAGCCGCGCCTTAGCAAACCACCCAGTGGGGCGAACATGCACAAAGAGCGGGCTACGATTGAGCCCCGCATGAACCTATGGGACGAGGTGAGCCTGAGCCGCGCCTCAGCAAACCACCCAGTGGGGCGAACATGCACAAGGAGCGGGCTACGATTGAGCCCCGCATGAACCTATGGGACGAGGTGAGCCTGAGCCGCGCCTCAACAAACCACCCAGTAGGGCGAACATGCACAGGGAGCGGGCGACGATTGAGCCCCGCATGAACCTATGGGACGAGGTGAGCCTGACCCACGCCTCAGCAAACCACCCAGTGGGGCGAACATGCACAAAGAGCGGGCTATGATTGAGCCCCGCACGAACCTATGAGACGAGGTGAGCCTGAGCCGCACCTCAGAAAACCACCCAGTAGGGCGAAGATGCACAAAGAGCCGGCTACGATTGAGCCCCGCATGAACCTATGGGACGAAGTGAGCCTGAGCCGCGCCTCAGCAAACCACCCAGTAGGGCGAACATGCACAAAGAGCGGGCTACAATTGAGCCCCGCATGAACCTATGGGACGAGGTGAGCCTGAGCCGCGCCTTAGCAAACCACCCAGTCGGGCGAACATGCACAAAGAACGGGCTACGATTGAGCCCCGCATGAACCTATGGGACGAGGTGAGCCTGAGCCGCGCCTCAGCAAACCACCTAGTAGGGAGAACATGCACAAGGAGCGGGCTACGATTGAGTCCCGCATGAACCTATGGGACGAGGTGAGCCTGAGCCGCACCTCAGCAAACCACCCAGTGGGGCTAAAATGTACAAAGAGCGGGCTACGATTGAGCCCCGCATGAACCTATGGGACGAGGTGAGCCTGAGCCGCGCCTCAGCAAACCACCCAGTGGGGCTAACATGCACAAAGCGCGGGCTACGATTGAACCCCGCATGAACCTATGGGACGAGGTGAGCCTGAGCCGCGCCTCAGCAAACCACCCAGTGGGGCAAACATGCACAAGGAGTGGGCTACGATTGAGCCTCGCATGAACCTATGGGACGAGGTGAGCCTGTGTCGCGCCTCAGCAAACCACCCAGTAGGGCGAACATGCACAAGGAGCGGGCTACGATTGAGCCCCGCATGAACCTATAGGACGAGGTGAGCCTGAGCCACGCCTCAGCAAACCACCCAGTGGGGCGAACATGCACAAAGAGCGGGCTATGATTGAGCCCCGCATGAACCTATGAGACGAGGTGAGCCTGAGCCGCAACTCAGAAAACCACCTAGTGGGGCAAACATGCACAAAGAGCGGGCTACGATTGAGCCCCGCATGAACCTATGGGACGAAGTGAGCCTGAGCCGCGCCTCAGCAAACCACCCAGTAGGGCGAACATGCAGAAAGAGCGGGCTACAATTAAGCCCCGCATGAACCTATGGGACGAGGTGAGCCTGAGCCGCACCTTAGCAAACCACCCAGTGGGGCGAACATGCACAAAGAACGGGCTACGATTGAGCCCCGCATGAGCCTATGGGCGAGGTGAGCCTGAGCCGCGCCTCAGCAAACCATCCAGTACGTCGAACATGCTTGGACGTCCCCAAAGCTACCCGTTGAAGACCGCTACATTGGGGGCAGGTAACCGCGCCACGACTAGATCGCTCCACTGGGGGCAAAACGTTCTCAAGCCTGAACCCGCTCCTCTGGACGGCTTCGGCTTGGGGGGCAAATGTTCTGGACTAGGCCGAAGCCCAAACCGGCGTGAGGCCGACCATAACCGGCCCAATAGCAAGGCAGGAAAGAACGACCCGGATCCACCAAGATCTACGGCTCAGATCGACCCACGCTGCCTCTCGTAGGATCAACGGTCAAGATCGACCACGATGATCCACCGACCAGCACTATCCCTCTAACTCTATATAAAGAGGCATTGCTCTCACAAAAGAGGTACACGCATTTCACCCACATTATTACTTGCTCACTCTTACACCACTGACTTGGGCGTTGGAGTCGTATTGCAGGTACCATCACCCGCTCGATCTTCCGAGCACGACCAGACGTTGCTCTACCAAGCGATCCATACAATCAGATAAAGCACTAGGAGCTCGTACCTACATCTAGGAGGAGCTCGTACCTACATCTAGGAGGAGCACTTCAGTACAGTAAGCAATATGAGTAGGGAAAAACGAAATGGGTTATGGTAAAAAAATACAGGTGGTGCTGTTAAAAAGGGGATGCAGAGCAACAAATGGAGTGTGACTAAAGATCTACTAATTTAAAAGACAGGGGACTTGTCTTAATAAAGCATGGGGGGTGCGAACATCAGTCTCGTTAAAAACAAGCAAGAGATTGTACCAATGAAATATGGGGATGTGAATAACATCCCGGTGTTTTAAAAACAGTGGGGTTGTAACACTGAAATCTGGGGGGGCGATTATTAAGCTGAACTAAAATAAAAAAACAAAGGCTTAAAAACGTTTTTACCCCCTGCAAATATGATGTGTTTTGCTTTTACCCCCTACAGATTATTTTTTTTTAAAAAAAACACCTTGCAAATTTCACGTTTTTGACGTTAGTCCTTCTGTTACTTACCCGTTAAAAAAAGCCCACGTGTCACACATTTGGCATTTATATTTAGTTCTCTTTTATTTTATTTGCTGATTTGGCATTTAGAATTATTTTAAACCCTAATTCCCCATCTTCTTCCCCCATTCCCAGATTCATTCTCTCTTCCTCTTCACCTCCTTTCCCAGGAACCCTTCTCTTCTCATCTCTTCGCTTCTCTTCTCTTCTCTTCATCTCCATTTTCACCATAATCCATCTTCACAAAACACAAACCCACCACCCCATGAGCACAGAACCACCAAGCAACATCTATTCTTACCCATTCTTCTTCGATTCTCAGCAGCAACAATAAGAACCCATTCTTCTTCTTCTTCTTCTTCTTCTTCTTCTTCTTCTTCTTCTTCTTCTTCTTCTTCTTCTTCTTCTTCTTCTTCTTCTTCTTCTTCTTCTTCTTCTTCTTCTTCTTCTTCTTCTTCTTCTTCTTCTTCTTCTTCTTCTTCTTCTTCTTCTTTCCCTCTTCGATTCTCAGAGCAACAACAAGAACCCATTCTTCTTCTTTCCCTCTAGTGGAGAATACACAGTGGGTTTTGAGTTTGAAAATACTTGAATCTTCGGTTGGTAGTGTGTTAGCGCTTTTTGAAGTTTTTGGGTTTCTTAAATTTTCTTTGATTCACAAAAAATGGAAAAAAGAGATGTTTTGTTCCTTTTTGTTTTTTAATTTTGCTTCATTTTCGTTGTGAATCCTTAAGATTCGTTTTTTTCTTCAGATATGTTTTATTTCATCTTCGCTTGTAGACTTTCGTTATTGTTCTTAATCTTCGTTCTTCATCTTGTTTTATTTCTTCTGTTTTCTCAGATCTGTTTTATTTAATCTTCATCTCTATTGGATTTTTGTTACAAAATTAGGACCGACTACAGCATGTTCTTCATCTTCGTTTTTTGTTTTTTCATTTTTATATCTTTGTTATTGGTTTGTTTTACTGGGTTTCTAGGTATCAATTTCTGGGTTTGTTGATGATTGATGAAGTTGGAGTTGGAGAAGTACCCTTCTGTACATCTATTCATTAATGGAAGAAGAGATGTTTTTAGTTCTGGGCATGTTTGTCAAGGTTAACGAGTTTATGAGAACAGGGTTTTAAGATATGAAATTTCTGTGAGAAGACGGAAGATGAAATGAGATGAAATTGCTGTGTGGGAAGAGGGATTCGCTTGGGAAGATGAAGTTAGGTGAAACGCAGGGGGAAGCGCAGAGAGAGAAGAGGGAAGATTGAGAGATGAAATTGCTATGAGATGAAGCAGAGAGAGATGGGGAAGATGAAGTGATATTTTAGGGTCTTTATTTAATAGGTGGCAATACTAGTCAGCATAAAAAAAATTAGAAATGAAAATAAATTCCAACTCAGAACTCTGTTAACAGAGGGACTAAAATAAAAAAATGTCTTTTGCAAGGAGTTTTTAAAAAAAATTGCAGGGGTAAAAGCAAAACACATTATATTTGCAGGGGGTAAAAACATATTTAAGCCAAAAACAAAACCTAGACTATTTAAAGTAACCAAGAAAAAAACCAAACCTAATTTCTCTTCTCATTTATTCCCAGCGCCGCATCACAGAGAGAGTTTGAGGAGAGAGAAACAGTTTTTCGGAGAGAGAGAAAACGAAAGAGGGAGAGAACGAAAACTGAGGAGAAGAGAGATTGAAGGCGTGGGAGATGAGGAGTGAGGTGAGATAGCAAAGCTGAGAGAGAGAGAGACGGTGGTTAGAGGGATGGTTACGGTGGAGAGAGAGAGAGAGAGAGACGCAGTGAAGGGAGAGACGGCGGCGAGAAAGAGAAAGTGACTGAGAAAGGGAAAGAAAGATGGTGGCGAGAGAGACGTGGTGAGGAGAGAGACACGTGATATGCGAAGGGAAAGAGGGACGGAGAAATGGGAGGTTGCAGTGGTGGAGAGAGAGGGTGTCGTGGTTGTGCGAAGGGAGAGTGCGAGAGAGAGGGTGGTGTTTGGTAGTGGTTGTGTGAGGAAGCAGTGGGGTGTACTTGGTGGTGGTTGTTTAGGGGTTTTTGGGTGGTGACGCGAGGGTTGTTGTTTGGTGGTTTTGGATGGTTGCAGTGAGTTGGGTGGTGGCTAACAGTGGAAACGGTGGTGACGGCCACCACATGGTGGCCGGAGCTTCAAGCTCCTTCTTTTTCTTTCTTTTCTGATTTCTTAATTTTTGGTTTTGATCTTTCCTCCCCCCCCCCCCCCCCCCCCTCTGTGTGCATTGCTGTTTGATATTTATAGGCAGATTGGTGTGATGGGGTGAGGTGCTGAGCAATCAAAATGACAACAATTAGAGAAAGGACCAAGGAAAGCAGCAAGCTGGGGAAGGACAGCAGCTGGGTGGAGGCGATTTGGGGAAGGACGACCATTTGAATAAGGAAAAGGAGAGCATCTGGCATTGGGGGAGGGCAGCAGCAAGGTGGAGGCAAATTGGGGTAATGCACTATTTTGCTTGAAAGGGAAAAAGCAAAAAGATAGGGGAAAGCAATTTGATCCATTCCCGAAATGATTTCAGCTATTAGGGCAACCAGCCCTCTCCCTCTTTTTTGAATTTTGTATTTTAATTTTTGTACTATTTCTTTTTGCTATTTCTGTCTATATATGTGTAAAAAAACTTGATTATGTAATAAAACTTTTGACTATTCAGCTTAATTGTTCATTCTATTTTCGATTATGTTTTGTATATTTTTGTACCAACAATAATAAACTAATCAAATAACTACGAGTATCAAAAATAAATAAATAAAAACGAGCATCAAAATAAACGTTGTACGATGAGTGCTAAAGACACACACACATTTAAAACAATACGTCACAACGAGAATAAAAACTTTTTTGAGATTTTTTTGATAAATTAGACGGACAAAATTAGGGTATGACATCTAGTATCCTTTATTTGCAACCTTTGAATTTGATTAAATTATTTTCCTTGCAAATTATTGAATAACAAATTAATTTTTTTCTTGTGAAAATAATTGCTTTATTTTTAATTGGTTTTTTCATGCAGGTAAAAGAGAACCAACGAAAATCAAACTGGTTCTCATGCATTGGACTAAAGCTTTCATCATTAGTGGAGAACGGTAAGCTATATACTAGTCTACTACTAATTAGACAAAATCCTCTGGCATTTACTTCAAAATAGTTATTTCTTAATTTTCTTCTTATATGATATTATTAATCCATTTCATCATATATTAAACTCTGATTCTTTTCTATTAGAGATTTCTATAATTATAAATTTCAGAGAACCATTTCAACTTTTCTGGATTCTTGAGGCAAACTAGTTGATGTCAGAACAAGCTGTTCAGGTATCATTTTTAGTGTTCAGTGTTTGTTTAATTCTTGATTTCTGTATTAGTGTGTCGAAATGGGTTAGATGTGTTAGACTTTAATGCATTTATAAATAAGAGCAACTGTGTATATTATTTTAGTTTGTTCACAATACATGATTTACTTATCTTATAAGGTGATGATGAAACTAATGCTTAATTGAGCTTCTAGCCTATGCCTTTATAGGTCTAACCTCATAGTCTCATGTTTGTCTTGACTAATTACATGCAACATTGTTTGTTAAGAAAGGCAATTAATGGTTTAATGTAGTGCTTAAGGAAATGCATGGAGAGTTAGTTCACATGTGGATTGCATTGTATTCTAGTTAATGGTCATTGTTAGTTCACATGTGGTTTTGTAACTAGCCTGTTATGATTATGAAGAAGATATGTAGATATTTTGATGGAAATAAACACCTACTAATTTTGTAACTAGCCTTTTGTGAAATTTGTGAAAGTGGGGATTTTATCTTTCTATTAGTAACTTGAATCAAAAAGTTATAAGTTGGGTAAGCCACTGAGTTATCAATAATATAAATGAAATTAATTTATTAGTTTACTTCAATTTGTTTGATTTTATTTAATATATGTGTTAATTTTATTGACTTCAACTCCTTTTCTGGACTTCATGGTCCACTACCCTCATTGCTGCTCTCTCCCATGATATTCACCATCACCCCTTTTCTTCTTATAACTGCTGTGGTTGATTAAACCACATCAATAAGTCAATTAGCTACTCAAGTTGTTAATGCTTGTGTTATGGTAAACAGTCAACTCACTTTGTTTGAATAATTTGAGGCTGAAAGATTATCACAATCTTTTGTTACACAATGCAGTTTCAAATGAGGCTGCTAGTGATGTTTTATTTTCTTGCATACCAAATATCTTTTGCTTATTGTTATTTGTTGTAGACTTTCAAGTAAACAATTCTTATGGAGGACTTGCAAAAATGTTCTCCCAACAAGGTCAAGGCTTAGAGAAAAAGGTATTGATATAACCACATCTTGTGTTGTTTGTGATGATGCATCTGAAAACACTTGGCACATTTTTTTGACATGCACAATGTCTAGAAGATATTGGTTACAAACTGGTATTTGGCATATTATAGATCAAAATTTAGATAGATATGATAGCTTTAAAGATTTTTTCTTTGGCATGAAGTCTACTCTAAATCAGCATATTAATTTTTCAATGGTTATCTGTAGTATTTGGTAGCATAGAAATATTATACTTTGGGATAATAAGGATGAACCAATTAAAAGTATTCTTACTTGTGCTCACACAGATTGGGATGCTTGGTCAGGAATTAATTCTTGCAAAAATAATATTCACAGGTTTGATCCAGCTTTTGCAATTCATGATAATATGCAATTTTCGACTTGGACAAAGCCACCATCAGGACTTGTAGAATGCAACATTGATGCGGGGTTCAACGGTGGTGGTGTTGGTCTTGGTATTGGCATTTGTGTTAGAGGGTCGTCAGGTGAGTTTCTCATAGCAAGAACTTTGTGGCAAAACTCACAATTTAGTGTCAAAGAAGGGGAGGCTTTTAGTCTTTGGTGTGCAATCAATTGGCTCATTGAGTTACAATTTTCTAATATTCTTTTTGAGATGGATTGCAAAAAAGTTGTGGATGATGTCAATCAACAAAGGAATGATCCTTCAGAATAAAGCTCTATCATTTTAGATTGTAAAAGGAACCTTCATAATTTTTCTCAACTTAGCAAAGTTGTTTTTGTCAAGAGACAAGCAAACATGGTAGCTCATTCATTAGCAAGGGTAACCACTCTAGTTCTCAAGTTTTTACTTCAATTCCAGATTGTATTGCTACCCTTTATCATAAAAAGAGGACAAGGAAAGTTGGACTTTAAAAGTTAAAATCAGAAACATCAATTAATCAAATTCAATATGGTTTGGTACACGAGCTTAGTATAACAAGTATCATTCACACAATGAGGTTTTTCTATTGTTATAGTCATTGAAGCTTTTGTTGACTTTTTAGAAATACAAGCATGGCACAATTGTATTAAGCTACATGTGATCTTTTTTAGAAATACAACTTTATAAACAATGTATTAATCAATGGTGCAATGTTTTAATCACTGCTGATTTGGGAAACATCCGAGACATGTGATCTTAAAGACTTTATTTTCATTGTCTACCCCAGGCTATTTTAATGGACAAGAAAACCCTGCAGCCTTAATTGTCAATTTTGAAAAATGTAGAGAACATGCAATGCAATGTACTTTTCATTCAAGAATCAGTTTTAGAATATTCAGTAACTATGTTTTGGAGGTTTTAGAAGCTTTGTATTAGCATGATCGCACAAAATCTTGAAGTATTTTGTTCAGATGATTCTTTTTTTGGACAAAAAGTTATCTGGGGATGATTGTTAATTGAGTAGTTATTTACCCAATGAATTGTCACGACTATTTTATACAACTTGTTTGTAAGGATTTTCATTTCTCTTGGATTATATATGCCAGTGGATTAGATATGAAACCACTTTAGGTTTCAAATGGCAAAATGTGTTTTTCCAGCCAAGAGTATTACACCAGGGATACAGCAGCAGCAATGCAAGGACTACTAGAGTGTATTTCTTTTAAAATGTTGCCTAAAACCAGAGTGTATCTTTCAACTTGTTATTGATTTTCCAATAATAGAACAACTGGTTGAACCATTAAACAAAGATAATTAATAATAAATAAACAATTACTATGTTCATTGTTGATTCTGAGAACTAATATCAGTAGCAGTATAATGCCATACCAGCATGCTCACATTGCGACAATAACAAACTAGTATCAGACATCACCTTAAGTTGTATACATACAAAGTCATAATTAAACCAGCATTTAACACTACACAACTTTTCTTTATTTGGCTTTCTTCTCCTCTTTATTTTTCAATCAATCTTTTCTATTAGCATACTATCAGATTCAGTAAAGGTAAAAGATCATTCCTACAATTGAAATAAAAGCCTCATCAATTTGCATCAGTAAAGAAAGAGAGTAAACCTTCAAACTAAAATTGATAAACCAAGATTTATCTTATGCAATAATTCTTGAACTGGCATATACTTGATCATAATCGACAATCCACTTTGTGTCCGAGATAAAATCCTGATAACCACAATCATAAACATCTTAAGTGAAAGCAGAATAAAAAATTAATCACTTATTCCTCCCATTGGAAGAAAGCTTTCTTTATAAATTACTATCTTACTCGTATCTCTAAATGATATAAGACCAAGCTCCTCAATCATATGGGTACTTAAATCATACCAGGCTAATTCACCATCTTTTTTTCTGATGAACACATTACCATTCTTCCAAGCTCCGATAGGATACTCAATGCCGGGTAAGAGCCCAACAACTAAGATTTTAGTCCAGGATTCCTCTACACCAACTTCACCCAAAATTGATATATGAAATGTAGTTGTCTCTGTATAATTTACGATCAAAGCAATAGACCCATATAACAATAGTAAGTGTCTCCACACCAGTCTAAAATCAGAACTCTCGCCCATGATTATGTCGAAGGGTATGGGCGTTGTGAAGAATGTCTCATTGCTAAAGTCAAATGACACCAAAGATGCTTCATTATGTGTTTCAAGTTTAGTACCCCACCAATGACCCACTCCATCCATGAAAACTTGTTCATAATAATCTACAGATTTAGGCATAACATCATCAAGTTTCTTCCAAGAGTTGCTTCTTAAGCTATATAGCTCCCACGAGTTATCATGGTCACCATCAGGATTTTGAAAAGATATTGCATGTCGAATCACCTTATGATCGTCTCTTACACGATCATAACCAAATATACTATTTTCATTGCTAAGATAATAATGACCAGAGTTAGATTCTTGAATGGGGCTATGAGGAATGAACTTGAATTCCTTGGTAGCTGGGTTCCACAATATCATATGTTCATGGAATATAGTATGGAGACAAATAATCCCATTAATACTACACATACCCAAAATTTTAAAACCAATGCCATAATTCACTTCAAATGGATCATCCTCTTGAAATGGATTTGGCCAATCTAATTTTACTCTAGTCTCAAACCTATCACCAGAAATAGAATACAATGCAAATTTCTGATCGTAATAAGTGGAATAAGTGGCGTCGTCAATTCTATGATGTAGGAGTAGTGATGTATCATTGTAACAAGCATGGATGTTAGATAAGAAATTGATGCCGAAGATGTTCATGAAATTAGGGTTTTCAAACAAAAGGGACCATGATTTGCAAACGAATCCAAATCGCTTCAAAGATTTAAGAGGCAATTTTGATAGAATGGAAAATGCAAGATCATCGGGTATATGATTTCTGACCTTATAATTTGATGCAGCCACAAATTTGTCCATATTCAACACTGGTAAAGAGCTTTGATTGTAGTTGAAGCTATTCCTTGTAGCTTTTAATTACTTCTAACCGAATCGATTTTAGCTCAAGCTATTCCTGTTTGGTCACTGTGTGGCGTTCTGTTCCTCGTTGCAGAGATGAAGCAGCAGCTTGTATATTTTGTCGTTAGGGATAGATAACCTGATAGCTTAGGTTATACAAGATTGGTATTGGGCTTTTCATAGCCCATTTAACCCAAAGCATAGGAAATGGTAAAATAAATCTGTTATATATGAATATTTGTTATAATTTTGAATCATATTTTCATTTAAGTTATTCTAGAAAACTCTTTAAAAATAACAAACTTAAATAAAAGAAAGGCTTAAATATATGTTTGGCCCCGGCAAATATGGTCATAATTCATTTAGCTCCTTGTAATTTTTTTTTTAAAATGACCCTTGCAAATATTAAGTGTTTACAATTAAGCTCCTCTATTAACTTTCTATCAAAAAAACTGACGTGGCTAACAGAGATGACATCACCATGATATCATCAATGATTAACAGAGAAAAATTAACAGAGAAATATTGAAACGACTCAGTTCCACTTCAGACTGCTCCAAAAAAAGGGAATAATTAACAGAGAAAGATTGATACAATTCAAAAACGATAATCTTTCTTTGTTAATTTTTCTCCGTTAATCATTCATGATGTCATGCTGATCTCATCTGCGTTAGGCATGTCATTATTTTTGGATGGAAAGTTAACAGAGGGGCTTAACTGTAAACGCTTAATATTTGCAAGGGCCATTTTAAAAAAAATATTTTTACCGGGGCCTAAATGGATTATGGTCATATTTGCAGGGGCCAAACATATATTTAAGCCTAAAAGAAATTCTCAAATTTTACTTATTAATACTACAAGAACCCAAAAGATGAAAACCAATGTCACCATCCTCTTGAAACAGATTTGGCCAATCTAATTTTACCCTATTTTCAAACCTATCACCAGAAATAGAATCCGGGGCATATTTTCTATTAGGTTTTAACGGTCTTAAGAGTATTCCACTTGTGGGGGATGGGCCACATGAGGATTTCCATAAACATGTGAGTTTTTCACCTTTCAAGTTGCCTTCATTACAAGGTCTCTTTATTTCATTCAGATGGTGACACTCTTAAGAGTATTTCATTCATAAATGAGTCAAGTAAACCAAAAATAGCGTTTTATTTAATGTATCATCTCATGGACTCTTCCTTGAGTGAACTTATGTAATTCACAAAGTAGTTTGTTTCATATTCCTCACAAATTAGACAGAGTTGTGTTGAGAATTCAAGTGTGACACTACTAGAAAATGTCATTTTAGCGTCCATAATTTAGCGTCGGCCACGACACGGATGCTAGTAGCGTCGATTTAGAGTCGGCCTAACTCACGCTACACCGCGAATTTATTAGCGTCGGCCTAGTCCGACGCTACAGAGGAAAAAGCGGACGCTAATGTTTAAATTTTAAAATAATATTATTAGCGTCGGATGTGGCCGACGCTACATATCTGTATTAATTTTAAAATAATATTATTAGTGATGGAGGAGCCGACGCTACATCTCCATTTATTATCCAAAAAACTCTAACTCTATACTCTTTTTTCTCTCTGTTTCTCTCACTCAGAGCACGCCTTTCTCCCTCTCTTTCACTCATCAGTCTCGTCTCTCTCACTCACTCACGGGCGTTTCTCCCTCTGGTTCACGAAGTTGTTTCTCCCTCTCTCTCCCCCTGTTTGGCCGCCGCCGTTTGCGTCGTCGACCATTGCAACACTGCATCTCCATTCTTCGAAATCTAACGCTCTTCTATGTCGGAAGCAAAAGGTTAGAACCCCTTTCCTCTTTTCTTGATCTGAATCCGACGTGTTCTTCCTTCGATTCTTCTTTATTTGGTGTTTGGATTCTCAGGCTAAGGAAAGAAAACGTGTGCCATGGATGAACCCTAATCTCGTTCTTTCCCTCATTTCTTCTCCATCGATCTCACGTTTTCAGGTTTGTTTTTGGGTACTTCTCCACCGATTGTGTATTTTCTGTTTATGGGTATTTTTGATTTGGAAGATGATGATGCTTTTGTGTTCTTCTATTCCCTACGCATCCTGTTTTTCTACTTGTTGTATTTGAGCATTTCGTTTCAGTGTTTTATTCAATCTATTCAAGCTTATTCTCTTGAATAGAAAATTTATAGATGTTGGTTTATCAAAAACTGGTTTGTTTTAATAAAATCACAGGTCTAGGAGTGGTTTACATGCTCATTTTATAAATGCCGGTTTATCAAGAACTTATTTGTACACAAACAGCGTTTAAAGTACATAACCAGTGGTACATTTGAAATACAGACAGTAGCAGAGGAGGAGAAGAAAGTGAGACAAAAGTAGCCGAAGAAACCTAATGCGACAATAGCAAAAGCGGCAACAAAGATTGACGTGGCTGATCTAGAGTGTTTTTTCGCTGATATATCGGTAGGGAATCTAATTTGGTTAATATTGTTGCGCCCGAAAAATCCGGTTTGGGACTTTTCGTTTGACAACGTGGAAAAAGTTTGGAGCCGCCACCAATATTTTAATTTTAAGACCAAAACATTGAAAAAAGGTCTTTTAAACAAGGCGGATGGTCTTTTGAAAACGCAGAGATGTAGGTTCGGGGGTCGGTTAGGTGCGGGGAAGGTATTAGCAGCCCGCACCTCCTTTCTACTGAAAGGGAACCATTAACTTGATGTGTGGTTTAGACAAAAGTTTGAGTTGAAAGTAATTTATTCTACTTCTTTTCTTTTCTTTTCTTTAAGGTTTGTTTTATTGAAAACAGGAGGGAAGAAGAATATTTTTGGTTATCTTTGAAAATCAGGACAAAACAAAGATTTTTTTAAGAGTGTGCTTAACCACTCATAACATTTAACATAATATCATACAGTCAATTTTTGTGATTCACCGGTGAAGAATTTGATTTGCTCCCTCACCCTCGAAACTTAAAAAAAAAAAGGACGTTTCGTTATTATTTCCTTGAAGTGATGTTACTTGAGTGGTTGTGTAGAAAGTTATTTGTAGCAATTGAATTTCACCACGCACGCGTTACTACTTTAAAGAAAAACAACGTAAACCTTAAATAATCCAAATTAGGTAGCTCACTTGGCGAGCTAAGAGATATTGAAAGAGTGTACCAAATGAGTGCAAGAAGGAGGTCTCGGATTTAAACTCTGGAAACTAATATTTCCCCACTGTTATGGACACAAAGAGCATAGAGATTCAAGAGTTGACACTTGGACCAATAACATGAGGAAGAGCAAAGAAGATTAAAGAACAATTGGAAGCTCAAATGATTAATTTGCTTAATGACAGCAAATGTTCTAAAATTGTTCCTTGTCTTTTAAATGCTCTTGTAGTGGATATTTCTTAGTTATTTATAATTGTAATAAGCCAAACATTTTTAGGCATGTTATTTCCCTTTCTTAGAAGCCTAGTTGTGTAGGTTTATGTTTGTTACTTTATAAATAGGTGTGGCTTTGCAAGTTGAAAAAAACCTTTGGTCATATTTTTAATTTGAGAGGAATTAGCATAAGTGCTCTCTCTAGGGTTCTTCCTTGAACCATCTTTGGGATCTTATCAAGATCTTAGAGTTTTTGTGGCAATCCAAACATGAGGATTATCATCTTTCCATGAAAGATGTGGCTTCTCTTCACCACATAGATCCATTCCTTGTCTTTCCATCTTTTTGATTTTCTTCCCTTTTCTTGTCTTTTGTCTTTTTATTGTCTAGTTATCAATTTGATTATAGAACGATCTGTTATTTTGAATGAATTAGTAACAATAATTCACATCAAGTGGTATCATTGAGCCTTCTCCATAGTCATAAACTTAGTTCCAAAATATAGTCATTTCTTTCTTTATCACGTTAATTCCAATTGCGATTCCGTTCTAATTGCAATTGGAACTAATCAATTGATCGGATCCTATTTTCTATCCAATTCTGTTCATCTCACGTTTTGTCATTTCAATTCTTTTTTTTTCTTTGTTGTGAATCTGACTATTGATAATTGTGATTGATAATTATGGTCAAGAGATGGTTCATTCCCATCAAGCAATTTGATGCCGTTACAGTCATATATGTGGGTGCACTAAACCTAGGTGAATTTTCTATTAATTCATCACCTTGTTCTCTTTAAACCTAGGTCATATCATAGTGATTATTTGTGTTGTCAAGTCCAATTTATGAGTCCAATTCTGTTTTGGTTTGTCAGTTGTGAACTTGTCAAGTCTAAGTAGCAAAAAAAAAAGTGAAAAAAATATATATATTTAAAAAGAAAAAAAAAACTGCCTGGGGTGCAAATAGAGCATGTGACACAAAAAAAAGTGTATTAGTAAAAGGACGCTACGAAGGGCAAAACTGTCCAAAACAATCCAGAAAATTCTGAAAAAACTCTATAACATTTCTCAACTCATTTTTGATCTTCTGAATTTATTTTGGAATTTTTGGAGTTCATTTGAGGTGTTGTTACCTAGACACACAAATAATACACTATTTTGTCTCTTCTTCAATTAGTAAGTCGGTCTTTGTCTTTTTTTGCTTTCTTTTGAGTGTGCTTTCTTTGTCATTGTTTCTTGTTTGTCTTTAAACTTTCTTAAGTTTTGTCTTAGAGTTTCAAATTGTCCTTTTTGGCCTCCTGGATGTTAATTTTTATTGCTTGTTTTGTCATAACTTTTCTAAGTTTACCACAAGCTTGATAAGCGATTTGTTTGGTTCTTTTAAGAGCCTAAGAGCGATACTTTTAGGGAGTGGTAAAAGGCAAGAGAGTATCTCATTAAAAAAAATGCCAATTGAGTGACAAACACGAGTGACCATTGTTGAGTGTAAACACTAAGGTGTGTGGAGAGGTCCCTTTTAATTTTGTTTTAAAAAAAATTGTTTTTATTTTTTTTATTGTTCTATTATTGTTGTGATCTTGGATACTTGAATATGGGTGATTCTATACCTCATTCCCCAAGGACGGTTTTCCTTGTTGATCATTTGACTAGAATGATGAATGCTCAAACCATTGCGTTAAATACTCAAGTCAATGAATTGAGGGAGGAATTTTTGCACCAAAGAGATACAAGGTCCAATCATGGGAGACATTCTCAAGATGATGAGTTTGATGATGAAACCGATAGAGAAAGAAGGCATGGAAGAAGGCATAGGGGTCATGGTAGGCATCATAGAAACAATGGAGATGATAATAGAAGGCCAAGACAAAGGTATGAGGGAGAAAAAATCAAGTTCCCATCCTTTCATGGCAAGAATGATGCCGATGCATACTTAGATTGGGAACTCAAAGTTGAGCAACTATTTGAGGCCCATGAAATTGAAGAACCAAGTAGGGTGAAACTTGCAACTTTGGAATTTAAAGATTATGCCTTGTTGTGGTGGGATCAACTTGTGAAAGATAGGAGAAGATGTGGTGCTAGACCACTTGAAGATTGGGAGGAGTTGAAAACCATATTGAGAAAAAGATATGTACCTTCACATTACACTAGGGAGCTCCAACAAAAGCTCCAAAGATTGAAGCAAGGAAACAAAAGTGTGGAAGACTATCACAAAGAATTTGAAACTTTGAGGATAAGAGCCAACACAAAGGAGGATGAAGAAGCCCTCATAGCTAGGTTCCTCAATGGCCTAAGCTATGACATAAGGGATGTAGTTGAACTTCAACATTTCATGGACATAGAAGAGTTGGTCCACCAAGCCTCAAAGGTGGAGCAACAAATCAAGCGAAGAAGCAACTTCAAGAAGTACTCCTCATCCAAAGATTCCTCATCATGGAAGCATAAAGACTCCTCAACTTGGAAGGATAAGTACAAGAGGGAGGGTGAATCAAGCAAAGAGGCCACGAGGCCTAAGGAAGGTAAGTCTTCTAACCCTTCTAAAAAAAAAATTCTTTTACTTCTACCACTTCTTCTCATTCATCAAAGTGTTTTAAATGCTTAGGAAGATGACACATTACATCTAATTGTCCAAACAAAAGAGTAATGATTTCAAAAAAAAAGATGCATATGAGTCTCATTCCTCATCATATTCCTCCACCTCACCATCTTCCTCTAGTAAAAATGAAAGTGGTTGTGAGTTGGCTCCCGTGCAAGGAGACCTTCTAATGATTAGGAAACTCCTAGGAGTCAATGTGAAGGAAAATGATCAATCACAAAGGGAAAACATTTTCCACACAAGATGCTTGGTGGAGGGAAATGTTTGCTCTTTAATAATTGATGGTGGTAGTTGTACAAATGTGGCTAGCTCTAGATTAGTCAATAAACTTTCTTTGAAAACAACTACTCATCCTAGGCCATATAAACTTCAATGGCTTGTTGAAAATGAGGAAATTTTGGTGGACAAGCAAGTTTTGGTTTCTTTTAGCATAGGCAAGTATAATGATGAAATATTATGTGATGTTGTGCCTATGGAAGCCAGCCATATCCTTTTGGGTAGGCCTTGGCAATTTGATAGAATGGTAGTTCATGATGGTAAATCTAACACTTTCACATTTGTGCATAACAAACACAAAGTGACTCTTTTACCTCTTAGTCCCAAAGAAGTTGGTCATGATCAAATCATTTTGAAACAAAAAAGGGAACAAGAGAAAAATAATGCTAAAGGAAAAAACATCTTGAATATCAATCCATCTTGTTCCGCGGATTCCACTCCAAAAGTGGAGAGTTTGTTTCTTAGAGAGCATGTGGTTAGGAAAACCTTATTGGCAAGACAACCTTTGTATTTGCTTTATTGTAATGACTTGTGTTTGTCTTTTTCTCAAGAGGTTTCCTCCAATGCTTTGGATTGTCTATTGCATGCTTTTAATGATGTGTTCCCAAAGGATATACCTCAAGGCCTACCCCCTTTAAGAGGCATTGAGCACCAAATTGATTTGCTTCCAAGTGCTTCTTTGCCCAATAGGCCTCCTTATAGGAGTAATCCAGAGCAAACAAAAGAAATAGAAAGACAAGTCCAAAAGCTTGTGAGTAGTGGTTGGATTAGGGAAAGCCTAAGCCCTTGTGCCATGCCGGTCATCTTAGTCCCAAAAAAGGACGGATCTTGGCGTATGTGTACCGATTGTAGGGCCATTAATAACATCACAATTAAATATAGGCACTCAATACCTAGACTTGATGACATGCTTGATGAGTTACATGGTGCTTGCATTTTTTCTAAAATTGACTTAAAGAGGGGGTACAATCAAATAAGAATCAAAGAGGGAGATGAATGGAAAACCGCTTTTAAGACCAAATTTGGGCTTTATGAGTGGTTGGTCATGCCTTTTGGCTTGACTAATGCCCCTAGCACTTTTATGCGTTTGATGAACCATGTCTTAAGAAATTTCATTGGAAAATTTGTTGTTGTGTACTTTGATGACATTCTCATATACAGTCTTAATATGCATGATCACATTGACCATTTGAGAAGTGTCTTGAATGTTTTGAGAAGTGATAAGTTGTATGCTAATATTGAAAAATGTAGTTTTTGCAAAGATGAACTTACCTTTTTGGGATTTGTTGTGAGTGCACAAGGTGTTAAGGTTGATGAAGCTAAAATCAAGGCCATCAAGGATTGGCCTACACCAAAGTGTTTAAGTGAAGTGAGGAGTTTCCATGGCTTAGCTAGTTTTTATAGGCACTTTGTGCCTAACTTTAGCACATTAGCCGCTCTTTGAATGAAATTGTTAAAAAGAATGTGTCTTTTAGATGGGGAAGAGAGCAAGAAGAGGCCTTCAATGCTCTCAAAGATAAATTGATGAATGCCCCAATTTTAGCTTTACCCAATTTTGCAAAGACTTTTGAACTTGAATGTGATGCCTCCAATATAGGCATAGGAGCCGCGCTACTTCAAGAAGGCCATCCTATTGCCTACTTCAGTGAAAAGTTGAATGGAGCTAGTTTAAACTACTCCACCTATGACAAAAAGTTATATGCTTTAGTGAGGGCATTCCACACTTGGCAACATTATTTACTTCCCAAAGAGTTTGTGATCCATAGTGACCATGAATCCTTGAAGTATCTAAAGAGCCAAGGAAAGCTTAACAAGCGACCTGCCAAATGGGTAGAATTCCTTGAACAATTCCCTTATGTCATTAAACATAAAAAGGGGAAAGCAAATGTAGTGGCAGATGCTCTTTTTAGGAGATATGCATTAATCACCACCCTTCAAACAAGGTTATTGGGTTTTGACCATTTGAAAGAATTGTATGCCTTGGATGATGATTTTTGCCTCTCTTTTTAATGCTTGTGAACTTATGTCTCATGATTCCTATTATAGACATGATGGGTATTTGTTTAAAGGAAATCAATTGTGCATCCCTAAGTGTTCTTTGCGTGAGTTACTTGCTAGGGAAGTGCATGAAAGGGGGTTAATGAGACATTTTGGGGAGCATAAGACTTTAGAGATGTTGCATGAGCATTTCTTTTGGCCTAAAATGAGGCATGATGTGCATTTGATATGTTCTAGATGCATTGTTTGTAAAAAGGCTAAATCCAAAAGTATGCCTCATGGTTTGTACACTCCCCTCCCTATACCATCCTCCCCTTGGGTTGATTTGTCTATGGATTTTGTATTGGGTTTGCCCAAGAACAAGCATGGACATGATTCTATATTTGTAGTGGTTGACCGTTTCTCCAAAATGGCCCACTTTATTGCTTGCCATAAAGTTGATGATGCTTGTAACATTGCTAATTTATTTTTCAAGGAAGTGGTCAAGTTGCACGGGGTTCCGAAAACCATTGTATCGGATAGGGACTCAAAATTTTTAAGCCACTTTTGGAAAACCTTATGGGCTAAGCTTGGTACTAAGCTTCTATTCTCTACTACTTGCCACCCCCAAACGGATGGCCAAACCGAAGTAGTCAATAGAACCTTAGGTACCATGCTTAGGACCATTTTACACTCTAATTTGAGGGCATGGGAGGAATGTCTACCTTTTATTGAGTTTGCTTATAATCGAGTGCCTCATAGCACTACATCTTACTCTCCATTTGAGGTAGCATATGGTTTTAATCCACTAACCCCACTTGATTTGATTCCTTTGCCCATAAGTGATGATGTGCTACACAAGGATGCTGAAGATAAAGCCAAATTTGTGCAAGAGCTACATGCCAAGGTCAAGAAAAATATTGAGAAAAAGGTTGAGCACTATGCTAGGAGTGCCAACAAAGGAAAGTGAAAAATGGTTTTTGAACCCGGTGATTGGGTTTGGGTTCACCTTAGGAAGGAAAGGTTTCCTTCCCAAAGAAAATCCAAGCTCCAACCTAGGGGTGATGGACCCTTTCAAATCTTTGAGCGCTACAATGATAATGCATACAAGATATATTTGCCCGGTGAGTATAATGTGAGTGCCACTTTTAATGTTAGTGACCTTTCTCCCTTTGATGTAGGTACACATGAGAACCTTGAAGATATTGAATATTCAAATTCGGGGTCGAATTCTTTTCAAGAGGGAGGGAATGTTATGGACACAAAGAGCATAGAGATTCAAGAGTTGACACTTGGACCAATAACAAGAGGAAGAGCAAAGAAGATTAAAGAACAATTGGAAGCTCAAATGATTAATTTGCTTAATGACAGCAAATGTTCTAAAATTGTTCCTTGTCTTTTAAATGCTCTTGTAGTTGATATTTCTTAGGAATTTATAATTGTAATAAGCCAAACATTTTTAGGCATGTTATTTCCCTTTCTTAGAAGCCTAGTTGTGTAAGGCCTAGTTTGGGCTTGAATTTGGGCTTTTAGGTTTATGTTTGGAATTTTTTTTTATACCCCCATCAGCTTCCATGTACCCCCACCCAAAATCGTAATCCCAAAAATACCCCTGACATAAATTACAAAAATTGACTCGTATAGTTTATCAAAAAAAGGATTGGGCTGATGGACGTGTGCGCTGCTCTACCATGGATATCAAGAACGACGGTGACGTCCAAGCAATGATGTCCATTCATGTTATGTTTAAGTGGCACGGTTATCTGCATTTGCACGTCGAAACGACACGGACCGTCGCTGAGATCCTTCGTCGTTTCACTCCACCAACTCAGTAGTTGCTCTCATTTTATCGTTTTCACTATCGCTCATTTATTTCAGGATAATGTATCTTTTATATTTTATTGTTATTTTAATTGGTTATTGTAGTTGTTTATGTTTTATCTTTTATCGCATGAAATCGAAATTATTTGTTTTATCGACAAATATAATAAACAAGAAATACTAATAATCAAGTAATGTGAAAATAGTTCAAGCATAAACAAAAAATACTAATAATCAAGTAATGTGAAAATAGTTCAAGCATAAACAAAAAATACAGAAAACCCCCTAGTCACGCCCCGGTGGTAGCCTATCCAGTAATCGGTGGAGGCGAGCGTATGTCTGACTACCCATTCTAATGTCTCCGCTTAGAAGCCCCCTCCGAATCTCGTCCCCCACAATCTGTAGCAAATCGTGCTGTACTGGTGGTGCAGCTGGCTGTACTGGTGGTGGTGGTGGTGATGAAACCGGTAAGAGTCTAGGAATAGATGCTCTCACATACCAATGTATGTAGTCCGGAGCAACCTGACCCAACTCCTCAGCAGCATGAGTAGCACGCAAAACGTCCTGCACCACAGGCATATAATGTGCAATCCGAAAAATGCAGTCTGCATGGCTCGGACGACCAGTAAGAGGGTGACGTGGGATGACCTGCACGTACCCAAACTGTCTGAGGCACCTATCGGGCATGTAGGGAATAGTGATGTCTCCCCAGCTGATGTGGCCCCTGTATAATGAGACCTGCTCAAAGTCTCTATCCTCCTCCCGGTGCTCCTCAAACGGTCGCCAACACACATCATCCGAGGTAAGTGCATCAATCATCTGCCTGTATACCCCCAGCTTCACTCCATCTGTCTTCTTCTTCCTCCAACGCCCACACAGTGCTCCAGTCCGCAATCCACTCCTCCTCTCCACCAGCTGAGGGAAATACCATAAAATCCAGCTCTGAAAAAAAGAAGAAGATAACTTAAAAACTGTTTAACAGAAATTTAACCAAACTCAGAAAAAAGATAACTTAAAATTATTACCTGTAAGAGGGTCGCATACCCTCCTAACTGATGCGCCTGGTCCAAGCAGGAGTAGTTCAGCTGGTCATACATGAAAGCAAGCCCTGCTGCCCCCCATGCATATGATCCCACTCCAGCTTCACTGACATCCTCAAGTAGCAGCAACCACTTAGCCTCAGCCCTGTCGCCGGTTCAGAAGGATAAAGGCCACTCAAAACGGCCCTGACAGCAGGACGCATGTCATCCTCTATGGACCCTCTAGTAACAATTTCCTGCAGCCACTCAAAACGCTAATACGGGCCAGATGAAGCTCGACACTCCAGCCCCGCCTCCTCTATAGTCACACCTAGATAAACATGTGCTAGGTGGATGGCCTGATCAGTGGTGACCGAGGTAGGTGGGGCTCTGAAGTAGTTCCCCGTAATGGGTAGCTGCAGCAAACAGGAAACATCATCCAAAGTAATCGTCATTTCACCAAATGGTAGGTGAAATGACGATGTCTCTGAGTGCCACCTCTCAACAAAAGCAGACATCAGCTCATGGTCCACCTTTGTGTGCCCGGTCGAGACGAGGGGTGCTAATCCGGAACCTGTGATAAAGGCCCATAACTGGTGGTTTTGGGAAAACCCAAGCAATCTCTGAGCCAGCTTGTTACCATGGTTGGTAACCTTCAATTTACGCTCATATGTCTGCATTATAAAAAAATAAAAAATTAAAAAAATAAGGCGCATGTCCTGCAATCCTGTGGCGGGTGCGTGTACTCGGAGCACCTGGCGATGCCCGAGACGAGGACTCCCCTTGATACCTGTTTGACACTGAAAAAACAAATTTTTAAAAAAATAAAAATCAAAGCGGATCTACCTATATCCGATGGGAAATCAGATATAGGTAAATACGATGGGAGAATCGGATTTAGCTTAATCCGACTTACTTGTTTGCGCTGTCGCTTTGGGGATCGGATTTACGTAGATCCGATGCGTAATTCCGATGGGAAATCGGATGTATCTCTGAAGGGTAAATCCGATAATCTCTAGAAAATTTCTGGTCAAACAGATGCAAGTGAGAAATGGTAAATGTTTTGTAATTTTATCAAAATTTTAAGGGTATTTTAGTATTTTCATAGGACTGATGGGGGTAGATAAGAGTTGATGGGGGTACAAAAAAAAACCCTTATGTTTGTTACTTTAGTGAGTCCACAACCTATTCCCTTATAAATAGGTGTGGCTTTGCAAGTTGAAAAAAACCTTTGGTCATATTTTTAATTTGAGAGGAATTAGCATAAGTGCTCTCTCTAGGGTTCTTCCTTGAACCATCTTTGGGATCTTATCAAGAGCTTAGAGTTTTTGTGGCGATCCAAACATGAGGATTATCATCTTTCCATGAAAGATGTGGCTTCTCGTCACCACATAGATCCATTCTTTGTCTTTCCATCTTTTTGATTTTCTTCCATTTTCTTGTCTTTTGTCTTTTTATTGTCTAGTTATCAATTTGATTATAGAACGATCCGTTATTTTGAGTGAATTAGTAACAATAATTCACATCACCCACCCCACTAACATTGTCTATAAAAAAAACGTAAACCTTAAATAAAGTAAAATAAATAACTCTAAAACTGTTTATAAAAAAAAACTCAAACTAAAAAAGGAATTTTGACCAAAGAGGAATTCTCAGGTCACTTTCTTTGACAGTATCTTTAATAATCAATCGCTCTATTAATAGTACTACTACTTGGTTAAGTTTACGTGTGTCTCGCTAAATGAATGGATCTTTTTAAAGTTGTAAAACCTACATTAATTTTAATCAATCACTCTATAACAGTGTTATCAGACCCGGACCGGCCATCGATCCGGTCAAGGCACTGGGTCACTGGGCCCGAGGTCGGACCGGCGGGTCTCTAGTCGGACCGCATGACCCGGTCTATATTAAATAAATTTAAAAAATTATAATATATACTAAGAAAGTATTTGTATTTATAATTATAAATATATTGTCTTGTATACATTTATTAATATAGAAATTTTACTATAATTTGTATTTATAATTATAATTATAAATATAGATATTTTATTTCCGACGACCAACAACTATGGGACTATTGTAAAAAAAACAACTATTGGACTAATAGTAGTTAAATATTAAACATAATTATTATTGTTATTTAAACCGACTATTGTATTAAAAATAAAGAAGCATTGGTAATGCATAATATTAATATATAAGCAAGCCAAAGACGATGAAGCAATAAAAAAATATAAGCAAACAAATATTAAGTGCAGATATTTTTAGCGCATTGTATATATAATATAAAAGCAAATCTTTATCAACAAACTGTTTGTAGTGTAGTGGTAATGTTGGCTATTACTCACCTACAGGTCTCAAGTTCAATTCCCACTTTGGAGATTTTTAAGTAATAAAAAATGTTTTGTTTCATTTCTAAATTCTAAACTAGAAGCTTAAAAAAAAAACTAAATTCTGCGAAAATGGGAGTTTTCAACCAAAAAAAAAAACTAAGATCAGCGAACATGCAACCCGGCCCGGGTCATGTGACCGATCGGACCACCGGGTTTATCATCGACCCGGCCGGGTAATCCGGTCCAACTGCACACTGTCCGGCCCGGGAAGGGCACCGGGTCCCGATCGGACCGGTCCGACCGGCCGGTCCGGTCTGGTTCTTCTGATAACTATGCTCTATAATACTACTTGGTTAAGTTTATGTTAAAAAAAGTATGCGAGAGAATCTTGCTAATATTTCTCATAATAATTTCTCCGTAGTGGCAGTGATGTTACCTTTTTTTGTTCTGACTAAGTAATACTCCATCCGGTTCACAATATAAGAGAAAAAAATGTGCGTTATGATGGTCAACAATATAAGAAATAAAAATTGTTTTCAATGTGTATTAGAGGTTAAGTTTTAATTCTACCCTTATTTACTTAAAAATAATGTTTGAGTTCATTTTTCCATATGGTTTAATTAGCCTTATTACTTATAGATTAATTAGGAGAATATATTTAAATTTTATAAAAATGGTAGTTTTGAAAAGAAAGTTAGATTTCAATTTTATTAATAGAAAATAACAAGTTTCATATACTATTCATTGGTATATAAAATGTCTAATTTTTTCTTGTGGACAAGAGCAGTGGCGGATCTTCAAAAAAAAGCTAGGGTGGGCCGCTAAACAAGGCCAAGAAAGAAGGCAAGAATGAAACACAAACACTTACACTGTTAATGACATACAGTGGCGGTGGCTGGTTGTGGACTGTGGTTGTGGAGAAGAACGACGTCGACGACGGCGACGGCAATAAACGGAGACGGAGAGGAATGAAGCGTACGCCGCTTGGTTGGTCGTTGATGGACGATGGTTGCTCAGCTCACATCGACGTCGCGTGCGGTGCGTTGATGGCTGGCTTGCCGCTTGTGTGTTGTCGTCGTTTCAGGCTTTCAGAGTTTCAGTTGATGGCTGGCGAGAGAGAAAGATGAAGCTTTTCCAACACGTTTAAGTTTCAACTTTTCATTAACATGGAGGGTAGTTTTGTAATTTCCAGTATATAAAAAAAAATCATTTTTTTTCCTGGGGCGGGCCGTGGCCCTGCCCAGCCCATGGAAAGAACCGCCCCTGGACAAGAGGGAGTAATAGGGATGTTACTAGAGTTGGTTTCTCATTGTAGTTAATGTAGACATGTAGTAATTGAATTTCGGGTCCCTCCACCACAAAAAAAAAACCTTAAATTAAGATATATAACTCAAAAAAAAAAACTGACATTAACGAAAAAGGAAGTTTCATTACATTTTCCCACAGTGATGTTAGGGTGCAATTTGTTTAGAATCATGCATCCTTAAAAATAGCATAAAACTAAAATTTTAATGTATTAATTAAATAAAATTAAAAACTTTATAATTGTGTTTTACGTGATTTTATATTTTAAAATTTTTGATTAACAAATTCATTGTCAATGTTATTGAATACATCACTACCAATACAATACTTGAGTCTCTTTGGTGGTTGGAGTGCTCTTAATAGTTCTCATGAATCTATCTTTTTTCTTATGAAAACACACCACTCTCGATATAAGTAACCAAACAACTCTTCATCTATATAAATTGAGTCATATAGTACGATAGTCATGCACTATGATAAATATAGGAGTTTGGATTCAAACTTTAAAACTAAGGAGTCAAAATAATTTTTTTTTTATAAAAGCATAAATGCATGTTTTTTTTCTTGGATTTGTTGACCCGTGAATAGCTCACTAAAGTATAAGTAGGGAGCAAAGTTGAAGAAAAATTTGTTAATAACTAAAATGAAAACTCTATATTTTACGAAAACTAAAAACATATTTATTTAATGTTGCCAAAAAATATTTAACTTGATATCTTTAACTAGGTGTTTTTAGGGCGAGAGAGTAAATCAAATCTCTTACTGATGAACTATTAAATATGACTGTAAGATGTAGTATAAAATTTTTTAAAGGATTAAGATATAATACCGAATGATTCAATCTTAACCACTCATAATAATTTACGCATTATCTACAATTAATTTATTGGTTCACGGATAAGGAATTTGATTTCATCTTCACCTAAAAGTACCATTTTTACCACTATGCTTTACTATACTTGAGTAAAATAAAGGATCTATAAAATAAGTTTTTACTTAAAAAATAGGAAGTTTACTCGTTATTTCTTTAAAGTGATGATGTTACTTGTTGTCTGGTTGAGTTAGCTCTCCTCTCACCATTATTTCCTCGTAATTTACGAAATAGGAAGTTTCCTCGTTATTTCCTTAAAATGTTACTCCAAAGCCCTGTCACCACGCGTTTCATGCTTTAAGAAATTCGCATTTATTTGAATGTTCAGATCCACACATTTCACATTCATCATCATCAGAGCAAGTAAGCTCTCCTCTCTTCTCACTCATGGCTGCTGCTTCTTCATCATCTTCCTCTTCTGCCACTATCGGTGGATTCACCTACGATGTGTTTCTCAGCTTTAGAGGCGAGGATACTCGTTATGAATTCACTGGAAGTCTCTGGAAAGCTCTCGTGGACAAAGGAATCCGCACCTTCTTTGATGAAGAGGACATTCATAAAGGGGATGAAATCACACCATCACTACTTCAATCAATTAAACAGTCTAGAATGGCACTTGTTGTGCTCTCTCCCAATTATGCATCTTCATCTTTTTGCTTAGATGAACTTTTCCATATCCTTGATTCCATAAGGGGAAATGGTCGGTTTGTTTGGCCCATTTTTTATGAAGTTGATCCTTCTGATGTGCGCAAGTTAAAAAGGACTTATGGAGAGGCAATGGACAAACATGAGGCAAACTCTCGGTATAACACAGAAAGGTTAGAGAAATGGAAAACTGCTCTCCAACAAGTGGCTAACTTGTCTGGCACTCATTTCAAGAAGGGGTATATTCTTATATTTTCTTTTTCTTTCTTTCATTTTCATTTGTCGTATTTTTACACTTTGAGTTATGATAATTAATAACTAAGTGCTTGAAACATAGAGAAGATGTGTGCACCGTGCAATAGAATGATTTAACACATACTTCACATATCTTACTGGACAGGGAAAAATATCTATACAAGTTTATTGAAGAGATCGTCGAAAAAGTCTCAACAATGATTAAACCTTTGACTTTACATATTTCTGATAACCAAGTTGGATTGGGGGACCGGATAAAAGATGTAATATCGCTTTTGAATCTTGGGTCTGATGATGAAATCCGCATGGTAGGGATCCATGGGATTGGCGGCATAGGTAAAACGACGCTTGCTGTAGCAGTTTTTAATTCGATTGCCAGTCAATTTCATGGTTCTTGTTATCTTGAAAATGTCAGAGAAAAATCAAAGAAACACGAGTTGACATATCTTCAAGAGATCGTTCTTTCTAAAATTGTAGGAGAGAAGAAAATTGAGTTGACAAGTTTTCGAGAAGGAATTGAAACAATAAAACAAAGGCTAGGACAAAAGAAGGTTCTTTTGCTTCTGGATGATGTTGACAAGGAGGAGCAATTACAGGCTATTGTTGGAAGACCTGATTGGTTTGGTCGTGGAAGTAGAGTCATCATCACGACACGGGACACACGGTTGCTAACGTGTCATGAGGTTGAAAGTAAATATGAGGTGAAGTTGTTGAACAAGGAAGATGCTTTTGAACTGCTTAGGCAAAAAGCCATTAGAACTAACAAAGTCACTCCAAGTTACATGGATGTTTTAAATCGTGCTTTAACTTATGCTTCCGGGCTTCCACTGGCTTTAGAAGTAATAGGTTCTCACTTATTTAAGAAAACAGTCGAGGAATGTAAATATGTACTAGATCGTTATGAAAGGATTCCTGATCCAAAGATCCAAACAATACTAAAAGTGAGCTTTGATGCTTTGGACGAAGAAGAAAAGTGTATATTTCTCGACATTGCTTGTATCTTCAAAGGATTAATGTTGATTGATGTCGAAAAAAACCTACATGCTCATTATGGGGAAAGCAAGAAACATCATATCAATGTGTTAGTCGAAAAATCTCTCATAAAGATAAGCGGGTATGGTCCGGAAATTACATTACATGACTTAATAATAGATATGGGAGAAGAAATTGTAAGACAAGAATCACCAAATGATCCTGGAAGACGTAGTAGGTTATGGGACCCTAAAGATATAGTTCAAGTTTTAGAAGAAAATCGGGTGAGTGGCTTTTCATCTTTAACATTAATTTATCTCTCTTCATCTGAAGTTCTAATATATATAAATATATTTGGTTGATTTGTGTTTTTTTTGTTTTAAGGGAACAAGTAAGATTGAAATGATATATTTTGATTCCAATATTGAAGTAAAGTGGAATGGAGAGGCTTTCAAGAAGATGGAAAACCTCAAAACACTTATTATTAGGCATGGTGGTTCTCTCAAAAGTCCCAAACATCTTCCAAATAGTTTAAGAGTATGGGTATGGTGGAACTATTCAGGGGACTTACCATCTGATTTTTATCCGAAGAGGCTTGTCATATGCCATTTTCACGCAAACCGTACATCATTCATGAGCGAAGACTTTTTCAGGAAGGCAAGTGTAATGAATTCATATCCCCATATTATATTAACAAATTTACTTTCAAATTATTCATTTATTTTTTATACGTTTCTTCTTTTTTTTTTCTATCTTTGCAGAAGTTCGAGAATATGAGAATTTTAAATATTGAATATTGCGATTCATTAACACAGATACCTGACATATCTTGTCTTCTAAATCTAGAAGAATTTTCACTCATAAAATGTGATAAGTTAATTAGAATTGATGACACGGTTGTGTTGTTGGATAAACTTAAATTCTTAAAACTTTGGAGTTGTGAGAAGATCAAGAGTATTCCACCTCTCAAGTTGCCTTCGTTAGAAGAACTCAATCTTTTTGGTTGTGATAGTCTAGAGAGTTTTCCACTCGTGCTGGATGGATCGTTGGGCAAGCTTAAAAATTTGACAGTTGAGTTTTGCAGAAACTTCAAGAGTTTTCCACAGTTGAAGTTGGCTTCGCTAGAATTCCATCTTGCGTATTGTGGTAGTCTTGAGAGTTTTCTACACTTGGTGGATGGGTGGATGGGTAAACTTAAAGCCCTGCGAGTCATATGTTGTCGCAATCATAAAAGTATCCCACCTATCAAGTTTGCTTCACTGGAACAACTAGAGCTTTCGTGTGAATGTTGTCGGTATTATATTATGGGACATATAGACGAGTGGGATGATACTCCTTTAAAAGAACTGCCATTTTCATTTCAAGATCTCACTTGTCTTCGAATATTATATCTAAGGAACTGTGGAATTGTTCAATTTCCATCAAGTAGCATTGTCGCAATGTCCAATCTGTTTAGGCTTACCATCCACAACGGGGGGTGGATATTCCCAAAACAAGACAAGGATGAAGAAAAAGTGATCCCAATACAGTCTTCAAGAGTTAAATTTCTCCATCTCTGGAGCTGCAACCTTTCTGATGAATCTTTGGCAATAGGTCTCAAGTGGTTTGCTAATGTGAAAGAATTAGACCTAAGTTGTAGTAATTTTACAACTCTTCCTGAATGCATTAAAAACTGTCACTTTTTATGGAAGCTAGTCATGGATTATTGTGAGAAACTTCAAGAAATTAAAGGAATTCCACCAAACGTAAATACTATTTCTGCCTTTAATTGCAGCTCTTTGACTTCATCGTGTACAAGCAAGTTACTAAATCAGGTAGGTCTTGATTTCTTTTTGTTTTGTTTGTTTATCATGTTTGATTTATGGTTGATATTCTTCTTAATGTTGCTAAACTTATATGGATAATTTATTATGACTAACAGGAACTGCATAAGTTTGGAAACACCAATTTTATTTTGCCAGGAGTAGAGATTCCAAATTGGTTTGACAGTGAATACATGCAAGGATTGTCAATTTCATTCTGGTTTCGTAATAAGTTCCCTGCCATTGCTTTTTGTGCTGTCTCTCCAATGACATGTGTTAAGAATATTGCCACACCAGCAACAACATGTGATGATGAGGATGAGGAGGATGATGAGTATGATGATGAGGATGAGGATGATGAGGTTTATCTAAGAGTAACCATCAACGGCATGAAATATTTCTATAAGGATGATATTCATAACTTTCATTCTGAGCCGAACGTGTATCACTTATGGCTTTTTCACATGCAAAACCAAAAATTCCATGCTGATCTGGACAAAGAACTTATAGAAAATAAGTGGAACCATGTGGTGGTTCAATTTGGATACACAACTTACAAAAGCGGAATCTATGTTTTGAAAGAGATAAGTAGCATAGAGGATATCCGATTCGACAATCCAGAGATTAATCTTTGTGATTGTTGTTCAGGTATCATTTTCTAGTGTTCAGTGTTTGTTTAATTCTTGATTTCTGTATTAGTGTGTTGAAATATTTGGGGTTAGATGTGTTAGATTTTAATGCATTTATAAATAAGAGCAACTGAGCATCATCTTTTTCTGTGTATATTATATTGGTTAATTTGTTCACAATACATGATTTTGCTTAATTGAGCTTCTAGCCTATGCCTTTATAGGTCTTACCTCATAGTCTCATGTTTGTCTTGACTAATTACATGCAACATCTTTTTATGTGTATATTACATTGGTTTGTTCACAATACATGATTTTGCTTATCTTATAAGGTGATGATGAAACTAATGCTTAATTGAGCTTCTAGCCTATGCCTTTATAGGTAAACAGTAAAGCTTGTTAATGCTTGTGTTATGGTAAACAGTAAACTCACTTTGTTTGAATAATTTGAGGCTGAAAGATTATCACAATCTTTTGTTACACAATGCAGTTTCAAATGAGGCTGCTAGTGATGTTTTATTTTCTTGCATACCAAATATCTTTTGCTTATTGTTATTTGTTGTAGACTTTCAAGTAAACTATGCCATTTTTGGTATTTATTTTTTGCTGTTTTGCTATATTTTTGGTGGCTAGACAATTTTGTGTGAACATCAAAGAGGGGGACAAAGATAATGGAGGTATGGATAAAAGCGCATAAACAATTATGGAGGATACTATTATTTGGGGTCCCACGAATAATGGTTTTTACACAGTCAAATCCGGATATCACTTATGTCTCAACAAGTTGGTGGATTCTACATACCTTTATAAGAAAGGAGATTGGCGAGCTATTTGGGATCTTATGTAGGACTTGCAAAAATGTTCTCCCAACAAGGTCAAGACTTAGAGAAAAAGGTATTGATATCACCACATCTTGTGTTGTTTGTGATGATGCATCTGAAAACACTTGGCACATTTTTTTAACACGCACAAAGTCTAGAAGGTATTGGTTACAAACTGGTATTTGGCATATTAGAGAGCAAGATTTAGATAGATATAATAGCTTTAAAGATTTTTTCTTTGGCATGAAGTCTACTCTAAATGAGCATTAGTTTATTAATTTTTCAATGGTTATCTGTAGTATTTGGTACCATAGAAATATTAAACTTTGGGATAATAAGGATGAACCAGTTAAAAGTATTCTTACTTGTGCTCACACGGATTGGGATGCTTGGTCAATGATTAATTCTTGCAAAAATAATATACACAGGTTTGATTCGGCTTTTGCCACTCATGATAATATGCAATTTTCAGCTTGGACAAAGCCACCATTGGGTCTTGTAAAATGCAACATTGATGCGGGGTTCAACGGTGGTGGTGTTGGTCTTGGTATTGGCATTTGCGTTAGTGGGTCGTCAAGTGAGTTTCTCATGGCAAGAACTTTATGGCAAAACTCACAATTTAGTGTCAAAAAGGGGAGGCTTTTAGTCTTCGGTATGCAATCAGTTGGTTCGGTGAGTTGTGGATGATGTCAATCAACAAAGGAATGATGCTTCAGAATAAAGCTCTATCATTTTAGATTGTAAAATGAACCTTCATAATTTTTCTCAACTTAGCAAAGTTGTTTTTATCAAGTGACAAACAAACATGGTAGCTCATTCATTAGCAAGGGTAGCTATCGTTGAGTCTCGTTCTCATGTTTTTACTTCAATTCCAAATTGTATTGCTACCCTTATCATGAATGAAATGCAATAGATCTTTTCTTGTAAAAAAAGGACAAGAATAATTGCTTTAAAAGTTAAAATCTTTATTATCAAATAATCAAATCCAAAATGTTTTGGTACAGGAGCTTAGTATAACAAGTATCATTCACACAATGAGGTTTTTCTAGTGTTGAAGTCATTGAAGCTTTTGTTGACTTTTTAGAAATAGAAGCATGGCAGCAAACCATTCCACAATTGTATTAAGCTACATGAGATCTTTTTTAGAAATACAAGTTTATGGATACATATACCAGATGTAAAGTTTTAGATCCAGTGGCTCATTTATGGATGCATATACAAGATGTAAAGTTTTAGACACTATCTCAATATATAATAGTTGGCTAAAATTTTCTCTCATTTTATTGGTGTTAATTTTGATTGATTCTCCCAAAAAAGGAGGATAGAATAAATACCCCATGTGATGAAAAATGTAAGAACTGATTACAGAAATGGAAACTTTATAAACAATGTATTAATCACTGGTGCAAAAAATACTTCCTATGTGTTCCCAGTAGCACTATGGTGCACAATTAATTGGTTTATATCCATTGACAAGGATATTAGTAATCAAATCAGCTTCAGAGACAAGACAATAAATTACTCTCAAAACTGGAATAATACTTTGAAATGAGCCAAAAATGAATTGTAATGCAGCTCATGTAGCTTCTATGTTTCTATTGTCCCCTTTCTGCTTTTAGGGAACAAAATTATCAAGTCTGAATCTTAGCCTGCAACAAATTTGGTTTGTGTACAACATTCCCCTGATTCAAAGTTAATGAAACACAACATGTTGATGGTTATGTATAATTACCCCATTAATAATTGTTAGCAAGCATAACAGGCAATTGAACTGAATATAATTACCCTGTTGAAATTTCCCATTCTTTTCATAATAATCAATCACATGGAGATCATTCAATGCCTCAAGTCAAATACTTAATAGGCCAGACAAAGTTTTCAAATCAGCACCCATTTCACCATCTCCCCTTCAAGAAACTTATGAGAATCTGATTTAGGCTCAGCAGCCAATTTTACAAACGAGAATATGAAACAAAGTTATATGTAAAATCAAGGTAAAAGTCTATTCTTACATTTAAAATAAATTTGTAAATAGAAAAAGAGTAAACCTTCACAGAAAAAACCGATAAAGCAAGATGTATATCGTGAATTCATAATTATATAAATTCATAATTATATAAATTCACGAATGGTCCAAATTAGTAGTCGATGTCACTAATCAAAAAAGCCATGTATTATAAATTAGAAATAGATGGCGTCCAAGTCATCCATATGTCTAATCTGAACGGCCCAGTCTCAAAGTTACATATGTGTGGCGATCTGGACGACTATCATTTCATAAAATTGCGGCTCCTTTTTTATGGGTAATAATAATTGTGTTTAATTGCGGCTCCTTTTTTTACGGTACCAGTGTGACTATGCAAAGCAAACACAATCGAGTCCTCTTCTAATCACTCGACTGAATTTGCATTTCAACTCCATTAGCGTTTCTCTTCCACGAAAATTTGATAAAGGGACAGGATTTGATGCATCTGTGCGCTTTATGTATCCACCCGTATACTACCCATACCCTTTCCATCCTTATTAAAAACGGCCAACATCTGCGGAAATTTTGATTCACCGCATTCATCACTAATAATATCGGGTAATTTGATAATCAACAGGTACCTTAATTATCGCATGGCTTATGGAGGAGGAATTTCGGTTATGATGGAAATGTTCCCATCACAACTGGAATATTATTGGCAATATTTTTCTTGATTCAAATTTGAAAGTCACAATGGTCAAACTACCAATTATACCTGTGCTAATATAGTGGATCAGGACCATTAAAAATTGAGCAATCAAATTATATCTGTCTAATAAATTATATCTGTCTGATATGGTGATTTGTTTTACGCCATAGTTAAAAAACAGATTAGACAAATTACATAATCTCACACAAACTAATCAAACCCATTAAACAAAAAAATAAATCAAATCCTTAAGAAATAAAACAATTAAATCTGAATCAAAACCCTTATAGAGCAATCAAGCCCAAACAACCCCAATAGGCAGTAGTAAAAAAACACCTACACAGTCTCACTATTGATAGGTCAAACTACAACTGCTTTAGAGGCACCAATCTCACGTAGGCATGGATCTTCCCGGGCATCTTCTGCATGATTTCCTCTTTCGTTATTGCCCTGTCAACCTTCGATCATTGCAAGCACCTCCTCCCACGCAGGTAGTACTTACAAACCTTACTGATCCATGCAATATGTTCATGGCTAATGTGTTTATTGTAATATCCGAAATACTCTGTTTATAACTAATGTTAAACAAATGTTTCATGCTATCAGGAACCTGCATATGTGGTGATCGCATGCATCCCACATGTCCATTCAAACAACGCGTTAGTTTTGTTCTTCATTCGGATCGTTTATTCTTTAATTCAGAATACTCTGTTGTACATGCTATTAGGAGCCTATTCAGGTTATATGTTTATTGTGATATCCGAAATAATCTTTTTCCTTTTACCGTAGTTCTGGCATTGATGTGACCGTTCGAGATCACACCGGGACCGCAATACTCGCACTTAGGGGCATGGCGAAAGTCCATCTCTACGACATGCATTTACCTGGCCATGATCATGGGCATCCGGTAGCGTACTTAACTTGACATGAATCTAAGTGGATGCACCACCAAACAAGAAAAGATTCATCTTAGCTTCTGAGAACAGTGAACCTTGCACACCGATTAATGTAACGCGCAACACACAGATGTCGAATGTTACAAACGGCAGCCAAAATCGTGATAGCCTAACCAATGTACATTCTGATTCAGGTTCCATACACTCAGGTGTTACACATATTCATTTTCTGATCCGTGTCCTACAGTGGGTCTAAAGAACCCTTATAATTTATATGAGCACGTATTTATTATTATAATACTAATAAGCAAGTTGTTCTGTTATTAGTTTTCATGCCAATTCATAATATCTAATTTCAAATCTTAGATGGTCCATGTACTAAATTGTTGATTAAATTTGAATTCATTTTTTAAATTCAGCTGATGGGCCATCGGGTATTCTACAATCCTGTCTAACAAATGAGCACTCCATGCCGAATGTCCCCATTTATGGAGCGCCACACCGTGGTGCAGGATCTACGAGTTTACCAATAATTAGACTTGATTTTGACACCGAAGATCAAATAAACTCAGGAAACACACCATACCATCAATCAGGTATAAAGGGCTCACCTTAAATGAGAGGCAATAGCACTCCAGTTTGTTCATTTTGCCATTACAACTTATGATTTTGTTGTGTTATGCGATATAATAATGAGACATATTTTCTGCAGGTCCTGAACCAGCCGAACACAACAATGCTTCAACTCTCTATGACAGCTACGAGTCCCAAAGTGAGATGTGTATATACTGTTGTTTATTTGTCATCATATTTTACCCGGACTGCTCTTAAGTTATAGATATCATAACAAAAACATAATACGACTAAATAATTTGAAGGCGTATTTATAACAACACTGCTTAATTTATTCACTCATGGACAGTTGTACGTTGCTCTTTCCCGTGTAAAGTCCAGAAAGGGTCTTAAGCTGCTTATATTGGATGAGGACAAGAATTTGATGCGGTCCACAAAGAACGTGGTGTATAGGGAGGTTTTCGAGAATATTTAGCTATTTTTTCGTTTCGCATTATGTAAAGAAAAATTCAAACTCAAGTGTAGTTGTTAGTGATGTATTACACCGAAAGTCAGGTTATCAAGGATTTTAAATGACCTCCACATATGCCAAATGATTGTATCTTAGAAACACTTGCAGTTATGTTACTCGAAGACTGAACTTGGAGGTTAACTGCTATGGTTGGTTAACAAAAAAAATAGCTTCTCATTACAAAATTCCTAAACAAAACTTTCATAATTTGATGGTGGATGTATTCAAAAGTGGAAACAAACAAAACAGGAGACCAAACCAAGTGTAGTTGTTAGTGATGTATTACACCGAAAGTCAGGTTATCAAGGATTTTAAATGACCTCCACATATGCCAAATGATTGTATCTTAGAAACACTTTCAACTTTGTCTTTTAAAATGTATAGTATTTAACGGTGTTTTGACTTCAAGTGTGAAAACTACGATCCAAGCATTGGTTTAAGCACTGTTAGGAAAAAACGAAATCAGATTTAGGACCAATTTTTAATAAGGCAAGTCAATCCATAAATTGATAAAAATTGTGGTAGATGTGTCAAAACGTCATTATCCGATTGATATCAAATTAGATTAAGACAGTATGATGAAAATGGTACCGTCGAAAAGCTTTCAATAGTGAAGATATAGGAGCCACTGTATGGCTCGATGGATCCCATATCGATGGCCACCAAAACCAGAACTGATCCGGTCAGATGAGGTTTTCGAAACAAAAGGGATCCTGAAACGTCAGTGGGTTCATGGGTTGTTGTGGTGATCTGGTTGCAGGTGTTTCTCAGCTGCATATGTACGAATGAAGGGGAAGCAGCGATTACAACGTGAAATCAGGTTTGTGGTAAAGGAAAGCTGAGTTGAACTATTAGTTAAATGACTAAAATACCCCCAGTTTAGTTTTCTCAGAAGAAGTTAAGTATTTAATTTACCTGTATATACATTGCTGAATCTCAGTGATATGTCTAACTGATAGTTCTTTTTTACATTATTTGTATCACTATGTGGATTTGTTTCTTACATTTAAATGACTTATTTATATTTGTAATATGATCTCTTTATATTTGTATTTAATTGTAAAAAAATTCAAATTGAATTTAACATAGAGTATGTAAATATATCTAATCAATTTTTCAATATAAGAATTACATGCTTTTGAGAAATCCTAATTATATAATTTCATATATATATATATATATAACTACCATTAAAAAAAAGGTATGTCAACTTAGTGGTGCTGAAAAGAATTAGATATATCACATACTTAATTATAACATACAGCTGAATATTGTTGAACGGTCCGTATAGAGTATAGGACGTTGTTTTAAATATAAATTAAAAACGTCGGTTAGTAAATGTTTTTTTTAAATGTCTACACATCTCTATTAAAATTTCCTATTCTTCTTTCACCGAAATTACGATGTGCAATACCGAAATTGCAGTTGAACTAAATTTTTCTCAACTGATTACCTAATATAAATCCTATTCTGTTCGGTGCATGATTATAAGGTTATTCTACACTACTGTTTAAATAAAGCTGAATGAACCGACCCGTAAAAAGATTAATACTGGTACTACATCTCATTCTGTTGTCGAAACTATTATCGTGACATCATAATTTTTTAAACATAAAAAATTGTCTACCCGTGCTGGCACGGGTGCTGCAAACTAGTGATTATTGATTTAGCATATATTTTGATCATAATTAACAAGCTAATTTGTGTACAACGTAAAATCCCAATAGCCACAATCATAAACCTTTTGGGTGAAAGTAGAATACAAAATTAATCACTTACTCCTCCTATCGGAAGAAAGCTTTCTTTATAAATTACTATCTTACTATCAAACCTCTCTGTTATAAAACCAAGCTCCTCAATCATATGGGTACTTAAATCAAACCATACTAATTCACCGTTTTGTTTTCTGATGAACATATTACCATTCTTCCACGCTCCGATAGGATACTCAATACAAGGTAAGAGCCCAACAACAAAGTTTTTAGTCCACGAATCCTTTACACCGACTTCACCCAAAATTGATATATGAAATGTGGTTGTGTCTGTATAATTTACGATCAAAGCAATAGACCAATTTAATACCATCAAGTGTCTCCACACCAATCTAAAATCAAAAGTCCAAACCATGATGTCTGAAGGTATGGATGTTGTGAAGAATATCTCAGTGCTAAAGTCAAATGACTCCAAAGATGCTTCATTATGTGTTTCGGGTTTACTCCACCAGTGACCCACTCCATCCATGAATACATAATCGCTAGACCAAGGCACATCGACATCGAGTTTTTTCCAAGAGTTGCTTTTTAAGCTATATATCTCCCACCATGAGTCGTAAGTTGGATCTCCAATTGGCCGCCCAACAAGGTCACAGTTAGAGTTTTGAAAAATTATCACACAACATACCTTCCAAATGAGGTGAATATTCAAGGGGGCTGCGGGGAATGACCTTGAATTCCTTGGTAGCTGGATTCCACAATATAAATTCCCATCGGAATACAGAACGTAGACAAAGAATGCCATTAATACTACAAGAACCCAAAAGATGAAAACCAATGTCACCATCCTCTTGAAACGGATTTGGCCAATCTAATTTTACTGTAGTCTCAAACCTATCACCAGAAAGAGAATACAACGCAGATTTTTGATCGTAATAAGAGGGGTTATCAACTCTATGATGCAGAAGTAGAGATGTTTTTGATCGTAATAAGAGGGGTTATCAACTCTATGATGCAGAAGTAGAGATGTACCATCATAACAAGCACGATTTTTAGATAAGAAATTGATGTCGTACATGCTCATGAAATAAGGGTTTTCAAATAAAAGGGACCATGATTTGCACACGGATCCAAATCGTTTCAAAGATTTAAGAGGCAGTTTTGATAGAATGGAGAACGCAAGATCATCGGGTATATGATTGCTGACCTTATAATTTGACGCAGCCGCAGATATGTGCATATTCGACTCTGTTTGTGTTTGCGGGTGGTTTTACAGAAGGAGATGAATTTTATAGGTTGAGTGTGGTTTACTTGTTGACCAAGTATAAGTATAAAAAAAGAAGTATACCAAAAAAAATAAAATAAGAGATGAATTAAATTACTTGTTTGTGAGGTCAATAATCAATAATAATAATAAGAAAAAAAATAGCCTACAAATTACTTTTATTAACACGCATAAATATATTAGGTTTAAATGCTCTTTTGGTCCTCTTATTTCAAAACTTAGATTTTTGATCCCCTAATTTCATACATTTTTGCATTTTTGGTCTAAACCCAAAATTTTGACCCCAAGAATGGTGCTTTTTTGGCTGAAAAATAGTTGGTTTTGTTATGCATCTAGGAAAATTTATTACATATAAAGTATTATAATTCATTTTCTAGAACTTTAGTCGTGTTTTTAGTCCCCAACTTTTTTAGTCCCTTTATTTTGCTTTTGTTGGTTTGAATCACCAAAATTTCTCAATATGACAATTTTGGTCCCCGTAGTTTTCAGTTGCACTTTGTGATTTCTCAAAATAATGAATTTTAAGCACTATTGGTCCGCATAAATCTTGGATTGTGCATATCTATCATCCATGATTTTTCGCAGACCAAAAATACAATTAAATGAAAGGGAAATTCCTGAATACATCCAAAATTGTCACGTTTTGGTGAAACTTGTCATGGGTAATTGCAAGGAACATCAGGAAATTAAAGGGATTCCGTCAAGCTTAAAGTTTTTAACCACATTCAACAGAAAATCTTTGACTATGTTGTGTAAAAGAAATTTACTGAACCATATCTCAATTTCTTTCCTCTAAGTGATTTGCTAATTGATATCCTTCTTAACTTGATTTGGTAAACTTTTATTTTATAATTATGACTTATGACTAATAGGAACTGCATGAGAATGGAAACACCAATTTTCTCCGGCCACAAATAGAGAGATACCAGAATGGATCGAACACCAAAGCAAGAGAGGATTGTCATTCTTCTTCCGGTTTCGTAACAAGTTTCCTACCATAGCTCTCTATGTTACTCCTTCACTGATGCTGATTATGCAGGGTTAGTCACTGACAAGGAGTCTATTACAGTATCTTTCTTGGAGGAAATTTAGTAACTTGGAGGAGTAAAAAGCAGAATCTGGTATCTCGTTCTAGTGCTAAAGCCAAGTTCCATGCTATGGCACAAGGTATTTGTGAACTAACTTGGTTTAAAATTATTTAAGAAGATTTGACTGTTAAATGGGACCAATGAAGCTCTATTGTGATAATAATAAGTCAGTAATTAGCATTGCTCTAAATCATGTTCAACATGATCAGACGAAACACATTGAGGTGAACAAACATTTTAAAAAAGAAAAGCTTGACTCGTGCTTGACTTGTACTCTGTATGTAACTTCGTAAGGGCAGCTAGCAGATATTCTGACGAAAGGATTGTGCGATCCAATGTTTGAAAGAACAGTATCCAAGGAGGGAATGGACAATACCTATTACTAGCTTGAGGGGAGCGTTGTGAATAGCATTATTAGAATTAATATTGGTATTGGGAAATGGAACAATGATGTTCAGATTCATGCACATAGATAGTCATATACCTTGAGAATATCATACATGCACCTAGAAAGTAACCCTATTATTAACCTCATTGTAAATGTAAATTATATTTATTTATATTTATTGTTAAAAGTGTATAAATAGAATATCATGTTGTGTGCAAATCACTCAAGCACAATCACAAAATTCAGCTTTCCTTTTTAATATAATATCTCCTACTAGAATAACTAGTTATTCAAACAACAAATATAACAACCAACAGATACTTCTAGATTAAATTGAGTCATGCTTGATTCTAGAACCATAACATTAGTAGCATTCTCTTCTCCCTCATTCACATAGCTGCTTCAACAGTACTAATTATTCAAACAACAAACATAACAACTAATAGATCTTTCTAACAATGAATGAATAATATTGTGAAGATTCTTAAGTCCACTCTTAGATACATGTAAAGGAGAAGTTTTCTCTGCTTTAAGAGAAGCATAAAATGTCTCCATGTCGACTTCATTTATGTTAGACTCAACAATGTTTGTGTAGGCTTCTGTATTTGTGGATTCTTCTATATTTGTGGAACCAATATTGATTTTTTCTCCCTCTCTAGAAGTGATTTTGTCACCCAGTTGTGCTCCCTTGTTGTCTATGGGATTAGTAAGGGCCAATTACTTCCCTTTTTTTGTTTCCTGTTTTCATTTCAGGAAATGCTATAAAGTTCTCTCTATCATAATTGTTCCCTTCAATAGTTTTTCATCTTACTAGGAAGATCCTCAAAATTTGGGCATGATGCCAACACTAGTTGTTCAATACCTTTGAAGTTTTCAATTGAGCTTGGAAATGTTTTAATAATGGCAGTCTTTCTTATGTCAATATTTTTCATATTTTCCACTTTTGCCAATACATATGGAAAACTTTGAATGTTAGAACACTTTATAAGATTAAGGTATTCAAGAGACATTGATCTCAAGGCAGTTGGAAAACTATTGAGTTTGGGGCATCCTTGAGTGCTCAATGTGACTGGTTTTTCAAGATCTCCAACAGAATCATGAATGTCAACCAAGTTTGGACAATTATTAACAAGAGTTCATGTTAGTTGCTCTTTCTTTAGCTGTACGTTGTTTGATCATTTCGTGATAAGAAAATTTTCTCCCGTCTTTGTATCATTATTATTACATTCATTATATAAATGGTTTATTAAGTTCACAATTAAACATGAACTACAAGATGTACACAACTTACAATCACGGCTCTTGATTTATTTTGTTTTTAAAAATTATTAAAAAGTTGAAAGAAGAGAGAGTGAAATTTCTGCAGAGGTGGAAAGGAGAAGAAAGCGCTTGGTCCGCATAAATCTTGGATTGTGCGTATCTATCATCCATGATTTTTCGCAGAACAAAAATGCAATTAAATAAAAGGGAAATTCCTGAATTCGTCCAAAATTGTCACGTTTTAGTGAAACTTGTCATGGATAACTGCAAGGAACTTCAGGAAATTAAAGGGATTTCGTCAAGCTTAAAGTTTTTAACTACATTTAACAGAAAATCTTTGACTATGTTGTGTAAAAGAAATTTACTGAACCATGTCTCAATTTCTTTCCTCTTTTAATGTAAGTGATTTGCTAATTGATATCCCTCTTAACTTGATTTACCAAAATTTTATTTTATAATTATGACTTAATTATGACTAATAGGAACTGCATGAGAATGGAACACCAATTTTCTCCGGCCACGAATAGAGAAATACCAGAATGGATCGAACACCAAAGCAAGAGAGGATTGTCAATCTTCTTCCGGCTCCGTAACAAGTTTCCTACCATAGCTCTCTATGTTACTCCTTCACTGATGCTGATTATGCAGGGTCAGTCACTGACAAGGAGTCTATTACAAGATATTGTATCTTTCTTGGAGGAAATTTAGTAACTTGGAGGAGTAAAAAGCACAATCTGGTATCTCGTTCTAGTGCTAAAGCCAAGTTCCATGCTATGGCACAAGGTATTTGTGAACTAATCTGGCTTAAAATTATTTAAAAAGATTTGAATGTTAAAAGGGACCAATGAAGCTCTATTGTGATAATAATAAGTCAGTAATTAGCATTGCTCTAAATCATGTTCAACATGATCAGACGAAACACATTGAGGTAAACAAACATTTTATTAAAGAAAAGTTTGACTCGTGCTTGACTTGTACTCTGTTTGTAACTTCGTAAGGGCAGCTAGCAGATATTTTGACGAAAGGATTGAGCGATCCAATGTTTGAAAGATCCGTATCCAAGGAGGGAATGGAAAATACCTATTACTAGCTTGAGGGGAGCGTTGTAAATAGCATTATTAGAATTATTATTGGTATTGGGAAATGGAACAATGATATTCAGATTCATGCACATAGATAGTCATGTACCTTGAGAATATCATACATGCACCTAGAAAGTAACCCTATTATTAGCCTCCTTAGCTTGTAAATGTAAATTATATTTATTTATGTATTTATATTTATTGTTAAAAGTGTATAAATAGAAGATCATGTTGTGTGCAAATTACTCAAGCACATTCACAAAATTCAGCTTTCCTTTTTAACATAATATCTCCTACTAGAATAACTAATTATTCAACCCATCGTCCGCCTTTGATGCTTGAGGTTTCTCGGTTCGATGGTACAAATGTCCATGATTGGATCTTCAGGATCTCTAAATTTTTCATTCAGCAACAAACACTTGAAGAAGAGCGCATCGCCATCGCATCGTCCTATTTTGTCGGCGCAGCACTCACATGGTACCAATGGATGTATAGGAACAACAAGATCGCTTCTTGGGTGCAGTTCCTCCGCGCCTTAAAGATTCGTTTTCCTTCTGTCAATGGGACCGATGATTCGCATTCTTCAGCACCGCTCTTGGTTTCATATTTGGAATTTGCTTCGCATTTTGACACAGATTCTACTTGGGAATCCTTCACTCCCTCTGAGCCTGATTCCGATGATTCCGTATCATCGCAATCTTCAGATCCAACTTCGGATTTTGCATCAGATTTACTTGAGGAACTGATTGTTGAGTCAGATTCAGCGGACGATGCATCTTCAGAATCGATGGAGGACGTTGCCTCAGACTCTGTTGCTTTCGATTCTGTTGATATCACCACTGTTCAGATAGAGCAAAGACTCTTAACTGGTGCGATGAAATTTTTGGTTGAAGCCGCGAAGCCTGCAAGTTTCGTTGCTATCATCGACGGAGACTCTACTCTTACACTGCCTTCCTCTAGAGAGAAGAATTTCACGATCGATACACTAAAGTTCCCAAGTGATTTTCAGGGTATTTTGCTACGACCACCGGAAGCAGCAATAGAGATGCCGATCGTCACTACGGAATCGCTTCCAAATTGCAAATCTGCCTCTTTCGCCCCCCCCTCCGTAAAAGGAGCTATCATTTGACAGTACTCCTCCTCACTGATCCTGGCGAACTCAATTCCACCTAGAGTTGGTCTTTGAAAATAGTCTTCAACATAACTAGCTTCGAAAAAACTTTTCACTTCCTGCTTTACCTCCTCCACCTCCTCCAACTTCCTCCCATCCTTATTCAAGGAAACGATCTGATTAACTCTATTATCATTCTTGATGCAAGCATGAAAAAATTTAGAGTTATGATCCCCTTCTCTGATCCAAATATTGGCTCTCGATTTTTGTTTGATCATGTTTTCTTTGATATGTAACTGCCTCCAAAAAGATGAGGATACCTCCTTTAACTTAGCCACATCTTCCAACGCACCCCCCTCTGCAATAACTTGATCAAGCTCATTCATATCAGTTACAACATTGCTAATATTGAGATCCATCTGACCAAACACCTCCTTATTCCAAACCTTGAGCCTAGCTCTCAACAACTTGAGTTTCTCTTTAATAACATACCCCTTTTTCCCCTTACCGAAAACTCATTCCACCATTGCTCAACTAAACCTGTGAAATCAGGATGATCTAACCAACCATTAAATATCCGAAAAGGCTCCGGGCCCCAATCCTTGGAAGAACGCAACAACCAAATAGGACAATGATCTAAAATATCTCTATCGCCCACCAATTGACCATTAATCTTCCAAGAAGAAATCAAACCATCAGTCATTAAGAACCGGTCCAACCTACTTCTGGACAGACCATCTGAACAAAACCAAGTAAATTGCTTTCCATGACAAGGAACATCCACAAGTTCCATATCTGATATAAAAGAATTGAAGTCAGACATATCCACCCTACGCAGATGCGCACTATTACCTTGACGTTCATCCAAGGACGAAACCGCATTAAAGTCTCCCACAATACACCAATCACCTTGGTCACCCTGATGTTTCACATCCAAGATTGCAGCCCACACCTCCCTTTTGCCTGCCGTCGAACCCGGAGCGTATACATTCACCACATATATTAATGAGTTCTGCCTCATACAACACAAACCCACAAAACCAGAACCACTGAAGCAACTTTTAACCTCGAATAAAACGACTTTCCACGATAAAAGGATACCCCCAGAGGTACCCACCGAGGGCTTCGCAATCCACTCAAAGCTTTGATGACCCCAAAGACTACGAATCATTATATCATCCAACGACTCCCTCTTAGTTTCCTGGATACAAACCATATCAAAATTCCCTCTTCTGATGAGAGCAGCCAGCTGTCTCCACTTGCCGCTATCACCCATCCCTCTTATATTTAATGAGACAATATTCATGAAACACCTTTTTTATTCTCCCTCTGTTCCTTAGCAACTTGGTCCCTTACTTCCCCTGCTTCAATAAGATCAACGTACACAGAATCAGAGCAGGTCGCTTCCAGCCCCAACTTGGGTGCCATATTCCAAAACTTCTCCGCATTGGCCTTACGTTGAAGCTCCCTGAATCGATTATTACCAGCTTAAATGCACGAGTCACTGATGGAAACATCACTCAGAGACGGACCGCCTCCTCTCTTGGATCCAGGTTGAGAATGAGTATGACTCTTAGATTCCTCTTTTGGGTTGACCGAAAAAACTGCATGAGCCACTTCCATCCTCCTCACCTTACGAAAGGTAGAAGCCATTGAGGATTCAGTTGTATCATCAGGAGAACTTGAGTTCTGATTTATGCCAGGAACAGATTGAGAAGAAACATCAACACTCCTGGACTTTGGGATTGAAGGGAGATCAAGAAACATAGAAGTTTGACATGGACCTTTATGTGATGAGACCATCTCAACCCCATCTTCCTTAGTAGACGAAATAGCAGGAATAGACCCAGGTACACGCCCCAAAGCCTCAATCGACCCACGAATCGTCTGAATAACATTATCATTTGACTTAGCGATAACAACATCACCAGTGTGATCCAAAACTCCTTTTCGCCCCGCACCTCTCTGCGCCAACCCCGAAGGGATAATAGAGTCGCTCACATGAGAAAAAGTGTCACCAGTATCCAACTCATCACTTTTATCAGAAGCCTCCTGATTGGACGCATTAGAGTTTGAAGTTGAAGCGTTAGACCAAATTTTTGTTTCTCGATCCATGTTCCCACCATCATCCTTAACAGAAAACGCCTCTTCTTCCCCCAGCTCCTCCTCCGATGTGAACTCCGGCCATCTACAACCAACCTCTGAATCCTCTTCGTTCGAGGTAGACTCAGAAACCTTTTTATCAGCTGGAATGCTCTATTGCATGGGACCACACCAGTCTTCCACCACCCTAATCTCAAATTCCTCCTCATTGATCTTCACTTTAAGAACACTATTAACAGCCACAAAAGACTTCGTTCTAACTAGAATGCGGGCAACATCCATAGCTCTCTTCTTTTCCGTGTTATCATCGAAAAACACATAAGTACCAAACGGCTCAACTAAAGAGGAGAAAAAATCCAACCACCACGCATGGGCCGAAACGCCAAAACATCGAACCCACAACAAGCGTTCCTTGTCCAGCTCCCCTAGATCCACGGCCTGATAACCTTAAACCATTGTGCCAACCAATCTCCTGCCTCATCGACGAAAGCTTGGAGAACACCCTCCTCCCTGCCTTCTAAAAGAACCAAGTTCGCCCCGAGAGGTGTCACCTTCACCGAAAAACCCCTTGCTTGTAAAACTCTTCTTGAATGAAGTAAGTTTTTCCTGGATGTATAACCTCGCCGACCTTGGCTGCCCTTAATTTCGAAACATCTTCAACCAGAGGGATAAAATGGAGATCCACCGTACTGCTTGCTAAACTTGTATCCTTAACATCAGTCCCACCCGGAACAGGTTTAACAGAGGTGCCTCCTTGGTTCTTCGCAATCCACACTTGAGACGTGACTTGCGCCTTCTTTAGCCCCTTCACACTATAGCATTTACTTGTTTCTTTTGATGCAACCCCACACCCTCCCTCTCAAACCTTGGTTGATTGACGAACAACTTAAACATTTTCAAGGAAAATGTTATCAAGCTTAACAGCAAAGTGACTTGGTTCTCTGACACGTTGGAACCGGAAAAAACCAAACCTCCTACCAGTCTTGTCCCTTCTCGGAGGAAGAAAAACCTTCTGAGCCTCCCCATAGGTTTTGAAGACGGCAAGAAGGTCTTTGACCTGATAATGCTCCGGGAAATTAGAGATGAAAAAAGAGGTCAAAGCCCCATCTTTTCGTGCTTTGGAAGCGATAGCTAGATCTGTCTTCATAATCTTCTGATAACCTCTACTTAGGACGCCTCTTCTACGACCAGAGACAACTTGCCATTCGTCATCACCATCTAACTTCCCTTCCCTACTGAAGAGACTCCGATCAAACCCTTTTCTCTTGTCTAAATCTCTCCTTCGAAGACTGACATCCCTCCATCTACGAGGCCTCTCTTGACGTCCTCGTACGGAACTGTAAGCACTCGAACCCCCTCTACCATAAACAACTCCAACTTCACGCCCTACCCTCCTCCCTCTTTCCCCCTTGCTCCATTGCATCCTCCCGCGAGCACCTTCCCTCCCCCACCACTGATCTCCCCATCCTCCTCTATCGAACTCTCTCCCTCTCTCCCAAACTCTCTCTCTCATCGCACAATCAACATAAAATAGTAAAGAAAACACAGCCATCGTAATGAAAAACAATACGTAAAAAAGATAAAAGTGAAACAATACTTTTTTTTATTTTGATCAAAAACAAAAATTATTTGAAAATACTGATGAAAACATAACCATTTAAAAGTATGAGAGCGATGATGATGATGAAAGCTACGAAATAGAAATATTGTAAAGGAAAGAAAATAACCAAACCAACATCGAACAAATAGTCAAAACCAATAGAGAAGGAAATGGAACGATGTAACCAGGGATTTCAGATTAGCACTCCTTTGGATCTTTCCTCTGCTTGATAAGCAACCAATTCATCTCGTAGTGATTAAATAACCGTTATGTTTCAATCTGAGCATAATACCGAAATTTAGAGCAGATTCAACTGATGCAAGAACAAAGAAACGGGTCGGTTGAGATTCTGATTGTTGGTCTCTGCTTCGTTGAAAATGATGGTATGGCTGGCAATCGCTAAACCGTTGAATGTTTCGTAACTAGGTTGTGATACTGGATCTGTGATACTGGTTTGTGATAATGGGTTGTTGGCTATGAAGTTACGGTGGTAGTGGCGATAGGTTGCGGCGGCGATTAGGTTAGTATGGTGGTGGCGGCGAAAAGGTTAGGGTAGACGTTGACTGTTCGTGGTATAGAGTGATGGTGGCGGCGATTAGGTTTGGTTAGTGGTGGTGGCGATTAGGTTTGGTTGGTGGTGAAATTTGTCATGAAGTGCAAGGGTACTGAACAAGAGATCATAAAACTTTGCAGCCTTTTTTTGAGGTGTAGAAATTTGGAGGTGCATAACTCCTACACTCATCATAGTCCCACTCCCCCATTAGGTGCATAATGGTTCCAGCCTTCCAGGGCTAGAATGAGATTGCCACGTTAAAGTTTGCCTTTGATTTAGTTTCCACCGATATGAAATGGGCTAAGATAATTGATACAAAGGTTCATTATGCAATGTGAAATATTCTATTTGGTTGGTGGAGCTACTAGGAATAGCGTTCTATGAAATGCATCATCTCATTCTCATGCACTCTTTCGTGAATGAAATGATGTAATACATTACAAAGTTGTAGTTACTCATATTCCTCACACTTTAGAAGCGCTTGGAGACTAACCTTGGTGTGTTCTTATTCTCACCACTCAAAAGCGATCTATATCGGAACTTTCTGCTGATATTTTTTTGTTGCATCTGATTAGACCAAGAGAGCACACTACTGCAAAAATGTCATTTAACATCGGTTAAAAGAGACATTTCATATCGGTTACTGAACCGATGTAGAAAAAGCCGATATAAAAAAGGCACTTTTAACATCGGTTGCGGAACCGATGCGAAAAGTGTCTTTAATATCGGTTTCCGTAGAACCGTTATCAAAAGTCAGTTTTTTATCAAGTATAAGCGTATTTTTGACATCGGGTTTTATGTGAACCAATAACAAATACTACCAAACCGGTTAACAACTTCCTTCACCGATTCAAAGTGAGAGTATACTAGGTTTTTTTTGGTTCAGCCATAGTAGCAGCGCTATGGCGGAGCAGTCGTACAATGTCAAATACAGAAGCGGTTCCAGTATCCCTAATCAAAATAGATAACCAATAGAGGAAGGTTTAAAAGAAGGGTGCGAAAATGGGAAACCCAAAAATCAGAGAAGGGAACTTGGCAACCACAGTGTCGCAACGGTGTGGCGGTAGCCGTTCGGTTGCAGTTGCGTAGTGGTGACAGAAATGCGGCATCGTGGTTGTAGCGGCAGGTTGGTGCTCCCAGTGACGGCTCACAACAAGGGGTTAAATTTCCGGAGGGTTTGTGGAGCGAGAGGAGAGATTTTACGTTTCTAGAAGGAGAAGAAAACTAAAGCTCGAGGGTTTGCATTTCGTTTTTTAAGTGTGGGCGTCTAGTGAAGTATTTTCAACATTGGATAAATTTGGAACCGATGTTAAAGAATTATTTTCAAAATCGGATAAAGTTGGAACCGATGTTAATTGTGCAAATTAGCAGTCAAAATTGTGTTTCTATATCGGTTAGAATAACGACCGATGTCAAAAATATAATCAAAATTTTAAAATTGCCACCGCCTCTCTTTTAACGTCGGCTACGTTTTAACCGATATGAATTCTTGTTATAAAATGTGTTTTTTCCACTAGTGGCAGTTGCTGCACTAGGAATTCAAGCCGTAGAATTTATTTTCTGGCATTATATCATCCTCGGGCAACGTCTTTTTTAGAGGTGTTGGCTAATTACCTATCCTGGAGTGCGCCTGTTTTATTGATTTGCGATAGGAGTCTTGCAGCATTCCTTTTCTTACAACTCTGCTGATGTTAGATAGTTTCCCCTTTAGCCTTTTGATCTTTTTTAGTTCTTTGTTTTGTATCTGTAGGCTAGGATGCAATTTAATGCTTGTAATCTGGTGTTCTCTCTCCTCTTGTGCAGAGCTTTTAGAACTTAGGTGTATCTTCTTTTTAGTTTTTGTAGTAAATGATAGCGTGTCTCGTACAACTCTTCATAGAAGGTGGGTGGAGTGGCTTTAAAGTGATGCTCAAGCTAGATTTTTTTCAATAGATATTTGCTTAACGAAAAACAAAAAGACCGAGGCATGGCTAACAAGTAGAGGATACATTTCAGGAGAGGAGCCTCGAGATTCTCAAGAAAGTTGGCAGGAAATTGAGTTACTACTCTTTATAGGTTCCAAATACTCTCATGGTATAGATGTCTTTATATTTTTTTTGTTTTTTATAAATTGACTATCCTCTGCGCATAACTGCAAACACTAATTCCTCGAGCCGGGTAGGACCATAATGGGCGGCAAAGCTTTCCCCAAGAGATTTAACACTACTGTATGCCCAAGGCTGGATTCGAATACAGCACATTGGTTAAGCTGGATGAGACCACTAACAAGGTAAAGTGAAGAATGAATTGAGACTTTTTCATTATTAGCTGAAACTGTTACACAGTGATATATATACACGGTTGTGATTAAACCAGAAAAGTAACTGTAATCTCTGCAGTGAGAGAGTGGACAAAATGCACATGGAAATGTACACTCACTTTACCTATTCAACTTGACCAAACTTAAACACTACAATTACATTTAAAATACAACTCAATTGACACTACAATTACATCAATGTATATCACTATTACTCCCCCCTCAAACTGAAGGTGGGAGAACTTTCAGTTTGCTTCGCAGAGAGAGGAATGATGCAGCAGGCAGTGGTTTGGTCAAAATATCAGCTAATTGTCCAGATGCAGGCACATGAATGATACTGAGAGACTTGGCAAGTACCTTCTCACGCACAAAATGGATATCTAACTCCAGATGCTTGGTTTTGGAGTGCAAGACAGGGTTGTGAGCAATCTGTACAGCGCTCTGGTTATCACATAGTAACACAGGAAAGTGATGCTGAACTCTGAGTTCTTTGAGCAGAGAAATGACCCAAAGCAGTTCAGCAGTGGTGTTAGCTAGCCCTCGGTACTCTGCTTCAGCACTAGAACGAGCCACCAATGGTTGTTTCTTTGAACCCCAAGATATCAAATTGGAACCAAGGAATATGCAGGAACCAGAGGTTGATCTGCGGTCATCTGGGTCACTTGCCCAATCACTGTCACTGTAAGCTCTTAGAGACAGGGGAACATCAGTGGCACATGGTTGAATCAGCAAACCATGAGTTGCAGTACCTGCAAGATACCGTAGGATCCTTTTCACTGCTTTGAGATGAGTCTCCAATGGTTGAGACAGGAATTGACAAGCCTTGTTGACTGAATAAGCAATTTCTGGTCTTGTGAGAGTGGCATACTGCAGAGCACCAACCAGTGAACGATACTCATGCAGATCAGCAAGCTTATCAGTCCCAAATCTGCTTAACTTGGTGCTGGAAGCCATGTGGGTGGGCATACTGTTGCAACCTGTCATTGAGGCTTTGCTAAGCAAGTCTCTGATATATTTGTGCTGAGATAACAGAATTGCCCCATTTGGAAAGTACCTGAGTTCAAGCCCAAGAAAATAGTCTGGCTTCCCCAAATGTTTAAGGGCAAAGGAGTGATGCAGCTTCTTAATCAGATCAAGAATCAATGAGGAAGCAGACCCTGTGATCAGTATGTCATCGACATAAACTAAAACAAATAGTTGAATCCCAGGAGCTGTGTGCACAAATAATGAAGAGTCACATTTACTAGGTGCAAAGCCAAACTGATGGAGAGCTTGTTTTAACCTTTCATGCCAAGCCCGAGGTGCTTCCTTTAGACCATACAATGATTTATGAAGTCTGCATACAAGGGATTTATCATTGCTTGTGAAACCAGGGGGCTGGCTCATATAAATTTCCTCCTCAATATGCCCATTAAGGAAGGCGTTATTGATATCTATCTGCTGAATATCCCATTTGTTGGAGACAGCAAGGGAGAGGAGTATTCTGATGGTGGCAGGCTTGATTACAGGTGAGAATGTTTCACCAAAGTCCTTGCCAGGCAGTTGGTTATAGCCTTTGGCAACCAACCGTGCTTTATATTTGTTGATAGACCCATCCGGGTTTTCTTTAACTCGAAAGACCCACTTACACCCTATTGCTTTCCTGTTTGGAGGTAGAGTAGTGAGACTCCAAGTGTTGTTATCAGTAAGAGCTTTAAGCTCAGATTCCATAGCAGTTTTCCAGTGAGCTGAGGCAAGAGCTTGCTTGGCAGTGTGAGGCTCACAGTGAGTAAGGAACACCTTTGGTTTGAGTGAACCAGTATCTTTTCTTGTAACCATGTGATGTGTCTTAGTTGGAGCAGGAAGAGGAGGGTTGATGGGTGGGGGTGTATCAGGTACAGGGGCAGTGTGAAGGTTGGTGTCTTGGATACTGTTTGATGGTGCAGGTGATGCTGGTGAACTGGGCTCAGATTGGAGATTGGCTGCAGGACTTGGTTGGACAGGTGTAGTTTCTGTAGTGGTAGGTGGAGAGTGAGGTGAATCTGGTGTAGGTGGAGTAGGGGCATCTGTAGAGGTGGGAGAGGTGAAGGTGGGAATGAGGAGAGCACTATCTGGTGGTGATGAGTGGGGCTGAGTAGTAGCATTGGGAAACATGGCCGAATATGGAAAGGCATACTCATTAAAAATAACATCTTTAGAGATGATAATTTTTCCATCTTGAGTTAAACATTTGAAGCCTTTGTGACTTGAAGATAAACCTAAATTGACACATTGTGAACTTTTGAAGTGGAATTTGTGTTTGTTATAGGGGCGGAGATGAGGAAAACAGGAACACCCGAAGGTCTTAAAGTGAGTATAGGTAGGTGCTGTTTTGTAGAGAGCCTGGAAGGGTGAAATGAAGGTTGACAAACCTGTGGTGGGAAGTCTATTGATGAGATGGATAGCATTGGTGAAGGCATGATCCCAAAACCTAAGGGGAAGGCTAGCATGAGACAAGAGGGTGAGCCCCATCTCTGTGATGTGCCTATGCTTTCTTTCAACAGAGCCATTTTGGTGAGAGGTGTATGGGCATGTGAACCTATGGATTATACCCAACTCATTGAGAAATTTGGTGAAGGGAATGTACTCACCCCCACCATCAGACTGGACAGCTTTGATGGTTGAAGAAAATTGAGTTTGAATGAGGGAATGAAACTGTTTAAATGCATGTAATGCTTCTGATTTTTGTTTTAGGAAATACACCCATGTGAATTTGGTAAAGGCATCTACAAATGCTATATAATAGAGGTGACCCCCAGTAGAAGGAACAGGTGATGGTCCCCACAAGTCAGTGTATATCAGCTCAAATGGTGCTGTGTATTGTGTTTGTGATGGAGGTGCATGCAGTTTGTGTGACTTACCAATACTACATGAATTGCAAAAATCAAATTCAGATTTATTTGAGCTAGCAGGCACTTTACAATGTTTCATTACATGAGAGACTATTTGGGGATTTGAGTGGCCTAGCCTAGCATGCCAAAGGTTAGCATCAACAGACATAGGTGAAGTGCTAACAGAATTAACACAAGGTACATTCAAATTGCAAGCAACAGAGTTATTAACAGCAGAACAATTAACCACAGAAATGTCAGCACTAGAAGTAACTAGATTTGCCTGTGTCTTAGAGAGAGAAGGCTTGGCAATGGGTAGGCCTTTGAAGACATAGAGCCCACTCTTGTCTAGAATGCCTTTTAAAACAACTTGCCTAGAGGCCTGTGACACAACAAGGCAATCAGATTCACGAAATAGAAAGGAAACATGATTGTCCTTAGCAAATTTGGAAATAGACAGCAAGTTTTTGGTGATATTAGGGACAAGCAATAGATTATTCAAAACTAGGTTAACATGAGGGTGAATGGGGGAAATAAACTTAGATGAGCCAACTGATGCAATGCGGGCACCTTGGCCATTGCCCATTCTAACTTTAGTGTTGCCTTTATAGCGTGTATGCTTGTGCAAGTGTGCCTTATTTGCGGTGACATGGTGCGAAGCCCCAGTATCACCATACCAATCTTCCTCATCAGCATCATAATAACAGGAACAAGGAGAGTTGATACCTGTGGCATCTAGTGCCATGGCCTCTGCTAGAGTGACTTGAGGAGTGGCGGAAGTTGTAGCACCATCAGCTTGTGTATCAGAAGTCGAAGGAGCTTGAGCAGCATCACTCTGTGTAGCCGGTGCCGGAGGAACGAAGGTCTCATCAAAACGAAACCAGCAATCTAACACAGCATGTCCATAGCGACCACAGAGTTGGCACGTAGGTCGATTACCACCGGTACGAGCACGTCCACGTCCGCGATTGCGTCCATTGCGACCACGTCCTCGACCAAATTGCGATCCACCTCGATATGGCTGGTGTTGAGCAAAATTAGCAGAGGCATTGTGGTTGGCAGTAGGCGTAGCTTGAGCAACATTTGCAGTGGCTGTAGTGATTGCCAATTCTTGTCTATACTTGTCAAGTTGAGATTCTTGAACAAGTAGCAGAGATTCAATCTCGCTGAGAGAAGGAGGATCTGTTTTCCCGTAGATCATCATAACGAAGGGATTGAATTCTTCAGGTAATCCGTCAAGAACTACGTCAGTGAGATACGTATCGGTGATGACTTCGCCAACCGCCGTGAGAGAATCAGCGAGTGTGTGAACCTTAGTGAGGAACTCAGAGATCGATTTAGAACCTTTCTTTGTGTTCTTCAACTCGTTACGGATTTGGCGAACCTTGGCTTTAAGGTGCGAGAAGTAGTGTTGATGTAGTTTCTCCCAGATCTGCCATGAGTGTGAACAGCTAAGGACTCTTGGAAGCACAGATTCCGATAGCGTGGAGAGCAACCAGGTGAATAGAGTTTGGTCTTGCACAAGCCATCGCTCGAACTCATCGGAAACAACATCGGCAATGCGATCGGCGTCGGTGGCATACTTCGCCGGAATTTTAGGGTTCACCAGAAACCTTTGGAGCTTGTGCATCTTGACAACACCTTCAACCTGTTGGTTCCAGAGGAGGAAGTTCTTGTCATCAAGCTTAATTGACAGCTTCGGTCCATTGGTGAAGTGCGTAGGAGTGGTCGATTGCGAGCCGAGTTGAAAGATGGAGGAGTGATTGTTCGCCGGTGAAGTTTCAGATGTCGTCATAGGAGACGGTTAGACGATGAGAAGCGCGGCGGAGTTATGGTGAAGGCACAGGATCAGAGGAGGCGAATGATACCATAACAAGGTAAAGTGAAGAATGAATTGAGACTTTTTCATTATTAGCTGAAACTATTACACAGTGATATATATACACGGTTGTGATTAAACCAGAAAAGTAACTGTAATCTCTGCAGTGTGAGAGTGGACAAAATGCACATGGAAATGTACACTCACTTTACCTATTCAACTTGACCAAACTTAAACACTACAATTACATTTAAAATACAACTCAATTGACACTACAATTACATCAATGTATATCACTATTAACCACTACCATCTCAAGTGTGTTGGTAGATGTCTTTAATTAAGCTAAAAGTTAAGTAAAACATATATAATGAAATATAAGAAAAACTTATTTTTATAGCAAAAACCATAGAAATATTGTATAATGTTTTGAGTACCACCGAAGTTACTTACCAAAGTTTTGAGTACCACCGAAGACAAATCTATTTACTATATATATATATATATATATATATATATATATATATATATATATATATATATATATATATATATATATATATATATATATATATTAATACTTATTAATATTCACAACTTTAAGTAGTATTAATATTAATATTTATATACATGTAAGATTTTTTTATGCCCTTGAAATAGAGCCCCGAGTGGTCGCGCGTCTTGCTTGTGCTCAAGGCCAAAACTATCTACCCACCCTATTTTTGGCGATCATAGTTTTTTTTTGGTTCAAGAGGCCGGCACAATAGCGACTTATAGGGGAAATAGGGAATGAGAGTGTCGCATATCGGGTTCGAACTTGGGAGCAGCCGAAAGATGTCCCTAGCTCCAACCAACTGAGCTATACCACTAGGCAACGATCATAGTTTTAGTTTAGCCCTCCACTACACCTTGTCCATTAGTTGACATAATTTATTTTATAAAAACATATTTTGATGAGTTTGGTCTACTGGGAGAACTTACAACATGATTTGAACTCGCCATTCTGATATATGATCTCATTCTTACCTTGGGTTTGAACGGTATTTTATAGAACTTACTACTTATCAATGAGATTCTCACGTTAACAACAAAACTTGAACTCGCGTCATTTATGATATATGATTTTGCATTCTTGCTAAATAAACCATCTTCTTTAGCCACTATGCGTGTTATATAATTTATAAAAAAATAGCATACCTAACATTAAGATTTCTCACTTGGTGGAATAATCCTCTTTATTGTCTAAACAATTTGTAATTTGTTGTTTGAGCACCCCCAAGTACTCCGTTTAATGAAGTTTTGCTTATAAAAAAAGATTTCTCATGATTAAAACATAAAATAATTTATCATGGGCAAATACATAGAATCCTGAAAAAAATTGATGAAACCATAACAATTAATAAAATATTTCCTCAACCAATCCACGTCTTTTGATAATGACATTTGATGGTACAATAACAATAAAATTTTGCTAAATACCCCCAAGTAGCATTGCTATGACACCGCTAAAAGACACTAAAATTAGGGGTGGACAAAATTTTAAATCCGACCTTGACCCGTGATATCAGATTGTAAATAACGTTTTCGGGTATGATTATCCGGGTTCACGGGTTATCGGTTTCTAAAAGTGAGTTGCAGTGGATTAACACGGACGAAATCGGATCATTAAAAATCAACCCCTTAGAAACCGAATCCAACCGAAAAGGTATGGCTAGTGGCTGTAGACTGGCTACACACTTACACGGCTTTGAAGAGTGCAAAAGCCTGTGCAATTAATTGCACACAGCTATGCAATCTATACACAAACATTTACCCCTAACACCCTTTTGTTCCAGTCAAATAAATCTCTTTCTCTTCCAAGGCAACTTTTCCATAAAACTGCATGTACACTTTTAATTTGATTCTTCATCTTCATCATTTTTTAATTTTTCTACTGCATCTTCTCCTTCTTTTCATACCTACTGCATCTTCATCTTCTTATCATACCTATACACTTTTAATTTTTCTACTCGTTGTGTTCTTACTGTCGTGATGTTCTTTACAAGGAAAGTTATATGTTTGTTTACTTTTGTTAAAGGTTGAGATTTTTGGAGGGTTTTGTTGTAAGTTTGATGATTTTTAGTAATTGGGTTAGTTAAACTTTCTACAGATTCAGATTTGTAGTGATTATTGTTGAAACTTTTGATGTTTTGTATTTGAGCAAGATCTGGACTTCTCCTATTCTCCTCATCTAAACTTCGAAATTTCTAAGTTTACTGATTAACAACCGTGGGAAACCAACCGACTATCCGTCCACCGCCAAATCCGTAACCGAATAATCCGATGCTGCTAATGGACGGTGATGGGCCAGAGAATAGCGTCTATGGTTTTGGCCGGATTGGGGATTTTGAAACCGAATCCGATGAACCCGCCCGATTGTCCAGCCCTAACTAGAATAGTGTTGGTAATGTAAGATCATTTATTTATAGAGTGATTCCCTCTGTAATGGTCCAGATACATAGTAGTTGAAGGTTTTTTTGAAAGGATAGTAGTGAGAAGTTTGGTGATATACTATTTGGTATAATAAAAAATGCATTACTTTAATTTTAAAACGTTATAAATCGATTAGTTATAGGAGTAGTGCAGCACTTGAAGTTTAAGGTTGATTTTAAGTTGTTAAAACTTGACTAGTTGACTTAAATATGATTGTATGATATAGGCATAAAATACTTTGGTTTTTTTTTTATACCCCCACTCCATCAAGTTATACCCTGTTGCGCCCGAAAAAGTCCCCGAGGGAGAATCTTCCTCGTTCACAACTTTTCTTAAGACAATGAAGCCGCCACCAATATTTATTAAGGAAAATATTAGGAAAACCTTTTTTGGAAAGCGATTGGTCTTGCGAAACTAGAGAATAGGGTTCGGGGGTCGGTTACGCGCGGGGAAGGTGTTAGCACCCCACACGTCCTCTCTACTGAGAGGGAACCTTTAATTAAATGTGTGGTTTTAAATGTTGATTTGAAAAATATCTAATTTGCCTCTTTATTTCTTATTGAAAATGAATTAAGGAACTTAATAAATTTTTTTATTTTTGTAGAGAAAGGAAAAAAAAAGGGTTTTTAGAAAAAAGTGCTTGACGGGACATGGCCCGCTCCTACGTATCTCCCGGTGCGATGGAGAATTCAAAGCTACGTAGTTCTTGTAGAAAATGTTCGTGTGTTTGGTGTTTTTTAATATAGGGGTTTTAGGATTGTGTGATCTGTGTTGAAGGACCACTGGGGGTCTGAAGGGCCGCTGGGGGCTGAAGGAGCGCTGGGGCTCTGAAGGACCACAGTTCACTTATCCTAAAACAATGATTAACCCGGCCGTACGACCGACTTAATCCCCTACTTTGAAAACAAGATTTTTGATTTTTGAAAGAGATGTGTTTGTATTTTTTATTTAGAAATTATTTGTTTTTGCGCTTGACAGGGGCGTGGCCCTGCTCCTACGTATCTCCGGGTGGAGAATCAAAGCTACGTAGTTCTTCTATGTCCTAAAAAAGGTTTCTTTGTTTTTTTATCTTGTTTAATTTTGAAAATCAAGCTTTCATGATGATCAATTGAGCAAGGGCTCCAAGTGATCACCACTAGCACTTCATTGTTAATAATCATGCAAGCAAAGGCTTCGCAAGACTCCTAACAAAGTTTTTGATTTAGTGAAAATTTTTAGGAAAATTAGGCATTCATGATGATCAATTGAGCAAAGGCTCCAAGTGATCACCACTAGTACCTCGTTGTTAATAATCATGCAAGCAAAGGCTTCACAAGACTATTAACAAAGTTTTTAATTTATGAGAAAATATTCTGTCTTGAAGAGAATTAAATTAAATAAAAAAAACGAGAAAAGGGGGTGAAATGGTAAAACGGGGGTGTGATCAATAAGAGTGGTTGTATTTTAAAAGGGGGTGCAGCTAATAAGGCCCAGCTTGTTTTTTTTTAGATCCAGTCCGCGTAAAAAAAAAAAAAAAGGCTTGCGAAAAATTGGGGGGCTATGCAATCGAAAATTGGGGGGTGCAATTACTAAATCTGATTTTTTTAATTTTAAATAAAATAAACAAACAGATGGAGGTATAAAAGGAAACATCTAATTTTGCTGGAACCCTAATTTCCTTAATCCTTCAACGGCGCCCATCTTCCCCAAAAATGTCAAAACCTAATTTTTCCTCCCTCTCTCTCCTTGCTGTGGCCGTGTCTCTTCTTCCTCGTCCCCCTAACTTCGTTTTGCTTCCTCTCTCACTGCTCTATGTCCGCCTCTCTCCTCCTCTCCTCACCAAATCGTCGCTTCCCCCTTTCTTCCGCCTCTTCCTCGCCGTCCCCACCCTCTCTCAACCGTGACCTCGCCTTCCTCCTCTCCTCTCTTTACACCGCTCCACCTCTCTCTCCTTATGCGCCGTGCAGCGCCTCTTCTCTCAAACCCAGCCTCGATCTCTCCCTCAAACTCAACTCCGCCTCGCCCACTCTTCCTCTCCACGGCGCTGTGTTCATTCCTCTCTCTCTCTCCACCACTGAACTCTCTCAAACGGCGCAAAGTTTCCCCTCCCTAGCCGTAGATCTACCTTTCATGGCACCGATGACAAAAATGGGTAGAGAAGAGTGGATGTGGTAGCGGTGCGGTGGTTGATGGTGGTTTGGTTTGCGAAGGTGTGGGCGGTGGCTGTTCATGGTGGTCAGCGCGAGAGAGGGGCGACGCGAAACGAAAACCCGTACGGTGATGGGCTATTTGCGGTGGTGCAGGGGGACGACGCGCCCGTGGCGAAGGGGAGGGTGCGACAGCATGTTTGGCCTGATGACAGTGTCTTTGCATCTTTTTGGGACGAACGATGACGCCGGTGCGCGGTGGACGGCCACCGTCTACGGTGGTCGGAGGTGGTACGTTTCGTCTTTTTTTCTATTTTCTGTTCTGTTCCCTCTTTTTGTGTTTGTCTTCTTTATTTTTTGATTAATTATCTCTTAATATTTTTTGAACCCTAATTTCTAACTTATACTAATTAATATTTTTTTACAGAATACTAACCCTAATCCCTTATTCCTAATCCTAAGTTAAACCTCCATTTGTTCGTAAAAATAAAACGAAAAACTGAAACTGACTAATCTAGCCATGGAAACATAAACTGAACTATTTTCCTTAATTCATGTATATTATTTTGATACTGATTTGAAAACAAACTATTAATAACAATTACAGTTCTAAAGAAGAGCCTATTATGTACAGAATTGAGGAACACGAAATTTGTTATTACCAACCTCTTTTCCAGCTTCTGAATAATCTCTTATTGTTTGCTGCTAATACCATTTACTGTTGTTTCTCTGCTGCTGCTATTTCTGTTTCTGAACTTGGTGATTAGGGTTCCAGTGTGGAACCCTAACTTTTTTATTCTGATTTTCTCTGTAATTTCGTCCCCCCTTTTCTGTCTGTGGATTGTTGATTTTATAGGCATTTTTAGGTTTTTTGCATTAAAATCCTGATTCTGATTTGATCCTATTTCCTGTTTCAGGTACCGGGCTTGCTGAGAAGCCTTGGGGAGCAAGAACAGCCCAATTTGAAGCTGTCGATGCTGCTCTGATTATTTTTGTATTTTTCGTTTTCCTATTTTTTTTGTATTTTTGGATGATTATTATTTTTTGTATTTTTTGGATTTTTGGATAATTGTAATTATATTTTTGTAAATAAAAACAAATAGCAATTTTTGACATTTTTAGACTATATATATATACTACTCAAAATAAATGAATAGGCAGAGTAAAAATAATAAAAGAAATTGGGCCAAATACAAAAGTGATATCGGACCCAACTAGACAAGTGCGTGAGAACGAGGCCCAAATAGAATAAATAAGCCCGTTGACCATTAAACGCTAACATTATCTCAGAATCGCGTTCTTAAGCCCAAATTGAAACGACAAGCCCAATCGCGAGAAAAATGACTTTGTAGTCCCAATTAAGTTCGACTAAATCCAAATACGACGATTAAATTGAAGAACGCACGAAAAGATCGATCATTCGCGTGCATGCCTAATTTAAAACAACGGTATTTCGATTTAGTTGAACAGGGTAATTGAAATTGGCCAGGGTTAGTAACTGAGACGCCGTACTGATAATTCTCGTAACCCCGCGACTTCAAAACACGATTTAAGTAAAATAAACGACTAAAACTAGAAAAGGAAGACGGACAAAATTGGGGTATAACAGCTGCCCCTCTTTATTTGGATTTTGACAAGGAATATGAGTTGGCCGAAACATATTCCGAGGCAAAATAGAAATAAAGAATTCAGAAATTATACCCATTTTGTCTACCTAGAGAAACCTGAGGCAAAAAAGGTAAAACGGGCACTTGGCGTGCAGAAAGCGGTAAACGGGCACTTGGCGTGCAGAAAAGCGGTAAATGGGCACTTGGCGTGCAGAAAGCGGTAAATGGGCACTTGGCGTGCAGAAAGCGGTAAATTGCCCAGGCTGCCTAAAACCTGTAATCCTTAAACGGACTTTTGGCGAATCCGAGTTTGCACGTGGCTTTGAGGAGCACGCTTCCTGTTGGCCTTTTCGAGCGACCGGGGGATCGTTATCAGCTCCGGAACTGATATACAGATCAATGCACGGCGTCCACTGTATCTTAGGCTGATACAACTATTCCGTTGAACCTCACATGGGGCTGCGGTCCATCGCGTTGCTCGTACGCGACGTGAGACCTGGACAGAAGGGAGCGATGATCTCTGTGCTCCGATCCGCAATGCGCGCTTGAGCGCTCTCTTTTCTTTTCTATTTCTGTTTCTTTTTTCTTTCTGAACTCCCAACTTGGGGAAACATTTTCTGGAATCTGGGGGCGAGGGCTAACACCGAAGTGCTCACCCTCTCTTTGTACCTGTAGCTGAAAATGAACAAATGCATGCAATGCAAATGCCATGATTGCTGTTTTCTTTTTTCTTATGATGAATGATGAGTTTCTTATTTCCTTTGTCTATGTCGGATGAATGCATGATCTTCTACTGTTCCTATATGCTTGATGGATGCAATGATTTTCCTTTTCTTCTCTTGTCTGTACGCAACGCATGATTTTTCTTTTTCTTTCGCTTATGAATGCATGATTTTCTACTGTTCTTATATGCTTGATGAATGCAATGGTTTTCCTTTTCTTCTCTAGCTTCTCTTCTTTCTTTTTCTTTCTTTTCTTTTCTTTTTGTTGCTCTCTTGGCTCTTTTCTTTTCTCTCTTTTGGCTTCTCTTTTTGCTCTCTTAAGAATGCGAATGCAAAGCTCATGTATTTTAATGCAAAGGAAACTTTTCCTCCCCCCCCCCCCTTTTTTTTTGGGAAAAATGATGAATAACATGAAATGATGAATGACATGGGATGTTCTAGCTTTCTTTTCTTCTATGAGATGCAAGTATTAATGTGATGCAACTGTATTGCTTTGATGTTTGATGCAAATGTATGCGGTGATTGATGCTTTGATGAATGAAATGCTCCTGTTCTAACTTCTGTTTATTTCTTTTTGCTTCTTCTATGAAATGCAGACATTAATATGATGCAATGCTCTGATGTTTGATGCAATGATTCTTGTTCTTTTTTTTTTATGGAAATGCTAACGTTAATATGATGCATATGCACTGCTTTAATGTTTGATGATTGAATGACAAAGGAATGCTTTGTGAAATGATGAATGACATGGAATGCTTTTGTCTTTTCTTTATTTTCTTTTTGCTTTCTTTGTTTTTTCTGTGAAATATCTGATGCAAAATGTAATGCTCTAGTGTTGAATGACATGCAATGATTTTGTTCTTTTCTTTTTATGAAGTGCGAACATTAACATGATGCCAATGCAATGAAAAGATTTCTGCTTTTTCTGTGCAACTGACGTGGAATTTTTTTTTTCTTTTTGCTATGTGATAAATGCACAAAATGTGAAGATGCAAATGTAATGCTTTGATGCATATGCTATAATGCCTATATGCATGAGGTAAACATTTTTGTGATGATGAGATGCGAGACTTTGAATGCAAGGACTTGAGATGATTATTGACCATTCTGTTGAAAAATTGAATTTGATTCAAACTATGGTGTTCTCAAGGTTTTTATTTACAAACAACCTCACTTGTTTTCTCTTTCTTTCCATGATGACTGAATTTTAGATATCACGTAAACAACTTGTGTTCTCTCCTTTGAAGCATTATCTAGTAAGCATGCATAAGAATGCAAATGTGAATGAATGAGTCAGTTAACTTGGAATTGGTTTAGGGCATGGACTTTTATGGCAAGTGAAGGAATGACCGACATGGCTATTGCCGAAGCTTGTGAGGGATCAAGAGATACAAGATTGCCCCAATTCAGGTCTTTGATGAGTGAGTGGTTTGCCCCTGTCAGGTGGTGACAACAACTAGGGGTGTAGAAGATGATGAATTGGGAACGCTTCGGCTTTTGAAAGGGAAGGTGGATCAAAAGAGATTTTGTCTCAACCCATAAAGTTTGATGTTGCCCCAGTCATAACAGGGACAAGGCTGCCCCAATCAGAATGACAAGGTCTTGTTTGGGATAGTGAGTTGAGAGATTGCCCCGGTGAGGTTTTTATGGGAATGAATGAGGTGAAGGAATGGGAATGCACTTGCCCCACTTTGGAATGACATTGACAACTGGAGTGACATGGGATGGGCATTGAACAGACTTTCCCAAGACTAGGGTGTGTGGGTGGTGAAGAGAATGCCCCAACTTTGGGTCTGAGTGGTATTCTCAGTGCAAATCTTTGGTTCTCTATTGATGTCTTGACTTTTGGTGCGAAAGAATCCTTACCTGGTGATCACTAAACCTTGTTTTAATGCATCTTGAATGTGTTTTGGAGTGCAAGTCCCTCTTTTTTATTTTGTCAGGTTTCTTTTTTCTGACTGTTTGTTTTTGTTTCCTCAGTTCTCTTTTTTCTGAGGGCTTATTCTTTCTTGATCAGCTTTCTTTTTTTTGATCGTTTGTTTTTCTTTTGAGCAAACACATTGTACATAGATAAACTTGTTTGTCCTAAGATTAGAATTTGAGTGAACAAAAGCAACCGGTCTTTGATCGGAATGGACTTTTCGGGATTGTGGTGTTTTGTGGAGGAAGGAGGGTTAGGCTTAATGAAGTGTTTGAGGCTAATGGGAGGATGAGTTTTGTTCGGCGTTGATTGACGGTTAATGGACTATGAGGAAGATGGTTATTGGGCTTGTTTGGGCTCTGTTAAAGCAAATTCGTGTCTCATGGTAGAATGACTAAGGGGTTTGATGTTGAGGCCAAAGGAAGTGTTTGAAGGTTTATGGAATCAGGTGTTGGAATGATGAAGTGTTTGAAGGTCTATTTAGACAAGGATCTCTTGTATTTTGTGGTAACATGTACCAGCTCACCACGTACATTTCTTTTGTATTTTCTTCTGTCTTGGGATTTTCATTTTTGAATCCCCCTTTTTTTGATTTTCTCTTTTTTTTTGTTTTATGATTCTTTTCCTTCTTTGACTCGGGTGAGCTGATAAGAGTGATGCACTGTTTTTTTATTTGGGGTGATCCTTGTCTAGGGTGATTTTTGGATTTTGGTTTTTCTTGGCTCAAGGTGGGTAGGAAAGGGACTTTCTGGGATTTTGGGGTTTTTGAGGAGATGGCCAAACTTCATTTCAAATCCCGATTGCTTATTTCTATAAGACTTAACTTTAGAACAATAATTTATCTATCTTCATGTGTTTGCTCTTTTTTTCCTTTTTTGTGCCCTAATTTTTGCCTGGACCGCTCTTTGCGAGTTTTCAGTCCACCGGGTGCTCCTTTTTGCCTAGTCCGCCCTTTGCGGGTTTTCAACCTAGCGAGCTTGTTTTCTTGTTTATTATTTATTTATTTTTTTTTTTTGAGAGACTTGCACTGAAGGAATTTGACATTAATCAAGGGGAATTAATGATCACAGACTTGCCCTAGCATGGAGGACTTGAACCAAAAGTCAAATACGCACTGACGGGGAGAATATGCACTTTATGGGTGGACGGGGTGGGACTAGACCTGGACGGAAAACTGTGGTAAGGGAGGAAAACCAACGGACTCAAACAAGAGAATGTACTCATAGCATGCACGCTCATTAGAAGAATGCTTCACAGAGAGTTAACATCAGTTAAAAATTTGTTTTTCTTTGATACACTATTTCAGTCTTGTCATAGAATGGATGGGATGCAGTGTTTTGAAAGAAATGCAAATGAGCTATTGATTTGAAAAAACTGGGTGCCTTGGAACACTTTGAGTTTGCAACCAAGTAAGGATAAACTTTTTCAAAAAGGATGATTGTTTCGCAAGAACGTCTCGCTTCTCATCACAACTCTTATTTTATGCAATGAATGAATGAACAAATGATGATATACAAGTATGATGCAAATGCGTGGAGAATGACCACTCGAAGAGTGCGGCTTATTCTAAATAATTTTGTTATTTTTAATGCAAGACAAAACATGGAATGCCAATGCGAATGATGCAAGAATGATTCCCCCTTTTTTTCAAAATGATTTTTGATTTTGATTTTTGATTTTTATTTTTTAGAGGCGAGACAAGGTACGAAATACCAATGCCCCCCTTCTTTTTGAATGATGAAAGATGCAGGAATGATGCTTTTTTCTTTTCTAAATGATGATTTTTTTTTTTAGAGGCAAGGCGAAGTATGAAATGCCAACGCCCCTTTTTTCTTTTGAATGATGAAAGATGCAGGAATGATGCTTTTTTCTAAATGAGGATTTTTATTCATGATTATGAATGAGATGCTTTCTTGTTTTCATTTTTTTTGTGCAATGAAATGCATGATACTCACAATGATTTTCTTTTTTGTTTTTTAGTTTTGGAACATGATTTTGAAAATTATTTGGAGATGCAAATGATTTATTGGAAAAAAGTTTTTAGAGAAATGTGCTTGACGGGGTATGACCCGCTCCTACGTATCCCCATTGTAATGAGGAATCAAAGCTTACGTAGTTCTACTGTGTCTTTTTGAAATAATGCTTATGCATGAATGTCTCATCTTGGATGAACTTGACGAGGATTTTTTTTTGCATGATTATAAATGAAATGCTTATGCTATGCAGATGATAAATGTTTTTTTTTTGTTTTATCTTTATGTAATGAAAGGGAATGCAAGAAATTTTTTTTTCTTTCAAACTTTTGTTAGATGCAAATGCAATGGTGCGAAACGATGTGAATGCGAAATGATGTGGATGTGAAATGATGCGGATGCGAAATGATGTGTCATTTACATAAAAAGAGGGTAAGAAAAAAGGATATTATTTTCTACGATTTTTTGAAATAGAGTTTAAGAAAAAGGAATGCTTAAACTAATGCAACAAACAAAGGCGTGCCCCCGTGTCCTACAAAGGGTGGGAATCCTAGGGTCTAAAGTCGACGAAAGGGGTAATCCTCCCATGTAGGTTCTAATCACTTCCTTGCAATGGCAACCAAGAGCTAAAGTCTCTCTCATGATGGCACCCACAATCGTAGAAAGCTACCGAGTGTGAGGCATCATGACAAAGCGCACTCTTGGGCGGAACTTTCATGAGAGCCATACAGACAAAGGTCTACGAATGGCAGTCACTAATCGTTCCCACTCTCCTAGGTTTTTTGTTCAGACCTTGGGTTTTAGGCCCCACTCAATGCTCACAAGTATAGGATGTGAAGTGTGTGTCGAGGGCACAACACCTAGGAATAACTACCCTTCCCCACCCGCAAATGAAAATCCAGAGCAGTCCAGACAAATAGCACGTTGTTTATCCTAGGGTTCAATATCGATCCAATATAAACTAATCTAGGGTGCCAATAACAATGCACTACTTACCTCAAGAAAGGGAGCAAAGAAGAAGGGGACATGATAAGAAAGGGGAAGTATGCATGTGCTTACCATAGGAAAGGGAGCAGAGAAGAAGGGGACATGATAAGAAAGGGGAAGAAATGCATGAGGGAACTAAGCAAAGAAGTAACTATCTATTGCAAAAGCAAACATAGAATAAGAATGCACATGGATGTAACATGCTTATGAAAAAGCAAGGAGAAGAGATGCAAAGCAAGATATTCAAATCAATCACGTAAACCACACATTTAATTAATTAGGCTTGACCCACTTTTGAAGAAATGTTTTTTTAGTCCCCAGTGAAGTCGCCAGCTGTTGCGCCCGAAAAAGTCCCCGAGGGAGAACCTTCCTCGTTCACAACTTTTCTTAAGACAATGAAGCCGCCACCAATATTTATTAAGGAAAATATTAGGAAAACCTTTTTTGGAAAGCGATTGGTCTTGCGAAACTAGAGAATAGGGTTCGGGGGTCGGTTACGCGCGGGGAAGGTGTTAGCACCCCACACGTCCTCTCTACTGAGAGGGAACCTTTAATTAAATGTGTGGTTTTAAATGTTGATTTGAAAAATATCTAATTTGCCTCTTTATTTCTTATTGAAAATGAATTAAGGAACTTAATAAATTTTTTTATTTTTGTAGAGAAAGGAAAAAAAAGGGTTTTTAGAAAAAAGTGCTTGACGGGACATGGCCCGCTCCTACGTATCTCCCGGTGCGATGGAGAATTCAAAGCTACGTAGTTCTTGTAGAAAATGTTCGTGTGTTTGGTGTTTTTTAATATAGGGGTTTTAGGATTGTGTGATCTGTGTTGAAGGACCACTGGGGGTCTGAAGGGCCGCTGGGGGCTGAAGGAGCGCTGGGGCTCTGAAGGACCACAGTTCACTTATCCTAAAACAATGATTAACCCGGCCGTACGACCGACTTAATCCCCTACTTTGAAAACAAGATTTTTGATTTTTGAAAGAGATGTGTTTGTATTTTTTATTTAGAAATTATTTGTTTTTGCGCTTGACAGGGGCGTGGCCCTGCTCCTACGTATCTCCGGGTGGAGAATCAAAGCTACGTAGTTCTTCTATGTCCTAAAAAAGGTTTCTTTGTTTTTTTATCTTGTTTAATTTTGAAAATCAAGCTTTCATGATGATCAATTGAGCAAGGGCTCCAAGTGATCACCACTAGCACTTCATTGTTAATAATCATGCAAGCAAAGGCTTCGCAAGACTCCTAACAAAGTTTTTGATTTAGTGAAAATTTTTAGGAAAATTAGGCATTCATGATGATCAATTGAGCAAAGGCTCCAAGTGATCACCACTAGTACCTCGTTGTTAATAATCATGCAAGCAAAGGCTTCACAAGACTATTAACAAAGTTTTTAATTTATGAGAAAATATTTTGTCTTGAAGAGAATTAAATTAAATAAAAAAAACGAGAAAAGGGGGTGAAATGGTAAAACGGGGGTGTGATCAATAAGAGTGGTTGTATTTTAAAAGGGGGTGCAGTTAATAAGGCCCAGCTTGTTTTTTTTTAGATCCAGTCCGCGTAAAAAAAAAAAAAGGCTTGCGAAAAATTGGGGGGCTATGCAATCGAAAATTGGGGGGGTGCAATTACTAAATCTGATTTTTTTAATTTTAAATAAAATAAACAAACAGATGGAGGTATAAAAGGAAACATCTAATTTTGCTGGAACCCTAATTTCCTTAATCCTTCAGCGGCGCCCATCTTCCCCAAAAATGTCAAAACCTAATTTTTCCTCCCTCTCTCTCCTTGCTGCGGCCGTGTCTCTTCTTCCTCTTCCCCCTAACTTCGTTTTGCTTCCTCTCTCACTGCTCTATGTCCGCCTCTCTCCTCCTCTCCTCCTCTCCTCACCAAATCGTCGCTTCCCCCTTTCTTCCGCCTCTTCCTCGCCGTCCCCACCCTCTCTCAACCGTGACCTCGCCTTCCTCCTCCCCTCTCTTTACACCGCTCCACCTCTCTCTCCTTATGCGCCGTGCGGCGCCTCTTCTCTCAAACCCAGCCTCGATCTCTCCCTCAAACTCAACTCCGCCTCGCCCACTCTTCCTCTCCACGGCGCTGTGTTCATTCCTCTCTCTCTCTCCACCACTGAACTCTCTCAAACGGCGCAAAGTTTCCCCTCCCTAGCCGTAGATCTACCTTTCATGGCACCGATGACAAAAATGGGTAGAGAAGAGTGGATGTGGTAGCGGTGCGGTGGTTGATGGTGGTTTGGTTTGCGAAGGTGTGGGCGGTGGCTGTTCATGGTGGTCAGCGCGAGAGAGGGGCGACGCGAAACGAAAACCCGTACGGTGATGGGCTGTTTGCGGTGGTGCAGGGGGACGACGCGCCCGTGGCGAAGGGGAGGGTGCGACAGCATGTTTGGCCTGATGACGGTGTCTTTGCATCTTTTTGGGACGAACGATGACGCCGGTGCGCGGTGGACGGCCACCGTCTACGGTGGTCGGAGGTGGTACGTTTCGTCTTTTTTTCTATTTTCTGTTCTGTTCCCTCTTTTTGTGTTTGTCTTCTTTATTTTTTGATTAATTATCTCTTAATATTTTTTGAACCCTAATTTCTAACTTATACTAATTAATATTTTTTTACAGAATACTAACCCTAATCCCTTATTCCTAATCCTAAGTTAAACCTCCATTTGTTCGTAAAAATAAAACGAAAAACTGAAACTGACTAATCTAGCCATGGAAACATAAACTGAACTATTTTCCTTAATTCATGTATATTATTTTGATACTGATTTGAAAACAAACTATTAATAACAATTACAGTTCTAAAGAAGAGCCTATTATGTACAGAATTGAGGAACACGAAATTTGTTATTACCAACCTCTTTTCCAGCTTCTGAATAATCTCTTATTGTTTGCTGCTAATACCATTTACTGTTGTTTCTCTGCTGCTGCTATTTCTGTTTCTGAACTTGGTGATTAGGGTTCCAGTGTGGAACCCTAACTTTTTTATTCTGATTTTCTCTGTAATTTCGTCCCCCCTTTTCTGTCTGTGGATTGTTGATTTTATAGGCATTTTTAGGTTTTTTGCATTAAAATCCTGATTCTGATTTGATCCTATTTCCTGTTTCAGGTACCGGGCTTGCTGAGAAGCCTTGGGGAGCAAGAACAGCCCAATTTGAAGCTGTCGATGCTGCTCTGATTATTTTTGTATTTTTCGTTTTCCTATTTTTTTTGTATTTTTGGATGATTATTATTTTTTGTATTTTTTGGATTTTTGGATAATTGTAATTATATTTTTGTAAATAAAAACAAATAGCAATTTTTGACATTTTTAGACTATATATATATACTACTCAAAATAAATGAATAGGCAGAGTAAAAATAATAAAAGAAATTGGGCCAAATACAAAAGTGATATCGGACCCAACTAGACAAGTGCGTGAGAACGAGGCCCAAATAGAATAAATAAGCCCGTTGACCATTAAACGCTAACATTATCTCAGAATCGCGTTCTTAAGCCCAAATTGAAACGACAAGCCCAATCGCGAGAAAAATGACTTTGTAGTCCCAATTAAGTTCGACTAAATCCAAATACGACGATTAAATTGAAGAACGCACGAAAAGATCGATCATTCGCGTGCATGCCTAATTTAAAACAACGGTTTTCGATTTAGTTGAACAGGGTAATTGAAATTGGCCAGGGTTAGTAACTGAGACGCCGTACTGATAATTCTCGTAACCCCGCGACTTCAAAACACGATTTAAGTAAAATAAACGACTAAAACTAGAAAAGGAAGACGGACAAAATTGGGGTATAACATACCCCCACAAATTATGATAAACCGAAAATACACCTATAAAATTTGTTTCTCGGATTTATATAATAAAAGATAAATCCGTTTTTGTTTTTTTTCCCAAAACGGATTTCTCTTTTAATTAGATAAATCCGTTTAGGGAAAAAAACCAAAAAAGGATTTATTTTACGTTTGATAAATCCGTTTTTCAAAAATAACAAAACAAATTTACGTTAGCTGGGGGTTAAATCCATTTTTTTGTTATTTTTAAAAGCGGTTTTACCTATTTATTAGATAAATCCGCTTTGAATTTTTTCAAAATGGATTTATCAAATAAATAGATAAATCCGCTTTGTAAAATAATTAATAAATAAAAGAGATAAATCAGTTCAAAAATTAAATTAAATTTATTTTAAAAAAAAAATAAAATAGATATGAATATCGACCGTCTATTGGTTCTGTTTAGTGTGTAGTTCGTTAACACGTGACGATGTTGTACGTCGGGTGAATAATTTAGGCTAAAAAATCGGTTTTCGGGCAACCTACTCGGATTGTAATGAAACCACAGCCATTAAATCTGAAAAAATTCAGGGATCAAGACTCCCCAGAAGTGGCATCTTCTACTATAAATGGGCTCAAAATCCCAAATTCCATCGTTTACTATTTTTTATTAATTTTTTTAATTTTTCATAATCTCCAAAAAATCTAAAAAAATTTGCATAACCTTATTTTGGTTTTATTAGATTTCTAGTGGTGTTTTTATAATTTTTAAGTTAGTTTTGACTCTTTAAAGGATTTTTAGTAGTGTTTTTATAAATTTTTTTAAAAAATTTAAATAAAAAACAGTTATTTTTAATACACAAAGCGGATTTACCTATTTATTAGATAAATCCGCTTTGAATTTTTTCAAAACAGATTTATCTAATAAATAGATAAATCCGCTTTGTAAAATAACCAAAACAGATTTATGTAGTTCTTAGATAAATCCGTTTGGTTATTTTTGAAAACCGGATTTATATAATTCAATATAAATTCATTTTTGGTTTTTTTCTAAAACGGATTTATCTAATAAATAGAAAAATCCGTTTTGGAAAAAAAATCAAAAATGAATTTATATTTAATTAAATAAATCCGTTAAATAGTTTTATTAAGGAGTATTTTTTGATTATCAAATTGTGTGGGGGTAAAAAAAAACCCAGATTTTTTTAAGGTAGCCCAAAATAGACTTGTCAGAAAGTTCAAACATTGTCTATTAAAAAAGGCTAGTTTAACTTTAGCAGAATGAAAGTGTTCACACTATGATACTTTTAGTTTAGACATCCACCGTCCGCACAATGGGGTTCCCGACGGCGTGTGAGAGGAGCGATCGCCAAGGGCCCTAAAATTTTGGGGCACCAAACTTTTTTTATGGTATATACATATATATTACACTACAAGAAAAAAATTAAATTAAGACGAAATTTTGGGACAGAAAATATTTTCGTCCGAAACGTATTTAATTGTGACGAAATTTGTGACACGTATAATTATTTTTGCTATAATTAATGGCTGTTTTTTTTACCTCATATACTCTATACCCCCAAATTGACCAAACAACCAATTTTACCCTTGACTCCTCAAACAAATTTCCAGAACTACCTGTTAAGACATAATTCCGGAAAGTATGTTTTTGATTTTTCCGGAATTACCTCTTAACACGTAATTCCGGAAGACATTTTTTGATTTTTTCTGGATTTACCGGTCAAGACATAATTTTGGAAAGGTTTTTTAAAGAAATGACTTTTACCTATGGACAGAAACCGTAGGTAAAAGTCCGTTTTTTATATAAAAACCTTTTACCTACGTACAGAAACCGTCGGTAAAAGTCAAATAATTTTTATAAAAACCTTCCGGAATCATGTGTTGATAAGTAAATCCGTGAAAAATCAAAAAAAATGAGTTCCGGAAGTACGTGTTAAGAGCAGTGTTATCAGAACCGGTCGGACCGGGACCCGGTGGTCTTCCCGGGCCGGACAGCGTGCAGGACCGGATCTGCAGTTGGCCCGGTGATGACGTCATCGGACCGGTGAAAACCCGGTGAAAACCGGGTCGGACCGGTTGATCCTCTTTTTTTTTTTTTTTAAGATGAACCACTTATAAATTTTGCATTTTTCACAAAAAAGGCTTGGGTGGGGTTCGAACCCCCTCCCTAGTATTCAACATTTCAACTTTTTAACCACTAAGCTATCTATTATTTGTTGATACTGTCCCGCATTCATTAAATATAATCAATTCTGGATATGTTAATTTTTTTTGCACATTCTTTCATTAATAGTTTTGATTAAACACACATTTTTTTGACAAATTGATTCAAGTTCAACACTCATAAACATGTTAGTAAATGTATAATTATAAATAAAATTATAATAAAATTTCTATATTAATAAATGTATACTTTCTTAGTATATATTATAATTTTTTGAATTTATTTAATATAGACCGGGTCATGCCGGTCCAACTAGAGACCCGCGGTCCGACCCCGGGTCTAGTGACCCGGTGCCTTGACCGGGTCGATGGCCGGTCCGGGTCTGATAACACTGGTTAAGAGGTAAATCCGGAACAACTCTATTAAGTTTGGAATTGCTTTTTAAATAAAAAAGACTTTTACCTACGGACAGAAACCGTAAGTAAAAATTGACTTTTACCTACGGTTTCTGTCCGTAGGTAAAAGTCATGTTGTTTAAAACTGTTCCCAAAATTAATTTTTCATTTCGGATTTATGTTTTTTGACATAAATCCGGAATATATTTTTTGATAAATCTGGAAATACATTTTGGAAGATAAATCCGGAATGTATTTTTAATTCCGGAAATACATTTTGAATGATAATTCTGGAAAATTTTCAAAATTTCATAAAAATGTGAGGGGTATTTTGGAGATAATTAAAACGTATTTTGGGGGTACAGAGTCTATGAGGGGGGTACAAAAAAATAGCCATAATTAATTCTATTGAAATTTTGGTTTGTACTTTTCAAAATTGATGTAAACTTTGACATTTGTTCCATAATAACTTATCTTACTTGAGGTTGTATTAAAACACTGAATTTTAATATATACAACTTATAAAATTAGGACACCACATTCAAATTTCGCACCGGACACACACATTGAATCCACACATTGTCTTTGAGTGCCTTGTGATGTGAACCATGCTGAGATTGACCTTCAGTTTGAATTTATAGCAAGGGGAATCCATGTATTGAGAAAAGACGAGGATGATGTTAGATTCACCAGTCCATATATAGAATAAAGGTAGGCTTTTTGAGAAGTTGGAGCCATACTGGATGTGCAATTTACTAGAGATATATTTATGTTCTCCTCAACAAGATGCTAATTATAGAAATCTGCATATCATGAAGTTGTGCCTTAGTGTCATCATTGGATTATTTTTTTTGTCAGTTTTAGGAGCCATTTGAGGAGAAAATGAAAGTACCAGAATAATACAATTGGGCATGGAAGCACCTCTTTCGAATGAGTCAACTCTAGAAAGAGAATTAGGGTATAGGTTTGTCCTAAGTTTTCTGATTTTTCTCTCTGTTACTTTTTTCAATTTAATTATATCATTTTTATTACACATACATAACTTCAAATCCAAATTAATTTACCTTTTTGCCTCAGACTATATTTCAAGTGCAAGGGTACTGAACAAGTTATCATATAATTTTGCAGCCTTTTGAAGTGGTAAAATTCAGAGAAGAACAATATATACTTTTCAGGCATATGTAGACTATTTGATATTGAAGTCTAATAAACAATATATTGAATTACTTCAAATTTGTTGAGTACTTTACAAGACACATCTTCGTGTGTCTAAGGATTTTCTTGTTTTATGCTATACTCTCATCATTTTGGCTTTTTGCAGATTGTTTTCTAGTCATGTTATGCAGTGCAGCTCAGTAAATTTGTGATTCTTCAAATCTTAGTTGATGTACATAGTTTAGGTTTCAATAGGCATTTACATCAAGAGGGAAAAATTTGGTATTACACAAAGAAGTTGTGTTTTTAGTTCCAATCTAGCAAAGCATGTAGGCTAGATTAATGAAGAGCATAATTAGATATTAATGAAGGCATGATTAATCACTTGTTCCTCCAATTGGAAGATAGCTTTCTTTATAAATTACTATCTTACTACTAAATCTATATTTTGTTGTTATAATACCAAGCTCCTCAATCATATGAGTATTTAAATCAAACCAGACTAATTCACCGTCTTTTTTTCTGAAGAACATATCACCATTCTTCTATGTTCCGATAAGAGAGTCAATGCAAGGTAAGAGCCCAACAACGAAGAGTTTAGTCCACGAATCCTTTACGCCGACTTCACCCAAAATTGATATATGAAATGTAGTTGTCCATATATTATTGTCGATCAAAGCAATAGACCCATTTAATACCAACAAGTATCTCTGCACCTGTGTAAAATCCAAATTCTCAGCCATGATGTCTGACGGTATGGGTGTTGTGAAGAATATCTCATTGCTAAAGTCAAATGACACCAAAGATGCTTCATTATGTGTTTTAAGTTTACTCCACCAATGTCCCACTCTGTCCATGTAAACTTGTTGATAACCAATACACATTGGCACATCGACATCAACCTTTTTCCAAGTATTGCTTCTTAAGCTATATATCTCCCACTCACAAGATTTATCTTCCATTGGCAGCCAAATTGTTGCATGTCGAATCATCTTATAATCGTCTCTTATACGATCATAACCAAATATACAATTTTCAATATAATAATCAGTGTTAGATTCAATGGGGCTGTGGGGAATGACCTTGAATTCCTTGGTAGCTGGATTCCAGAACACAAAATCCCATCGGTATGTACCACGGAGACAAACACTACAAGAATAATTGATTTTTCCGGCCAGGAGTTTCCGGCGGATATAGATCCGCCGCAAATATTTCGGCGGATTCTAGGAATTTCCGGCGGATCTTATCCGCCGCAAAGTTACCGGCGAAATAATTGATGTTTGCGGCGGATTAATTTTCCTCTTGGATTTTGCGGCGGATTTATGGTTTTTTGCGGCGGATTTCGGATTACAAAAAATTATTTTTTTACGAGATTTTAACAATCCGCCGGTAAGGTTATTTCCGGCGGATATTTGCCAATTTTGAAATCCATAAACCGCCGCAAATGCAACTCCGTCCGCCGCAAATCCTCTAATCCGCCGCAAAGCCCATAAATCCGCCGGTAACTGCCGTTTCCGGCGGATCATGCCTTTTGACCGTTTGACTTCGTTTCTCCTATATAAACGCCTTCTCCCCTTCTTCTTTTTTCACACCTCTACCAATACTCTCATTCTCTTGATACGGCACTCGATCTCTTAATACGGCACTCTCTTGAGCATTGTCGGCAGCGGCTCCAATAGAGTGGCGTATGTCTCCATTTTTTTGTAAAAAAATTTCCACATTGTCATGAAGACCCCTTCATCTTTTTCGTTAAAAGTAACCCCTTTATCAGCAAAAAGCTCATCCTCATTATTTTCACCACAAGAGACATATACGCTCATCAAACGCTCGGTATCATCCTCCAACTTAACAACCCGTCCTTGCAGTTCCTCAAACTTTCTATTTAGAGATTCAATCATCTTTTCAAAAGATGGTTTCTTGTGAAACTTTCTATTTTGAAAATATGGTTGAATCTCTAAATAGAAAGTTTGAGGAACTGCAAGGACGGGCTGTTAAGTTGAAGGATGATACCGAGCGTTTGATTAACGTATATGTCACTTGTGGTGGAAATAATGAGGAGGAGCTTTTTGCTGATAAATGGGTTACTTTTAACGAAAAAGATGAAGGGGTGTTCACGACAATGTGGAAATTTCTTTACAAAGAAATGGAGACATACGCCACTGTAATGGAGCTGCTGCCGACAATGCTCAAGAGAGTGTCATATCAAGATAATGGCGTAGGTCTCCGTTTAGGGGTAGCAGACATTAAATATATATTTTACTGTTTTTCCCAATTTTTATTGCTTTAGATTATTTTATTTTTTTGTATGGATATTTTATTAATTGTATGGATATTTTTTTGGTGATAATATTTTACTGCTTTTCCCAATTTTTATTTTTTTAAATTAAAAATTAATTAGTTATTGGATTTTATTTTTTTATCAATAATTAAAAAAATTAATAAAATAATATATATTTTTAATTAAAACGATTTTTTTAAAAAAATAAAATTTATTTTTTAAAAATAATAATAATTTTTTTAAAAAAATAATAATTTTTTTTGGCTTAATTACAGTTTTGGTCCCCCTATTATGAACAACTCACGATAGAGATGATGTTGGGGAAGATGAACAGTGGAGCTGGGGGGTGGGGGTGGGGTGGGGTGGGGGGGTGCGCCTACGTGGCAGTCCACGTGGGCTGCCACGTAGGATAAGTCAGTCAAAATTGAACAGGGGGACTATGATTTTTCAAATTGGGAAAATAGGGGGACCAAAATCGTCAAATTAAAACTTTAGGGACCAAAATCATGAGTTGGTCATAATAGGGGGACCAAAACTGTAATTAAGCCTTTTTTTTTAAAAAAAATGGTACTTTGCGGCGGATTTGTGTCATTTGCGGCGGATGTTGAGTATTGGCGGCGGATCTTTGCGGCGGATTGTAGCTTTTGCGGCGGATTGTTTGGTGTTTTTTTAAAAAAAGGCGCGGTATTTTAATTTGAATATCCGCCGCAAAAACCAATAATCCGCCGCAAAGCTCCGTAAATAAAAAACCCGCGGATATTAAATTTCAAAATCCGCCGCAAACCTCCATAATCCGCCGCAAACCTCCGTAAAAAAAACCCGCGGATATTGAATTTCAAAATCCGCCGCAAAGACCCAGAATCCGCCGCAAATCTCCTATTGCGGCGGATATTACCTTTTGACCGTTGGCTGCGTTTTCCTATATATATCCATTCTCCACTTCTCATTCTTCACACTTCTAACAATCCTCTCATTCTCTTCTTAAAATTTCTCTTTTACTCTCTCCCAAATTCTCTCCTTCTCTACTAAATCTGTTTTTGAAGTGTAGCGCTTCCTCCCTACGAATTGTCTTCTGCTCTTATTGGGAAATTTCTTCAAGGTATGTTTTTGATATGAGTTAATAGTTTTAGTTTTTAATTTTTTTTAATATTCGTTTTTAAATTATTTTATAATAATATGAATTTGTTACTAATTGTGTTGTTTTTTGTTTAGGTATTGTTTGGGTTCCTCCTTTTTCCTCTCTGCTTGAGTTCAGGATAAGCTTCAAGCCAGAGGCTTCTCTTCACTACAGTTAGTTGTTAAAGTAATTAATAAAATATTACTTACTTCACTATTTTTAGTAAAATTTTGTTACAAATTTTGTTTGCAATAATAATACAAATTAATTTATATTGAAAAAACTTATTTATTAAGTTCACTTATAAATTTTATTAACATATATTGTCTTATAAAAATTGAAATTTAAAATTAAATTTGGAATTATTATTTATAATGTTTAAATTATTAGTATATAACATTATTAAAAAATTAATTCTGTTGCTTGTAATTAATTGGTAGTTTATTGAAATATCAAAATAAAATGAGTAATATATAAATATATATATCAAAATATGAAGTAATTGATAGTTTATTTTATTTATATTGTAGTGTAGTATACGTATAGTTCTTGAAAATGGATCGTAGTTGGATGTATGATCGATTGTATCCTGGAAGAACTGGTGTAAAACGACGTTTTGTAGAAGGAGTAGAAGAGTTTATTTTTTGTGCTAAGTACATTGATCATGAAGAATTTGGGCGACAAGGCGGTATTAGATGTCCGTGCTTGAAATGTTCATTTCGAGCTATAAAAAATGAACATGAAGTTAGACTTCATTTGTACAATAATGGGTTAGGCCAAATTATTGGACATGGAGTCGTCACGGGGAAGGAGCGCCAGGGGTAGCTGCAGTTCCTGCGGTTAATGTTCCGGTTGAAGTAGTAGATCACACATCAAGTAGTTATCCAGTGACTACGACATCTGAAGGATGGGGAATACAACCGTTAGATGTTTATCAGGGAATGATCACTACTACAAAATGTGCTTTAAAAAGCACTAATTTGAATCGGTTATGTGGATAACCGATTCAAAATGTGGACGCGGTGGCAAAATTGCAATTAAATGGGAGGGTGGCAGATTTTTTTAGACATTTTGAATCGGTTGTTTAAACAACCGATTCGAAATGTGTCAGTTTAGACATTTTGAATCGGGTGACTGAATAACCGATTCCGAATAGCTACAATCAGAATCGGTTCTTTAAACAACCGATTCATAATGTCTGTTTCATTACAATTTTCACGATCCCCTTGTTTTTTCAGTTTCCCTCTCACACTTACCTCTCAAACCCCAACTCGTTCTCATCCCTCTCACACGTTCTCATCTCATCTCCTTCGTTCTCATCTCAAACCCTCAAGCAACAAATCCCCTTCTCTGTCGCATCTCCTTCATTCCCTCTCAGCAAATCCCTCTTCTCTGTCGCATCCCTCTTCACTCCGTCGTATCTCTCTTCACTCCACTCCGTCGCATCCCTCTTCACTCATTCTCTCTCAAATCGCACCTCTTCTCTCTGTCTTCCTTCATCTTCATCTTCATCTTCATCTTCAGCCACGGTCTCTATCTACGATCTCTCTCTTCTACTCCCTCCTTGAGCCACCCTCCCTGTTACGACCATGTTCACTCTCCCTTCACTCCCTTCTCACTAAAATCGAAACAGAAGATGAAATTTGGGATTGAAAACCCTAAATCCCTAAATCGTTCAGCGACGTCTACGGCGGTTATGGTGGTGAATGGAAGTATGGTGGTGAATGGTGGTATTCAAATGTTCTTCCCAACCCAGCTTTTCTCTGATTATTCCTCTTCTTCTCCACGAAGCTAGGGTTCCAACTGGAACCAGGTATCCTTGCTGAATCAACACTGGAATCACACCAACACACCTTGAAGAACGACGATCTAAGGTAATTGCGAGAAAACCCTTTGATTTCAGTTGCAGATTTACTGTATTTCGAAGCCCTAGTTTCGAATCTATCTTGTTTCTTCTCTCCTTACTGATTCAATGCTTGCTCTTTATGTTGTTTGTTGATAACCTGACGAAACTGGTGAATGATACACACAAACGGACACAACGAAGGTTTCAAGGCCCGATTCCTTCACTGATTCGCACCAGTGGGTATAGATCATTTCTCTGATCTTGTATTTCCTTTTACCTGACTTTGATTTAGAAACCCTAGTATATGAATCGTAATCTTCTTTTTCTGTTTCTGTTTCTGTCCGTACAGAAACCCTAATCACTGTCCTGTTTGTGATTTTGCAGGTTTGAAGAAAAGCAGTTGAAGCCAAGAACACTGAAATGAAGGTATATATTCACCACCTTGTGATTATATTTCTGATTTTGTTTTATACATACAAACCCTAATTGTGACTCTGACTTTTGTTTGTATTAGGGGTGCTCTTTGGATATATATTCACCAACACCTACAGGATTCAGGTTCGTTGCTCTTTGATTGCTAATGTTTCTGATATGAGTATCAACGGTTAGTAATTTTCATTTCTCTCTTGCTATTGTAATTTTGATGTGAATTGTTACCGGCTGTTTGTGGATGTTACCTAATAAGAAATGGTTTGTTAATTGTTTTAGATGGTATTGAAATTGTTACTTGTGAAGGAACAATCTACTTGTGAAGGAACACACACACTTTTGTAAACAAAGGGGGTCAAATTGGAGATATGTTTTGAGCTGCAACACCTTGCTTCATTTTGTTCATTATTCTCTTGTTGGTTTTCTTTATGAATGAGTGTGCTGTTTTATGAATAGATAGTAGTTTCATAATGCATTGTTCATAACTTAGTTCATAACTTTTAAGAAAATTATATATGTGTGTACCGTTTGGTGGGAGTCTCATTGCACTTAACTTTACCTATTGCTTGTGTAAAAGACTTAGGATAAGGCTAGAAATGCTCTAGTTGCCTGTGTAACAGACTCAGTGGTGAAGCTGCAAGCTATATTTCGAGGCCATCAAGTGAGAAAGCAAGCAGCTGTAACTCTAAGGTGCATGCAAGCTCTTGTTAGAGTTCAGGCACATGTTAGGGCTAGGAATGTGAGGAAATCTCCAGAAGGGAAAGCAGTACAGAAATTATTAGATGACCATCGCAACCTAGCTGATTCTGTTATGCCGGTTGAGGTATCATAACTTTTTTATAATTTGCTATTTTGCTTCAACATAACATAGCCATCTTAATGATTATTTCTGAGTTATATAACTTGTATAATTTTCCATGTTGTTATCAGCAAGGATGGTGTGAGATTCCTGGAACTGTGGATGAAGTTAAAGCAAAGCTACGAGTGAGGCAAGAAGGAGCCATCAAAAGGGATAGAGCAATGGCATACTCTATCTCCACACAGGTAATCAAGTTTAGAAGATGTTTGTTTCTTTGCTGATATTTAGGGGTTATAATTATTACCAAATTCATTGATTAGTTCCAATGTTAACTGTGCTTGTTTATAGCAGTCAAGAAAGGGTGCTAGTCCAAGCCAGAAAGCCACTAAGGCAGTTACTCTTCTCAAGCATCAAGTCCTAGACAACATGAATTTGCAGTGTCCTATCATGGAAGAGCCAAATGTGCAGAATGTGCAGTCCAAATGAAATGGAAGAGCCAAATCAGAATGCAAGTAATGCACATTAGTTGAGGTAGAAACTCATACAATTAATGCAGAATGTAATTATTAGATTTTTTTCATTCCAATTTCTTGTTAGCATCAGTGCATCACTATAGTATATGTTGCTGACTTCATTTCTGATGCCTATGTGGTCGCTTCAAGACTATAGCTTTTGCTTCCTTTTTCTCACTAGTACATGTTTATTTCTACTCATTTCTGATGCACTAGTGATTATTATTATTATTATTATTATTATTATTATTATTTTATAATTGTACTTTTACATTTCAACAGGAAGTAATGAAACACGGAGATGCGGCACAATTGGCAGCAACTGAGGCACAATTGAAAAAGCTGAACAAAACAGGAAACTGGTTAAAAAGCTAGCCAAGAAATATCATGCCTTTTTAGCTTCTGAAGCAGTCATCAAGCAGATTCCCTGTCTTGTGTCTGTTGAAAAAGAACTGGCAGAATGTGAGTACTCCACATTCTGCTCAAGAGGAGGCTGATGAAGATCAAGCTAGTTCTGAATTAGCAACCCTAAGGTCACGTAGCAGTGCTGCTGAAGCAAGGTTGGCTGCAGCAAGGGAGCAATCTCAATCTGCTCAAGAGGAAGATGCTTTAAGGGAAGAATTTTATGGTACTTTGGCTGAACAAGTAAGTTATTTAGCTTTTGCTATAACATCAAGGTTACCTTGACATAGATAACTGTCGTCTCCAGTTTAGGCTTATTAATGTTGTTACTAAATGATGAATGTGATGCAAGTTTGGGTTCTTATTAATTTATTCCTTGCTGATTATGTAGGAAGATAATATAAAGGAAAAGACTGCCGAAATTGAGCATGCTGAGCATTCATGGCCTGTCATATACTTTGATAGAGCTTGCATTCATGTCTTCTTAATTAGTGTGTTGTTGCTTTAATATTAGGGGTTCTAAAAGTTTTGTTTAAGAAACTTGTATAACTTTTAAGTTTAATGAATTGTTGTAATTTTGTGCTTCTAGCACTTTTAAGTTCAATAGAAGTAAATTTATGAATTATTGAATTATTATGAGTTGCTGCTTTATGGAAATCAATTTGCAAATTGGTTAATATGCATGAATTAAAATATATTTTTTTTTAAAAAAGGGACATTTTGAATCGGTTATCTAAAGAACCGATTTTAAATGTTTGTTTTTTAAGCATTTTGAATCGGTTGTTTAAATAACCGATTTAAAAAATAGTCATTTTGAATCGGTTGTTTATATAACCGATTCAAAATCTCCCTGTTTGGCTTTGTATCTTGTTGTCTGAGACAAGATTTGGAATCGGGTTTTACAACAACCGATTCGGAATTAGCCATTTTAAATCGGTTATTTAACCGATTCTAAATGTTATCACCTTTAGAATCGGCAGTATTCGAATCGGCAAATAACCGACTCCAAATGTGCCAAATAACCGATTCAAAATGCCTTTTTTGCACTAGTGGATATCTGACGCTGTTGGAGTAAATTTGGATTTTGAAGAACCAGATGCTGACGAAGTTCCAAATGAGGAAGCTCAAAGGTTTTACATGTATTTGAGTGAGACAAATAAACCCATATTTGAAGGATCTACAGACTCAAAATTATCAATGTATGTTCGGTTGTTGGGTCTTAAGTCTCAATTTAATGTTGCTGAGTTGTGCATGGAATATATGACCAAAATGATGTTGGATGCAACCCCCATTAGAGGGAGTTTACCGCAAAGTTATTATGAAGCTAAAAGAGTGGTATCGAAGCTTGGCTTAAAATCTAAAAGGATTGATTGTTGTGTGTCTGGTTGCATGCTCTATTATAACAATAAGTTTGGCATAAATGATGGAGAGTTGTCGGAATGCAAGTTGTGTGGACAACCACGCTATCGTGTCAGTAGATCAGGGATGAGCAGAGGCAAACCGGTTCCACGAAAATCAATGTTCTATCTGCCTCTTATTCCAAGGCTACAGAGGATGTTTACTTCAATGGAGACCGCAGGTAAAATGACATGGCACCATCAAAATAGAAATAATTCTGGTGAATTACGTCACCCATCTGATGGTGAAGCTTGGAAGCATTTTGATCGTGTTCATCCAGATTTTGCCAGTGATCCACGCAATGTTCGGCTTGGTTTGTGCTCTGATGGTTTCACACCATATATTCAAGCCTCGGCAACACCGTATTCATGTTGGCCAGTTATTGTTACCCCATACAACATTCCTCCAGAAATGTGTATGTCCAAACCATACATGTTTTTAAATTCTATTATTCCAGGGCCAAGTAATCCAACAGCTGGTATTGACATCTATTTGCAACCTTTGATTGATGACCTAAAAAGGTTGTGGAATGGTGTTTTAACTTATGATGTGGCACGCAAACAAAATTTTGTGATGAGGGCGGCTTTGATGTGGACCATAAATGACTTCCCTGCCTATGGAATGTTGTCTGGATGGGGGACACATGGTAAGATGGCGTGTCCGATTTGCATGGTTGACACAAAGGCTTTTAGTCTTAAATACGGAGGAAAAGTTTCATGGTTTGACTCGCACCGTAGGTTCTTACCTATGGATCACCCATTTAGAAAACAGAAATATGCGCTCATCAAGGGAAATGTTGAAACAGCTGGACCTCCTCGTCAGTTGACACCAGAGGAAGTTTGGAATAATGTTAGGGATATCCCTCCTGTGGAAGTCGAAGCCGGTGTTGTTTCTCGTCCAGATGGCTATGGACAATGGCACAATTGGACAAAAAAAAAGTATTTTTTGGGAACTTCCCTATTGGAAAGATAATCTATTGAGACACAATCTCGATGTCATGCATATAGAGAAGAATTTTTTTGACAACATATTTAACACTGTCATGAACGTGAAAGGCAAAACGAAAGACAATGAGAAAGCTAGGAAGGATATAGATCATTTCTGTAGACGAAAGGATTTGTTGTTGGTTGAGCAAGGTACTAGGATTTTGAAACCCAAAGCCAATTATACTTTATCTACCGAACAAGCGAAAGCAGTTTATCAGTGGATAAAAGAGTTGAAAATGCCAGACGGTTATTCTTCCAATTTATCTAGATGTGCGGATGTGGATAATGGGAGGTTGCATGGGATGAAGAGTCATGATTGTCACGTATTCATGGAGTGCTTACTTCCTATCGCTTTTAGTTCGTTGCCAACACACGTTTTGAATCTGCTCATTGAAATAAGTCAATACTTTAAGAATTTGTGTTCTGCAACGCTAAAAGCTGATGATCTTTCAAAAATGGAACAAGACATCCCACTTATCTTATGCAAGTTGGAGAGAGTATTTCCACCTGGTTTCTTTGATTCTATGGAGCATCTACCGGTGCATCTCGCATATGAAGCTAAACTTGGCGGACCTGTCCAATACAGATGGATGTATCCGTTTGAAAGGTCAGCTAATTTTTAATTATAATATAAGAAACAAGTTTAAATTAAAATATATGACTATTATATTAAGGCTTAAAGGTACTTTTAGTCCCTGCAAATGTCACAATAATCCAGTTTAGTCCCTGCAATTCCAAAACTTTTAAAATAGTCCCTGCAATTACTAAACGTTACTACTTTTAGTCCCTGCTGTTAGTTAAGGGTTAACACTGTTATCTTTTGATGATGTGGCACACCCCCCACCCCCCACCCCCCCCCCCCCACCCCACCCCCCACCCCCCCACCCCACCCCCCACCCCACCCCCCTCTCCTCCCCTCCTCCCCTTCGCCCCTCCTCCCCTTCGCCCCCCCTCCCCTTCGCCCCCTCCTCCCCTTCGCCCCCCTCCCCTTCGCCCCCCCTCCCCTTCGCCTCTCCTCCCCTCCTCCCCTTCCCTTGCTTGAATTCAAGCAATTGATATTGTGAAATCTACAATTGATTGTCGATTGTGTTCTTCTATTCAGTGTCTTCGAGTAGCATTTCATTGGTGATTTCATTGATGCCATGGAGGAAAACACACGGATGAAGGAATTGACCGCGGAAGTGAAGCATAACGCAGAAGAAACTCAAGTGAAATTCTTTGATCTACAAACACAAATCCGCGAAATTAAGGAAAGGCAAACAGCAACGGACGTGAAATTGGACAAAATGAATGATGCGATTGCGTTGTTACTTCAGCGTAGTACGATTGCAACGACGACAGCGAGTTCCTCCCATGGCGGAGCTTTTCAAGCAAGGCCGGTGAAACTTGATGGTTCCAGATGATGCTACGCAACTCACAATTCCAGAATTGGAGGAGGGGCGAAGGGGAGGAGGGGAGGAGAGGCGAAGGGGAGGGGGGGCGAAGGGGAGGGGGGCGAAGGGGAGGAGGGGGCGAAGGGGAGGGGGGGGCGAAGGGGAGGGGGGGCGAAGGGGAGGAGGGGAGGAGAGGGGGGTGGGGTGGGGGGGGGTGGGGGGTGGGGGGGGGGTGGGGTGGGGGGGGGGGTGGGGTGGGGGGGGTGGGGGGTGTGCCACATCATCAAAAGATAACAGTGTTAACCCTTAACTAACAGCAGGGACTAAAAGTAGTAACGTTTAGTAATTGCAGGGACTATTTTAAAAGTTTTGGAATTGCAGGGACTAAACTGGATTATTGTGACATTTGCAGGGACTAAAAGTACCTTTAAACCTTATATTAATATCATATTCTCTAGGTTCATGGGTGATTCAAAAAGATCGGTAAAAAACAAAGCTAGAGTTGAAGGATCGATATGTTATTCTTACCTACACCGTGAAACAACACATTTTTGTTCTCATTATTTCAAGAATCAGTTTGCTCCTGGAAGCAGTCGAAATGAAGTGGATACTGAATGGCAACATCCTTTGGCTTTGTCTGTCTTTTGTCTACCCGGTCGTCCATCTGGGAAGGAGTCAACTCACTGGCTAACAGATGAAGAGTTAAGTTCAGCACATGTTCATCTGTTGATAAACTGTACTGAGGTGCAACCATTTATTGAGTATGTTCCTCAACATTAACAATCGATCTTAATTAGTTAATATAGTAGACAAGTGTAACAATTAAATTATTTCTTTTTAGGGAGTTCTTGTCATCAGAGGCAGTACGTGAAGACCAATCTTCTGCTCATATTCATGCGCATTTTTCAATGTGGTTTAGTCAATATGTGTATTCCCTCCCGCCAAATCCTACCAACCAACACTTGAGGAACATATCAGACGGTCCTCGAAGATGTGTTAAAGAATGGCACACATACTTTGTCAATGGATACAAATTTCACACCAATGAATGGACACAGGGCAGAGAGACAGTCAATAGTGGAGTGTGCATGAAGGGGGTCACTGGAGGAGGTGAAGATGATTTTTATGGTGTGGTTCAACATATATATGAACTTCAGTACCCCCATCTAGATTTTATTGATCCGTCTGCTCGAGGAACAAAGGTGAATCCAAAGTCAAATACAGTGGACATTAAAATGAATGGTAGATATCGACCGTATGATCCGTTCGTCATTGCACAAAATGTGAGACAAGTCTATTATGTCCCTTATCCATCAATGCGGACTGATAGGCGTGGTTGGTGTGTCGCAATTAAAACAAAACCAAGAGGTCGCATTGATCAGACAAATGATGACACGGTGGAAGATATGCCATATCAAATGGAAGAGATGTCTAATGTAAATGAAGTGATTCAAGTTGAACCCATTGTTCGTTTATGTGATGAGCCAAACACCGGCGATGAAGTTGTTGATGACGAAGATGCTGATGGTGAAGATGCAACAGACCACATTGGTGTACCAAGAATTCACTCCTCCGATGATGATGATTTTGAGAATGAATGGGATTCAAATTAGAATGAATGTAATTTATGTTTCAACAATTCTATTTTTAATGAAGATGTTATTTTTAATGAAGGTTGTTATTTGTTTGAGAATGAATGGGATTCAAATTATTTATTTTAATGCATGAGTTTTGTATATGTTTATGTTAACCTTGTTTAGTATATGTTTGTTTTGTTTAAATGTATATGTTTAGATCTATACAGAGATATGGCATCTCATGATGACTCGGGATCCGATCATGACGGCGCATATGTTCCTCCTCCACCTCCCGATGCCGCCAGCACTAGCAGGCGGAAGACATCTACTCGCCTAGGGCGCCGTGTTCAGCCTACGTGTGTTGTTGTTACTACTGGCGGATATTTGCCACCACCTGTGTCTGAGGATGGTGCTAGTACTAGTACTGCAGGGGGCCCATCGATTCCTGTTGGTACTGAGGGCTTATCGTCTGGAGGAGACTAGAGTAGCTCGTGATGTTTGGGAGAGAGCAGTTGGTCCCCAAAAGACTAATCGTCTGGTAGGATCAGGTGGTATTGGACCGGCTGCTTTTCGAACAAGCATTATTCCGAGTCTATCAGATTCACATTCTGGATCCTCGACTGGTCGCAATTATGTTCCCAATGCTGGTGAGTTGAATGAGGTTAGGCAATTGACGCAGCAACTGAGCGAGGCTCAGCGTCAGATTGTCGAGCGGCAGCAGCAAAGCGATCGGGAAATTCAGGCGATTCGGGATCAAAGTGATCGGGAAATTCAGGCGATTCGGGAGCAGGCTAGGGTAGCTGAGGAGCGCATGGAGGAGCGCTTTAAGTTATTGCACGATCAGATGGTGTCTCAGCACTCGAGGCCATCCTCATCAGCATCCTACCCGCCGCCGCCACAGCAGCATTACTACCAGCAGCAGTATGCACCCCAGTATCCCCCGCCGTATGCATCCCAATATCCCCCGCAGTATACACCGCAGTATGCGCCGCCATTCCAGCCATACCAGCAGCAACACCAGTCACCCCGCCAGCCATACCAGCAGCCCTAACATCAGTCACCCCTGATCCAGCCAAACCAGCAGTACCCCCAGCAGCGGTCACCCCCGCTGGACATTGATCTTAATGTCCAAATGTCATCGCTCAGTGCTTTACTTCAAGATGATACATATTATAATAATGTTGATGACATTGACTGGCAGGCACCCCAGTAGCTTTAGATTATTTTATTTTTTTGTATGGATATTTTATTAATTGTATGGATATTTTTTTGGTGATAATATTTTACTGCTTTTCCCAATTTTTATTTTTTTAAATTAAAAATCAATTAGTTATTGGATTTTATTTTTTATCAATAATTAAAAAAAATTAATAAAATAATATATATTTTTAATTAAAACGATTTTTTTAAAAAAATAAAATTTATTTTTTAAAAATAATAATAATTTTTTTTTAAAAAAAATGGTACTTTGCGGCGGATTTGTGTCGTTTGCGGCGGAATTTTAAATAAAACGTTTTTTTAAAAAAATTATATTCATTTTTTTTTTAAAATAAAACGGGTGTTTTGCGGCGGATAACGGGTACTTTGCGGCGGATAATTTGCGGCGGATATTGGGCACTTTCCGGCGGAAATATTGCGTCAAAAATTTGTCCCCTTTTCCGGCGGATTATCCGCCGCAAATTTGGCTTTTGCTACCGGCGGAAAAATTCCGCCGCAAAGTCCAAATATCCGCCGCAAATTTGGCTTTTGCGGCGGATTTTGCCCGCCGCAAAGTCCAACTTTTCTTGTGGTGAAAAAATGCCATTAATACTACAAGAACCCAAAATAATAAAACCCTTGTCATCATCCTCTTGAAATAGATTTGGCCAATCTAATTTTACCCTATTCTCAAACCTATCACCAGAAATAGAATACAACACACATTTTTTACCGCCATAAGAGTATGGACTATCTAACTCCTGATGTAGGAGAAGAAATGTATCATTGTAAAAGGCATGGTTTTTAGATAAGAAATGGATGCCATACAAGCTCATGAAATTAGCTAGGGTTTTCAAATAAAAGGGACCATGATTTGCATACGAATTCAAATCGCTTCAAAGATTTAAGAGGCAATTTTAATAGAATGGAAAACGCAAGATCATCGGTTATATAATTGCTGACCTTACCAATTTTTTCAGCCACCAATTTGTCCATCTCCGATTTGATGAAGAGATTCGATTTCACCGTAAACACTTCTTACTCACTTGCCGAAAAGGTATATAGACTTTCACAAATGGCGGGTAGGTATGCTATATGATTGTATTGTATTTGAAGGTGGTCTTATATCTGGAGATGAATTTTATAGGTTGAGTGATTTATTTTATTGGGCAAGTACAGGGATAAAAAAATACTAACTTACAAGGAATTAAATGGGTAGCTTGTGACGTCAATAATAATTATCATTGAGCATCACATAAACACCAATAAGTATTTGACCATACATATTATAACACATTCTAATTGAAATTTAATTCAATTATCTTAAATTTTTTTCACAAGTTTTTATTTATTTAATACGTGCAATAGTTCATATTATGAGATACAAATAGTAGTGACAAGGGGCTGGGGTTCGATCCCCGCCTTGGGTACGGAGTAGCGTTAAAACTCTGGGCCAGTTATCCTGCCCCTCGAGGCACCTACAATGAGCGAGAGATTAGTCACTGCAGTCCGTGCGGTGGATACCCGGATTTACCCAAAAAAAATAGTAGTGACAAGAATATGCTGTGATGGCACTGGCAGAAATAACAGCCTCTTGCCAACTGAGAAGAAATAATTTCTCTATATTACCAAGAACGTATCATAATCAACTAAGGTAAAAGAAAAAAATTGCATTACAATCTCCTTAAATTAAATGTTTGATTTTGGGGATGCTTTGGGGTCAGCCGTTAGTGCCTAGTTGCATTGGAACATGAAAAAAGAATTGTCAAAAATGAAGAAGGGGTTGCCTCAAAATTGAAGATGAGGAAGATAAAGATGAACAGAACCCTAATTTAATTTTGCACCTGTGTAAAATCAAAATTCTCACCCATGATGTTTGACGGTATGGGTGTTGTGAAGAATATCTCATTGCTAAAATCAAATGACACCAAAGATGCTTCATTATGTGTTTTAAGTTTACTCCACCAGTGGCCCACTCCGTCCATGTAAACTTGTTGATAACCAATACACATTGGCACATCGACATCAACCATTTTCCAAGTGTTGCTTCTTAAGCTATATATCTCCCACTCACAAGATTTATCTTCCATAGGCAGCCAAATTGTTGCATGTCGAATCATTTTATAATCGTCTCTTATACGATCATAACCAAATATACAATTTTCAATATAATAATCAGTGTTAGATTCAATGGGGCAGTGGGGAATGGCCTTGAATTCCTTGGTAGCTAGATTCCAGAACACAAAATCCCATCGGTATGTACCACGGAGACAAAGAATGCCATTAATACTACAAGAACCCAAAATAATAAAACCCTTGTCATCATCCTCTCACTACAAAAAAAACATGGATTAGCGACGGATTTTAGCGACGGATAGGTGGTCCGTCCTAAAATCAAAATTAGCGACGGAAATTCACAGTATTAGCGACGGATTGAAAAACAATGTCTTTAGCGACGGAAATTGGCTAAATTAGCGACGGATTTAACATGGCGCGAAACTTGAAAATTTTGGTTTGAATTAGCGACGGAAATCCGTCGCTAAATCCGTCGCTAATGTTTGGAAAATTGTGCCACTGACCATTGCAGTTGATTTGACACGTGACAGACATTAGCGAGGGAAATCCGTCGCTAAATCCGTCGCTAACGGGTAAATTTTTTTTTTATAAACCCGAATCCTTCCTCTTCCTCTTTCATTTCTTCCTCTTCCTCTTTCATTTCTTCATCTTCTCCGTTTTTCCTCTCCCTCTTTCATTTCTTCCTCTTCCTCTTTCATTTCTTCTTACCACCACCACCATCATCTTCTCCCTTCAACACCACCAGCACCACACCATCCTCTTTCATTTCTTTTCCTTCTCCATTTTCGTCTTCCTCTTTCATTTTTTCTTACCACCACCACCATCATCTTCTCCCTTCAACACCACACCACCACCACACCATCCTCTTTCATTTCCTCCTCTTCCTCTTTAATTTCTTTTCCTTCTCCATTTTCCTCTTTCTCTTTCATTTTTTCTTACCACCACCACATCATCTTCATCTTCTCCCTTCAACACCACACCATCCACTTTCATTTCTTTTCCTTCTGATCCATTTTCCTCCCCAACCCCTTATCTCTTCCTCTCTCTATCTGAGATTAGCGTTTTTTTTTTTAAAAAAGAGATTAGCGACGGATTTTAGCGACGGATTTCCGTCGCTAAAGTTGGTCAGTGTCAGTGTCAAATCAACTGCAACAGTCAGTGTGCACAGTGTTTAGCGACGGATTTTAGCGACGGATTTTATTCCCTCGCTAACCATTAGCGACGAGTGGTTTAGCGACGGAATTGGTCCGTCGCTAATTCCGTCGCTAACAGTCAGTAGCGAGGGAAAAACAGGCATTAGCGAGGGAAAAATCCGTCGCTAATACGCTGTTTTTTTGTAGTGTCTTGAAATAGATTTGGCCAATCTAATTTTACCCTATTCTCAAACCTATCACCAGAAATAGAATACAACACACATTTTTTTACCGTCATAAGAGTATGGACTATCTAACTCCTGATGTAGGAGAAGAAATGTATTATTGTAAAAGGCATGGTTTTTAGATAAGAAATGGATGCCATACAAGCTCATGAAATTAGGGTTTTCAAATAAAAGGGACCATGATTTGCATACGAATTCAAATCGCTTCAAAGATTTAAGAGGCAATTTTAATAGAATGGAAAACGCAAGATCATCGGTTATATAATTGCTGACCTTACCAATTTTTTCAGCCACCAATTTGTCCATCTTCGATTTGATGAAGAGATTCGATTTCACCGTAAACACTTCTTACTCACTTGCCGAAAAGGTATTTAGACTTTCACAAATGGCGGGTAGGTATGCTATATGATTGTATTGTATTTGAAGGTGGTCTTATATCTAGAGATGAATTTTATAGGTTGAGTGATTTATTTTATTGGGCAAGTACAGGGATAAAAAAAATACTAACTTACAAAGAATTAAATGGGTAGCTTGTGACGTCAATAATAATTATCATTAAGCATCACATAAATACCAATAAGTATTTGACCATACATATTATAACAGATTCTAATTGAAATTTAATTCAATTATCTTAAATTTTTTTCACAAGTTTTTATTTATTTAATACGCGCAATAATTCATATTATGAGATACAAATAGTAGTGACAAGGGTCGGGGGTTCGATCTCCGCCTTGGGTACGGAGCAGCGTTAAAACTCTGGGCCAGCTGTCCTGCCCCTCGAGGCACCTACAATGAGCGATGGATTAGTCACTGCAGTCCGTGCGGTGGATACCCGGGTTTATCCAAAAAAAATAGTAGTGACAAGAATATGCTGTGATGGCACTGGCAGAAATAACTGCCTCTTGCCAACTGAGAAGAAATAATTTCTCTATATTACCAAGAACGTATCATAATCAACTAAGGTAAAAGAAAAAAATTGCATTACAATCTCCTTAAATTAAATGTTTGATTTTGGGATGCTTTGGGGCCAGCCGTTAGTGCCTTGTTGCCTTGTTGCTTTGGAACATGAAAAAAGAATTGTCAAAAATGAAGAAGGGGTTGCCTCAAAATTGAAGGAAGATAAAGATGAACGGAACCCTAATTTAATTTTGAAAATAGATGTCTATATCCAAGTTAAATTAATTTAATTTAATTTTGAAAATAGATGTGTATATAAAAAATAATGACATGTCAAAGCCAAAAAGGATAGATATGTGTTAACTCTGTTTTACAAATAAAAAAATTAAATTAATAAAAAGACGAAAACGGATAACTGTGGTATTTGCAAAGAGTGTTTTCCATCTCCATTTATCTAAAAAAGATGAGGAGGATTAAAGGACAATTCCCAAATTAAAATGCTTCTCTTTGTCCTCTCTTTTTGATAGAGTGCTAAAACTATTTTACTTTAAACTAATGAAACACTAGAGAAGAGAGCATAAAGATAAAAGCTAGACTAATAAAATTATTTTCATTCATTTGGTACCTTGACAATGTCTCAAAAAGAATATATATATATATATATATATATATATATATATATATATATATATATAGTGCTAAAATGGAGTTATAATATTTAACCTAAAAAGAATATATATATATATATATATATATATAGTACTAAAAAATATATATAACCTAACCTTCATCCTTAAAAAAATATTTAACCTAAACTCCTATCCTCTCCATCACCAAAATATTAAATAGTCTAGGTTTTTCACCAAAATATTAACATTAAACATCTCAATAAAACAACATAAAAAACATATATAAACTATATTACAGTATACAGTTAAAGAAACTATATATACAAAAGAAACTATATTGATCAACATCAAATCAGAAGAATTATAGTAAACAGCAGCATATCAATAAACCAAAGTATAAATTAATATATACAAAAGAAACTATATTGATCAACATCAAATCAGAAGAATTATAGTTTTTCTAAATGTTGATCAAATTTCCGATCTTTCAAGCCTTGAAATATATTTTTTCAGTATTCCTGAAACAATCAATATCATGTTATTTAAACAAAGTAGTATTTCTGGAAGCAGTTAACGGTTTCCCCAAATAGTTAACCCACTGACCATTACAATATCCCAATCTTAAGCTGACTAACACTTCAAGTTGAAGATGTGTTAGGTGTTTGACACGACACATATTGGACACCGACACCGACACATATTGGACACCGACACGACACAAATTATTACCGGTGTCTACGTGTCCGTGTCAGCATCGTATCCGGTATCTATGTCCGTGTTGGTGTTTCATAGAAAATTGCCCCTAAAATAACTGAGGAAAGCAGGAAGCCTTCAAGTGAGACCAATAGAAGAACAGAACCAGCAACCTATGTACTCTTGCATCAAATAAAAATTGCTTGCAACTGAACCTCAAAAGATATTGAATTGTGAACCCAATATGTGGCATAACCCTGAAGAGCCTCAAAAACTATCTCTGTAGCAATAGAAAACCATACACTCACACTGCCACAATAACAAACTAGTATAAGAAATTACTATAAGTTGACAAAATAAGTTGACAAAACTAGTATTATAAGACATTACCTTAAGCCATGTACTCTTTTCTTTTCAATCTACCTTTTCTATTAGCTTTGTAAACTACCCATACACAAAATAAGTTGACAACTTCAAGATTATGATTTTTAGCTTTAGGGATTTAGCTTTTACTGAACTTTTCATTTTATTAGTGAAAGTTATCTGAAAGGTGAATTAGTAGTATAGTCTCATGGTTTTCAAACCTCATGAGTATATTGAACCGGGTTCTATCTTTCATTTGTGTATACTTTGGTTTTATCAAAGATATTCCAAGTAGAATATAATGAAATTTAAACAAATATGTGTTGCTCTAATATTATTAAATTTCTGAAATATTAGCAAGTTCTAAATAATAGAATACTATCAGAGACCCTGTAGAAAAGGTAAAAGAGTATTCTTATAATAGAAAAAGAGTAAACCTTCACAAATAAAGATGATAAAGCAAGATGTATATTATGAAATGATTATTGATTTGGCATATATTTTGCCACAATCATAAACCTCTTGGGTCAAAGTAGAATAGAAAACTAGTCACTTATGCCTCCAATTGGAAGAAGGTTTTCTTTATAAATTACTATCTTACTATCAAATGATATAATACCAAGATCCTTAATCATATGGGTGCTTAAATCAAACCATACTAATTTACCATTGTTTTTTCTTAAAAACATATCACCATTCTTCCATGCTCCGATAGGAAACTGAATGCAATGTAAGAGCCCAAAAACGAAGATTTTAATCCACGAATCCTCTACACCAACTTCACCCAAAATTGATATATGAAATGTAGTTGTCTCTATTTACGATCAAAGCAATAGACCCATTTAACACCAGTAAGTGTCTCCATGCCAGTCTAAAATACAAGTTCTCACCCATGATGTCCGAGGGTATGGGTGTTGTGAAGAATGTCTCATTGATAAAATCAAACGACACCAAAGATGCTTCATTATGTGTTTGAAGTTTACTCCACCAGTGACCCACTCCATCCATGAAAACTTCTCCTTCATTAGACCCAGACACATCACCATCTAGTTTTTTCCAAGTGTTTCTTTTTAAGCTATATATCTCCCACAAGTATGTATGTCCCATTAGCCGCCTAATTTGTGCACGTCGAATCACCTTATAATCGTCTCTTATATGATCATAACCAAATATACCACTTTGAAACAACTGACCAGGGTTAGATTCATTGGGGATATGAGGAATGACCTTGAATTCCTTGGTAGCTGGATTCCAAAACACAAAACCCCTTCGGTATGTACATCGGAGACAAAGGATGCCATTAATACTGTAAGAACCCAAAATATTAACACTAATGTCATAATTCACTTGAAATGGATTTGGCCAATATAATTTTACCCTATTCTCAAACTTATCACCAGAAATAGAATACAAATCATATTTTTGGTTGAAATATCCTTTTGTCTGTTGTAGGGTCAGAGATGTGTCATCGTAAAAAGCATGGTTCTAAGATAAGAAATTGATGCGGTACATGCTCATGAAATTAGGGTTTTCAAATAAAAGGGACCATGATTTGCAGACGGATCCAAATCGCTTTAAAGATTTAAGAGGTAGTTTTGATAGAATGGAGAATACAAGATATCGGGTATATAATTACTGACTTTATAATTTGAAGCAACCAGAGTTATGCATATTCGACTCTGATGAAGAGGTTTGATTGCAACGGTGCTGGTGTGAATGTGGTTATTGAAGTTAAATAATGCAGATATCGTTTTCACTTGACGGCAGCATAGGTATTTAGACTTTCACAAAGTTGAAGTGAAATCTGCATGCGTAGGTATAAGGTATGCTATGAGCCTATGACTGTTTTTGTATTAGCCGTGGTTATACATCGGCAGATAATCTTATAGGTTAGGGTTTACTTTTTTTTTTGGGTACAAGGTTAGGGTTTACTTATCGAGCAAGTATAACGATAAAAAAACTTACATAAAAAAGTATAAGGATAAAATGAGTTGCTACTTGTTTGTGACGTCAATAATAATAAAAGGTACTAGTAGCTTACAAGGAACTACTTTGATTTGAATTAAAATAATTTTTTATAGCAGATTCAAATTGAATTATTATACATTATCTGTTTTAGCTAATACGTAGAGAAAGATTTAAGATTAAAATATTATACATCAGCTATTTTAATTAATACGTAGAGAAAGATTAAATATTAATCAATAATAATTATACATAAGTAACTCATTTTTTACTACTTGCAGATGTGCGCGCGCACACATATTATTTCAACTTAAAATTGGTTCAAATTAAAAAAAATTATAAAAAATTCAAGCTGAAATATTAATTCAATTACTTTTATTAATACGTATAAACATATTTGGCTTATAGCCCGAAAACTAACATTCCCCCACCCCCATTAACATTTCACTAGTGTAAAATCAGGAAAAGAACTATACCTTTAAAGTCGGGCGCTCAAATGTCCGACTTAAAACATACACGCGGTGGCAAACTTGTAATAAAGATGAAATAAATTATATGGCGTGCATCTTTTGAAGTCAGGCATAAAAAAGGCCGACTAGAAAGTTAAAACTTTTAAAACCAATTAGCGAAACCAACCCTTGCGCTCTCTACCTCAGATCCCAACCTCGCTCCTCGCTCTTCCTTTTCATCGTGGACTCTTGCTATCCGGGATAATTCCTTTCTTTTTCCTTTCTTCCTCAATTTTTTTCTTTCTTGCTCCGTTTTTTCCTTTCTCATCCCTTTTCCTACCACTCTCCCAAATCGGTTCCTCTAACCTAGCCTCCAAATCATTGCTCTCCCAAATCAGTTCCTCTAACCTAGCCCCAAATCGCTGCTCTCCCAAATCAGTTCCTCTCCAATCTAAGGGTCTCTCTCCCAAATCAGTTCCAAATTTTCGCCGCAAGCCCAAGCTCGTGTTCATCGCAGAACACTGCACATCCAATCACGCCTTTCCGCCTTTCTTTTTTCTCACGTGATTTTATTTATTTCTCCATCATTAGGTTATCATCGATTCCATTGATTTTGATTTCTTTCTCCATTATTAGGTTTTGATTTCTGAAACATGCTACTGATTTTGTTCTCCACTGATTTCCAAATCGTTCTCTTAAATCTTTTATGTGTCACTGTCTATTTGATCCTTCTCTTTAATTTCCTTTGCTTCTTAATTTTTTGTTATTTTTCTATCTGTAGTCTATTGCTCTTCATTGATATAAGTATTTTTTTTTCTTTGCTGCTTGCTTTGCGGTTTTGGATATTGTGTCGTTGTTTTTTCTATCTACAATCTCTCCCTCTCTCTCTATTAGGTTTTTGCAATTTGTATGCTTTGCATTTGATAATAATTCTTCAATATCAAGTCAATCAAGATTACACAATTCTTTTTGGATTCCTAGTCTTGTTCTATGGATGCTCCACTTATTAACTTGTAATTTGATAAAAGAAGCCAAGCTGGGAATTTGTTGAGCACCAAATAAACCTCCTTTCTTCTAGATTTGGATCTTGGTGTGGCATCGTCCTACTACAGTTAGCTCCACTAGTTATATCCTAGTTTGTAATGGAGGAGTGTTTCTTTGATGTTCTCCCCTTTATATATTTGAGTTTTTTCATACTGGTTTAAATTGTGTGATGAAAGTCCTCAATGTTGTTTTTCAATTGGGTAATTTGGTTAGTGAATTTTCCTTTTCTATAATGTGATAAACAGGTTCATGCTTATTGTGGTTTTGGACCCTTGAACCTTTGCCTATCTGTGAACTACTTGGATCGCTTCCTTTCGGTTTCTAAATTACGGTTAAGATCAAACTTTTTGATAGATTGTGTTTTACTTGGACTATGTATCTGTTCTCTTTTTGGTAGTCTCTAATTGGTATTTCTGGCCTCATTCTTTTAGTATATTTAGAGAGGTATAAGTTGGACTGTACAATTGTTAGTTGTAGCTTGCTTATCACTTGTTACTGAAATGGAAGAGGTTATAGTGCCTCAATATGTAGACTTGCAGGAGTAACATCATTAATCATACAATCTTCTTGCATTGTTAGATTACCCTTTTAATGTTCTCATTGATATTAATAATGAGCAGGTTGGAATACCAAACTTTGTATTTCAAGCTAAAACCATTCAAAAAATGAGAGCACTAACTCCTTGTTCTTTCATAATCTACTTCCTTGCTAAGATCACCGACGAAGAGCATCCCAAGAAATCATTGATTTCAAGATCAGTGCTAAGATCATTGACTGGCTAAAATGCTTAAATCAGAAATAATTTGACTGGCTGAAAAAATTAGAAAACTGTGGGTGGAAAATGCTGAATTGAAGGTACTACTGTTCACATAATACTCCTTTATATGTATGCATTTCGTTGTGTTATTCATTCTTTCTAGGTGCTGAAGTACTTTGGTGTTTTTCATTCAGGAAAAACTTAAAAATTGTTAGTAATTCATCTTCTAATGATATTGATAATATAGATGTATGCTACAATTCAACATAATATTCAATTCAATTTCAGTATATATTTTGGTCTCAATGATGAACCATCTCTCATAATATCTTTCATACTATAGAAGGATAGTGCACCTCAATGATCAATGATGCGGCCATTCCATTCTCTGTTAATTGTCTCATTGATGAACCATCTCTCATAATATCTTTCATACTATATATTTTGTTGTCTGGTATGAGGATTTGACAGCCTATAAGAGCAAGGCTCTTTTTGAGTATGGATCATATCTTTGTTGAAGTTTGTATATATGTCATATGATCAGTGATATTTGTACTTGAACGACCTTTTGATGCTTCCATAATTAGGTACTGCGAGCCATTTTAAGGTACCATTTTGCTGTGGAAGCCATTCAGTTTTAATGTCTATAGTAGAAGGGAAGATTGAAGGGAATTGACTTAAGGAAGATGAGGGTCACAGGCTGCTACTCCAGATTAGATTCAACTTGAGAGCATCACCTACATGGCCAAGGTATTTTCATTTATCACATCAGATTCATTGTGATATTCTTTGCAAAGCTTCGAAATTATATTACATTAGATTCAAGACAAAAATTAAATTTATGGTGACAAATTTATGTCAAATGCTTTAATGATCTTTGCCTCTTTCATTTGTTGTTGCTGGTGGTTCTTATTCATTTCTCAAGGGCAGAATTTTGACATAAAGGCGTAACTTTTGTTGCCAACTCTGTCGTGCCCGTGACGAAAAGGTATTTCTCTATTGTTGTCTATCATCGATTGATCTTCGTTTTTTGATTTCTGATGCTCCATATTCATTTTGATTCTTGCTTGCAATGTTCTGTCCTGGTTTATCCTTAAGATTTTGACTCTGATTGTTGTTATTAATCTCTATTGTTGTCTTTTGTTTTGAACAAAACCAGGGACTCCTAGAAAGTGACTTCAAAGAATTATGGTTAGCCAAGAATGATAGGATTCTAGATTGCTAGCTTTCTGAATCATCTTCCATTATCTGCCTCCAGGTAGAAATTCTTCTCCTTTGTTCCTTACATATGATATTGTTTGATTTACATATGATATTGCTATTGCTACTGGAATCACATGTCCTTATAGTGTCACCTTCATGTTCTATCTAATGCACTGACTGGAACAGAAGCAATTTTCATTTGTCTCAATGTTTTAAGAACCCGAACCAAATCGATTGGTTCAACTGGTTGAATCAGGTAATGGTCATGTCCGAGGTTCGGTTATTTGGGGGTTTAAGCATTTTAAAGTGATTGAACTATGACCCGAGTTCTTTCCGAATTTGATGTTTGGTCTGTTCTCAAAAAATGATTTGTGTAACCCACATTTTCACTTGATGGTTTCCTGCAGGTGTGGCTGATATCATTGGTAGAAGATATGGGTATATAAAGACTCCTTACAACCAGAACAAGAGTTGGGCTGGTAGCATATCCATGGATTCTTGTTTTCAATTGGGTATGTTCCTAACTCATCCAATTTTTCAATTGAAACTCTTATTTTTACTCATTTGAAAATTGACTTCATCATCAGCTCTAATAATTTTATTTCTATCTTTATGGCAGGATATAAACAAAAAATTAAGATGTGAAAAGATATTGTTTTAAAGAGATTTTGAGTCACACTGAAACTTTTTGATATTATTGCATGTAGGATGCTCTACTATTGTTCAGTTCTAGGGAACATGCACTTAGTTCATAGTATTTATCCATTCTTTCAGTATATTATTAAGGTTCCTCTTGTATATAAGATGATATTTCTATTGTAAATACACACTTTGAGATTATTAGATGAGTTTTTTTTGTAGTGCTGTTGATTGAGATATCTCTACTGTAAATACACGCCACATTTTTTATAGTATTGTTAGTTGAGTTTTATTGTAGTTGGAATGGTAAATATATAATTGATGTAGTTGGAATGGTAGATATATAATTGTTAATTCATGCTCGTGTAATGTCTGTTAAAGTCGTGTACAAATAAATGCACCAAGTCAAGAACAAGTCAGTAATTTTATAAGTCTGTTCGAGTAGCCAAGTTAAGAAAAGAATCTGTTTCCCTCCGTTTGGTATTAGCGATAAGCATAAGAGTTGCTTAAGTATTTGCTTTGTTATCTCCGTAGGATGATAGCCATATCATTGAATTGGATGTAGCAAAATCTGTGATAGAACCCAAAATATGATAGGATAAAAGTGAATAATAGTATTGCAACTAGTTAGAGGGTTAAGCTGAGGTATAAAAAAAGAGGGAGAGATTAGAGGGAGGATATCTTGTTATTTGAGAAAAGAAGAAGCAATTTGCTAATAATTAATAGAATTGGGTTTAGAAGTTGGATCATAAATTAAGAAAGGAATGACTTTCATTAAGAATGCGACCAGGCAATTTTTTTTTAAAATAAATAAACACTTTTAAAGTCGGGCGTTCTTTTAATCCGACTTTAAAAGAATACGTTTTTAAGTCGGAGTATTAGAGCGTCCGACTTTAATTATGGCCTGTTTCCTGCGGTGCTGACCTTTGTGAAATACCTTTAAAGTCGGGTTTTTTCTAAGGCTAGGGTTCGTGATCTTCTAAGGCTAAGGTAAGAGTGGGATTCAAGCCTTATAATAGGATATATGAATTACTTTATGTGGGGGTTAGGGTTTGATGATTGTCATATGTATGATCTTATATGTATTGAATGCCTTGTTGAATAATTATGTTGTGTGATCGGTGTTCTATGTTGTTAGCCCTAGAATTATATTTGTGCTTTGCCATGTTCATAAGGAAAACGATTTGCTATGATCAAGGGAGCCCTAGGCGCCCTGTTGCTGAAACTGGCACCCTAGGCGCCCAGTCCCTGTTGTGTTGCTGAAACTGGCGCCCTAGGCGCCCAGTCCCTGTTGTTGTTGCTGAAACTGGCGCCCTATGCCTGACGGTGTGTTGCTTGCAGAAATTGGCGCCCTAGGCGCCCTGTGCTTGGTGTTTTGTTGGTTGCGGATGATGGCGCCCTGTCCCTAGGCGCCATGCTCAATTTTATTGTTGCTGGTGTTGGCGCCCTGTCCCTAGGCGCCACACCCTATTTCTGTGTTGCTGGTGTTGGCGCCCTGTCCCTAGGCGCCACACCCTAGTTCTGTGTTGCTGTGTTGCTGTTGCTGTTGTTGTTGCTGTGTTGTTGTTGCTGTGCTGCTGTTGCTGTGCTGCTGTTGCTGTGCTGCTGGTGCTATGCTGCTGTTGCTGTGTTGCTGTTGGTGTTGTTGCTGCTGCTGTTGCTGTGTTGCTGTTGCTGTGCTGCTGTTGCTGTGCTGCTGTTGCTGTGCTGTTGTTGCTGCTGTTGCTGTGCTGCTGTTGCAGTGTTGCTGTTGCTGTGTTGCTATTGCTGTGCTGCAGTTGCTGTGCTGCTGTTGCTGTGCTGTTGTTGCTATGCTGCTGTTGCTGCTGTTGCCGTGTTGCTGTTGCTGTGTTGCTGTTGCTGTGCTGCTGTTGCTGTGCTGCTGTTGCTATGCTGCTGTTGCTGTGTTGCTGTTGGTGTTGTTGCTGTTGCTGTGCTGCTGTTGCTGTGTTGCTGTTGTTGTGCTGCTGTTGCTGTGCTGCTGTTGCTGTTGGTGTTGTTGCTGCTGCTGTTGCAGTGTTGCTGTCCCTGTTTGTTGTTGTTGCATGTTGGCGCCTTAGCACCTATGATTGTTGCTGTTGCTTGTTGGCGCCTTAGCGCCCATTGCTGTGGCTGAATTGTTGGTTCAGATGTTGTTAGTTGATGTTGTTACACCAGTTGAATTGCCTCTATTTATTGGCAGGTGGTATGTTGTAGGCCTATGGCCAACGATGATTTCCGATGTTGTTGCGCTGCTATGTAATCGTTGTTTATTGGATGTGCATTTACATAGCGTCGCATGCATAGCATATTTTTACGATGGAGCTATGCTCAAAACACGATGGCCTGGACTGGCAAATTACGATGAAATGATGTTACGATGTTGATGCCTCTATTTATTGGCTGGATTATGGTACCACATGCATTATAGGGCGGTGGCCCTGAGTCGAGTCACATTCTGCATTCATGTTGCATATTTATGCGATTGAAATGATTTTGACTGTTGTGACGTAATGACTTGCCCGTTGTGATATGATGATATTGACCGTTGTGATATGATGACACTGACTGTTGTGATACGATGATATTGACTGCTGTGAAATGATGATTTGATGTCCTGACCTGATATATATCGTCTTTCATATGATTCATTATATAGTTCGATATCTCACCCCTTCTGTTTGAATGTTACCCCGATGTTGGTAACGTGCAGGTAACCTCGAATGAATGTCGTTGTACCTTCATTAGTTCTGGTTGGTGTCGTCGCTCTGATACGTAGCACTCAGGGGGATGAACGTTTATTTATGTTATTTAAGTTGTTTAGTGTTGAATTTTGAGTTATGAATCTTGCATAGTTGCCACGATTGTTTAGTTGAACCATTTGAATTTCTGCTGCGTAGTTAAAAGAAGTTTGACTTGTTTTGAAATGTTGTTTTGTCGGTTCATCCGAGTTAGGGTGTTATGTATCCGATTTTCAGAAAAGACTTATTTATGTCTGTTTATGGTTTTTAAGTTGTTAAATGTAGCATCCGTTTGTTTGTCAAAACTCTGATTTTACTTATATTTTTACCGGTAGAAATGGGTGTTACATTAGTAATTCAGGTCATAGCATCAATTCATCATTTAATCAGCAGTCAACATTATCTCAATCACATAGGTATGCAACATGGATGCGGAATGTAATACCACTAGTGTAACACCCCATTTCTACCCGGTAAAATAATGCAAAATCAGAGTTCATAAAAATCCTTTTTCAACAACAATGGAGTTCCACATTTGCTTCGTGAAAACAATAGACGGGTTAATTTGCTTTTGAAAACAGTTACATAGCGCTTTCGGATGAACCGATGAAACAACCTATTAGTCTTCAAAATAATTCCTCTTTAATTACTACGCAGCGGATTCATAACAAGTTAATTCAAATAGACGTGGCGTCTTAACAAACCAAGACAGCTCAAAAACAACGACATAACAACTTAAAGTCTCAACAGCGAAATAAAATAGCAACAATATTAAACGTGTGTTCATTCCCCCCGAGTGTTACATATCAGAGCGATGACACCGACTCGATCTAACGAAGGTGAACAACCTTCATTCGTGATTACCTGCACGTTACCGACATCGGGGTAACATTCAAACAGAAGGGGTGAGATATCGCACTATATAATCAGGCATATGAAAGACAATATGTAATTCAGGTCATAGCATCAATTCATCATTTAATCAGCAGTCAACATTATCTCAATCACATAGGTATGCAACATGGATGCGGAATGTGACTCAACTCAGGGCCACCGCCCTATAATGCATGTGGTGCCATAATCCAGCCAATAAATAGAGGCATTAACATCGTAACATCATTTCATCGTAATTTGCCAGTCCAGGCCATCGTGTTTTGAGCATAGCTCCATCGTAAAAATATGCTATGTATGCGACGCTATGTAAATGCACAACCAATAAACAACGATTACATAGCAACGCAACAACATCGGAAATCATCGTTGGCCATAGGCCTACAACATACCACCTGCCAATAAATAGAGGCAATTCAACTTGGTACACCATCATCATCACTAATTAGCAACTTAGCAACTTTCAACATTTTTGGCAACACATCAACAATTTAGCAACTTCCAATATTTTGGCAACTTTGGGCCTAATTACATATTTAACATCAACACATCGTCCCAGGCATCAAATGTGAAATTCATATCTGGGCAGCCAAACTAGCGCCCTTGGCGCCTATGGCGCCCTTGGCACCCATGGCGCCCCTGCGCCAGACACAGCAAGCAACAACAGAAATTGGGCAGCCAATCTTGGCGCCCATGCGCCCAGAACCAGCAACGGGCAGCCAGATTTTGGCGCCCTTGGCGCCCATGCGCCAGGACAACACAGCCACAGCAACAGGGCAACCACAACATTGGCGCCCTTGGCGCCCATGCGCCAGAACAACACAGCAAACAGCAACTGGGCAGTCACAACATTGGTGCCCTTGGCGCCAGAATAACACAGCAAACAGCAACTGGGCAGCCACAACATTGGCGCCCTTGGCGCCCCTGCGCCAGAACAACACAGCAACCAGCAACTAGGCAGCCACAACATTGGCGCCCTTGGCGCCCCTACGCCAGAACACAACACACACAGAATGGCGCCCAGGAAGGCGCCCAGCAACACAAACACAGGATGGCCCCCATGGCGCCCTGCGGCAGAATCAAAAACGGCGCCCAAGGCGCCCTTGCACAGAATTTTGGTTCCAACACATCAACAAGCATGATCACACATCGTCAAATGGCAACAATCATCATCAATCGAAATTAGCATCATCGTTTAAAGTTCAATTCCTACAATTAGGGTTTTCTAAACTTAATACACCTAGGGTTCCATAACCTTCCTACATAGAGCCATTCATACACCCCATTATAGAGATAGAACCCCACCCTTACCTTAGCCTTAGAAGATCACGAAACCCTAGCCTCCTCTCTCCTCTTGGCGTCGCTCTCTCCCTCTTCTCTCCTCTTGGCCGTCGCGCCCTCTAGCTCTCTCACTCTCAAACTTTTGTTTTTCTAATAATGAAACCCTAACCCAGTTTCCTACTATTTGTCAACTCATTTAACTTCATGGGCTTTCCCTTAGCTTATGCGACTTAATCATGGGATTTTTCCCTAACACCTCTCCTTTACTAATCCTAACACTAATAATAGGTCCACATACACTAACATATATTTATTCCATTATTTTCTACTAAATAATTCCTAAACAATTAGTTAAATAATTAATCAATTATTTCGGGGCGTTACAACTCTCCCCCGCTTAGAATATTTTTGTCTTCGAAAATTTACCTGACTCGAACAACTCGGGATATGACTCCCGCATCTTGCTTTCCAACTCCCACGTCATGCTTTCTCCGGCAGCTCCCAACCAAACCACTTTCACCAAAGCGATCTCCTTACGTCTTAGAGTCTTCACCTCATGATCCTCGATACGCACAGTCATCGTCTCCACAGTGAGATTATCCCGCACTTGCACATCATCCATATGAATTACATGAGATGGATCTGAAATATACTTTCGAAGTTGCTACACATGAAACACATCATGGAAATTCGAAAGATTAGGCGGTAAGGCCACCCTATAAGCAACATTTCCAACTCTTTCTGAAATCTGATACGGACCGATAAAACGAGGCGTGAGCTTCTTAGCCTTCAAAGCGCGTCCAACACCGGTCACCGGAGTGACTCTCAAAAACACATGCTCACCTGCTTGAAATTCTAAATTCTTTCTTCGCTTATCATGGTAACTCTTCTGTCTACTTTGCGAAGCTTTCATCTTCTCCCGAATCAATCTCACCTTCTCAGTAGTCTCTCGAACAATTTCAGGTCCAAGCACTACACTCTCTCCAGATTCATACCAACAAAAAGGAGTTCTACACTTCCTACCATACAACGCTTCAAAAGGTGCCATCTCAATACTAGAATGGTAACTGTTATTATAAGTGAACTCTATCAACGAAAGGTATGCATCCCACGAAATTCCTTGCTCCACTACACAAGCCCTCAATAAATCCTCCAACGACTGAATAGTCCTCTCTGACTAACCATCCGTCTGAGGGTGATACGCCGAACTCATTTTCAGCATAGAACCCAACTCCGTTTGCAAATTCTTCCAAAAATCAGACGTAAACCTCGGCTCTCTATCCGAAAAGATACACATAGGAACACCATGCAGCTTTACAATCTCTCGGATATAAATCTCTGCCAACTTCGCTACTGGATATGTGATGTTAATAGGAACAAAATGAGCCGACTTCGTTAGCCTATGAACAACCACCCAAATCGCATCATGACCTCTTGCGGTATTAGGCAATCCTATCACAAAGTCCATTGAAATACTATCCCTTTCCCATTCTGGAACCTCTAAAGGTTGCATCAACCCTGCAGGCTTCTGATGTTCAACTTTCGACTTCTGACAAGTTAAACACGCATACACAAACTGCGCTACATCACGCTTCATCCCTTGCCACCAAAACAACTTCTTCAAGTCCTGATACATCTTAGTAGCTCCCGGATGAATACTCAACTTACTCCTATGACTCTCTTCAAGAATCGCTTTCCTCATCTCTGCATTATCAGGAATACAAATCCTATTACGGAACCTCAACACACCTTGCGCATCCAGCTTGAAATCATTATTCTCCGACTGATCGATCCTAACCATTGAATCCACCAGTTTAACATCCAATTTCTGAGCTTCTCTGATACTGTCCAAAAAGCCATTGTTAATCTTTAACATTCCCAACCTGACACTCTGCGGTGTCACTTCACAGACCAAACTCATATCTCTGAACTGCTCGATTAATTCCAACTCCTTAACCATCATTGCTGACATGTGTAAGGTCTTCCGACTTAACGCATCAGCCACGACATTAGCTTTTCCTGGATGATAATTCAATCCGAAATCATAATCCTTTAATAACTCCAACCACCGTCGTTGCCGGGACATTTTGAATATACATCGAAGTAAAGAATTTTCAACCTAAATATGGTGTTATTTGATGAAAACGTATCTATATGTATTTAGAATATTTTCGGAAAAACTACATACATGTTACTATCACAAGGTATATTACAAATACATACAGGCTACTATAACAAGAAGGAAGATATATGTCATTAGGAAGTTTGGTGCGTAAAAGATAGAGAAACATATATTAGAATTCTTTATTTAAAATAGTGAAAGACGAAGAATATTAAATAATTTTATCAAACTTTTAAACCTCCTCTTAGAGTTTTTGTACTTCAAAATTTATAACGATATTTTATTATTAACATTTTATGTATTTAAATTAAAATAACATTATATATATATATATATATATAGATATATATATATATTTTCTAATTTATTGTATAAATATTTTGTAAAATAAATCTCTATGGAGCCTCTAGGATGCTCCTTAATTTTATAATTTATGTTTCTTTTAAAGTATTTAATAAACTTTGTAAAATCCATTTCACTTTTGTAATATATTTCAAAACAATTAAATTGATATATAAAAAGTATTAACAATTATTAATATTTAAAAATACATGCATACCCTATATAATAATATTTCCTAAAATAGATAATTTTGAAACAAAAAATTAAAATCATATTTCTATCATAATATATTCTATATTAACATGATTGATATTAATAATTTGTATATGTTGTGAATAAATTCAATAAAACTAAATAAAAAATATTCTGTAAATTTAAATTACAAACGGTTGTCTATTATAGTGTAGCAACAATAATTGACATTTTGATCAAAAATATTTTACTTCTTATTATTAAGTATAATGAAAAGTATATTGTAATTACTCTAAAAAATAACATGAAAATAAATTTACAAATTTTCAACAATAAAATATTCAACGAACTTTTTAAATTCGTGTCCCTTATTAGAATTATATTTTCAACAATTAACCTTATAAATATACATTCCATTATTTATATTAAAATACGCATCTAGCCATATATATATATATATAAGACAATTGCATAAAATAAATAATTTTGTAAACTAAAAATACACCAACATATTTATATAATACAATTTTTTAATATACATAATTATATTAACAACTTACACATTTTTACATATAAACTGTGGAAAAAAAATTATAACAAACCGTGCAACGCACGGGTATTCCCCTAGTGTCCTGTAAAAGAGAGTTACTGAATCAGGTCTCAATTTCTTTCCTCTTTTAATGTATTTGATTTGCTAATTTATATTCTTCTAGATTTGCTAAACTTTTATTTTATAATTACTACTTATGACTAATAGGAATTGTGTAACATCCTGGATTTTAATCGACAATAAGATCAGGGATATTACTTTTCAGACATCTCAGAAATATACTTCCGTATTTTGGATTAAACTAAGGAACAACCACGGTCTTTAAATGACTCATACATTGATAGGATTTTTATAAAAATATTAATTAAAGAACGTAAACATAAAACAATTTTTCTATGCACCTATCGGAGTCGACACGATCAACTTAATCCAAAACACAAATGTATATAAATCTTAATACATCATAAGCTAAGTCTTAAACTTAGCGATAATCAATGATCTCAATACATGAGACTAGACAATAACTATAGGAATAACTTCAAATAAAATGAGGTTGATCAGCGATCGTACGCGGGTCAAAATAATTACAAAGAATAAATATAGTATTAAGGTAAGAGACCTTGGTCGTCTCTCGAGGATCTCTAAATAATGAAATTACCAAAATCAAGAACCAAAATAAACAATAAAAGGGGGGATTTTTTAGGAAAAGAGTTTGATGTGTAACGTAGAAAATCAATTAAAGATAAACAATCAATCCATTGGTTTCAGGTGCGCTTCTTTGATTTCTCATCGGTTCTAAAATAAAGATTCGTGCAAGGTTTGATAATTCTTGATTGATCATAAACTAAGTGAACAAGGGCCAGTCATTTTATACGAATTCACTGTGTTTTAAAGCAAGCGTCAAAACAATGTGTTCAATCAACCGTAATAGCGAACAAGTGCCAATATCACAATTAACTTCATAACTGAATTCTATCAATCCTATAAACAAATTTCATAGACTCTATCAATTCCTTTCCAAACTAAATTAAACAAGCGATAAAATAGTTTGTATAATGAAAGTTGGAAAATAGAATCATGATTAAGTGATTAAGCAAAACTGAATCATAAAACGAATCACATAAGCAAATCACAGTATTTGAGTAATTAAGCAAAACACAAACCGAATTTGCAGCAAGAATTACGGAGATGAAATTGATAGAGAAAGAATTAAAACCATAAAAACAAAATAAACATTAAGCACTGAACCTCAAAATCCTTACGACAACACCCATTACCAACAGATTGATCTAGGGCCGTAAGGTTCCATAGAGGTTAGAGCTCAAAGACGTAAAGTTGAAAAGTAGGAATGCGTAAGAGAGCTAAGACGGCTTTGAAAAGGGTATTTAGTCTTAAAGAAAACGAAATACCTAAATCCCTAAACGGGTTCTATGATAAAAGCCCGATAAAAATAGTAAATTGGCCCGTAAACCCGTTTTACACAGTACTACTTCGGTATTTGGCAGTTTTAACCTCCCAGACTTCAGAATTGGGTTTCGAGATCAACAGAAGAATTGCAGCGCTCTTCCTTAGCTTTCCAACGCATGCTTGCACGCCTCAATCATATGAGCAAAGCCAAAGTTATGGCCTACAGAGTTGGCAGGGGTCAATATGCAATAAAAACAAGATTTAATCAAGAAATTGCTATATTGCTCAATTAAGACCCAAAGTCTAGAAACGTGCTAAGACTTAAATATTAGGGACAAAGCATAATTAAAATCAGCAAGTGAAAAGCTATAAATAGTGCATTAAAATACACTGATCAAATTCCCCCACATTTAAGCTTTTGCACTCCGGGCAAAACACACAAAACAAGACACAAAAACAGTACATAAATTTCCAATAAACTCAAAGAATGCAAAGTCATAAGAGAGATTCTTTTCCTAGATTTCAATGGGAATGACAATCAAAGATAGCACTTAATTAAAATCATGGAAAACAAGAGGATAGAGCACCAAAGAGTGAATCATAAGTGATGAGTCCTCACATGATATGTATAAGTAATGCTCTCAATCACTCAAGTGTCTAGGTTTGTGTTTACTCTCATATATATACTAAGCACATCATTGAGAGTTAGCACTACCATATGCTTGACAAGCTTCTAACATCCACACTTAAGAACACATGCACATAAGATCAGAAGGTCTTTATAAGGGTTGGAATGAGGCCAATGTCAAGGTGGGATAATCCTAAGGGGAACTAGGCTAAAAAGAATCAAAGAGGATAAATAAGCAATGAAAATCAATTGTAAAGTGAGCATGAGATGATCCAACTTCAACAAGGTATGATGAATTTCTCTATTTTGATATACTTCTCCACATATCCCTCTCTACACACTTTCATTCTTCTTGAAACAAAAATTAAAACAATGCACACTTTTTTTTTCTTTTTCTTTTTTCTTTCTTTCTCTTTTTTTTTCTTTTCTTTTTAGGGAATTTTTTTTTAAAGATGTACTTGCCAAACTTTTCATTGAGAACCCAAGAACTAACCCAAGTGAGAACCACAATTTGGACACCCCCACACTTATGGATATGACAAATTTCAAATCAAAGCTCCTTCACCCTCTAAGATTGGGTAATAACATTGTTTTTCACTTTTGGGCTTGTAATGAGCTATAAAACAAAGAATGGGATAAAAAGGCTCAAAGAGGCTTACACAAAGGGATAAATTCAGGGTAGACTTATCTGGCTAGTAGCTAAAAAAATAACAGAATTGCCTAGATCATTTCAAACATGCATGTGAACAAGTGTTTCAACAAGAATCAATTCAAGTTCTAGAGTAACTAACAAACATGAGTGAGTGACACACAAGAAAGGAGAGAATGACAAAATGTAGTTCATCCATTAAAAGGCTTAATTCTCACTAGGGACAATGACTATCACAGATGATGCAATATTTAGTGCTCATATCCAACTTATTATACCAAGAGCAACAAGAAATCAATCAAGTCATGTCAAAACACCTATGGTCCTAGAATAGTAAAATCACTCACAACTTGTACGAACCAAGAACTCATGGAAAAACATGCTAAAATAACAAAAAAGATATCATTTTATATAGTTAAAAATTAAAAACATAAAAACAAAAAGACACACCCCACACTTAAATTACACAATGTCCTCAATGTAACCAACAAGTATATCTTAAGAATAAGGAAAGAAAACTCCCTCTTGAAGGTGGAGAACTTGAAGCTTGTGGGTGGTTGGTATTTGGCAAAAAAGGCTCTTTTATGGTTACCCCATGTAGATATCTTGTGTTGCAGGCTAAGTTTTGATGATGAAGTGGTTAAGAGGTTTTGATGATGAAAAAGACAAAAGCTAAAGTTGATAATAGTAAAAAGGCCAAAGCCAAAGTTGATGGCCAAAGTTGATGAAAGTGACAAAACATCAAAGTCACAATCCAAGACAATCAAGCTCAAGGATTGAAGATTCAAGTTTAAGGGTAGTCCTTAAATATAAAGGTAGTCCTTAGGGTTTGGGTGTGTCTTAGGAAAAAGTGTAAGCTCTTTCGAAGGTCAGATCGCCTCTCAAAGTCTCACACACTCACAAGTTTTTCAAAGATGCATGCATACTTACGTAAACATAAAAAGCACCTTTAAAACATGAAAATCGATTATCACCTTGCATATACATACATCAAAATCGATTTTCAGGCCAATTAGAAAAGGAAGAATCGATTTTCACTCCATATGTTTTCATTGCATAAATCGATTCCTAAGCAAAACATTTTTAAAGGAAGAATCGATTCACATCCTTTTATACTAAACTGAGAATCGATTCCTACATGTCTCAGGCAAACCAAGAATCGATTCATACAAATTACATTGAGTATAAGAATCGATTCCTAGCCTTCCTAGATCTCAAGAATCGATTGTCCCCATTTTTCAAACAAAGCAAAATCGATTCCCAACTAAAAGAAGAATCGATTCCTAGATCCAATGTTTTCAACAAAGAATCGATTCCTACATTATTTTCAACGTAAACTTCTTTTTCTCATAGCCTATAAATAGGCACCTCATTGTGTTCATTTGTAACACAACCCATTTCACGAATCAGAGCACATTTTGAGAAAATCTGTTTACATTTTATTCTTTGCTCTTCTAGCACCGCTGGTCCGTCAGAGCTGATCTTTCGCTAAGAGTTAGTTGGGGTTGCATTCTTCAAGTTGTATTATCTGCATACTCTAGAGGTATTTCTGTCTTTACGTTTGTTATTATTTAATTGTTGTGATTTGTACTAGGGAGTGGGGTATCTCTCTAGGGTAGTTGTTTGTACTAGGAAGTGGGGTATCTTTCTGGGGCAGCTGGTTGTAACAGGGGTGGGGTATCTCTTGTTATTGTTGTAATAGATTTGAGGGATCTTTATAGGTGGGGTATCCTAGTAGAAGAGTGCTTGAGTCTGTAAAGGTTTTCCAAGGCACCTGTAAGCCTTGTTGTTTGGTTAGTGGAAAATCTCACAAGGGTGTGAGGACTGGACGTAGGTCACTAGGAGGTGACCGAACCAGGATAAATCTCTGCGTGCTTTACTGCTTTCCTGCTTTACTGTTTTACCGCTTTATTGCTTTATCTTCTAATTCCTTCGCTTCCACTTAACCAGCGCGAAAATTGATCTAAGTCATTGAAAAGGGGAAAACGTTTTCAAAAGTTTTTAAATCTCAATTCACCCCCCCCCCCCCCCCTCTTGAGACTGAAGCCACTTGGAAACACCCCACACATGTTTGCTCACATTCTTCTTCCACACATCCAGAATCAAGGGGTTGAGTTGTTGTGTTTGACACATTTTCTTATTAGGAATGTCAGCCAAGGTCCATTCGATACCTCTCCTATGTTCTCTTCGAGTTGGCGGAAGCTTTTCCTGTTCAAATTCAAGGTTAGCTGAAATAATCAAAGATAAATTTCCACTTTCTAAGTATGCATATTTTAAATTTTCAGGGAGTGGTTTGTCCTGTTTATCATCAACAGGTTCAGGTATTCTTGGAGTAACAATAGCTTTGTTACTTTTCACAGAACCATTTCAGGCACCCTAGAGGTTTCAACAAGAGGAATTTCATTTACATTGAGAGTATTTGGCTCACTTGGATTCAATAGTGTTTGGGTAGGTGTAGCGACCGAAGAATCCGAGGAGGGATTCCTCGTTGTTTTGAACAATGGAGCCGCCATCAATATTTATTTTTAGGAAAACATTGAAAAAAACCTTTGTTTTTGGGTTCGGGGGTCGATTAAGTGCGGGGAAGGTGCTAGCACCCCGCAACATCCTAAAAAGGTTACCTTTTAATTAAATGTGTAGAAAAATTAGTTTAAAGAAAACACTTTAATTTACCCTTTTTTGTTATTTGCAAAAAAAAAAAGCGGAAAAGAAGACTTAGTAAAAATTTTAGTTTTTTGCGCTCGACGGGAGTGGGCCCCCGCTCCTACGTATCTCCGGGTGCGATGGAGAAATCAAAGCTACGTAGTTCTTGGGTAGAAAATATTTGTGCGTTGGTATTTTTTATTTTTTTTGAAAAGTTTGGGAAAACTAGAGACCGTTCATGGTGACCAAACAGATAAATCCAGAGTGGTCGTCATTAATGGCTTATTCGGAAAAGAAGGTATTTATAGCGTTCAAACGAGCAAGGCCCAGAGTGACCGCTATAGACAACCTGTTTTTTTTGCGCGAATTCGATTTTCGAAAGAAAGAAAAAAAAGAACGGTTCGGAAGCATCACGTTGTGAATAAAAGCGGAGTAAGTGATAAAAGGGGGGTGCAAATAATAAAGGGGTTGTATTAAAAAAAGGAGGTGTGAATAGCGTGACCAAATCGTTTTTTTTGTGAACTAGGTTGTGTTTGAAAAGATGGGCTTGTAGTAAAAAAAAATGGATGGGTTTGCTGTTTTAAGAGAACGCGGGGTGCAAATAGCGTTTTGGTGCTTTTTTTTTTAAAAGGGTGCCGCGGGTGCAAATAGCGTTTTGACGCTAAAAACGATTGATTGGTTTATTACCCTTTTTTACTATTCTACCCTAGAACGCGTGATTCTTGAAGCGCTTTTTTTTTTCTCTTAAAAAACAAACCTAAACTAAACAAGTGGTATTTTGAAAGCGGATTATGGAGAAAAAAAATTCTTTTGTTGTTTTTTTTTGTTGTCATAGTTATTATTTAATAAAAAGGGGGGCCTTTTTACTTTTTTTTGAAAAAAGATTTTTGTTATTATATTATTTTTTTTTAGAAAAGGGTAGTGACACTAGTAACCATTTATTTATATTTTTTTTTTAAAAATATTTTTTAGTATTTGAAAAAAGCTTTATTTAAATCCGAAAATAAAAAAGGAACACATTTTTTATCACTTTTTTTTTTAATCCGAAAAATAGCAATTGTTAAAAAAAACAACATATCCTTTTTTTTATCATTTTTTAAAATCTGAAAATTAGAATAATTTATTAAAAAAAAGGGCACAACATTTTTTTACTTTCTTTTTTTTTTAATCCGAAAAGTAAAATAAATTATTAAAAAAAAGCACAACATTTTTTTTACTTTCTTTTTTTTTTAATCCGAAAATATTAGTACCTACAAATAAAAGAACACATTTTTTTTAACACTTTTTTTTTTAGGTTTATTTTAAATCCGAAAATAGTAATCATTTTTTTTTAAAAAAACAACATATTTTTTTAGCACCTTTTTAGTCCGAAAATTGCAACATAAAAAAAACAATAATAACAACATATATACATCTATAAAAACAGCAACTAAACTAAAAAAAGCAATAATATGTTCAAAAAAAAAAACAACCAATACTAATATTTATAACAAAGTCAATAACTAATATTTATATAAAAAAAAAGCAACCAGTATTTTTTTAAAAACGTGAACAACAATAATAACAATAAAAATGGCAATGATAATATGAACAAAATTACAATAACTAAAAAAACGAAAAAAGCAACAATACTACAAATTATTACATTTTTGTACCTTGAACAAATCCAAGCTTTCTTCTTCGGATCTCTTCAAAAATTTTAAACTAAAAAAAACTAAGAAGGAAGAAAAGAAGGGGAAGAAAATTTTTCTAAGAGAAACCCTAATTTTTTAGAAGATTCTCCTTTTTTTCTAAGAGCCAAATCCGTCCCTCCTTCTAAGGTAAGGATCCCTATTTATACAAAAAAAATCTTGCTTCCTTCGATTTTGCTTCTTCATCCCCTCTTGGATAGTGATGATGATTTTTTTGATATGATGGAGGTTTGGTGAAGGGGTATGGGTGTAGCAGAGGGAAAAAGGATTGTTTTTATGAGAGGAGGGGGTAAAACCGTGGGTGAAAAAAAGGAAGTAAAAAATGGAGTTGGTGAGGTGTTGGAGCCGTGGGGGATGGGGAGTGGTGAAGAAGAGAAGAAAAAATGATGGAGAGGAGAGGGGTATGCGTGTATGTGTGTATGAGGGTGAGAGAGAGTGAAAATTTTTTTGGTGTGTTGGAGAAGAGGGGTAGGTCGAATATGGCAAGAGTGAGAGGAAAGGAATTGTGATGTGAAGTGTGTGAGGGAGAAAGAGAGAAAGGAGGGTTGAGTGTGAGAGAGAGAGAGTGGGGTCGAATGGGGGGAAGGGGTAAGGAGAGAGGGAGGAGGCGTAGGGGAGTGGGAAAGAGAGAGAGAGAAAGAGAGTGTTTGGGGAAGGGAAATGTGGGGAAGTGGGATAATGGGGAAGTGGGATTGAGGGAAAAGAGGAAAGGTGGAGTGTGGAAAGGAGAAAGGTGGGGCTTTGACCATGGGGTAATAGGGGGGTGGCCGAATTTTTTTTGGGTTTTGGGGATGAATGTGGATGGATTTTTGGGTTAGGGGGAGAGTGAATGTGGATGGCTTTTAGGGTAGAGGGGGGGATTCGAATTAGGGTTAGGAGGAGGGGAATTAGGGTTTTGTGATGAGTTGGGTTATGGGTTGTGGGTTGGATATGGGTCATGGGTTGGGTGGAGGAGTGTGAGGGTGAATTGGGCTAGGGTTTAGGAATTGGGTTGGGTTTTAGATGGCCCAGTCCAATTGCACCTCCATTCTTTTTTTGACAAACCCCCATTATTTCCTCCTTGGCTTATTTTTTTGTGTCTTTACTTCTAAAAAAAAAATATTTTCTTGTGTTAAAAAAAAAAACTTGTGACAAATAAAATAATGACATAAAAAAAATAATTATTTTTATCAAAAGTAAATAAAATTTTCTCATTTTGGTTAGGACAAAATTAGGGTATTACAGCTGCCCCTCTTTATTTATATTTTGCTAGGAAATCGGAGGGATTCCGAATTTCTCGAGAAAAATAGAAATAAAGATAGAAAGACGCTAATTTTGGCCAGACTGAGGTATTTTGGTTTTTTTTTGTTTTGAAGAAATTATGAAAACTGGGCTGATTTAGACAGAAAGTAAATAGGGATCGCTGGGGATCTGAAGGAGCACTGGGGCTCTGAAGAAGCACTGGGGCTCTGAAGGTCTAGTTCAGAATCAATGCTTGGCGCATCGACTTGCGTTCGACTGAGGGACCGTCGGGGTCTGAGGGGCATGCCTAAGCCTGAAGGACCAATGGGTCTGAAGGAGCGCTTCTAGCTATGGTACTAGAGATACGGTCTGGGGGTGGCCTTTTTCGAGCGGCCATTAGGGTTAATCAGGTCCGGAACTGATATAACCACGAAGGACGTGCACTGTGTTTTTTAGGCGGACACAGCTAGTCTGAAGGGCCTGGGGCCGGATGATCCGTCGGTTGCTCGATTAACGCGACGTGCGATCTGGATTGAAGGACCATTGTTGGTCTGAAGGAGCGCCTGGGCTCAGAAGGACCGCTGGGGGTCTGAAGAATTGGTGCTAACGACACAAAATAAAATTATCTTAACAGACACTTGCAATGAATGATGCATGCGTGCATGTAGTTAAGTAATTGATGACATGATGGATGAAATGTGGAATGATTTTGTTTTTTTTTTTTTTGGCTTTTTGCTCTTGGCCTTTTTCCTCTTTTTTTCATTTTTCTTTTCTTGCTCTTTTGCTCTTTTTGCTCTTTAGCTCTTTATTGACTTTGCTGGCATCATCAAACTCGCATGACTCTTGACGTGGGATACGAGGGTTGCCTCAAGCAGGTGGTGCCAAAGTGCGGGTTATTTAAGATTTGCTGAAGTGATTATGCATTTGGTCCTTTTGCAATTGGAGAGATCATCTCTTTTTGTGATTTTTAGAAATTTCGCAATGAATATAATGCTTTCGATTATGCACATGTTTCGCAAACCAACATCATCTACCATAAAACATCTTTCCAAAGTAAATAGGGAGGTGAGAGAAATGAAGGAGAGTTTAATATTCAAATGGAAACCGAGTGTGCCGAAGGTCACACTGGCTGAAAATTACATTGAGAGTTTAAACTAAAAAGAAAGAAGAAAAAGAAAAAGCAAATCTTTTGATTGTTTGTATCTTGGAGGTAACAATGCCAATCACCCATACATATGACCTTGAGCATCCATCACCCAACTTTCGGAGGACTGCCTCTGCATTTGTTCCAAGTCCAACTCATTGACCCTAATTTTTGCCTGGACTGCTCTTTAGAGTTTTCAATCCACCAGGTCGCTCTAATTTTTGCCTAGGCCGCCCTTTCGGGTTTTCAACCTAGCGAGCTCATTTTTGCTTGGCTCATCTTTCTCTTTTTTTTCATATATTTCTTTAGGCATAGTATTTCTTAACTGCATCTGAGTTTACTGGGAGTGGGAGGTCTTCACCGTCCATTTTTGTGAGGATTAAGGCTCCTCCAGAGAATGCTTTCTTTATCACATAAGGCCCTTCGTAATTTGGGGTCCATTTTCCACGGGAATCCTTTTGGATAGGCAAAATTTTCTTGAGCACTAGATCTCCTTCTTGAAACTGGCCGGGGGCGCACTTTTTTTATCATAAGCCCTCTTCATTCCTTGTTGGTACAACTGCCCATGACACAAAGCAACTACCCTCTTTTCTTCTATGAGGTTCAACTGATCCAGACGAGCTTGAACCCATTCTGCTTCCTCCAATTTTGTTTCCATTAGCACTCGCAGGGAGGGTATTTCCACCTCGATGGGAAGAACTGCTTCCATCCCATATACTAGTGAGAATGGTGTTGCCCCTGTTGACGTGCGGATAGAGGTCCGATATCCATGCAGAGCGAAAGGTAACATTTCATGCCAGTCCTTGAAGGTCACTACCATCTTTTGCACGATCTTCTTTATGTCCTTATTTGCAGCTTCGACTGCCCCATTCATCTTTGGACGGTACGGGGAGGAATTATGATGTTGGATTTTGAAGTCGTCACACAACTCTTTCATCATCTTGTTGTTCAGATTGGTCCCATTGTCTGTGATGATTTTATTTGGCAGACCGTATCGGCAGATCAAATCTCTTTTTATGAACTTGACAACTACCGATTTGGTTACACTGGCATAAGAAGCGGCCTCGACCCATTTGGTGAAATAATCGATAGCGACAAGAATGAAGCGATGCCCGTTTGATGCCTTAGGTTCGATGGGACCAATGACATCCATTCCCCACATTGAGAATGGCCATGGTGCTGTCAGGACGTTCAAAGAAGCAGGCGGCACATGGATATTATCAGCGTAGATTTGACACTTGTGGCATTTTCTCACGTAGTTAAAGCAGTCGGTCTCCATTGACAACCAGTAGTAGCCGGCCCTTAGGATTTTTCTTGCCATGGTGTGCCCGCTAGAATGGGTTCCGAACGAGCCTTCATGGACGTCTTTCATAATTCTTTCTGCTTCTTCTTTTGCAACACATCTGAGGAGGATCATGTCGTGATTCCTTTTGTAAAGCACCTCCCCGTTTAGGAAGAAACCCATTGATAACCTCCTAAGTGTTCTCTTATCATTCTCAGTGGCACCGGAAGGGTATTCTCTATTTGTGATATAGTGCTTGATATCGTAATACCAAGGTTTACTGTCAGGCTCTTCTTCGATTGCCACACAATGATGTGCCGGTAGGTCTCGATGCTGGATTCGGATGAATGTCAGACTTTTGTTGTTATTGATATTGAACATTGATGACAAAGTCGCCAAAGCGTCAGCCAACTGGTTTTCTTCGCGAGGGAGATGGTGGAAAGTGATCTCCTCGAACCGTTCAATCATCTTTTGGATGTGATCATGATAAGGAATCAATTTGGGATCCCTGGTTTCCCAGTCACCTTTTATCTGATGGATGACTAGCGCTGAGTCCCCATATACATCGAGTCTTTTGACTTTCCATTCAAGGGCTGCTTTGATGCCTAGGACACACGCTTCATATTCCGCAATGTTATTGGTGCAATAGAAGCTCAGTCTAGCAGTAAATGGTATGAAGCGGTTATCAGGAGAAATCAACACAGCTCCAATCCCGTGCCCATACAAATTAGAAGCGCCATCGAATGACATCCTCCACCTTTCATTGTCTGGAGATTTTCCTTCTCCGAACAAAGCCATTATATCCTCGTCCGGAAAATCATACTGCATTGATTGGTAATCCTCAATGGGCTGATGCGCCAAGTATTCCGCTAAGGCACTACCTTTGATTGCTTTCTGAGTGACGTACAAAAGGTCGTATTCGGATAGTAGCATTTGCCAGCGGGCGATTCTTCCTGTGAGCGCAGGTTTTTCAAAAATGTACTTGATGGGATCCATTTTAGATACCAACCAAGTCGTGTGGCTCAACATATACTGCCTCAGGCGACGTGCAGCCCAGGCCAAAGCGCAACATGTTTTTTTTCCAACAATGAATATCTTGTCTCGCACTCGGTGAACTTCTTACTGAGGTAATAGATGGCATGTTCTCTCCTTCCAGACTCATCATGTTGCCCCAGTACGCAACCCATTGAGTTGTCTAGCACTGTTAAGTATAGAATGAGGGGTCTGCCCTGCACCGGTGGCATCAGAATCGGTGGATTTCGGAGGTACCTCTTGATCTTTTCAAAGGCCTCCTGGCACTTATCGTTCCACTTCGTTTCTTGGTTCTTGCACAGCAATTTGAAGATTGGCTCGCAGGTCGATGTCAATTGAGATATGAATCTGGAGATGTAGTTCAACCTTCCTAGGAACCCACGAACTTCCCTTTCGGTTTTAGGCGCTGGCATTTCAAGAATTGCTCGTACCTTGTCTGGATCTACCTCTATACCCTTCTGACTGACTATGAACCCCAACAACTTTCCTGATCTTACGCCGAAAGTGCATTTGGCGGGGTTTAATCTGAGTTTGAACTTCCTTAGGCGTTCAAATAGCTTTCGCAGATTGACGATATGTTCCTCTTCAGTCTTGGATTTTGCGATCATGTCATCCACATAGACCTCTATTTCTTTATGCATCATATCGTGGAACAACGCTACCATCGCCCTCTGGTACGTTGCCCCAGCATTCTTCAAACCGAATGGCATTACTTTGTAACAGAAGGTTCCCCAGAGAGTGATGAAGGTGGTTTTTTCCATATCCTCGGGGGCCATCTTAATCTGGTTATATCCGGAATACCCATCCATGAAGGAGAAAAGGGAATGCTGAGCTGTGCTATCCACCAGGACATCAATGTGAGGCAAAGGGAAGTCGTCTTTTGGGCTGGCTCTGTTCAAATCTCGATAGTCGACGCACATCCGAACCTTCCCATCTTTCTTTGGGACCGGTACAATATTGGCTACCCATTGAGGGTACTTTGCTACCGCCAAAAATCCTGCATCGAACTGTTTCTTGACCTCATCTCGGATTTTTAGTGACATTTCTGGTTTCATTCTTCTTAACTTCTGCTTTATCGGCGAGCATTCAGGTTTCACTGGTAACTTATGCTCGACTATGTTGGGGTCCAGTCCCGGCATGTCTTGGTATGTCCATGCAAAGATGTCAACATAGTCGATCAAAAGTCTAATCAATTTCTCTCGCTCACTGTCTTTTAAGGTGGTGCCAATCTTGACTTCCTTTTCATCATCTTCCGTGCCCAAGTTGATTGTTTCGGTTGATTCCTCGTGGGGTTCGATTATTTTTTTCTTCCTGTTCCATCATTCTCATTAATTCTGGAGGAGTTTCCCAGTTATCTTCAATATCTTCCTCAGTTTGATTAATGGGGTGCTCAAAGTCACAGTATGAATTATTGGCGTTGTTATTTTCAACAGTGTTTTTTTCAAATCTGCATTAGTATAAATTGATGGAATGAAAAACGAGCCAAAAGAAAATAAAACGCAAGTGCGAAAGAGAACTGAAATTTATTGGAGAATCTGAAATAACATTTTATTGATATTGATATTGAAAGGAAACATGTGTGCCCGAATGAAATGTCCTAAGGCCTTGGGCAGAGCCATAGGATTGCATTACAGAAACATTACTTTGAACTAAAAACTACAGGAAAATCGACGATCTCCCAATTCTTGAGCTCTTTGCTTGCTGGACAACGGCGCACAAGACTGACACCGCCATTTTCAGCGCTTGAATCATCTTCAATAGCTGCAACCTGGTTAGGATCTAGCATTCCTGCGCTCTGAAAGCTTTGCTTTATGTCGCAGATGACAATCTTCTTCATATCTGGCTCCCGACCCTCAAGTTTGGCCAACCTCCGCTCCTTCTTTTCTGCGGCGATCATTCCTTTGTCAGTACGACTAGGCCGGTACCCTATCCCACATCTGTCCTTGTTTTCACGCGGCTGTATGGGTGTTAGGATCCCTTGTTCAGTCCTCCCTAAACCACTTCCTGCCTGATAACCAGTGCTTGTCATAACTTTAGCAATCATCAATGCAGCTTTGGACAGCTTTGGTTTTAATGATGGGGCCTCGTCCCCCACAAAGGTAGCATTTGCAATTTCTAGTGCTTGGAAGGCGGTCTCGAAAGATTCTTCTGCAGCCTCAACATAACGTATAGGGAACGGCTTATTGACTAGCAATTCTTCTTCTCCTGAAACGACCACCAATTTGCTGTTGACTATGAACTTGAGCTTTTGGTGTAGAGAAGAGGGCACAGCCCCTGCCGTATGGATCCATGGTCTTCCCAGAAGACAACTGTAAGACGGATTGATGTCCATCACTTGGAAACTCACTATGAAGACTTCTGGACCTACCTGTACAGGTAACTCCATCTCTCCGATAACCTCTCTTTTAGACCCATCGAATGCCCTGACCAGTGTAGAACTGGGTTTCATGTATGAACAGTCTACGTCTAGCTTGTTCATGGTTGATTTGGGTAGTACATTCAGGGACGATCCGTTATCGATGAGTACTCGAGCTAGAGAGTATTCTCCACATTTCACGGAGATATGCAAAGCCTTGTTGTGCCCTCTTCCCTCGACGGGGATCTCATCATCTGTGAAGGTGAGGTAATTGTTTGCAACGATATTTCCGACGATCCCGTCAAACTGACCAACTGTGATGTCGGGAGTGACATGGGCTTCATTCAGCACCTTCATTAGTGTTGTTCGGTGGGTTTCCGAATTGAGTAATAGCGATAGCAGGGATATCTTAGCGGGAGTCTGATTCAGTTGATCTACTACCTTGTACTCGCTCTGCCTCATAATCTTTAGAAACTCACTGGCTTCTTGCTCAGATAGTGCCTTCTTGCCCGTATTTTTGTCAGATGGCTCTACTTCTTTGTCTTTGCCTTTATCGATCTTTCCTCTTTCATTTGATTCTCCTCCTCTGGGTCTTTCAGGGGCATAGATGCGCCCGCTCCGAGTCATTCCACTGCTTCCCGAGACATTTGTGACATCAGGATTGCTCTGAGGACCTTCCACTTGGACTTTCGCATTGTAGTTCCAGGGGACTGCTTTGGGGTCGTTGTAGGGGAAGGGAGCTGGCACTTGGATAGTGATTGGTTTAGGCATACCTAGGGACGACTTGGAGTCCTTAGTATAGTGGATCTCTAGCGGCTTCCGAGTATCCTTGTTCTGGCCATTGCTCGATAGGATAGTTGACACCTGGTCCTCCCTCTTTTGAAAGCCCACTTGTATTACATGTCGGTCCAACAGGTCCTGAAGCACTTGTTTAAACGCCTCACAATTTCCAATGCAGTGATGGTCATTGCATGGATCCTTTCCAGTGCATTCTCTCTCAATAATCCCAAAGGAACACAGATTAGCATGAATCACTTCCAGGGGTGTCTAGATGCATTCTACCCTCCTGATTAGGGATGGTTCTGCAGAATCCTCAATTGCATTAGTTGAGGGCATCCCATGTCCTGGTAATGGGTTGGTAGCCACATTAGGGCCATTTTCCTTGAAGTTCAACCAGCCCGAGGCGATTAGATCTTGGACGACATACTTCAATGCTTTGCAATTTTCTATGGAATGGCCGACCGTTCCCGAATGAAATTCGCATGTGGAGTTTGGGTCGAAGCCTCTAGGAAAAGGGGGCTGGATCTGTCTCATTGGGCGGGTGGTGATTAAATTATGGCTGAGCAGGTGGCGGAATAGGTCGGAGTATGACATTGGGATTGGATCAAAGTGGACGAACTTTCCGACTGAGTAGTTTTGTGTTTTATGGCCTTGGTTATTTTGGGTAGGTGGGGTAGATAGTGTTTGTGCTGAGAACGGATTGGTGTGAGAGGGATTGGAGTAGGAAGTTTTTCCGGTTCCAGTGATGGCATTGGCTTCTCCTTCTTTCTTTTTAGGAAATCCGGAGAAGGGCTTTCTCTGGTTAGTGTTTCCGGGGGAGGTATAAGCGATTTTCCCATTCCTCATTCCGTTCTCTAGCCTTTCTCCAATAACGACCATGTCCGAGAAACTTGACGATACGCTCCCGATCAGTTTTTCATAGAAGGGTGAAGGAAGAGTTTCCATGAACATAGACACCATTTCCCTTTCAAAAAGAGGCGGTGCTACCTGTGCTGCTAGTCCTCTCCAACGCTGAGCATATTCCTTGATGGACTCATTATCCCTTTTAGTCATGTTTTGTAGCTGAGTCCTATCAGGAGCCATATCAGTGTTGTACTTATACTGCTTAAGGAAAGCATCAGCGAGATCCTTCCAACACCGAATATGAGTGGGTGTCAACTGCATATACCAATTTGAAGCTGCCCCAGCTAAGCTGTCTTGGAAGTAGTGGATAAGCAGCTTATCGTCGTTTGCGAATGCAGCCATCTTCCTGCAATACATAGTTAGGTGGCTTGCCGGACATGTTGCTCCTCTGTATTTATCAAAATCTGGTACTTTAAACTTAGGGGGAATGACCACGTTTGGGACGAGACATAAATCTTGTGCATTTCTTGCACCAACACTGAATCCTTCAACCGCTCTCAACCTTTCTTCCAGCATTTGCAGCTTTCCTTGGGCTTGAGGGTTCTCCATAGAGTAGTCGTGAGGAAGCCCACTCATACCATAGTAAGGATGCATCATCGGAACTATGGCTGGGTTCACATTTGGGGTATGTGAATGAGTGGGATTCCTGAGGTTGGAACCCTGAGCTTGAGCGTTAACTACTGGCGGTGGAGGGCAGCCAAGTGGGAGTCCTTGTGGTATGACGACGGGGGTCGGGTTTTGAACTTGTGGTGCCCCCGGATTACCGTCGTGACCCATTGATGTAAGCTGTTGTTGGCCCGCGACTCCTGAGGGACTAGCATCGACTGTCGGAGGTGTGTAACCTTGTGGAAGTCCGTAAGGAGGCCATATGTAACCTTGGCCATTAGGCCCAGTATGGTGCACTGTATGCGGGATCCCGAGTCCATTGGGAGGAGGAGGGTTGGTAACTTGATTTTCTGTGTTCCCAGCGGAGGCATCTTCACTTGTGTCTTGGCCCTTCAAAGCTTGTAGAACCTTCAAGATTTCAGCCATCTGTTCTTTCATCCCATCTATTTCTGCCCTAAGCTCTTGATTGCCTAGGTTCTGAGGTGGATTGCCTTGATCCGGGATATCTTGAGGCGGATTGTCCTGATTTTCTTCCATGTTTCTGGCCTGAGAACGAGTCCAATAGCGATGTTGACGCACCAGCTTGTCTTTTACTCTGTTGGTGGGACACATGTTATGAGTATATGTATGAGTATATGAATGGATGAAAATGCGAATGATGCATGTGTGCATGAGTCTTATTGTTTTAGGTCGGGAATTGCAAGCACATCCTGATTTGTCATAAGTACACAGATTAAAGTTCCACAATATTTTCAAGATAAAGGATCAGCATGTGAGACAAACAAACTTCATTGATGGAGGAAAGTACAATATTTTGGAAATAAAACTTCGAAAAGAAAAGTACAATGTTCTTTAAATTTCACTCAAATACATATGGCTTTCATTTTTCCCTCCTCTCTCTTTTTCTACTAGTAGTGCTGCCAGCCTTCTCCCGGAGTTCGGCAATCAGAATCTCGCAAAACTCCATGAATTCGGAAACTTGGACCGGGGTGTTAAACGGGTGCATTGCCGCGTTAGCCTCCTTCAGACGTCTGGGGATTCCTATGATAGCTTGATCGGCCAGCCATGCCAGCTTTGAGAATCTGTCTTTCCAGTATAAGCTTTCGTTCTTCAACTCTATGAAGACTTCATGGTTTTCTATCTTGCTGACCAACTCCACAAAGCGGTTCTCCCAATAGATGCTTTTTGTCTTCAGCTGGTGGTAGACCTCCTCTTGATATCTGATATGGTCGTTCAGCTCATCAGATTTTTCATGCTCCCTTCTTACGGCTTGCTGGTATTCTCGGAGTATCTCTTCAATGGTATCTTTATCCTGCTTGATACTTTTCACTTGCTCTTCAAACTCGGCTGCCATCATCCGGGACTCTCTCTTTGATACCATTAGTAGGCTCTGTGCGGTCTTTTCAGCCATCATTGATTCTTCCCATAACTTTTTCCATTTGTATGTATCATCGATGGCTTGGTCCATTTTCAGGTTGCAACGTTTTATTTCCTCTTTCGCCCCTCTTAGGTACCTTTGAGCCTCTAGTTTGTTCTTTTGTTCGATCTTGAGCTGCTTGTGGCTGTCTTCAATGGCTACTGACTTACTTGCATTCTCCTCCTCCAACTTCTGGTTCTTTAGGAGCACTTTCTCTAACTCTGCCTGTAAGCCCTTCTTTTCTTCCTCGGCCTTTGACAATGCCATTTTAAGCTTATCTAAATCTTCGACAGTGGGAAGGGTAGGTTCAGGTATATCTTCCTCAACCCGTAGTGCACTTTGGTAAGGCAATCGGGTGTCTTGGATCCTCTTTTGGAGCCATTGACGAAAGGTGGTTTCCTTATCGCCGCTCCTCTTAGTAAGCTCTTGTCCCTTGCGGACGACCATATCCCACGCTTGAGAAATCTTCCGGAGCATGCCAACCTCTTTTGGGCTTCCCTCATGGAGGTAAAAAGGGATTAACATGTCTTCGGTGGGCGGATTTCGCATGGGGTACCCCAGCTGTCTTAGAGTTAGAGAAGGATTGTAATTTATGCATCCTCTTGTCCCCATGAGCGGGACGTTTTGAAAGCTTCCGCATTGAAAAACTACTGTGGGCCTCTCTTTCCACCATGATGGGTGCCAACGAACCTTGTATTCATGAAGGCCCCCCAGCACTTGCAACCATTCACTAGTGTTCATTGTCTTCACGTCACACCCTCCGGCGTCTTCAATTGGGCCTTCTACCCTGACTTTGTTAACGAAAGCATGGGTGAGAAGCCAAACATACAAGGCGTGCAGGCAGCAAGATATCCTTTTTCCCCTTAGCTCACTATAATGCGTGAAAGTACAGTAAGTGTCTGCAAGCATGGCTGGAATCGGATCTTTGAAGGATAAGAAGACGCCAATAGCTGTTGTGTCTACATATCTTTCAAGGCGTGGAAATAGGACAATGCCAAAGATAGTCAAAGCTAACACCTGCTTAAAAGGACCCCAATTTCTAGCGTCGGCGAAGAATTTCATTTGGCCTTCCAGATACTCTTGTGGGAATCCTGCAATGCCATTTCGATTTTTCTTCCGGAGCCTCAAGTTCTCTTTGCTGGTTTGTAACATTGAGGCGAGCTTCTCATCTGTGTAGTATTGTCCCTGATACTGGTAGGGTCCCTTGTCTTGTTGAGGAAAGCCGAAGATCTGTGTATATTCTTCCAAGGTAGGTGCCATCTGGAAATTTTTGAAGGTGAAGCATCTTAATGAAGAGTCGTAGAACTGGCTCAAAGCGGCAATGGCCTCCGTTTGCACGTCCAATTGTAGTAACATAATAATCTTCCCATACACCCTATCAAAAGACCTGCGCTCGATGGGCGGCAATCGACCAGCACATTCCCTTAGACTTGTCAGATTAGGCTGCTTCACTATAGGGCAGTTCAGAGTTTGGATTGCTTCACAGTTTGATCCCATATTGCCTTGCTTATGACAAAACTTTCGAACCTCTTACAATTCCCGGCAAACCTAAATGAGATGAATAGCATGCAATGTGAGGATTTTTTTGTATATTTTTTTTTGTGAAATAATGATGATGTATGATGAATTAAAGAAAGACGTTACATGCATTAATAAAAGCATATTTTGGTGATTCAAATTTTGAGAAACATTAATCATGTCACATAAAATATACGTAAAGGAAAAAAAGTAAATGGTTTTCATTATTTGATTTTTTTTTGAAAGATAAAAAGTTTTTGCGATGATGCAACAGGTAGGTGAATTGCTTTTGTGTCCTAAACAGGTTATGTCTTACATATAGGTCACGGTCTAGGGTCACTTATGTGATCAACCTCTCAGGTAGTTCTATTCACTTCCTCACAAAGGTTTCCAGAGCTAAAATCCCTTTCACGATATGACCCACAACGATAGCGAGCTACCTGGTGTGGGATGCCGCGAAAGAGCATACTCTGGTTGAGATTTTCATGAGAGTCAGACAGATAAATCCAGAATGACTGTCACTAATCATCTCCGCTCGTCTTAAGTTATTTTTCAGACCCGGGTATAGGGCCCCACTCAGAAGTGTGTGAATAAATAGGTGTAGGTGATGTGTGTGATATAAGCAACCTAAAACTACCCAAACTGCAAAAGAGCAAACAGATAGCAATATAAAAGTCTTCTACCCTAAGGTTTGCAAGAAAACAAATAGCAGTATAAAAGTCTTCTATCCTAAGGTTCAATATGCGAATATAAAGACTAAGGGTAAATAAAGTACTAAACTAATAATTTACACATTTAACTAAATTAGGCTTGACCCTCTAAAAAAAAAAGTCCCCAGTGGAGTCGCCAGCTGTAGCGACCGAAGAATCCGAGGAGGGATTCCTCGTTGTTTTGAACAATGGAGCCGCCATCAATATTTATTTTTAGGAAAACATTGAAAAAAACCTTTGTTTTTGGGTTCGGGGGTCGATTAAGTGCGGGGAAGGTGCTAGCACCCCGCAACATCCTAAAAAGGTTACCTTTTAATTAAATGTGTAGAAAAATTAGTTTAAAGAAAACACTTTTAATTTACCCTTTTTTGTTATTTGCAAAAAAAACGGAAAAGAAGACTTAATAAAAATTTTAGTTTTTTGCGCTCGACGGGAGTGGGCCCCCGCTCCTACGTATCTCCGGGTGCGATGGAGAAATCAAAGCTACGTAGTTCTTGGGTAGAAAATATTTGTGCGTTGGTATTTTTTTTATTTTTTTTGAAAAGTTTGGGAAAACTAGGGACCGTTCATGGTGACCAAATAGATAAATCCAGAGTGGTCGTCATTAATGGCTTATTCGGAAAAGAAGGTATTTATAGTGTTCAAACAAGCAAGGCCCAGAGTGACCGCTATAGACAACCTGTTTTTTTTGCGCGAATTCGATTTTCGAAAGAAAGAAAAAAAGAACGGTTCGGAAGCATCACGTTGTGAATAAAAGCGGAGTAAGTGATAAAAGGGGGGTGCAAATAATAAAGGGGTTGTATTAAAAAAAGGAGGTGTGAATAGCGTGACCAAATCGTTTTTTTTTTGTGAACTAGGTTGTGTTTGAAAAGATGGGCTTGTAGTAAAAAAAAATGGATGGGTTTGCTGTTTTAAGAGAACGCGGGGTGCAAATAGCGTTTTGGTGCTTTTTTTTTTTAAAAAGGGTGCCGCGGGTGCAAATAGCGTTTTGACGCTAAAAACGATTGATTGGTTTATTACCCTTTTTTGCTATTCTACCCTAGAACGCGTGATTCTTGAAGCGCTTTTTTTTTCTCTTAAAAAACAAACCTAAAATAAACAAGTGGTATTTTGAAAGCGGATTATGGAGAAAAAAAAATTCTTTTGTTGTTTTTTTTTTGTTGTCATAGTTATTATTTAATAAAAAGGGGGGCCTTTTTACTTTTTTTTGAAAAAAGATTTTTGTTATTATATTACTTTTTTTAGAAAAGGGTAGTGACACTAGTAACCATTTATTTATTTTTTTTTTTAAAAATATTTTTTAGTATTTGAAAAAAGCTTTATTTAAATCCGAAAATAAAAAAGGAACACATTTTTTATCACTTTTTTTAATCCGAAAAATAGCAATTGTTAAAAAAAACAACATATCCTTTTTTTTATCATTTTTTTTAAATCTGAAAATTAGAATAACTTATTAAAAAAAGGGCACAACATTTTTTTACCTTCTTTTTTTTTTAATCCGAAAATAAAATAAATTATTTAAAAAAAAAGCACAACATTTTTTTTACTTTCTTTTTTTTTAATCCGAAAATATTAGTACCTACAATAAAAAGAACACATTTTTTTTTAACACTTTTTTTTTAGGTTTATTTTAAATCCGAAAATAGTAATCATTTTTTTTTAAAAAACAACATATTTTTTTAGCACCTTTTTAGTCCGAAAATTGCAACATAAAAAAAACAATAATAACAACATATATACATCTATAAAAACAGCAACTAAACTAAAAAAAGCAATAATATGTTCAAAAAAAACAACCAATACTAATATTTATAACAAAGTCAATAACTAATATTTATATAAAAAAAAAGCAACCAGTATTTTTTAAAAACGTGAACAACAATAATAACAATAAAAATGGCAATGATAATATGAACAAAATTACAATAACTAAAAAAACGAAAAAAGCAACAATACTACAAATTATTACATTTTTGTACCTTGAACAAATCCAAGCTTTCTTCTTCGGATCTCTTCAAAAATTTTAAACTAAAAAAACTAAGAAGGAAGAAAAGAAGGGGAAGAAAATTTTTCTAAGAGAAACCCTAATTTTTTAGAAGATTCTCCTTTTTTTCTAATAGCCCCCGTCCGTCCCTCCTTCTAAGGTAAGGACCCCTATTTATACAAAAAAAATCTTGCTTCCTTCGATTTTGCTTCTTCATCCCCTCTTGGATAGTGATGATGATTTTTTTGATATGATGGAGGTTTGGTGAAGGGGTATGGGTGTAGCAGAGGGAAAAAGGATTGTTTTTATGAGAGGAGGGGGTAAAACCGTGGGTGAAAAAAAGAGTTAATATTTAGGGTTTTAGTGAGGTGTGTGTGTGGAGATTGGAGAAAGGAAGTAAAAAATGGAGTTGGTGAGGTGTTGGAGCCGTGGGGGATGGGGAGTGGTGAAGAAGAGAAGAAAAATTGATGGAGAGGAGAGGGGTATGCGTGTATGTGTGTATGAGGGTGAGAGAGAGTGAAAATTTTTTTGGTGTGTTGGAGAAGAGGGGTAGGTCGAATATGGCAAGAGTGAGAGGAAAGGAATTGTGATGTGAAGTGTGTGAGGGAGAAAGAGAGAAAGGAGGGTTGAGTGTGAGAGAGAGAGAGTGGGGTCGAATGGGGGGAAGGGGTAAGGAGAGAGGGAGGAGGCGTAGGGGAGTGGGAAAGAGAGAGAGAGAAAGAGAGTGTTTGGGGAAGGGAAATGTGGGGAAGTGGGATAATGGGGAAGTGGGATTGAGGGAAAAGAGGAAAGGTGGAGTGTGGAAAGGAGAAAGGTGGGGCTTTGACCATGGGGTAATAGGGGGGTGGCCGAATTTTTTTTGGGTTTTGGGGATGAATGTGGATGGATTTTTGGGTTAGGGGGAGAGTGAATGTGGATGGCTTTTAGGGTAGAGGGGGGGATTCGAATTAGGGTTAGGAGGAGGGGAATTAGGGTTTTGTGATGAGTTGGGTTATGGGTTGTGGGTTGGATATGGGTCATGGGTTGGGTGGAGGAGTGTGAGGGTGAATTGGGCTAGGGTTTAGGAATTGGGTTGGGTTTTAGATGGCCCAGTCCAATTGCACCTCCATTCTTTTTTTGACAAACCCCCATTATTTCCTCCTTGGCTTATTTTTTTGTGTCTTTACTTCTAAAAAAAAAATATTTTCTTGTGTTAAAAAAAAAAACTTGTGACAAATAAAATAATGACATAAAAAAAATAATTATTTTTATCAAAAGTAAATAAAATTTTCTCATTTTGGTTAGGACAAAATTAGGGTATTACAGTAGGCAGTTGGTTTAATCTCTGGGCCAGAATCTGATTAACTGCAATGGTTAACTGTCCAACTATTGTCTCCAATTTCATAAGTGTAGAATCCGTTGTTTGTAGGAATTGGAGATTTTGAACAGCCATCTGTTTAATGAGATCCTCTAGTGAAGGTTCATAAATAACACCCATGTTATAGTCAATAAAATCAGGATTAGAATAAACTAAAATAAAAAGTTATGCTAAAATTAAGGAAGAAAATAAAAAATGAATCAAACCTAATCTAAAAAATATAAAAGCTGTACTAAAAATCTAATAAAATCAAAAGAAGATTATGCAATTTTTTTTGGATTTTTATGACATTGCGGAAAATTAAAAAAAATAAAATGAAAATGTAAAAGAGGCTTCGGATTTTTCGACCTCAGCTCCCTAAAGGGAGTCCTACTCCTCGATGTTTTTCTGATTTTCTGACCAATTTTCGGAGCAATCTGACCAGATCACCCGAAAATCGATTTTTTTTCACCTAATCTGACACCGAACTGAACGAAGCTGAAATCGACAGAGCCTGCAAAGAAAAAAAACTAAAAAACAAAAGTTAGTGGTTAGTGAGGTTCTTACGTCGGTAATTCCTAATCAGAGATCCCGGCAACGGCGCCAATTTGATCAGCGGTCGTACACGAGTGAAAATAATTAAAAAGAATAAATATAGTATCAAGGTAAGAGACCTTGGTCGTCTCTCGAGGACCTCTAAATAATGAAATTACCAAAATCAAGAACCAAAATAAACAATAAAACGGGGGGGGGGGGGGGGGGGGGTTTAGGAAAGGAGTTTGATGTGTAACGTAGAAAATCAATTAAAGATAAACAATCAATCTATTGGTTTCAGGTGCGCTTCTTGGATTTCTCATCGGTTCTAAAATAAAGATTCGTGCAAGGTTTGATAATTCTTCATTGATCATAAACTAAGTCAACAAGGGCCAGTCAGTTTATACGAATTCAATATGTTTTAAAGCAAGCGTCAAAACAGTGTGTTCAATCAATCAATATCACAATTAACATCATAACTGAATTCTATCAATCCTATAAACAAACTTCATAGACTCTATCAATTCCTATCCAAACTAAATTAAACAAGCGATAAAATAGTTTGTATAATGAAAGTTGAAAAACAGAATTATGATTAAGTGATTAAGCAAAACTGAATCGTAAAACGAATCACATAAGCAAATCACAGAGTTTGAGTAATTAAGCAAAACACAAACCGAATTTGCAGCAAGAATTACGGAGATGAAATTGATAGAGAAAGAATTAAAACCATAAAAACAAAATAAACATTAAGCACTGAATCTCAAAATCCTTACGGCAACACCCATCACCAATAGATTGATCTAGGGCCTTAAGGTTCTATAGAGGTTAGAGCTCAAAGACGTAAAGTTGAAAAGTAGGAATGCGTAAGAGAGCCAAGACGGCTCTGAAAAGTGTATTTAGTCTTAAAGAAAATGAAATACCTAAATCCCTAAACGGGTTCTATGATAAAAGCCCGATAAAAATAGCAAATTGGCCCCGTAAACCCGTTTTACATAGTACTTATTCGATATTTTGCAGTTTTAACCTCCCAGACTTTAGAATTGGGTTTCGAGCTCAACAGAGAATTGTAGCTCTGTTCCTTAGCTTTCCAACGCATGCTTGCACGCCTCAATCAGATAAACACAGCCAAAGTTATGGCCTATAGAGTAGACAGGGGTCAATATGCAATAAAAATAAGAATTAATCAAGAAATTGCTATATTGCTCAATTAAGAACCAAAGTCAAGAAACGTGCTAAGGCTTAAATATTAGGTACAAAGCACTACTAAAATCACCAAGTGAAAAGCTATAAATAGTGCCTTAAAATACACTGATCAAATTCCCCCACACTTAAGCTTTTGCACTCCGGGCAAAACACACAAAACAAGACACGAAAACAATGCATGAGTTTCCAATGAACCCAAAGAATGCAAAGTCATAAGAGAAATACTTTTCCTAGGCTTCAAGGAGAATGACAATCAAAGATAGCACTTAATTGCAATCAAGGCAAACAAGAGGATAGAGCACTAGAGAGTGAATCATAAGTGATGAGTCCTCACAGGATATGTTTAAGTAATGCTCTCAATCACTCAAGTGTCTAGGTTTGTGTTTACTCTCATATATATAATAAGCGCATCAATGAAAGTTAGCACTACCATATGCTTGACAAGCTTCTAACATCGACACTTAAGAACACATGCACATAAGATCAAAAGGTCTTTATAAGGGTTGTAATGGGGCCAAGGTCAAGGTGGGATAATCCTAAGGGGAACTAGGCTAAAAAGAATCAAAGAGGATAAATAAGCAATGAAAACCAATTGTAAAGTGAGCATGAGAGGATCCAACTTCAACAAGGTATGATGAATTTCTCTATTTTGATATACTTCTCCACATAACCCTCTCTACACACTTTCATTCTTCTTGAAACAAAAATTAAAACAATGCACACTTTTTTTTCTTTTTCTTTTTTCTTTCTTTCTCTTTTTTTTCTTTTCTTTTTAGGGAATGTTTTTTTTAAAGATGTACTTGCGAAACTTTTCATTGAGAACCCAAGAACTAAGAAGGCTCAAAGAGGCTTACACAAAGGGATAAATTCAGGATAGACTTATTTGGCTAGTAGCTAAAAAAATAACAGAATTGCCTAGATCATTTCAAACATGCATGTGAACAAGTGTTTCAACAAGAATCAAGTCAAGTTCTAGAGTAACTAACAAACATGAGTGAGTCACACACAAGAAAGGAGAGAATGACAAAATGTAGTTCATCCATTAAAAGGCTTAATTCTCACTAGGGACAATGACTATCACAGATGATGCAATATTTAGTGCTCATATCCAACTTATTATACCAAGAGCAACAAGAAATCAATCAAGTCATGTCAAAACACCTATGGTCCTAGAATAGTAAAATCACTCACAACTTGTACGAACCTAGAACTCATGGAAAAACATGCTAAAATAACAAAAAAAAAAAATTCTTTTTTTATAGTTAAAAATTAAAAACATAAAAACAAAAAGACACACCTCACACTTAAATTACACAATGTACTCAATGTAACCAACAAGTATATCTTAAGAATAAGGAAAGAAAACTCCCTCTTGAAGGTGGAGAACTTGAAGCTTATGGGTGGTTGGTATTTGGCAAAAAAGGCTCTTTTATGGTTACCCCACACATGTTTGCTCACATTCTTCTTCCACACATCCAGAAGCAAGGGGTTGAGTTGTTGTGTTTGACACATTTTCTTATTAGGAATGTCCGCCAAGGTCCATTCGATACCTCTCCTATGTTCTCTTAGAGTTGGCGGTAGCTTTTCCTGTTCAAATTCAAGGTTAGCTAAAATAATCAAAGATAAATTTCCACTTTCTAAGTATGCATATTTTAAATTTTCAGGGAGTGGTTTGTCTTGTTTATCATCAACAGGTTTAGGTATTCTTGGAGTAACAATAGCTTTGTTACTTTTCACAGAACCATTTCAGGCACCCTTGAGGTTTCAACAAGAGGAATTTCATTTACATTGAGAGTATTTGGCTCATTTGGATTCATTAGTGTTTGGGCAGGCAGTTGGTTTAATCTCTGGGCCTGTATCTGATTAACTGTAGTGGTTAACTGTCCAACTATTGTCTCCAATTTCCTAAGTGTAGAATCTGTTGTTTGTAGGAATTGGAGATTTTGAATAGCCATCTGTTTAATGAGATCCTCTAGTGAAGGTTCATAAACAACACCCATGTTATAGTCAATAAAATCAGGATTAGAATAAACGAAAATAAAAAGTTATGCTAAAATTAAGGAAGAAAATAAAAAATGAATCAAACCTAATCTAAAAAATATAAAAGCTGTACTAAAAATCTAATAAAATCAAAAGAAGATTATGCAAATTTTTTTGGATTTTTATGACATTGCGGAAAATTAAAAAAAATAAAATGAAAATGTAAAAGAGGTAACTTCGGATTTTTCGACCTCAGCTCCCTAATGGGAGTCCTACTCCTCGATGTTTTTCTGATTTTCTGACCAATTTTTGGAGCAATCTGACCAGATCACCCAAAAATCGATTTTTTTTCACCTAATCGGAGACCGAACTGAACGAAGTTGAAATCGACAGAACCTGCAAAGAAAAAAAACTAAAAAACAAAAGTTAGTGGTTAGTGAGGTTCTTATGTCGGTAATTCCTTATCAGAGATCCCCGGCAACGGCGCCAATTTGATAAGCGGTCGTACGCGGGTCAAAATAATTATAAAGAATAAAGGCTAAATTATAGTTTTGGTCCCCCTATTTTCAAAAAATCAGACATTTGGCCCCCCTATTTTAAAACTCAGACATTTGGTCCCCCAATTTTAAAAAATCAAATACATTTAGCCCAAAGAGGGAACAAATGTCTTTGATTTTTTAAAATTGGGGGACCAAATGTCTTTGATTTTTTAAAATTGAGGGACCAAATGTCTTTGATTATTAGCCATAAAAAACTGAAAATTCCTCTTGGGACTAAATGTCTTTGATTTTTTAAAATTGGGGGACCAAATGTCTGAGTTTTAAAATAGGGGGACCAAATGTCTGAATTTTTGAAAATAGGGGGACCAAAACTATAATTTAGCTAAGAATAAATATAGTATCAAGGTAAGAGACCTTGGTCGTCTTGAGGACTTCTAAATAATGAAATTAACAAAATCAAGAACCAAAATAAACAATAAAAGGGGGTTTTTTTTAGGAAAAGAGTTTGATGTGTAACGTAGAAAATCAATTAAAGATAAACAATCAATCAATTGGTTTCAGGTGCGCTTCTTGGATTTCTCATCGGTTCTAAAATAAAGATTCGTGCAAGGTTTGATAATTCTTGATTGATCATAAACTAAGTCAACAAGGTCCAATCAGTTTATACGAATTCTATGTGTTTTAAAGCAAGCGTCAAAACAGTGTGTTCAATCAATCGTGATAGCGAACAAGTGCCAATATCACAATTAACATCATAACTGAATTCTATCAATTCACATCATCCATTCTTTAATTCATTTATATTGTGCATACATAGTCACTAAATATTTTACTCTCTCGAGACAAAACGATTCGATTTATAAAAACAATCACTCATCAATGGGAAGGGTGCAAAAGGGATTGGAGAAAGTTTGGAATTAATGGAATAACTTTAAGCAAGTTTTAAAAGGTTGAACATCATAAATGAGGGTGATAATCGATTGTCAAAGCTTGGTTAATGCTTCATTCAAGCTCATAATCGATTGTGAAGCTTCATTACTACTTTATTAAAGCTCATAATCGATTGTGAGGCTTGGTTACTGTTTCATTCAAGCTCATAATCGATTGTGAGGCTTGGTTACTGCTTCATTCAAGTCCATAATCGATTATGCACTGTATGTTTGCATAAAAATCAATTTTAAAACTGTTTTCTCTCTTGCTAATCGATTGCGAAGCTTGATAACTACTTTATCAAAGCTCATAATCGATTGTGACCTAAGTTTACAAAAAAAATCAGTTTCAAAACCATTCTCTTCGTCCCTATTAATTCCAAACTCAATCTAATCACCCTATCTCATAACATAACAATGTTTAATAGATCAAATCAGAAATTTTAAACAACAATCCACACAATATCATACATTTCCTAACTTAACATAACATACAACAACAACCAAAACAAAAAGGAAGTGGAAGACAAAGGTAAAGAACTCACCAACTTCCTAGACTTCCAAAACTCGGACCCACACATCCTAAGCTCCCCTTTCAGCTACAAAATTCTGAGCCAGACTTGGAGTACCCAAAACAGCCCCCAAACGACAAAACCCAAGATTCAAAATAGTCACCCAAGTTCACCAACCACTAGGAATTGTAAAGGAGCAAGCTTCACCCACTTTTGCTATGGATTTCACCCAATGATTAAGAGGGGAAAGAGGTGTTTGTTGGCCACAAAACTGGTATCAAATGGAAGAGCAAGTGAGGAGGATTCTTTTGGTGTAACTATCTTGAACACACATGGAGAAATCGAAGCTCATCTTCCCTCTCTTACTCTCTCGACCTCTCCTCTCTCTTCTCTCAACTTCACTTTCTAATTTTAGGTTTTTGGTGAATAGTGTGTGTGTGTGTGTGTGTGTGTGTGTGTGTGTGTGTGTGTGTGTGTGTGTGAAATGTGGTAGCCGAGGGAATGGAAAGGAAAGTGGGAAGTGGGAGTTTTTAATGAATTTTAGTCTTTTAACTAAAGTGAAATTCCTATTCTACCCTCCCCATAGTCATATAATACTAAGGCACACTTAATCCACTATGATCATCTCTAAAACTCTAATAAGTCATAAAATTAATCAATCATTCAATTACCTCCACAATTCACACTTAGACAATAATAACTCAAACATAAATCATTTCAATTAGACATTCACATTCATTTAAGTCACTTAGCAACCAAAGAAATAAAAAAAATTCTTGGGGCGTTACAAACTGCATGAGGTGGGAAACACAAATTTTCTTCTAACGAGTAGAGATACCAAAATGGATTGAACACCAAAGCAAGAGAGGATTGCCAAGACCGGTCATGGGCCTCGACAGGCTGTGCTACTGCATAGGGCCTCATCCCAATGCCATTATATATAAATGTTTTTCTGATTATGTATCAAACTATCAACGCAACGCAGTGTCAACTGTTTGAGCGCAAGTCAACAGAATTTGGAGGAACTCAAGTTCGGTCCCCTCTATCTACATGTTGTTTCTTTGTTTTGAAATTAGGGAATGGATCTCACCATGTGCATGTTGTTTCTTTTTTTGTTGACAACTGAATATTGTTTATTTTTATAATGCTTTTGCAAAATGATTAAATAGATTATATTTAACTGCCTTTGGAATGTTTTCAACCAAAATATATATTGCTTTTAGCAAATATTTTTTTGAATAAATATTTGAAAATTTTCAAAAGATAATTTCAGCATTTTAAAATTAAAGTTAATTAAATTTACATTTCTTAACTGAATTTCTATTGATGAATTAAAATAGTTATTTTAGAAATTTAGTTTTGTTTGTAGCTCTAGTATTTTTTAATTTATATTTTTCTTTTTTTATATTTGATTTTTGGTTATATTCATTGACGATTTTTGGCTCCCACAATAAATTATATATGTAAAGCTCTGTCACTGACGGGCTCGATTTTTAATATTTGAGTAGGACCTCTCAATTGTTGGATTGCCAATCTCTTCTGGTTCCGTAACAAGTTTCCTGCCATAGGTCTTTGTGTTGTTCCTTCACTGAGTCTGTCTTTAAATTTACCTCTAATAAAGATGATCATCAATGGTAATAAATTCTTCTAACGGGATGAAGAGGCTGGACATAAATGGTCGGAAGTGTATCATTTGCAATTTTTTCATATGCAATTGGAAAAATTCCATATTAAATCAAAGAGATATCAAAACATAAGTGCTTTTTGCCTAGTTTTAACAATTGCTGTTAGCAAATGTTTTTTTCAACTGACCTCTTCTCCTCCTTTTCAGCTTTTTGTGCTTTTGGTCGGGGAAAAGAGGGATGGAGCTATCTGGCACTCGGTTCTGTGGTCAATTTGGGAGATGAGAAATGATTGTATTTTCAACGCTAAACTGCCCAATCGTGGCTTTGTGGTTCAGAGGATTAAATCCCTGTCTTGACGGTGGTTTTTGGCTACCTAGATCAAGGGGACCGCATTGTTTGTATTATGAGTGGCATGTTGCCACAATTTTGTGTATTGGCCAAAAGTAGTAATCTTTCTGCTAGTTCTGTGTATGTGGGTTAGGACACCCCTAATGTCTTATTTTTATATATACATACGATATTTTGTTTTTTTAAAAAGTAATTGCTGTTAATATTTAGCATATCTTAGACCTTACACTCATAGAGTCTTACCCAAAAATTGCGACTTTTAGAGGGAACTCATTCGGATTCCAATCCGAGAATGTCACCAAACTTAATTACCAAATAAGGCTAATGGAGGTATGGGCTTTAAAAGTTTATACACTTTTAATTTGGCTATGCTTGTAAAATAAGGTTGATCAAATTTAATTACCAAACTAAATGCTATGATCTCTAGAATTTTCAAAGCTAAATATTTTTCGAGAGGGAATTTTTTGGATGCCAATGTTGGACATAATCCAAGTTTTTCATGGGGAAACATTTGCAAAGCAAGGTTTTTGAAATGAGCCTTGGCTGAAATATGGAAATAGAATTGTTTTTGAACTAAATTTTACTCTTCCAAACTAGTATTTTACCCGTGCATACGCACGGGTTTTACTGTGTGGTCGGTGTATTGTCATAAAGTCATAATAGTAATTTGGAAGATAATCATAAGTTGTGAACAATGTCCAAAATGTATGATTTGAAATTCAAAGTGGAAAGAGATAGGTATTATGTCATATAAGATACAAATGAAAATTATATTGAGTCGAAGAAATTAAAAGAGATTGACAATCAAAATTACATTGATCCATAATAATGTATTTTGACATTAGAGGTAAAATATGCATCCCGTTGACACTCCCATTTGCATCCTCGTTGGCCCTCCCGTTGGCACTCCCGTTGACGCTCTCATTATCTCTCTGGTTGCCACTCCCGTTGCAGCTACCATTGCCAGTCTCTCGTTGTCGCTCCCGTTGCCACATGTTAACTAATATTTTTCTATATGATTTAATATTAATTAAATCATATTCGTTTAATTATAAGTAAGTTATTTTGTAAAGTTTGGTAGTGGCTAAAGTTGTATTTATATAATAATTTTTAGTGGTTAAATTGATTGATTTGAATAGTTTTAATAGAGAGATTATAGTAAATAATAATTTTAGATGGAGTAAAAATGAAGAAAAAAGAAAATAAGATTTTTTAAAATATGCACCCACGTTGGCGCTCTCCTTCTCTCGTTCCCACTCCTGTTCCCGTTGTCGCTCTCGTTGTCGATTCCATTGCCAGTCTCGCATTGCCGCTCTCGTTGTGTTACAAATTTTGTCTTTTAGCGGTGAATTTACTAAAATAGTTGTGTTGCAAAAAGTTAAAACAAAGTCGGTATCTTCTTATAATATTAATAATGGAGTAAAAGGTAAAATATGCATCCCCGTCGCTCTCGTTCCCTCTCTTGTTGGCACTCTCGTTGGCGCTCTCGTTCGCTCCCTTGTTGGCACTCCCGTTGCCGCTCTCGTTGCCGATCTCGTTGTCGATCTCGTTGTCAGTCTCTCGTTTCCGCTCCCATTGCCACATGTTTCACCTTTTTTTCTATATGATTTAATATTACAATTGTTAGTGGTTAAATTGATTTTATTTATTACATGAAAAATTTGATTGATTTTAGTACTTTTAATAGAGATTATAATAAATAGTAAATTTTAAATTATTTAATTATTGAGTGTAATATTAATTTAATAATTTATTTTTTGGAATATATAATTTTGAAACTATTGTTAGAGGTATGGTTTTTTTTTTTTACAATTGGTAGTAGTTAAATTGATTAATTTTAGTAGTTTGAGTAAATTATAGAAATAGTTAAAAAACATTATGTCTTTAGTAAAAAAAGTGACAAAAAAGTGATTATTTTATGGAAAGAAAAACTGAAAAAAAGTTGTTTTTAAAATTCTGCTGTTTTTTGTCCTTTTTATGCGTCTGTTGCAGCTTCTGATTGCAGTTTTCAATCAGTTTTTTGTCCCTCACTTTGTTTTCCCTCTGTCGTTGCCACTCCTGTTGCCTCTCCCGTTGGCGCTTTCGTTGCCACTCCCATTGGCGCACTCGTTGCCACTTCCGTTGGCACTCCCGTTGGCATTTTACTCCTTTTTAGTAATTATATAAAATAGTTATTTGGTAATTTTTGGTAGTGGTTAAATTGATTGATTTTAGCCAAAGTAGTTAAATTGATTAGTTTTAGTAGTTATTTTGTAATTTTTGGTACGGGTTAAAGTTTTTTACAAATCTTTTTTTGACCATTGATAGTGGCTAATTGATTTATAGTGATTAATTATTTTATTAATTTTAGTAGTTTGAGTAGATTATAAATATAGTGAATAATTGATTTATAGTGACTAATTGTTTTTATAAAAATATAGACAAACATTTTTTAAAAAAAAAATTAAAAACAGTGAATAAAAAAAATTATTTCTTTTTAAAAAAATCAGTTTTTTTAAAAATCAGTTTTGTTAAAAAATCAGTTGTTAAAAAATAAATAAAAAAACTCTATTGATACTGTAGCGCATCAGAATTGGTACTGTAGCGCGTCAGAATTTGCACTGTAGCGTACTGTTGTGGCCCTGTAGTGTTTTGTCTTTATGTGGTGAATTGTCTATTTTGCCCCTAAATTGTGACAAATGTCAAAATTTGGTGATGTCTAAAAATGTAAATGTGCTGGCATATGTTTTTATTAGATTGAAAGTAGATAGATAGATGTGCATGCTACAGCTGCAGACCTTATGGCACCTAACGAAAGAAGCTGGGATGCAAGGAAGCTCAATTCCGTACCTTTATGAGCAAGGAGATTGGAGAGCTGTTTGGAATCTTCATGTTCCTCCAAGATTAAAGCACTTCTTATGGAGGACTTGCAAGGGCAAGGGCAAGGCTTAGAGAAAAAGGTATTGATATAACCACATGCAAAGTTGTTTTTATCAAGAGACATGGTTGCTCATTCATTAGCAAGGGTAGCCATTGTTGAGTCTCGTTCTCAAGTTTTTACTTCAATTCCAAATTGTATTGCTACCCTTATCATGAATGAAATGCAATAGATCTTTTCTTGTAAAAAAAAAGGACAAGGATAATTGGACTTTAAAAGTTAAAATCTTTAGTATCAAATAATCAAATCCAAAATGTTTTGGTAAAGGAGCTTAGTATAACAAGTATCATTCACACAATGAGGTTTTTCTAGTGTTAAAGTCATTGAAGCTTTTGTTGACTTTTTAGAAATAGAAGCATGGCAGCAAACCATTCCACAATTGTATTAAGCTACATGAGATCTTTTTTAGAAATACAAGTTTATGGATACATACACCAGATGTAAAGTTTTAGATCCAGTGGCTCATTTATGGATGCATATACAAGATGTAAAGCTTTAGACACTATCTCAATATATAATTGTTAGCCAGCATAACAGGCAATTGAACTGAATATGATTACCCTGTTGAAATACTTAATAGGCCAGACAAAGTTTTCTAATCAGCTGCTTCAATTATAATTTCCAAGAAACTTATCCTGATTTTGGCTCAGCACCCATTTCACCATCTCCTCTTCAAGAAACTTATTAGAATCTGATTTAGGCTCAGCAGCCAATATTACAAACGGGAATATTAAACAAAGTTATAACTAAGTGTGTGTGTGTGTGCATGTGCAGATGCAAAAGAAAGTTAAATCAAGTTATATGTAAAATCAAGGTAAAAGTCTATCATTACATTTAAAATAAATTTGTAAATAGAAAAAGAGTAAACCTTCAAAGAGAAAACCGATAAAGCAAGATGTATATTATGAAATGAATCTTGGGTGAAAGTAGAATACAAAATTAATCACTTACTCCTCCTATTGGAAGAAAGCTTTCTTTATAAATTACTATCTTACTGTCAAACCTCTTTGTTATAAAACCAAGCTCCTCAATCTTTTGGGTACTTAAATCAAACCATACTAATTCACCGTCTTTTTTTCTGATGAACATATTACCATTCTTCCACGCTCCGATAGGATACTCAATGCAAGGTAAGAGCCCAACAACGAAGATCTTAGTCCACGAATTCTTTACACCGACTTCACCCAAAATTGATATATGAAATGTAATTGTCTCTCTATAATTTACGATCAAAGCAATAGACCCATTTAATGCCACCAAGTGTCTCCACATGAGCCTAAAATCAAAATTCTCACCCATGATATCTGAGGGTATGGGCGTTGTGAAGAATATCTCATTGCTAAAGTCAAATGACACCAAAGTTGCTGAATTACGTAATTCAACTATATTCAACCAGTGACCCACTCCATGCATGAAAAATTCTTGAAGATAGTTTAAAGTTGTAGAACTAGGCACATCATCCATCATCAAGGTTTTTCCAGGAGTTGCTTCTTAAGCTATATATCTCCCACCATGAGTTATAAGATGGATCTCCCATTGGCAGCCCATCAAGGTCATGGTTAGAGCTTTGAAGAAATTCTACATGCCGAATCACCTTATATTCGTCTCTTACACGATCATAACCAAATATACAAGTATTAAACCACATACTTTCCAAATGTGGCATTGATTCAAGGGGGCTGCGGGGAATGACCTTGAATTCCCTGGTAGCGGGATTCCACAATATAAATTCCCCTCGGAATATAGAACGGAGACAAAGAATGCCATTAATACTACAAGAACCCAAAAGATGAAAACCAATGTCACCATCCTCTTGAAACAGATTTGGCCAATCTAAATTTACCCTATTTTCAAATCTATCACCAGAAATAGAATCCAGGGCATATTTTTGATGGGAATAATCGTCGTAGTTATCAACTCTATGATGTAGGAGTAGAGATGTACCATCATAACAAGCATGATTTTTAGATAAGAAATTGATGCCATACATGCTCATGAAATAAGGGTTTTCAAATAAAAGGGACCATGATTTGCACACGGATCCAAATCGCTTCAAAAATTTAAGAGGCAGTTTTGATAGAATGGAGAACCCAAGATCATCGGGTATATGATTGCTGACCTTATAATTTGACGCAGCCACAGATATGTGCATATTCGACTCTGATGGAGAGGTTTGATTGCAACGGTGCCGATGTGAAAGGGTTGTTATTGAAGTTAAATGATACAAAACTCGTTTTAACTTTCACAAATTTGAAGTGAAAGTAGGTAAGTATGCAAATTTGACGGCGTAGGTAGGTATGCTATGGCTGTTTGTGTTTGCGGGTGGTTTTACAGAAGGAGATGAATTTTATAGGTTGAGTGGTTTACTTATTGACCAAGTATAAGTATAAAAAAAGAATTATACCAAAAAGTATTATAATTCATTTTCTAGAAGTTTGGTCGTGTTTTTAGTCCCCATCTTTTTTAGTCCCTTTATTTTGCTTTTGTTGGTTTGAATCACCAAAATTTCTCAATATGACAATTTTGGTCTCCGTAGTTTTCAGTTGCACTTTGTGATTTCTCAAAATAATGAGTTTTAAGCACTATTGGTCCACATAAATCTTGGATTGTGCGTATCTATCATCCATGATTTTTCGCAGACCAAAAATGCAATTAAATAAAAGGGAAATTCCTGAATACGTCCAAAATTGTCACGTTTTAGTGAAACTTGTCATGGATAACTACAAGGAACTTTAGGAAACTATTAAAAGGATTCCGTCAAGCTTGAAGTTTTTAACTACATTCAACAGAAAATCTTTGACTATGTTGTGTAAAAGAAATTTACTGAACCATATCTCAATTTCTTTCCTTTTTTAATGTAAGTGATTTGTTAATTGATATCCTTCTTAACTTTTTAATTATGACTAAGAGGAACTGCATGAGAATGGAACACCAATTTTCTCCGGCCACGAACAGAGAAATACCAGAATGGATCGAACACCAAAGCAAGAGAGGATGTCAATCTTCTTCCGGTTCCGTAACAAGTTTCCTACCATAGCTCTCTATGTTACTCCTTCACCGATGCTGATTATGCAGGGTCAGTCACTGACAAGGAGTCTATTACTAGATATTGTATCTTCCTTGGAGGAAATTTAGTAACTTGGAGGTAAAAAGCACAATCTGGTATCTCGTTCTAGTGCTAAAGCCAAGTTCCATGCTATGGCACAAGGTATTTGTGAACTAATCTGGCTTAAAATTATTTAAGAAGATTTGAATGTTAAAAGGGACCAATGAAGCTCTATTGTGATAATAATAAGTCAGTAATTAGCATTGCTCTAAATCATGTTCAACATGATCAGACGAAACACATTGAGGTGAACAAACATTTTATTAAAGAAAAGCTTGACTCGTGCTTGACTTATACTTTGTATGTAACTTCGTAAGGGTAGCTAGCGGATATTCTGACGAAAGGATTGAGCGATCCAATGTTTGAAAGAACAGTATCCAAGGAGGGAATGGAAAATACCTATTACTAGCTTGAGGGGAGCGTTGTAAATAGCATTATTAGAAGGCTTAAATAACATTTACCCCCTACAAATATCACGTTTATCCATTTACCCCCAGCAAAAAAAAACTTTTAAAACAAACCCTGCAAAATGTAACTGTATCTAGTTACCCCCTGCTGTTAGTTTTGGCTAACAACGTTAATATTTGCAGGGGGTAACTAGAAACACTTAATATTTTGCAGGGGGATAACTACCCCCACTTAATATTTGCAGGGGGTAACTAGAAACACTTAATATTTGCAGGGGGTTAACTAGATCCCAAATGTCAGTCAAGTCAGCCTAGACTTAACGTTGTTAGCCAAAACTAACAGTAGGGGGTAACTGGATACAATTACATTTTGCAGGGTTTGTTTTAAAAGTTTTTTTTTTCAGGGGAGTAAATGGATAAACGTGATATTTGCAGGGGGTAAATGATATTTAAGCCTTATTAGAATTAATATTGGTATTGGGAAATTGAACAATGATATTCAGATTCATGTATATAGATAGTCATGTACCTTGAGAATATCATACATGCACCTAGAAAGTAACCTTATTATTAACCTCCTTATAAATGTAAATTATATTTATTTATATATTTATATTTATTGTTAAAAGTGTATAAATAGAAGATCATGTTGTGTGCAAATCACTCAAGCACATTCACAAAATTCAGCATTCCTTTTTAACATAATATCTCCTACTAGAATAACTAATTATTCAAACAACAAATATAACAACTAACAGATACTTTTAGATTAAATCGAGTCATGCTTGATTCTAGAACCATAACATTAGTAGCATTCTCTTCTCCCTCATTCACATAGCTGCTTCAACAGTACTAATTATTCAAACAACAAACATAACAACAAATAGATCTTTCTAACAATGAATGAATAATATTGTGAAGATTCTTAAGTCCACTCTTAGATACATGTAAAGGAGAAGTTTTCTCTGCTTTAAGAGAAGCATAAAATGTCTCCATGTCGACTTCATTTATGTTAGACTCAACAATGTTTGTGTAGGCTTCTGTATTTGTGGATTCTTCTATATTTGTGGAACCAATATTGATTTTTTCTCCCTCTCTAGAAGTGATTTTGTCACCCAGTTGTGCTCCCTTGTTGTCTATGGGATTAGTAAGGGCCAATTACTTCCCTTTTTTTGTTTCCTGTTTTCATTTCAGGAAATGCTATAAAGTTCTCTCTATCATAATTGTTATTTGTTCCCTTCAATAGTTTTTCATCTTACTAGGAAGATCCTCAAAATTTGGGCATGATGCCAACACTAGTTGTTCAATACCTTTGAAGTTTTCAATTGAGCTTGGAAATGTTTTAATAATGGCAGTCTTTCTTATGTCAATATTTTTCATATTTTCCACTTTTGCCAATACATCTGGAAAACTTTGAATGTTAGAACACTTTATAAGATTAAGGTATTCAAGAGACTTTGATCTCAAGGCAGTTGGAAAACTATTGAGTTTGGGGCATCCTTGAGTGCTCAATGTGACTGGTTTTTCAAGATCTCCAACAGAATCATGAATGTCAACCAAGTTTGGACAATTATTAACAAGAGTTCTTGTTAGTTGCTCTTTCTTTAGCTGTACGTTGTTTGATCATTTCGTGATAAGAAAATTTTCTCCCGTCTTTGTATCATTATTATTACATTCATTATATAAATGGTTTATTAAGTTCACAATTAAACATGAACTACAAGATGTACACAACTTACAATCACGGCTCTTGATTTATTTTGTTTTTAAAAATTATTAAAAAGTTGAAAGAAGAGAGACCGAAATTTCTGCTGAGGTCCATTTAGCAATACCAAGAAGTGCGTTTAGCAATTGGATATGGATCAGCCCAATCGATTCGGCCCATATCCACAACATACAAGCCCAAGTAAAACCACCACGCTTGGATGGTTAAGATCGATTCCACTGATCCGACGATCCACAAACGGGCACGATTTCCTATAAATACCGGCTCGTATGGCGATTGTGAAAGAATTGGACCTAAGTTGTAGTAATTTTACAACTCTTCCTGAATGCATCAAAAACTCACTTTTTATGGAAGCTAGTCATGGATTATTGTGAGAAACTTCAAGAAATTAAAGGAATTCCACCAAACGTAAATGTTGGGGATAAAGACGTGAAATAGAGAAGAAAAGGAAGTGGCGGCGCTAAAGGACAAGAGGAATAAGTAGGGCAATATAATATTAGGTAAAAGCTGCACTGAATTTCATAAAGATAGGTTATATTTACATGCTACTGACATCAGTATATATATACAATGAAACAGGCCCAGGCCCATAATTTCGACTAGCCCATTCGACTGGCCCATTTCGACTAGGTTTCTAACTACACCTACTATAATTACAAGCAATAGAATTACTAGGCATATCTCAATATTCCCTCCTAATTCACATTGCTGAGCGACATCATTCCAAGCATTGTTCTCAGTTCTTCGAATCTTCCCTTTTGCAATGGCTTGGTCATTGCATCAGCTACTTGAAGTTCCGAACAGCAATATTCCAGATTCAGCTTCTCATTGTTTACTTGATCACGCAGGAAGTGATATCTGGTCTCTATATGCTTCGACCTTCCATGTGCGACAGGGTTCCTTGCGAGATCTATCGCAGACTTATTGTCGATCAACAATTTCATTGCTTCGACCCTGTGCACTCCAATTTCGACCAGTAGCATGCTCAGCCATGATGCTTGACATGCTGCAAAGGAAGCAGCTACATACTCTGCTTCACAGGAGGACAACGCAACAATACTTTGCTTCTTCGAGCACCAAGAGATGGGTGTCGAACCATACATAAAGACATACCCACTTGTGCTTTTTCGATCACTCCTGTCTCCACTCCAGTCGGAGTCAGTGTAGCCAAACACTTCATTACCACTCTTCGACACACTCTTGCTAGGGAACAGAATACCATAACTTTGTGTTCCCTTTACATACCTTAGTACTCTTTTTGCAGCTGCCATATGAGAGCTTTTCGGCTTCTCCATGAATCTGCTGATCATTCCGACACTAAACATAATGTCAGGTCGAGTGTTGCACAAGTACCTCAGGGAGCCCACAATTTGTTTGAACAAGGTGGCATCTGCTTCAATCCCTTCGTCGTCGTTCGACAGCTTGCTGCTAGTGTCTGATGGTGTCGAAACTTCCTTGCAGTTGCTCATGTCGAATCTTTTCAGAATATCAGCTGCATACTTCGACTGGTGCAGGAGTATACCCTTACTTGTCTTGGTAAACTCCATCCCCAAGAAATATGATAGATGTCCCAGATCACTCATTTCAAATTCTGACATCATCACTTTCTTGAAGGCTTCGACTTCGACTTCATTGCTGCCAGTTACAAGTAGATCATCTACGTATAGGCACAACAACAACTGAGTCGAAGTTCCATTCTTCTTCACATATACTCCATGTTCATTAGTGCATCTAATGAACTTCTGAGCCAGGAGAAATCCATCAATTCTCTTGTTCCACGCTCTTGGAGCTTGCTTGAGCCCATACAGGGCCTTCTCCAGCTTATAGACTTTGTCTTCTTTACCCTTCGACTCAAAACCAGGTGGTTGACAAACATAGACTTCCTCCTCCAGAGGTCCATTCAGAAATGCTGACTTTACATCCAGTTGATGCAGGGGCCATCCTCTATGACTTGCCAATGCTACTACCAATCTTATGGTTTCGATCCTGGCTACTGGGGCAAAGACCTCATTGAAATCCAAACCGGGTTTCTGCAGAAACCCTTTGGCTACTAGCCTGGCCTTGTACTTGGCCACTTCTCCATTTGGCTTGACCTTGGTCTTGAAGACCCACTTCACCCCTATGGCTTTCTTTTCTTCTGGAAGTTCGACTAGCTTCCACTGCTTGTGACTAAGGGCTTGCTCCAGGCTCACTGGTTCTGCTTCTGCCATTAGTGCAAAGTGTGTCAGGTCTCCCTCTGCGGTAATAGCAGAATCTGGGTAAGTGTCGAATCCTTCTAGTCTTACTGATCTCTGCCTTTCCCTTTGCGACCTCCTTAAAGGTTCGACAGCAATGGGTTCTTCTGGCTCTTCAGTTTCGACCTCTTCATTCTGATTATCTCGATCAGAGACTTCGTCGAAGTCCATCATTGTAGTTTTCTCACAGCCTTCTTCCCAGTTCCAATGTTTCGACTCATCTACTACGACATCTCTGCTTTTCACTATTTTCTTCTGCACAGGATCATATAGTTTGTATGCTCCTGTCGAATGATAGCCAACAAGAATCATTTGTTGTGCTCTATCATCCAGCTTGCTTCTTAGTTGCTCAGGGACATGTCTATAGCATATTGAGCCAATTATTCTGAGATGCTTGACACTTGGCTTTCTTCCTAGCCAAGCTTCTTCAGGTGTCTTTCCAGTCAATCTCTTTGTGGGACATTTGTTCAGAATGTACACTGCTGTGGCTACAAGTTCTCCCCATAAACTATGAGGTAGCTTCTTCTCCTTCAACATACTTCTTACCATGTTGAGGATGGTCCTGTTTTTCCTCTCAGCAGTACCATTATGCTGAGGCGTGTAAGGTGCAGTGACTTCATGCACAATTCCTTCTTTCTCACAGAATTCGACAAATCCATGAGAATTGTACTCACCACCTCCATCGCTTCTAAGGGTTTTGATTGTGCATTCACTCTGCTTTTCAATCATTACCTTAAACTTCTTGAATATTTCCAGTACTTCACTCTTCCTTTTGATCAAATACACCCAGGACATTCTAGTGTATTCGTCAATGAAGGTGACAAAGTACTTATTCCCTCCTAAGGAACATACTTCGAAAGGACCACAGACATCAGAAAATATCACCTCTAGCTTCTTCTCTGCTCTGCTAGGTACTTCTGATTTAAACGAGTTTCTTGGTTGCTTCGACTTGCAACAACTCTCGCAAACTTCGACAGGTACTTTTACTGCAGGCAACCCATGAACCATCTTCTTTTCATGTAGTTGACTCAAGCTCTTGAAGTTGAGGTGGCCAAATCTTCTGTGCCACTTCCAGTGCTCCTCTTCGACAGTACTCTTGAGGCAGTGTTCTTCGACTACTTGCAATTTGATCTTGAAGGTTCTGTTACTCTGCATTAACACCTTCAGGATCAACTTCTTGGTCGAATCAAACAGGCTGAGACTGTTATCACCCATTTCGACGGTGAATTTCTTCTCGATCATCTGCCCAATACTTAGCAGATTGCTCTTCATATCTGGTACATAAAATACCCCTTGGATGTAGCACCACTTACCATCTTTCGACAGGAACTTTATGGTACCTACTCCTTCAGCAGTAACTCTACTGTTATCTGCAAACCTTATCTTCTTACTTATCTGCTCCAGTTCGACAAACCACTCCTTGTGACAACACATGTGATTTGAGCATCCTGTGTCGAGATACCATTCGACAGACTTCTCTTCAGTCGAATTTGTATCAGCCTTCAACAACAGTAATTCTGGGTCAGTAGCTGTCATGAACGACAATTCTTCATTATCATTGCTGGCAATGTTGGAGGCATTACCAGTGTTTCCACTGCCCTGCCACACACACATCGCACAAGTATTTTGAGCATCACAAGTGAATCCACTTATACAAGTGTTCCCACTATTTTGCTCGCTACTTTCAGCAATTCCTACATCGAGTCGAATCTCATCTTCGACAGCCATCAACATTAACTCCTCTGAGTCAGAGTCTGAGTCATCATCATTAGCAAACTTGGCTTCTGCATCTTTATCCCTAGGAACTTTCTTGTTTTTACACTTGTTCCTATAATGCCCAAATTGCTGACAGTTATAACACTGAACTTTCGACAGGTCTCCCTTCTTCTTGTCGAAAGATCCTTGTTCTTTCTTCTTACTGCTTGATCCCTTTTCTCTACCCTTCTCCTTGTTGCCTGCCTTCCAATTTCTCTTAGAGGAGTATGAAAGCAAGGCTTGTTCAGTTTCTTTCTCTGAACTTCTCTGCCTTATTCTCAATTCATGCGCCTCTAAGGAACCCTGAAGTTCATCTAACTTCAATGTATCTAGGTCCTTGGATTCTTCAATAGCAGTAACAACGTAGTCGAATTCCAGGGTTAAGGATCTGAGCACCTTTTCGACTTTATTTACTTCAGTCACAGTTTCACCATTACCTTTCATTTGATTAGTTAATGCTACTAACCTCGTAATGAAATCTCCAATCGATTCTCCATCTGTCATCTTCAAGCCCTCGTACTGCTTCCTGAGCGACTGTAGACGTATCTTCTTCAGCCTATCTGCTCCTCCATACGAGTTCTTTAGGATGTCCCAAGCTGCCTTTGCTGAATCACAGTCGATGATCAGGTTCAGGATGTTGGAATCAACGCATTGGTGAATCAAAAACAGCCCTTTTCCATCTTTCTTCCTCAGCGAATGGTGGTTGTTCCTCACCGCTTCAGTGGCGACATCTGCCACGGGTGGAACTCCATCGTTCACGATGTCAAGTACATCTTGATATCTGAACAGCACCTTCATCTGCGAACACCATCTCTCAAAGTCTTTTCCATCGAAAATGGGGAGGCTCCCCGGAATACCTCCACCATAGTTATCTCTCGCTGCCATGGATCTTAAAGCTCTGATACCAGTTTGTTGGGGATAAAGACGTGAAATAGAGAAGAAAAGGAAGTGGCGGCGCTAAAGGACAAGAGGAATAAGTAGGGCAATATAATATTAGGTAAAAGCTGCACTGAATTTCATAAAGATAGGTTATATTTACATGCTACTGACATCAGTATATATATACAATGAAACAGGCCCAGGCCCATAATTTCGATTAGCCCATTCGACTGGCCCATTTCGACTAGGTTTCTAACTACACCTACTATAATTACAAGCAATAGAATTACTAGGCATATCTCAATAGTAAATACTATTTCTGCCTTTAATTGCAGCTCTTTGATTTCATCGTGTACAAGCAAGTTACTAAATCAGGTAGGTCTTGATTTCTGTTTGTTTTGTTTGTTTATCATGTTTGATTTGTGATTGATATTCTTCTTAACGTTGCTAAACTTATATGGATAATTTATTATGACTAACAGGAACTGCATAAGTTTGGAAACACCAATTTTATTTTGCCAGAAGTAGAGATTCCAAATTGGTTTGACAGTGAATACGAGTCTGGATTGCCAATTTCATTCTGGCTTCGTAATAAGTTCCCTGCCATTGCTCTTTGTACTATCTCTCCATTGAGATGTAATGATTCTCAGGTTTTTCTAAAAGTGACCATCAACGGCATGGAATATTTCTATAAGGATGATGATGATATTCATATCGATCATTATGAGCCGAACATGTGACACTTATGGCTTTTTCACATGCAAAACCAAAAATTCCATGCTGATCTGGACAAAGAACTTATAGAAAATAAGTGGAACCATGTGGTGGTTCAATTTGTATTCTTACTTGTGCTCACACGGATTGGGATGCTTGGTCAATGATTAATTCTTGCAAAAATAATATACACAGGTTTGATTCGGCTTTTGCCACTCATGATAATATGCAATTTTCAGCTTGGACAAAGCCACCATTGGGTCTTGTAAAATGCAACATTGATGCGGGGTTCAACGGTGGTGGTGTTGGTCTTGGTATTGGCATTTGCGTTAGTGGGTCGTCAAGTGAGTTTCTCATGGCAAGAACTTTATGGCAAAACTCACAATTTAGTGTCAAAAAGGGGAGACTTTTAGTCTTCGGTATGCAATCAGTTGGTTCGGTGAGTTGTGGATGATGTCAATCAACAAAGGAATGATGCTTCAGAATAAAGCTCTATCATTTTAGATTGTAAAATGAACCTTCATAATTTTTCTCAACTTAGCAAAGTTGTTTTTATCAAGTGACAAACAAACATGGTAGCTCATTCATTAGCAAGGGTAGCTATCGTTGAGTCTCGTTCTCATGTTTTTACTTCAATTCCAAATTGTATTGCTACCCTTATCATGAATGAAATGCAATAGATCTTTTCTTGTAAAAAAAGGACAAGAATAATTGCTTTAAAAGTTAAAATCTTTATTATCAAATAATCAAATCCAAAATGTTTTGGTACAGGAGCTTAGTATAACAAGTATCATTCACACAATGAGGTTTTTCTAGTGTTGAAGTCATTGAAGCTTTTGTTGACTTTTTAGAAATAGAAGCATGGCAGCAAACCATTCCACAATTGTATTAAGCTACATGAGATCTTTTTTAGAAATACAAGTTTATGGATACATATACCAGATGTAAAGTTTTAGATCCAGTGGCTCATTTATGGATGCATATACAAGATGTAAAGTTTTAGACACTATCTCAATATATAATAGTTGGCTAAAATTTTCTCTCATTTTATTGGTGTTAATTTTGATTGATTCTCCCAAAAAAGGAGGATAGAATAAATACCCCATGTGATGAAAAATGTAAGAACTGATTACAGAAATGGAAACTTTATAAACAATGTATTAATCACTGGTGCAAAAAATACTTCCTATGTGTTCCCAGTAGCACTATGGTGCACAATTAATTGGTTTATATTCATTGACAAGGATATTAGTAATCAAATCAGATTCAGAGACAAGACAATAAATTACTCTCAAAACTGGAATAATACTTTGAAATGAGCCAAAAATGAATTGTAATGCAGCTCATGTAGCTTCTATGTTTTTATTGCCCCCTTTCTGCTTTTAGGGAACAAAATTATCAAGTCTGAATCTTAGCCTGCAACAAATTTGGTTTGTGTACAACATTCCCCTGATTCAAAGTTAATGAAACACAACATGTTGATGGTTATGTATAATTACCCCATTAATAATTGTTAGCAAGCATAACAGGCAATTGAACTGAATATAATTACCCTGTTGAAATTTCCCATTCTTTTCATAATAATCAATCACATGGAGATCATTCAATGCCTCAAGTCAAATACTTAATAGGCCAGACAGAATTTTCTAATCAGCTGCTTCAATTATAATTTCCAAGAAACTACTTATCCTGATTTTGGCTCAGCACCCATTTCACCAAGAATCTGATTTAGGCTCAGCAGCCAATATTACAAACGAGAATATTAAGCAAAGTTATAACTAAGTGTGTGTGTGTGTGCATGTGCAGATGCAAAAGAAAGTAAAATCAAGGTAAAAGTCTATTCTTACATTTAAAATAAATTTGTAAATAGAAAAAGAGTAGGCCTTCAAAGAAAAAACCGATAAAGCAAGATGTATATTATGAAATGATTCTTGATTTGGCATATATTTTGATCATAATTAACAAGCCACTTTGTGTCCCAATAGCCACAATCATAAACCTTTTGGGTGAAAGTAGAATACAAAATTAATCACTTACTCCTCCTATCGGAAGAAAGCTTTCTTTATAAATTACTATCTTACTATCAAACCTCTCTGTTATAAAACCAAGCTCCTCAATCATATGGGTACTTAAATCAAACCATACTAATTCACTGTCTTTTTTTCTGATGAACATATTACCATTCTTCCACGCTCCGATAGGATACTCAATACAAGGTAAGAGCCCAACAACAAAGACTTTAGTCCACGAATCCTTTACACCGACTTCACCCAAAATTGATATATGAAATGTGGTTGTCTCTGTATAATTTACGATCAAAGCAATAGACCCATTTAATACCATCAAGTGTCTCCAGACCAATCTAAAATCAAAAGTCCAAACCATGATGTCTGAAGGTATGGATGTTGTGAAGAATATCTCAGTGCTAAAGTCAAATGACTCCAAAGATGCTTCATTATGTGTTTCGGGTTTACTCCACCAGTGACCCACTCCATCCATGAATACATAATCGCTAGACCAAGGGACATCGACATCGAGTTTTCTCCAAGAGTTGCTTTTTAAGCTATATAGCTATATATCTCCCACCATGAGTCGTAAGTTGGATCTCCGATTGGCCGCCCAACAAGGTCACGGTTAGAGTTTTGAAAAATTATCACACAACATACCTTCGAAATGAGGTGAATATTCAAGGGGGCTGCGGGGAATGACCTTGAATTCCTTGGTAGCTGGATTCCACAATATAAATTCCCATCGGAATACAGAACGGAGACAAAGAATGCCATTAATACTACAAGAACCCAAAAGATGAAAACCAATGTCACCATCCTCTTGAAACGGATTTGGCCAATCTAATTTTACTGTAGTCTCAAACCTATCACCAGAAAGAGAATACAACGCAGATTTTTGATCGTAATAAGAGGGGTTATCAACTCTATGATGCAGAAGTAGAGATGTTTTTGATCGTAATAAGAGGGGTTATCAACTCTATGATGCAGAAGTAGAGATGTACCATCATAACAAGCACGATTTTTAGATAAGAAATTGATGTCGTACATGCTCATGAAATAAGGGTTTTCAAATAAAAGGGACCATGATTTGCACACGGATCCAAATCGTTTCAAAGATTTAAGAGGCAGTTTTGATAGAATGGAGAACGCAAGATCATCGGGTATATGATTGCTGACCTTATAATTTGACGCAACCGCAGATATGTGCATATTCGACTCTGATGAAGAGGTTTGATTGCAAGGGTGCCGATGTGAAAGGGTTGTTATTGAAGTTAAATGATACAAATCTCGTTTTGACTTGACGGCATAGGTATTTATACTTTCACAAATTTGAAGTGAAAGTAGGTATGCTATGGCTGTTTGTGTTTGCGGGTGGTTTTACAGAAGGAGATGAATTTTATAGGTTGAGTGGTTTACTTGTTGACCAAGTATAAGTATAAAAAAAGAAGTATACCAAAAAAAAAAATAAGAGATGAATTAAATTACTTGTTTGTGACGTCAATAATCAACAATAATAATAAGAAAAAAAATAGCCTACAAATTACTTTTATTAACACGCATAAATATATTAGGTTTAAATGCTCTTTTGGTCCTCTTATTTCAAAACTTAGATTTTTGATCCCCTAATTTCATACATTTTTGAATTTTTGGTCTAAACCCAAAATTTTGACCCCAAGAATGGTGCTTTTTTGGCTGAAAAATAGTTGGTTTTGTTATGCATCTAGGAAAATTTATTACGTATAAAGTATTATAATTCATTTTCTAGAACTTTAGTGGTGTTTTTAGTCCCCAACTTTTTTAGTCCCTTTATTTTGCTTTTGTTGGTTTGAATCACCAAAATTTCTCAATATGACAATTTTGGTCCCCGTAGTTTTCAGTTGCACTTTGTGATTTCTCAAAATAATGAATTTTAAGCACTATTGGTCCGCATAAATCTTGGATTGTGCATATCTATCATCCATGATTTTTCGCAGACCAAAAATACAATTAAATAAAAGGGAAATTCCTGAATACTTCCAAAATTGTCACGTTTTGGTGAAACTTGTCATGGGTAATTGCAAGGAACATGCTATGGCACAAGGTATTTGTGAACTAATTTGGCTTAAAATTATTTAAGAAGATTTGAATGTTAAAAGGGACCAATGAAGCTCTATTGTGATAATAATAAGTCAGTAATTAGCATTGCTCTAAATCATGTTCAACATGATCAGACGAAACACATTGAGGTGAACAAACATTTTAAAAAAGAAAAGCTTGACTCGTGCTTGACTTGTACTCTGTATGTAACTTCGTAAGGGCAGCTAGCAGATATTCTAACGAAAGGATTGTGCGATCCAATGTTTGAAAAGATAAGAATGGTGTGAAACTGTTGTATCTTCTCATTGAGAGTATGTGCTTAAATATACATAATAGGTACATAATCAGTTCCTAAGATTAAGCAAATTATAATGACTATAATTACAATATATGATATAAATGGAATGTATTGATCACGTTGACTATTGCTTTGATGTACCCAGCTCATGACAGTCATAACTTGCTATTTGTGAAGTTAATGGCGTATTCCATGAATCATGCGATGCTTTAACTCTCCCTCCCAAACTGATGGTGATTCTATCACCCCAAGTTTGTCTCTTAAGATGTTGAATCTAGTGTGAGAGAGTGCCTTGGTTAAACAATCTGCAATCTGGTCTGCCGTGGGAACATAGGCAATTGTGATTTCATTCTGTAGAACTTGGTCACGTACATAGTGAATGTCTATCTCAATGTGCTTGGACCTGGCATGCATTACTGGATTGGAGGCTAGTGCCTTGGCACTCAGGTTGTCACACCACAACACTGGTTTTCTAGACATTGGTACCTTGAGTTCATCTAGTAATGACCCGAGCCATGCCACTTCAGCTGCTAGATCAGCCAAGGCCCTGTATTCTAATTCTGTACTAGACCTGGACACCACCTTTTGCTTTCTTGAGGCCCACGAAATTAGAGTTTCGCCCAGGAATACACATTGTCCTGCCATGGACTTTCTGTCATCTACACTTGTGGCCCAATCTGCATCTGAGAAGCCAATTATATCAAGATCAGTTGATGGTTTGATATGCAGACCTAGATTTGTGGTACCATGGAGATATCTCAGTATTCTTTTTATCCCTTGCCAGTGATCTGCTGTTGGAGAGCTCATGTATTGGCTAAGCTTGTTCACTGCAAAAGCTATATCTGGTCTCGTGTTGGTTAGATACTGCAGAGCACCTATAGCCTGTCTGTACATTGTAGGATTGGTCATTGGCTTTCCCTCTGCAGTGAATTGTTTCCCAGTTACCATTGGCGTAGGGCAGTTTGATGCCTTCTCCATGTTGAATTTCTTGAGCAAGTCTCTTATGTACTTAGTTTGTTTTAAGTACATCTCACTCTTGTCTCTGTGTACTTCGATTCCTAGAAAGTAGTGGAGCTTTCCAAGGTCTTTTAATGAGAAAGCAATGTTGAGTTGACTAATGAATGAAATCCAAGAATTTGTCATTGCTTCCTGTAACTATTATGTCATCAACATATATGAGGAGAAATGTGGTATGATTATTCTCTCTAAGAACAAATAGAGATGGGTCACTCTTGGTGTTTATGAAACCCCAGCTTAGTAAAGCATTCTTTAAGCTGTCATACCATGCCCTTGGAGCCTGCTTTAAGCCATAAATTGCTTTGGCCAGCTTGCAGATATGATGTGGTTTGGTTGAATCTATGTATCCCTCGGGTTGGTGCATGAAGACAGTTTCCTTGAGATTACCATTTAGGAATGCATTATTTATATCTAATTGTCTAATTTCCCAATTGAGATGTACTGCAATAGAGAGGATGATTCTTACTGTGTTGGATTTAACCACTGGGCTGAATGTTTCATCATAGTCCAGGCCTGCTGTTTGTTGAAATCCTTTGGCGACCAATCTGGCTTTTCTCCTTTCAATTGTGCCATCTGCCTTGTATTTTGTCTTGTATACCCATTTAGAGTCAATGACGTGTCCTTGTCCTTGAAAAGGTACCAATGTCCAGGTTTCATTGCTCATTAGTGCTTTGAATTCAACATCCATTGCTTCTTTCCACTTAGGCTCGAGTAGTGCTTCTTCTACGCTTTCAGGTTCCTTATCTTCTATACAGTTTTCTGCTAGCCCTATGTAAGGCAGTTTGGGCTTGTGAATACCTGCCTTGCTTCTAGTTCTCATGAGATGTGTGTTGGTGTTGCCCTGCTGATGATTGGTTTGGTTGTCTTCCACTTCTGTTTCCACGGCTTCAGCTGAGTTGCCAGTTTCATTGCTACTCTCTGTAGATGTATCTTCAGTTGTACTCATGGATTGATTGGTGTGTTCCATGGATTGGCCCGTTGATTCTGATTCCTGTGGTTCAGCAGTGTTGTTTGTAGTGTTACCTGCAGAATAAGAAGGAAACGTAATAGAGGTATGTTCAGTTAGAGTTTTTAAAGGATTTCTTGTATCAATGAAATCTTCATGGAATGGAAAATGGTTTTCATTGAAAGCTACATGTCTTGAGATAAACACTCTTCCATGAGAGTTGAGACACTTGTATCCTTTGTGAGAGTTCCTGTAACCCAAGAACACACATCTGGTTGTGTGGAACTGAAGTTTGTGTTGGTTGTATGGTTTGAGGCAGGGATAACAAGCGCAGCCAAAAGGCTTCAGGGCATCATAGTCTGGTTCTTGCTTGTATATCAGATAGTATGGACTTTCATTTTGTATTACTGATGATGGCAATCTATTTATCAGGTACACAGCAGTGGAGAAGGCTTCCCACCAATAATGAAGTGGCATTTTGGCTTGTGCTAGAAGAGTTAAGCCTAGTTCAGCAACATGCCTATGCTTTCTTTCAGCTCTCCCATTTTGTTGGGATGTGTAGGGACATGACATTCTAAATTGGATACCAGATTCCACAACAAGTTTTTGGATAGGCTTATATTCACCACCACCATCACACTATATCACCTTTATTTTCTTGTTAAATTGGTTTTCAACTAGATTATTGAATTGGATGAATGCATGTATAGTTTCTGACTTATGTTTTAAGGGAAAAATCCAAGTAAATCTACTGAAATCATCAATAAAGTGAACATAATATTTGAAATTGGATGAAGAGAGCATTGGGGCAGGACCCCATATATCAGTGTGAATTAAATCTAAAACTTCTTTGGCATGTGAGGAAGAGGATTTGAAGGGTAGCAAATGCAATTTTCCATATTGACAAGCTTCACAGAATGTAAACCGATCACTAGGTGATGTCTTTACATTGCAATTCTTCAGTACCTTCTCCAATACTTTATTGTTGGGGTGTCCAAGTTTTCTATGCCAGCTTTCTTTGACAGACATATACGCTCTTGGATCTTTATTGACTGAGGGTTGTACTTTATTGGCTGAGAGTTGATACAAGCCATCTTTAAGCTTCCCCTTTAGAAGTGCCTTCCCTGTCTTTTTTGCTGAACCAGGGGCAAACACTCCTTGTTTTGTATGATAACAAATTACACCTTATCTACTAATGGTTCAAGTTGAATTAAGTACAGGACATAAAGCAAAGAGCAGGAAGATTAAAATGGAGCAGCTTGGAGAAGAAGCCACCTCAGCAGTTCAAGACCTATTTGTTTATCCGCTTTCTTTAGGACACTGTGTAAGGTCCTATCACTGAAGGTCTATGACTTTTAGTAGCTGAGAGATGGGTTTTTCAAAACATGCATGGTGCATCAAATTAGTTTTGAAAAATATTTTATAAAAATTGCATGCAAGCATAAAGTGGCACCATAAACCCTAAAACTATTTTGGTTGAAGTCTTGAAATCAAAATCCTATATTTTTACAAAGATAATAGATTATGGTAATAGATTAGGTGCCTGAATGTTTTCAGAGCACATAATCGATTACTCTCCTATTTTATCTAAAACAAATAATCGATTATCAAGCCAAGATTTGTTTCCTTTTTTACAACAATAAATCGATTATGTGCCTATTTGAACTAATATCAATAATCGATTAGCAAGCTTCTCAATGTTTCCTTTTACATCAAAATAATCGATTACCTGCCTATTGCACTTCATACATAATCGATTAGCAAGCAAAGTAATGTTTCCTTTTTTATCAAAATAATCGATTATATGCTTGTTTGCCTTCTATACATAATCGATTATCAAGCAAATAAATGTTTCCATATCTATCAAATAATCGATTATGCACTTGCTTCTCACATTCAACATAATCGATTACTTCATGTATTTATCTTTTCAAATCTTTCTACGCCTATAAATAGGCAAGTGTGTTTCACAATTCAACACACCACACTTCTCAACAATTCTCTCTTCCTCTCATACGAAATTTCTAGATCTGAGAGAGAGAGAGAAAATAGAGCTTCAACTTTCATATCATTTTCTATTTTCCGTATCACTCATCTCTAAAGTTACTATATTGTCATACTGTCCGAAGTGATTGGATCATAGATCTCAAAGTTGTATTCGTTATTTTAAGTGGGGTCACTTTGAAATCCTGGGAAGTTTTCTTGGGTCTCTCAATCAGGAGATTGAGTTGGTTTGAAATCCTGGGAAGTTTTCTTGGGTCTCTCAGGAGATTGAGTTGGTTTGAAATCCTGGGAGGTGATCTTGGGTCGTTCAATCTGGGAATATTGAAGTGGTATTGAAATCCTGGGAGGTGCTCTTGGGTCGTTCAATCAGGAGATTGAAGCGGTTGAAATCCTTAGCGGGGAGCTCGGGTTCTCAATTCAGGGGAATTGAGATTTGCTATTTGAAGTTGATTGTTTGTAAAACATTGGTTCTTCATATAGTGGTTATCAGCAAAGTCCAAAGGTTGCAAAGCCGGAGGCCGAGGACGTAGGGCTTTTATCCCGAACCTCGTAAAATTCCTGGTGTATCTCTATCCCTCTCTCTTTACTTTATTTACTGTTTATATCTGTTTATAATATCACTACTCTGATCTGAATCTGTTAATCTGGTTGTATAACTATATCCCTACTCTGATCTGAATCTATTAATCTGGTTATAGTTATACTCGCTGTACTACAGATCTGTTTATCTATCATCTTCTCTATCACTACTGTAGATCTGCTATATTAATTCAATATCATTGCATTACTTATAAAACAACCTTATTGTAAATATTGAATATAGAATAATATCTCATTGTGCCTAATCTGCCTACTTGCATATATCTGATAAGTTCAAATCTCTTTTTCCGCATTTGATTTAAACAAACTTATCATTTATTTTGAAAAGAATCCAAGAATTACACATAACCTTATTCACCCCCCCTCTAAGGTTATACTATAGTCTAACATTTTTGTCCTTCACACAGCAAAGATTTGTGTCAAACTCTACACGTGCATTGTTATCAGCAGTTAGCTTAGACACACTTAGTAGATTTTTGGTGATTTTAGGCACATATAAAACATTTTTCAGATTGAGTTTATTCAGTTTAGTAGAACCAGAAGCCAATATTTGTAATTTCTCACCATTACCAACAAGTAGAGTGTTCTTACCACTGTCTTCACGTAGATCTTGGAGTTTGTCACCTTGATGTGTTACATGGTTACTGGCTCCACTGTCAAAGTACCAGTCATAGTCTTGGCCATGATAAGGTGAGGCTATAAAAGCACTAGAAGTTCCTTGTTTCTCACTCTCAGCATAATTCTTTGATCCAGTGTAAGACTTATCAAATCGATAAAAGCATTGAACAGCAGTATGACCAGTTCTGTTACATACCTGACATGTAGGTTTGGATAACCTACCTCTTCCTCTGCCTCCTCTCATGCCTCTGTAGTTAGAACCTCTCCAATTATCTCGTGCATAATGCTTGTTTTCTCTAAAACCAGATTTGTTTGCAAAGTTTGCAGATGCATTCAGGGTGAGGCCACTGAGATTGGTGAGTTGATCTATTCTGCTTTCAAAAGCCAATAGTTGGGCCTGCAGATCAACCCAACTAAGATTGATCTGATCGGCGAGTTTGACCACTACTGGATTGTAATCAGCATCCAGTCCATTCAGAGTTTGGATCACCAGATCAGAACTTGAGATAGGTGATCCTGCAAGTTTCAGTTTGTGTGCAAGTGTCTTCATCTTCATGAGATATTCCTCCATTTTCATATCTCCTTTGCGAGTGTTATGAAATTCTGATTTGAGGTACATTGTCCTTGACTTCGTGTGTGCTCCTACAAGCTTTTGAGCTTCATCCCAAATTTCCTTGGATGTTTCACAGTGTAGTAATTGTGTGGCAATGTCACACGTCATTGAGTTCATTAGCCATCCTAGGAGTGCTTGATCTCGAGCAATCCAATCCTCATATTCAGGATTGACTTTCTTTGGTGTAGCATTTGCATCGATGTATTGTGATGGACATTCTTTTGTCCCTAGCATGTATGCATCAAGTTTACAGCCTCTGATTAAAGGAAGAACGAGAGACTTCCATAGTGGGTAGTTGTCTCTGTCCAGCTTGACAGAAACTATTGTAGGGAGATCATTTTTCTGGTTTTGGTTTGTGTTTGCAGCAGATGACATGTTTGGATCGAATGGAAGCTTTCAAGCTTAGAGCTTTGATACCAAGATAAGAATGGTGTGAAAACTGTTGTATCTTCTCATTGAGAGTATGTGCTTAAATATACATAATAGGTACATAATCAGTTCCTAAGATTAAGCAAATTATAATGACTATAATTACAATATATGATATAAATGGAATGTATTGATCACGTTGACTATTGCTTTGATGTACCCAGCTCATGACAGTCATAACTTGCTGTTTGTGAAGTTATTGGCGTATTCCATGAATCATGCGATGCTTTAACTTGAAAGAACAGTATCCAAGGAGGGAATGGACAATACCTATTACTAGCTTGAGGGGAGCGTTGTGAATAGCATTATTAGAATTAATATTGGTATTGGGAAATGGAACAATGATGTTCAGATTCATGCACATAGATAGTCATATACCTTGAGAATATCATACATGCACCTAGAAAGTAACCCTATTATTAACCTCCTTGTAAATGTAAATTATATTTATTTATATTTATTGTTAAAAGTGTATAAATAGAATATCATGTTGTGTGCAAATCACTCAAGCATAATCACAAAATTCAGCTTTCCTTTTTAACATAATATCTCCTACTAGAATAACTAATTATTCAAACAACAAATATAACAACCAACAGATACTTCTAGATTAAATCGAGTCATGCTTGATTCTAGAACCATAACATTAGTAGCATTCTCTTCTCCCTCATTCACATAGCTGCTTCAACAGTACTAATTATTCAAACAACAAACATAACAACAAATAGATCTTTCTAACAATGAATGAATAATATTGTGAAGATTCTTAAGTCCACTCTTAGATACATGTAAAGGAGAAGTTTTCTCTGCTTTAAGAGAAGCATAAAATGTCTCCATGTCGACTTCATTTATGTTAGACTCAACAATGTTTGTGTAGGCTTCTGTATTTGTGGATTCTTCTATATTTGTGGAACCAATATTGATTTTTTCTCCCTCTCTAGAAGTGATTTTGTCACCCAGTTGTGCTCCCTTGTTGTCTATGGGATTAGTAAGGGCCAATTACTTCCCTTTTTTTGTTTCCTGTTTTCATTTCAGGAAATGCTATAAAGTTCTCTCTATCATAATTGTTATTTGTTCCCTTCAATAGTTTTTCATCTTACTAGGAAGATCCTCAAAATTTGGGCATGATGCCAACACTAGTTGTTCAATACCTTTGAAGTTTTCAATTGAGCTTGGAAATGTTTTAATAATGGCAGTCTTTCTTATGTCAATATTTTTCATATTTTCCACTTTTGCCAATACATCTGGAAAACTTTGAATGTTAGAACACTTTATAAGATTAAGGTATTCAAGAGACTTTGATCTCAAGGCAGTTGGAAAACTATTGAGTTTGGGGCATCCTTGAGTGCTCAATGTGACTGGTTTTTCAAGATCTCCAACAGAATCATGAATGTCAACCAAGTTTGGACAATTATTAACAAGAGTTCTTGTTAGTTGCTCTTTCTTTAGCTGTACGTTGTTTGATCATTTCGTGATAAGAAAATTTTCTCCCGTCTTTGTATCATTATTATTACATTCATTATATAAATGGTTTATTAAGTTCACAATTAAACATGAACTACAAGATGTACACAACTTACAATCACGGCTCTTGATTTATTTTGTTTTTAAAAATTATTAAAAAGTTGAAAGAAGAGAGAGCCGAAATTTCTGCTGAGGTCCATTTAGCAATACCAAGAAGTGCGTTTAGCAATTGGATATGGATCAGCCCAATCGATTCGGCCCATATCCACAACATACAAGCCCAAGTAAAACCACCACGCTTGGATGGTTAAGATCGATTCCACTGATCCGACGATCCACAAACGGGCACGATTTCCTATAAATACCGGCTCTTATGGCGATTGTGAAAGAATTGGACCTAAGTTGTAGTAATTTTACAACTCTTCCTGAATGCATCAAAAACTCACTTTTTATGGAAGCTAGTCATGGATTATTGTGAGAAACTTCAAGAAATTAAAGGAATTCCACCAAACGTAAATGTTGGGGATAAAGACGTGAAATAGAGAAGAAAAGGAAGTGGCGGCGCTAAAGGACAAGAGGAATAAGTAGGGCAATATAATATTAGGTAAAAGCTGCACTGAATTTCATAAAGATAGGTTATATTTACATGCTACTGACATCAGTATATATATACAATGAAACAGGCCCAGGCCCATAATTTCGACTAGCCCATTCGACTGGCCCATTTCGACTAGGTTTCTAACTACACCTACTATAATTACAAGCAATAGAATTACTAGGCATATCTCAATATTCCCTCCTAATTCACATTGCTGAGCGACATCATTCCAAGCATTGTTCTCAATTCTTCGAATCTTCCCTTTTGCAATGGCTTGGTCATTGCATCAGCTACTTGAAGTTCCGAACAGCAATATTCCAGATTCAGCTTCTCATTGTTTACTTGATCACGCAGGAAGTGATATCTGGTCTCTATATGCTTCGACCTTCCATGTGCGACAGGGTTCCTTGCGAGATCTATCGCAGACTTATTGTCGATCAACAATTTCATTGCTTCGACCCTGTGCACTCCAATTTCGACCAGTAGCATGCTCAGCCATGATGCTTGACATGCTGCAAAGGAAGCAGCTACATACTCTGCTTCACAGGAGGACAACGCAACAATACTTTGCTTCTTCGAGCACCAAGAGATGGGTGTCGAACCATACATAAAGACATACCCACTTGTGCTTTTTCGATCACTCCTGTCTCCACTCCAGTCGGAGTCAGTGTAGCCAAACACTTCATTACCACTCTTCGACACACTCTTGCTAGGGAACAGAATACCATAACTTTGTGTTCCCTTTACATACCTTAGTACTCTTTTTGCAGCTGCCATATGAGAGCTTTTCGGCTTCTCCATGAATCTGCTGATCATTCCGACACTAAACATAATGTCAGGTCGAGTGTTGCACAAGTACCTCAGGGAGCCCACAATCTGTTTGAACAAGGTGGCATCTGCTTCAATCCCTTCGTCGTCGTTCGACAGCTTGCTGCTAGTGTCTGATGGTGTCGAAACTTCCTTGCAGTTGCTCATGTCGAATCTTTTCAGAATATCAGCTGCATACTTCGACTGGTGCAGGAGTATACCCTTACTTGTCTTGGTAAACTCCATCCCCAAGAAATATGATAGATGTCCCAGATCACTCATTTCAAATTCTGACATCATCACTTTCTTGAAGGCTTCGACTTCGACTTCATTGCTGCCAGTTACAAGTAGATCATCTACGTATAGGCACAACAACAACTGAGTCGAAGTTCCATTCTTCTTCACATATACTCCATGTTCATTAGTGCATCTAATGAACTTCTGAGCCAGGAGAAATCCATCAATTCTCTTGTTCCACGCTCTTGGAGCTTGCTTGAGCCCATACAGGGCCTTCTCCAGCTTATAGACTTTGTCTTCTTTACCCTTCGACTCAAAACCAGGTGGTTGACAAACATAGACTTCCTCCTCTAGAGGTCCATTCAGAAATGCTGACTTTACATCCAGTTGATGCAGGGGCCATCCTCTATGACTTGCCAATGCTACTACCAATCTTATGGTTTCGATCCTGGCTACTGGGGCAAAGACCTCATTGAAATCCAAACCGGGTTTCTGCAGAAACCCTTTGGCTACTAGCCTGGCCTTGTACTTGGCCACTTCTCCATTTGGCTTGACCTTGGTCTTGAAGACCCACTTCACCCCTATGGCTTTCTTTTCTTCTGGAAGTTCGACTAGCTTCCACTGCTTGTGACTAAGGGCTTGCTCCAGGCTCACTGGTTCTGCTTCTGCCATTAGTGCAAAGTGTGTCAGGTCTCCCTCTGCGGTAATAGCAGAATCTGGGTAAGTGTCGAATCCTTCTAGTCTTACTGATCTCTGCCTTTCCCTTTGCGACCTCCTTAAAGGTTCGACAGCAATGGGTTCTTCTGGCTCTTCAGTTTCGACCTCTTCATTCTGATTATCTCGATCAGAGACTTCGTCGAAGTCCATCATTGTAGTTTTCTCACAGCCTTCTTCCCAGTTCCAATGTTTCGACTCATCTACTACGACATCTCTGCTTTTCACTATTTTCTTCTGCACAGGATCATATAGTTTGTATGCTCCTGTCGAATGATAGCCAACAAGAATCATTTGTTGTGCTCTATCATCCAGCTTGCTTCTTAGTTGCTCAGGGACATGTCTATAGCATATTGAGCCAATTATTCTGAGATGCTTGACACTTGGCTTTCTTCCTAGCCAAGCTTCTTCAGGTGTCTTTCCAGTCAATCTCTTTGTGGGACATTTGTTCAGAATGTACACTGCTGTGGCTACAAGTTCTCCCCATAAACTATGAGGTAGCTTCTTCTCCTTCAACATACTTCTTACCATGTTGAGGATGGTCCTGTTTTTCCTCTCAGCAGTACCATTATGCTGAGGCGTGTAAGGTGCAGTGACTTCATGCACAATTCCTTCTTTCTCACAGAATTCGACAAATCCATGAGAATTGTACTCACCACCTCCATCGCTTCTAAGGGTTTTGATTGTGCATTCACTCTGCTTTTCAATCATTACCTTAAACTTCTTGAATATTTCCAGTACTTCACTCTTCCTTTTGATCAAATACACCCAGGACATTCTAGTGTATTCGTCAATGAAGGTGACAAAGTACTTATTCCCTCCTAAGGAACATACTTCGAAAGGACCACAGACATCAGAAAATATCACCTCTAGCTTCTTCTCTGCTCTGCTAGGTACTTCTGATTTAAACGAGTTTCTTGGTTGCTTCGACTTGCAACAACTCTCGCAAACTTCGACAGGTACTTTTACTGCAGGCAACCCATGAACCATCTTCTTTTCATGTAGTTGACTCAAGCTCTTGAAGTTGAGGTGGCCAAATCTTCTGTGCCACTTCCAGTGCTCCTCTTCGACAGTACTCTTGAGGCAGTGTTCTTCGACTACTTGCAATTTGATCTTGAAGGTTCTGTTACTCTGCATTAACACCTTCAGGATCAACTTCTTGGTCGAATCAAACAGGCTGAGACTGTTATCACCCATTTCGACGGTGAATTTCTTCTCGATCATCTGCCCAATACTTAGCAGATTGCTCTTCATATCTGGTACATAAAATACCCCTTGGATGTAGCACCACTTACCATCTTTCGACAGGAACTTTATGGTACCTACTCCTTCAGCAGTAACTCTACTGTTATCTGCAAACCTTATCTTCTTACTTATCTGCTCCAGTTCGACAAACCACTCCTTGTGACAACACATGTGATTTGAGCATCCTGTGTCGAGATACCATTCGACAGACTTCTCTTCAGTCGAATTTGTATCAGCCTTCAACAACAGTAATTCTGGGTCAGTAGCTGTCATGAACGACAATTCTTCATTATCATTGCTGGCAATGTTGGAGGCATTACCAGTGTTTCCACTGCCCTGCCACACACACATCGCACAAGTATTTTGAGCATCACAAGTGAATCCACTTATACAAGTGTTCCCACTATTTTGCTCGCTACTTTCAGCAATTCCTACATCGAGTCGAATCTCATCTTCGACAGCCATCAACATTAACTCCTCTGAGTCAGAGTCTGAGTCATCATCATTAGCAAACTTGGCTTCTGCATCTTTATCCCTAGGAACTTTCTTGTTTTTACACTTGTTCCTATAATGCCCAAATTGCTGACAGTTATAACACTGAACTTTCGACAGGTCTCCCTTCTTCTTGTCGAAAGATCCTTGTTCTTTCTTCTTACTGCTTGATCCCTTTTCTCTACCCTTCTCCTTGTTGCCTGCCTTCCAATTTCTCTTAGAGGAGTATGAAAGCAAGGCTTGTTCAGTTTCTTTCTCTGAACTTCTCTGCCTTATTCTCAATTCATGCGCCTCTAAGGAACCCTGAAGTTCATCTAACTTCAATGTATCTAGGTCCTTGGATTCTTCAATAGCAGTAACAACGTAGTCGAATTCCAGGGTTAAGGATCTGAGCACCTTTTCGACTTTATTTACTTCAGTCACAGTTTCACCATTACCTTTCATTTGATTAGTTAATGCTACTAACCTCGTAATGAAATCTCCAATCGATTCTCCATCTGTCATCTTCAAGCCCTCGTACTGCTTCCTGAGCGACTGTAGACGTATCTTCTTCAGCCTATCTGCTCCTCCATACGAGTTCTTTAGGATGTCCCAAGCTGCCTTTGCTGAATCACAGTCGATGATCAGGTTCAGGATGTTGGAATCAACGCATTGGTGAATCAAAAACAGCCCTTTTCCATCTTTCTTCCTCAGCGAATGGTGGTTGTTCCTCACCGCTTCAGTGGCGACATCTGCCACGGGTGGAACTCCATCGTTCACGATGTCAAGTACATCTTGATATCTGAACAGCACCTTCATCTGCGAACACCATCTCTCAAAGTCTTTTCCATCGAAAATGGGGAGGCTCCCCGGAATACCTCCACCATAGTTATCTCTCGCTGCCATGGATCTTAAAGCTCTGATACCAGTTTGTTGGGGATAAAGACGTGAAATAGAGAAGAAAAGGAAGTGGCGGCGCTAAAGGACAAGAGGAATAAGTAGGGCAATATAATATTAGGTAAAAGCTGCACTGAATTTCATAAAGATAGGTTATATTTACATGCTACTGACATCAGTATATATATACAATGAAACAGGCCCAGGCCCATAATTTCGATTAGCCCATTCGACTGGCCCATTTCGACTAGGTTTCTAACTACACCTACTATAATTACAAGCAATAGAATTACTAGGCATATCTCAATAGTAAATACTATTTCTGCCTTTAATTGCAGCTCTTTGATTTCATCGTGTACAAGCAAGTTACTAAATCAGGTAGGTCTTGATTTCTGTTTGTTTTGTTTGTTTATCATGTTTGATTTGTGATTGATATTCTTCTTAACGTTGCTAAACTTATATGGATAATTTATTATGACTAACAGGAACTGCATAAGTTTGGAAACACCAATTTTATTTTGCCAGAAGTAGAGATTCCAAATTGGTTTGACAGTGAATACGAGTCTGGATTGCCAATTTCATTCTGGCTTCGTAATAAGTTCCCTGCCATTGCTCTTTGTACTATCTCTCCATTGAGATGTAATGATTCTCAGGTTTTTCTAAAAGTGACCATCAACGGCATGGAATATTTCTATAAGGATGATGATGATATTCATATCGATCATTATGAGCCGAACATGTGACACTTATGGCTTTTTCACATGCAAAACCAAAAATTCCATGCTGATCTGGACAAAGAACTTATAGAAAATAAGTGGAACCATGTGGTGGTTCAATTTGTATTCTTACTTGTGCTCACACGGATTGGGATGCTTGGTCAATGATTAATTCTTGCAAAAATAATATACACAGGTTTGATTCGGCTTTTGCCACTCATGATAATATGCAATTTTCAGCTTGGACAAAGCCACCATTGGGTCTTGTAAAATGCAACATTGATGCGGGGTTCAACGGTGGTGGTGTTGGTCTTGGTATTGGCATTTGCGTTAGTGGGTCGTCAAGTGAGTTTCTCATGGCAAGAACTTTATGGCAAAACTCACAATTTAGTGTCAAAAAGGGGAGACTTTTAGTCTTCGGTATGCAATCAGTTGGTTCGGTGAGTTGTGGATGATGTCAATCAACAAAGGAATGATGCTTCAGAATAAAGCTCTATCATTTTAGATTGTAAAATGAACCTTCATAATTTTTCTCAACTTAGCAAAGTTGTTTTTATCAAGTGACAAACAAACATGGTAGCTCATTCATTAGCAAGGGTAGCTATCGTTGAGTCTCGTTCTCATGTTTTTACTTCAATTCCAAATTGTATTGCTACCCTTATCATGAATGAAATGCAATAGATCTTTTCTTGTAAAAAAAAGGACAAGAATAATTGCTTTAAAAGTTAAAATCTTTATTATCAAATAATCAAATCCAAAATGTTTTGGTACAGGAGCTTAGTATAACAAGTATCATTCACACAATGAGGTTTTTCTAGTGTTGAAGTCATTGAAGCTTTTGTTGACTTTTTAGAAATAGAAGCATGGCAGCAAACCATTCCACAATTGTATTAAGCTACATGAGATCTTTTTTAGAAATACAAGTTTATGGATACATATACCAGATGTAAAGTTTTAGATCCAGTGGCTCATTTATGGATGCATATACAAGATGTAAAGTTTTAGACACTATCTCAATATATAATAGTTGGCTAAAATTTTCTCTCATTTTATTGGTGTTAATTTTGATTGATTCTCCCAAAAAAGGAGGATAGAATAAATACCCCATGTGATGAAAAATGTAAGAACTGATTACAGAAATGGAAACTTTATAAACAATGTATTAATCACTGGTGCAAAAAATACTTCCTATGTGTTCCCAGTAGCACTATGGTGCACAATTAATTGGTTTATATTCATTGACAAGGATATTAGTAATCAAATCAGATTCAGAGACAAGACAATAAATTACTCTCAAAACTGGAATAATACTTTGAAATGAGCCAAAAATGAATTGTAATGCAGCTCATGTAGCTTCTATGTTTTTATTGCCCCCTTTCTGCTTTTAGGGAACAAAATTATCAAGTCTGAATCTTAGCCTGCAACAAATTTGGTTTGTGTACAACATTCCCCTGATTCAAAGTTAATGAAACACAACATGTTGATGGTTATGTATAATTACCCCATTAATAATTGTTAGCAAGCATAACAGGCAATTGAACTGAATATAATTACCCTGTTGAAATTTCCCATTCTTTTCATAATAATCAATCACATGGAGATCATTCAATGCCTCAAGTCAAATACTTAATAGGCCAGACAGAATTTTCTAATCAGCTGCTTCAATTATAATTTCCAAGAAACTACTTATCCTGATTTTGGCTCAGCACCCATTTCACCAAGAATCTGATTTAGGCTCAGCAGCCAATATTACAAACGAGAATATTAAGCAAAGTTATAACTAAGTGTGTGTGTGTGTGCATGTGCAGATGCAAAAGAAAGTAAAATCAAGGTAAAAGTCTATTCTTACATTTAAAATAAATTTGTAAATAGAAAAAGAGTAGGCCTTCAAAGAAAAAACCGATAAAGCAAGATGTATATTATGAAATGATTCTTGATTTGGCATATATTTTGATCATAATTAACAAGCCACTTTGTGTCCCAATAGCCACAATCATAAACCTTTTGGGTGAAAGTAGAATACAAAATTAATCACTTACTCCTCCTATCGGAAGAAAGCTTTCTTTATAAATTACTATCTTACTATCAAACCTCTCTGTTATAAAACCAAGCTCCTCAATCATATGGGTACTTAAATCAAACCATACTAATTCACTGTCTTTTTTTCTGATGAACATATTACCATTCTTCCACGCTCCGATAGGATACTCAATACAAGGTAAGAGCCCAACAACAAAGACTTTAGTCCACGAATCCTTTACACCGACTTCACCCAAAATTGATATATGAAATGTGGTTGTCTCTGTATAATTTACGATCAAAGCAATAGACCCATTTAATACCATCAAGTGTCTCCAGACCAATCTAAAATCAAAAGTCCAAACCATGATGTCTGAAGGTATGGATGTTGTGAAGAATATCTCAGTGCTAAAGTCAAATGACTCCAAAGATGCTTCATTATGTGTTTCGGGTTTACTCCACCAGTGACCCACTCCATCCATGAATACATAATCGCTAGACCAAGGGACATCGACATCGAGTTTTCTCCAAGAGTTGCTTTTTAAGCTATATAGCTATATATCTCCCACCATGAGTCGTAAGTTGGATCTCCGATTGGCCGCCCAACAAGGTCACGGTTAGAGTTTTGAAAAATTATCACACAACATACCTTCGAAATGAGGTGAATATTCAAGGGGGCTGCGGGGAATGACCTTGAATTCCTTGGTAGCTGGATTCCACAATATAAATTCCCATCGGAATACAGAACGGAGACAAAGAATGCCATTAATACTACAAGAACCCAAAAGATGAAAACCAATGTCACCATCCTCTTGAAACGGATTTGGCCAATCTAATTTTACTGTAGTCTCAAACCTATCACCAGAAAGAGAATACAACGCAGATTTTTGATCGTAATAAGAGGGGTTATCAACTCTATGATGCAGAAGTAGAGATGTTTTTGATCGTAATAAGAGGGGTTATCAACTCTATGATGCAGAAGTAGAGATGTACCATCATAACAAGCACGATTTTTAGATAAGAAATTGATGTCGTACATGCTCATGAAATAAGGGTTTTCAAATAAAAGGGACCATGATTTGCACACGGATCCAAATCGTTTCAAAGATTTAAGAGGCAGTTTTGATAGAATGGAGAACGCAAGATCATCGGGTATATGATTGCTGACCTTATAATTTGACGCAACCGCAGATATGTGCATATTCGACTCTGATGAAGAGGTTTGATTGCAAGGGTGCCGATGTGAAAGGGTTGTTATTGAAGTTAAATGATACAAATCTCGTTTTGACTTGACGGCATAGGTATTTATACTTTCACAAATTTGAAGTGAAAGTAGGTATGCTATGGCTGTTTGTGTTTGCGGGTGGTTTTACAGAAGGAGATGAATTTTATAGGTTGAGTGGTTTACTTGTTGACCAAGTATAAGTATAAAAAAAGAAGTATACCAAAAAAAAAAATAAGAGATGAATTAAATTACTTGTTTGTGACGTCAATAATCAACAATAATAATAAGAAAAAAAATAGCCTACAAATTACTTTTATTAACACGCATAAATATATTAGGTTTAAATGCTCTTTTGGTCCTCTTATTTCAAAACTTAGATTTTTGATCCCCTAATTTCATACATTTTTGAATTTTTGGTCTAAACCCAAAATTTTGACCCCAAGAATGGTGCTTTTTTGGCTGAAAAATAGTTGGTTTTGTTATGCATCTAGGAAAATTTATTACGTATAAAGTATTATAATTCATTTTCTAGAACTTTAGTGGTGTTTTTAGTCCCCAACTTTTTTAGTCCCTTTATTTTGCTTTTGTTGGTTTGAATCACCAAAATTTCTCAATATGACAATTTTGGTCCCCGTAGTTTTCAGTTGCACTTTGTGATTTCTCAAAATAATGAATTTTAAGCACTATTGGTCCGCATAAATCTTGGATTGTGCATATCTATCATCCATGATTTTTCGCAGACCAAAAATACAATTAAATAAAAGGGAAATTCCTGAATACTTCCAAAATTGTCACGTTTTGGTGAAACTTGTCATGGGTAATTGCAAGGAACATGCTATGGCACAAGGTATTTGTGAACTAATTTGGCTTAAAATTATTTAAGAAGATTTGAATGTTAAAAGGGACCAATGAAGCTCTATTGTGATAATAATAAGTCAGTAATTAGCATTGCTCTAAATCATGTTCAACATGATCAGACGAAACACATTGAGGTGAACAAACATTTTAAAAAAGAAAAGCTTGACTCGTGCTTGACTTGTACTCTGTATGTAACTTCGTAAGGGCAGCTAGCAGATATTCTAACGAAAGGATTGTGCGATCCAATGTTTGAAAAGATAAGAATGGTGTGAAACTGTTGTATCTTCTCATTGAGAGTATGTGCTTAAATATACATAATAGGTACATAATCAGTTCCTAAGATTAAGCAAATTATAATGACTATAATTACAATATATGATATAAATGGAATGTATTGATCACGTTGACTATTGCTTTGATGTACCCAGCTCATGACAGTCATAACTTGCTATTTGTGAAGTTAATGGCGTATTCCATGAATCATGCGATGCTTTAACTCTCCCTCCCAAACTGATGGTGATTCTATCACCCCAAGTTTGTCTCTTAAGATGTTGAATCTAGTGTGAGAGAGTGCCTTGGTTAAACAATCTGCAATCTGGTCTGCCGTGGGAACATAGGCAATTGTGATTTCATTCTGTAGAACTTGGTCACGTACATAGTGAATGTCTATCTCAATGTGCTTGGACCTGGCATGCATTACTGGATTGGAGGCTAGTGCCTTGGCACTCAGGTTGTCACACCACAACACTGGTTTTCTAGACATTGGTACCTTGAGTTCATCTAGTAATGACCCGAGCCATGCCACTTCAGCTGCTAGATCAGCCAAGGCCCTGTATTCTAATTCTGTACTAGACCTGGACACCACCTTTTGCTTTCTTGAGGCCCACGAAATTAGAGTTTCGCCCAGGAATACACATTGTCCTGCCATGGACTTTCTGTCATCTACACTTGTGGCCCAATCTGCATCTGAGAAGCCAATTATATCAAGATCAGTTGATGGTTTGATATGCAGACCTAGATTTGTGGTACCATGGAGATATCTCAGTATTCTTTTTATCCCTTGCCAGTGATCTGCTGTTGGAGAGCTCATGTATTGGCTAAGCTTGTTCACTGCAAAAGCTATATCTGGTCTCGTGTTGGTTAGATACTGCAGAGCACCTATAGCCTGTCTGTACATTGTAGGATTGGTCATTGGCTTTCCCTCTGCAGTGAATTGTTTCCCAGTTACCATTGGCGTAGGGCAGTTTGATGCCTTCTCCATGTTGAATTTCTTGAGCAAGTCTCTTATGTACTTAGTTTGTTTTAAGTACATCTCACTCTTGTCTCTGTGTACTTCGATTCCTAGAAAGTAGTGGAGCTTTCCAAGGTCTTTTAATGAGAAAGCAATGTTGAGTTGACTAATGAATGAATCCAAGAATTTGTCATTGCTTCCTGTAACTATTATGTCATCAACATATATGAGGAGAAATGTGGTATGATTATTCTCTCTAAGAACAAATAGAGATGGGTCACTCTTGGTGTTTATGAAACCCCAGCTTAGTAAAGCATTCTTTAAGCTGTCATACCATGCCCTTGGAGCCTGCTTTAAGCCATAAATTGCTTTGGCCAGCTTGCAGATATGATGTGGTTTGGTTGAATCTATGTATCCCTCGGGTTGGTGCATGAAGACAGTTTCCTTGAGATTACCATTTAGGAATGCATTATTTATATCTAATTGTCTAATTTCCCAATTGAGATGTACTGCAATAGAGAGGATGATTCTTACTGTGTTGGATTTAACCACTGGGCTGAATGTTTCATCATAGTCCAGGCCTGCTGTTTGTTGAAATCCTTTGGCGACCAATCTGGCTTTTCTCCTTTCAATTGTGCCATCTGCCTTGTATTTTGTCTTGTATACCCATTTAGAGTCAATGACGTGTCCTTGTCCTTGAAAAGGTACCAATGTCCAGGTTTCATTGCTCATTAGTGCTTTGAATTCAACATCCATTGCTTCTTTCCACTTAGGCTCGAGTAGTGCTTCTTCTACGCTTTCAGGTTCCTTATCTTCTATACAGTTTTCTGCTAGCCCTATGTAAGGCAGTTTGGGCTTGTGAATACCTGCCTTGCTTCTAGTTCTCATGAGATGTGTGTTGGTGTTGCCCTGCTGATGATTGGTTTGGTTGTCTTCCACTTCTGTTTCCACGGCTTCAGCTGAGTTGCCAGTTTCATTGCTACTCTCTGTAGATGTATCTTCAGTTGTACTCATGGATTGATTGGTGTGTTCCATGGATTGGCCCGTTGATTCTGATTCCTGTGGTTCAGCAGTGTTGTTTGTAGTGTTACCTGCAGAATAAGAAGGAAACGTAATAGAGGTATGTTCAGTTAGAGTTTTTAAAGGATTTCTTGTATCAATGAAATCTTCATGGAATGGAAAATGGTTTTCATTGAAAGCTACATGTCTTGAGATAAACACTCTTCCATGAGAGTTGAGACACTTGTATCCTTTGTGAGAGTTCCTGTAACCCAAGAACACACATCTGGTTGTGTGGAACTGAAGTTTGTGTTGGTTGTATGGTTTGAGGCAGGGATAACAAGCGCAGCCAAAAGGCTTCAGGGCATCATAGTCTGGTTCTTGCTTGTATATCAGATAGTATGGACTTTCATTTTGTATTACTGATGATGGCAATCTATTTATCAGGTACACAGCAGTGGAGAAGGCTTCCCACCAATAATGAAGTGGCATTTTGGCTTGTGCTAGAAGAGTTAAGCCTAGTTCAGCAACATGCCTATGCTTTCTTTCAGCTCTCCCATTTTGTTGGGATGTGTAGGGACATGACATTCTAAATTGGATACCAGATTCCACAACAAGTTTTTGGATAGGCTTATATTCACCACCACCATCACACTATATCACCTTTATTTTCTTGTTAAATTGGTTTTCAACTAGATTATTGAATTGGATGAATGCATGTATAGTTTCTGACTTATGTTTTAAGGGAAAAATCCAAGTAAATCTACTGAAATCATCAATAAAGTGAACATAATATTTGAAATTGGATGAAGAGAGCATTGGGGCAGGACCCCATATATCAGTGTGAATTAAATCTAAAACTTCTTTGGCATGTGAGGAAGAGGATTTGAAGGGTAGCAAATGCAATTTTCCATATTGACAAGCTTCACAGAATGTAAACCGATCACTAGGTGATGTCTTTACATTGCAATTCTTCAGTACCTTCTCCAATACTTTATTGTTGGGGTGTCCAAGTTTTCTATGCCAGCTTTCTTTGACAGACATATACGCTCTTGGATCTTTATTGACTGAGGGTTGTACTTTATTGGCTGAGAGTTGATACAAGCCATCTTTAAGCTTCCCCTTTAGAAGTGCCTTCCCTGTCTTTTTTGCTGAACCAGGGGCAAACACTCCTTGTTTTGTATGATAACAAATTACACCTTATCTACTAATGGTTCAAGTTGAATTAAGTACAGGACATAAAGCAAAGAGCAGGAAGATTAAAATGGAGCAGCTTGGAGAAGAAGCCACCTCAGCAGTTCAAGACCTATTTGTTTATCCGCTTTCTTTAGGACACTGTGTAAGGTCCTATCACTGAAGGTCTATGACTTTTAGTAGCTGAGAGATGGGTTTTTCAAAACATGCATGGTGCATCAAATTAGTTTTGAAAAATATTTTATAAAAATTGCATGCAAGCATAAAGTGGCACCATAAACCCTAAAACTATTTTGGTTGAAGTCTTGAAATCAAAATCCTATATTTTTACAAAGATAATAGATTATGGTAATAGATTAGGTGCCTGAATGTTTTCAGAGCACATAATCGATTACTCTCCTATTTTATCTAAAACAAATAATCGATTATCAAGCCAAGATTTGTTTCCTTTTTTACAACAATAAATCGATTATGTGCCTATTTGAACTAATATCAATAATCGATTAGCAAGCTTCTCAATGTTTCCTTTTACATCAAAATAATCGATTACCTGCCTATTGCACTTCATACATAATCGATTAGCAAGCAAAGTAATGTTTCCTTTTTTATCAAAATAATCGATTATATGCTTGTTTGCCTTCTATACATAATCGATTATCAAGCAAATAAATGTTTCCATATCTATCAAATAATCGATTATGCACTTGCTTCTCACATTCAACATAATCGATTACTTCATGTATTTATCTTTTCAAATCTTTCTACGCCTATAAATAGGCAAGTGTGTTTCACAATTCAACACACCACACTTCTCAACAATTCTCTCTTCCTCTCATACGAAATTTCTAGATCTGAGAGAGAGAGAGAAAATAGAGCTTCAACTTTCATATCATTTTCTATTTTCCGTATCACTCATCTCTAAAGTTACTATATTGTCATACTGTCCGAAGTGATTGGATCATAGATCTCAAAGTTGTATTCGTTATTTTAAGTGGGGTCACTTTGAAATCCTGGGAAGTTTTCTTGGGTCTCTCAATCAGGAGATTGAGTTGGTTTGAAATCCTGGGAAGTTTTCTTGGGTCTCTCAGGAGATTGAGTTGGTTTGAAATCCTGGGAGGTGATCTTGGGTCGTTCAATCTGGGAATATTGAAGTGGTATTGAAATCCTGGGAGGTGCTCTTGGGTCGTTCAATCAGGAGATTGAAGCGGTTGAAATCCTTAGCGGGGAGCTCGGGTTCTCAATTCAGGGGAATTGAGATTTGCTATTTGAAGTTGATTGTTTGTAAAACATTGGTTCTTCATATAGTGGTTATCAGCAAAGTCCAAAGGTTGCAAAGCCGGAGGCCGAGGACGTAGGGCTTTTATCCCGAACCTCGTAAAATTCCTGGTGTATCTCTATCCCTCTCTCTTTACTTTATTTACTGTTTATATCTGTTTATAATATCACTACTCTGATCTGAATCTGTTAATCTGGTTGTATAACTATATCCCTACTCTGATCTGAATCTATTAATCTGGTTATAGTTATACTCGCTGTACTACAGATCTGTTTATCTATCATCTTCTCTATCACTACTGTAGATCTGCTATATTAATTCAATATCATTGCATTACTTATAAAACAACCTTATTGTAAATATTGAATATAGAATAATATCTCATTGTGCCTAATCTGCCTACTTGCATATATCTGATAAGTTCAAATCTCTTTTTCCGCATTTGATTTAAACAAACTTATCATTTATTTTGAAAAGAATCCAAGAATTACACATAACCTTATTCACCCCCCCTCTAAGGTTATACTATAGTCTAACATTTTTGTCCTTCACACAGCAAAGATTTGTGTCAAACTCTACACGTGCATTGTTATCAGCAGTTAGCTTAGACACACTTAGTAGATTTTTGGTGATTTTAGGCACATATAAAACATTTTTCAGATTGAGTTTATTCAGTTTAGTAGAACCAGAAGCCAATATTTGTAATTTCTCACCATTACCAACAAGTAGAGTGTTCTTACCACTGTCTTCACGTAGATCTTGGAGTTTGTCACCTTGATGTGTTACATGGTTACTGGCTCCACTGTCAAAGTACCAGTCATAGTCTTGGCCATGATAAGGTGAGGCTATAAAAGCACTAGAAGTTCCTTGTTTCTCACTCTCAGCATAATTCTTTGATCCAGTGTAAGACTTATCAAATCGATAAAAGCATTGAACAGCAGTATGACCAGTTCTGTTACATACCTGACATGTAGGTTTGGATAACCTACCTCTTCCTCTGCCTCCTCTCATGCCTCTGTAGTTAGAACCTCTCCAATTATCTCGTGCATAATGCTTGTTTTCTCTAAAACCAGATTTGTTTGCAAAGTTTGCAGATGCATTCAGGGTGAGGCCACTGAGATTGGTGAGTTGATCTATTCTGCTTTCAAAAGCCAATAGTTGGGCCTGCAGATCAACCCAACTAAGATTGATCTGATCGGCGAGTTTGACCACTACTGGATTGTAATCAGCATCCAGTCCATTCAGAGTTTGGATCACCAGATCAGAACTTGAGATAGGTGATCCTGCAAGTTTCAGTTTGTGTGCAAGTGTCTTCATCTTCATGAGATATTCCTCCATTTTCATATCTCCTTTGCGAGTGTTATGAAATTCTGATTTGAGGTACATTGTCCTTGACTTCGTGTGTGCTCCTACAAGCTTTTGAGCTTCATCCCAAATTTCCTTGGATGTTTCACAGTGTAGTAATTGTGTGGCAATGTCACACGTCATTGAGTTCATTAGCCATCCTAGGAGTGCTTGATCTCGAGCAATCCAATCCTCATATTCAGGATTGACTTTCTTTGGTGTAGCATTTGCATCGATGTATTGTGATGGACATTCTTTTGTCCCTAGCATGTATGCATCAAGTTTACAGCCTCTGATTAAAGGAAGAACGAGAGACTTCCATAGTGGGTAGTTGTCTCTGTCCAGCTTGACAGAAACTATTGTAGGGAGATCATTTTTCTGGTTTTGGTTTGTGTTTGCAGCAGATGACATGTTTGGATCGAATGGAAGCTTTCAAGCTTAGAGCTTTGATACCAAGATAAGAATGGTGTGAAACTGTTGTATCTTCTCATTGAGAGTATGTGCTTAAATATACATAATAGGTACATAATCAGTTCCTAAGATTAAGCAAATTATAATGACTATAATTACAATATATGATATAAATGGAATGTATTGATCACGTTGACTATTGCTTTGATGTACCCAGCTCATGACAGTCATAACTTGCTGTTTGTGAAGTTATTGGCGTATTCCATGAATCATGCGATGCTTTAACTTGAAAGAACAGTATCCAAGGAGGGAATGGACAATACCTATTACTAGCTTGAGGGGAGCGTTGTGAATAGCATTATTAGAATTAATATTGGTATTGGGAAATGGAACAATGATGTTCAGATTCATGCACATAGATAGTCATATACCTTGAGAATATCATACATGCACCTAGAAAGTAACCCTATTATTAACCTCCTTGTAAATGTAAATTATATTTATTTATATTTATTGTTAAAAGTGTATAAATAGAATATCATGTTGTGTGCAAATCACTCAAGCATAATCACAAAATTCAGCTTTCCTTTTTAACATAATATCTCCTACTAGAATAACTAATTATTCAAACAACAAATATAACAACCAACAGATACTTCTAGATTAAATCGAGTCATGCTTGATTCTAGAACCATAACATTAGTAGCATTCTCTTCTCCCTCATTCACATAGCTGCTTCAACAGTACTAATTATTCAAACAACAAACATAACAACAAATAGATCTTTCTAACAATGAATGAATAATATTGTGAAGATTCTTAAGTCCACTCTTAGATACATGTAAAGGAGAAGTTTTCTCTGCTTTAAGAGAAGCATAAAATGTCTCCATGTCGACTTCATTTATGTTAGACTCAACAATGTTTGTGTAGGCTTCTGTATTTGTGGATTCTTCTATATTTGTGGAACCAATATTGATTTTTTCTCCCTCTCTAGAAGTGATTTTGTCACCCAGTTGTGCTCCCTTGTTGTCTATGGGATTAGTAAGGGCCAATTACTTCCCTTTTTTTGTTTCCTGTTTTCATTTCAGGAAATGCTATAAAGTTCTCTCTATCATAATTGTTATTTGTTCCCTTCAATAGTTTTTCATCTTACTAGGAAGATCCTCAAAATTTGGGCATGATGCCAACACTAGTTGTTCAATACCTTTGAAGTTTTCAATTGAGCTTGGAAATGTTTTAATAATGGCAGTCTTTCTTATGTCAATATTTTTCATATTTTCCACTTTTGCCAATACATCTGGAAAACTTTGAATGTTAGAACACTTTATAAGATTAAGGTATTCAAGAGACTTTGATCTCAAGGCAGTTGGAAAACTATTGAGTTTGGGGCATCCTTGAGTGCTCAATGTGACTGGTTTTTCAAGATCTCCAACAGAATCATGAATGTCAACCAAGTTTGGACAATTATTAACAAGAGTTCTTGTTAGTTGCTCTTTCTTTAGCTGTACGTTGTTTGATCATTTCGTGATAAGAAAATTTTCTCCCGTCTTTGTATCATTATTATTACATTCATTATATAAATGGTTTATTAAGTTCACAATTAAACATGAACTACAAGATGTACACAACTTACAATCACGGCTCTTGATTTATTTTGTTTTTAAAAATTATTAAAAAGTTGAAAGAAGAGAGAGCGAAATTTCTGCTGAGGTCCATTTAGCAATACCAAGAAGTGCGTTTAGCAATTGGATATGGATCAGCCCAATCGATTCGGCCCATATCCACAACATACAAGCCCAAGTAAAACCACCACGCTTGGATGGTTAAGATCGATTCCACTGATCCGACGATCCACAAACGGGCACGATTTCCTATAAATACCGGCTCTTATGGCGATTGTGAAAGAATTGGACCTAAGTTGTAGTAATTTTACAACTCTTCCTGAATGCATCAAAAACTCACTTTTTATGGAAGCTAGTCATGGATTATTGTGAGAAACTTCAAGAAATTAAAGGAATTCCACCAAACGTAAATGTTGGGGATAAAGACGTGAAATAGAGAAGAAAAGGAAGTGGCGGCGCTAAAGGACAAGAGGAATAAGTAGGGCAATATAATATTAGGTAAAAGCTGCACTGAATTTCATAAAGATAGGTTATATTTACATGCTACTGACATCAGTATATATATACAATGAAACAGGCCCAGGCCCATAATTTCGACTAGCCCATTCGACTGGCCCATTTCGACTAGGTTTCTAACTACACCTACTATAATTACAAGCAATAGAATTACTAGGCATATCTCAATATTCCCTCCTAATTCACATTGCTGAGCGACATCATTCCAAGCATTGTTCTCAATTCTTCGAATCTTCCCTTTTGCAATGGCTTGGTCATTGCATCAGCTACTTGAAGTTCCGAACAGCAATATTCCAGATTCAGCTTCTCATTGTTTACTTGATCACGCAGGAAGTGATATCTGGTCTCTATATGCTTCGACCTTCCATGTGCGACAGGGTTCCTTGCGAGATCTATCGCAGACTTATTGTCGATCAACAATTTCATTGCTTCGACCCTGTGCACTCCAATTTCGACCAGTAGCATGCTCAGCCATGATGCTTGACATGCTGCAAAGGAAGCAGCTACATACTCTGCTTCACAGGAGGACAACGCAACAATACTTTGCTTCTTCGAGCACCAAGAGATGGGTGTCGAACCATACATAAAGACATACCCACTTGTGCTTTTTTCGATCACTCCTGTCTCCACTCCAGTCGGAGTCAGTGTAGCCAAACACTTCATTACCACTCTTCGACACACTCTTGCTAGGGAACAGAATACCATAACTTTGTGTTCCCTTTACATACCTTAGTACTCTTTTTGCAGCTGCCATATGAGAGCTTTTCGGCTTCTCCATGAATCTGCTGATCATTCCGACACTAAACATAATGTCAGGTCGAGTGTTGCACAAGTACCTCAGGGAGCCCACAATCTGTTTGAACAAGGTGGCATCTGCTTCAATCCCTTCGTCGTCGTTCGACAGCTTGCTGCTAGTGTCTGATGGTGTCGAAACTTCCTTGCAGTTGCTCATGTCGAATCTTTTCAGAATATCAGCTGCATACTTCGACTGGTGCAGGAGTATACCCTTACTTGTCTTGGTAAACTCCATCCCCAAGAAATATGATAGATGTCCCAGATCACTCATTTCAAATTCTGACATCATCACTTTCTTGAAGGCTTCGACTTCGACTTCATTGCTGCCAGTTACAAGTAGATCATCTACGTATAGGCACAACAACAACTGAGTCGAAGTTCCATTCTTCTTCACATATACTCCATGTTCATTAGTGCATCTAATGAACTTCTGAGCCAGGAGAAATCCATCAATTCTCTTGTTCCACGCTCTTGGAGCTTGCTTGAGCCCATACAGGGCCTTCTCCAGCTTATAGACTTTGTCTTCTTTACCCTTCGACTCAAAACCAGGTGGTTGACAAACATAGACTTCCTCCTCTAGAGGTCCATTCAGAAATGCTGACTTTACATCCAGTTGATGCAGGGGCCATCCTCTATGACTTGCCAATGCTACTACCAATCTTATGGTTTCGATCCTGGCTACTGGGGCAAAGACCTCATTGAAATCCAAACCGGGTTTCTGCAGAAACCCTTTGGCTACTAGCCTGGCCTTGTACTTGGCCACTTCTCCATTTGGCTTGACCTTGGTCTTGAAGACCCACTTCACCCCTATGGCTTTCTTTTCTTCTGGAAGTTCGACTAGCTTCCACTGCTTGTGACTAAGGGCTTGCTCCAGGCTCACTGGTTCTGCTTCTGCCATTAGTGCAAAGTGTGTCAGGTCTCCCTCTGCGGTAATAGCAGAATCTGGGTAAGTGTCGAATCCTTCTAGTCTTACTGATCTCTGCCTTTCCCTTTGCGACCTCCTTAAAGGTTCGACAGCAATGGGTTCTTCTGGCTCTTCAGTTTCGACCTCTTCATTCTGATTATCTCGATCAGAGACTTCGTCGAAGTCCATCATTGTAGTTTTCTCACAGCCTTCTTCCCAGTTCCAATGTTTCGACTCATCTACTACGACATCTCTGCTTTTCACTATTTTCTTCTGCACAGGATCATATAGTTTGTATGCTCCTGTCGAATGATAGCCAACAAGAATCATTTGTTGTGCTCTATCATCCAGCTTGCTTCTTAGTTGCTCAGGGACATGTCTATAGCATATTGAGCCAATTATTCTGAGATGCTTGACACTTGGCTTTCTTCCTAGCCAAGCTTCTTCAGGTGTCTTTCCAGTCAATCTCTTTGTGGGACATTTGTTCAGAATGTACACTGCTGTGGCTACAAGTTCTCCCCATAAACTATGAGGTAGCTTCTTCTCCTTCAACATACTTCTTACCATGTTGAGGATGGTCCTGTTTTTCCTCTCAGCAGTACCATTATGCTGAGGCGTGTAAGGTGCAGTGACTTCATGCACAATTCCTTCTTTCTCACAGAATTCGACAAATCCATGAGAATTGTACTCACCACCTCCATCGCTTCTAAGGGTTTTGATTGTGCATTCACTCTGCTTTTCAATCATTACCTTAAACTTCTTGAATATTTCCAGTACTTCACTCTTCCTTTTGATCAAATACACCCAGGACATTCTAGTGTATTCGTCAATGAAGGTGACAAAGTACTTATTCCCTCCTAAGGAACATACTTCGAAAGGACCACAGACATCAGAAAATATCACCTCTAGCTTCTTCTCTGCTCTGCTAGGTACTTCTGATTTAAACGAGTTTCTTGGTTGCTTCGACTTGCAACAACTCTCGCAAACTTCGACAGGTACTTTTACTGCAGGCAACCCATGAACCATCTTCTTTTCATGTAGTTGACTCAAGCTCTTGAAGTTGAGGTGGCCAAATCTTCTGTGCCACTTCCAGTGCTCCTCTTCGACAGTACTCTTGAGGCAGTGTTCTTCGACTACTTGCAATTTGATCTTGAAGGTTCTGTTACTCTGCATTAACACCTTCAGGATCAACTTCTTGGTCGAATCAAACAGGCTGAGACTGTTATCACCCATTTCGACGGTGAATTTCTTCTCGATCATCTGCCCAATACTTAGCAGATTGCTCTTCATATCTGGTACATAAAATACCCCTTGGATGTAGCACCACTTACCATCTTTCGACAGGAACTTTATGGTACCTACTCCTTCAGCAGTAACTCTACTGTTATCTGCAAACCTTATCTTCTTACTTATCTGCTCCAGTTCGACAAACCACTCCTTGTGACAACACATGTGATTTGAGCATCCTGTGTCGAGATACCATTCGACAGACTTCTCTTCAGTCGAATTTGTATCAGCCTTCAACAACAGTAATTCTGGGTCAGTAGCTGTCATGAACGACAATTCTTCATTATCATTGCTGGCAATGTTGGAGGCATTACCAGTGTTTCCACTGCCCTGCCACACACACATCGCACAAGTATTTTGAGCATCACAAGTGAATCCACTTATACAAGTGTTCCCACTATTTTGCTCGCTACTTTCAGCAATTCCTACATCGAGTCGAATCTCATCTTCGACAGCCATCAACATTAACTCCTCTGAGTCAGAGTCTGAGTCATCATCATTAGCAAACTTGGCTTCTGCATCTTTATCCCTAGGAACTTTCTTGTTTTTACACTTGTTCCTATAATGCCCAAATTGCTGACAGTTATAACACTGAACTTTCGACAGGTCTCCCTTCTTCTTGTCGAAAGATCCTTGTTCTTTCTTCTTACTGCTTGATCCCTTTTCTCTACCCTTCTCCTTGTTGCCTGCCTTCCAATTTCTCTTAGAGGAGTATGAAAGCAAGGCTTGTTCAGTTTCTTTCTCTGAACTTCTCTGCCTTATTCTCAATTCATGCGCCTCTAAGGAACCCTGAAGTTCATCTAACTTCAATGTATCTAGGTCCTTGGATTCTTCAATAGCAGTAACAACGTAGTCGAATTCCAGGGTTAAGGATCTGAGCACCTTTTCGACTTTATTTACTTCAGTCACAGTTTCACCATTACCTTTCATTTGATTAGTTAATGCTACTAACCTCGTAATGAAATCTCCAATCGATTCTCCATTTGTCATCTTCAAGCCCTCGTACTGCTTCCTGAGCGACTGTAGACGTATCTTCTTCAGCCTATCTGCTCCTCCATACGAGTTCTTTAGGATGTCCCAAGCTGCCTTTGCTGAATCACAGTCGATGATCAGGTTCAGGATGTTGGAATCAACGCATTGGTGAATCAAAAACAGCCCTTTTCCATCTTTCTTCCTCAGCGAATGGTGGTTGTTCCTCACCGCTTCAGTGGCGACATCTGCCACGGGTGGAACTCCATCGTTCACGATGTCAAGTACATCTTGATATCTGAACAGCACCTTCATCTGCGAACACCATCTCTCAAAGTCTTTTCCATCGAAAATGGGGAGGCTCCCCGGAATACCTCCACCATAGTTATCTCTCGCTGCCATGGATCTTAAAGCTCTGATACCAGTTTGTTGGGGATAAAGACGTGAAATAGAGAAGAAAAGGAAGTGGCGGCGCTAAAGGACAAGAGGAATAAGTAGGGCAATATAATATTAGGTAAAAGCTGCACTGAATTTCATAAAGATAGGTTATATTTACATGCTACTGACATCAGTATATATATACAATGAAACAGGCCCAGGCCCATAATTTCGATTAGCCCATTCGACTGGCCCATTTCGACTAGGTTTCTAACTACACCTACTATAATTACAAGCAATAGAATTACTAGGCATATCTCAATAGTAAATACTATTTCTGCCTTTAATTGCAGCTCTTTGATTTCATCGTGTACAAGCAAGTTACTAAATCAGGTAGGTCTTGATTTCTGTTTGTTTTGTTTGTTTATCATGTTTGATTTGTGATTGATATTCTTCTTAACGTTGCTAAACTTATATGGATAATTTATTATGACTAACAGGAACTGCATAAGTTTGGAAACACCAATTTTATTTTGCCAGAAGTAGAGATTCCAAATTGGTTTGACAGTGAATACGAGTCTGGATTGCCAATTTCATTCTGGTTTCGTAATAAGTTCCCTGCCATTGCTCTTTGTACTATCTCTCCATTGAGATGTAATGATTCTCAGGTTTTTCTAAAAGTGACCATCAACGGCATGGAATATTTCTATAAGGATGATGATGATATTCATATCGATCATTATGAGCCGAACATGTGACACTTATGGCTTTTTCACATGCAAAACCAAAAATTCCATGCTGATCTGGACAAAGAACTTATAGAAAATAAGTGGAACCATGTGGTGGTTCAATTTGTATTCTTACTTGTGCTCACACGGATTGGGATGCTTGGTCAATGATTAATTCTTGCAAAAATAATATACACAGGTTTGATTCGGCTTTTGCCACTCATGATAATATGCAATTTTCAGCTTGGACAAAGCCACCATTGGGTCTTGTAAAATGCAACATTGATGCGGGGTTCAACGGTGGTGGTGTTGGTCTTGGTATTGGCATTTGCGTTAGTGGGTCGTCAAGTGAGTTTCTCATGGCAAGAACTTTATGGCAAAACTCACAATTTAGTGTCAAAAAGGGGAGGCTTTTAGTCTTCGGTATGCAATCAGTTGGTTCGGTGAGTTGTGGATGATGTCAATCAACAAAGGAATGATGCTTCAGAATAAAGCTCTATCATTTTAGATTGTAAAATGAACCTTCATAATTTTTCTCAACTTAGCAAAGTTGTTTTTATCAAGTGACAAACAAACATGGTAGCTCATTCATTAGCAAGGGTAGCTATCGTTGAGTCTCGTTCTCATGTTTTTACTTCAATTCCAAATTGTATTGCTACCCTTATCATGAATGAAATGCAATAGATCTTTTCTTGTAAAAAAAGGACAAGAATAATTGCTTTAAAAGTTAAAATCTTTATTATCAAATAATCAAATCCAAAATGTTTTGGTACAGGAGCTTAGTATAACAAGTATCATTCACACAATGAGGTTTTTCTAGTGTTGAAGTCATTGAAGCTTTTGTTGACTTTTTAGAAATAGAAGCATGGCAGCAAACCATTCCACAATTGTATTAAGCTACATGAGATCTTTTTTAGAAATACAAGTTTATGGATACATATACCAGATGTAAAGTTTTAGATCCAGTGGCTCATTTATGGATGCATATACAAGATGTAAAGTTTTAGACACTATCTCAATATATAATAGTTGGCTAAAATTTTCTCTCATTTTATTGGTGTTAATTTTGATTGATTCTCCCAAAAAAGGAGGATAGAATAAATACCCCATGTGATGAAAAATGTAAGAACTGATTACAGAAATGGAAACTTTATAAACAATGTATTAATCACTGGTGCAAAAAATACTTCCTATGTGTTCCCAGTAGCACTATGGTGCACAATTAATTGGTTTATATCCATTGACAAGGATATTAGTAATCAAATCAGCTTCAGAGACAAGACAATAAATTACTCTCAAAACTGGAATAATACTTTGAAATGAGCCAAAAATGAATTGTAATGCAGCTCATGTAGCTTCTATGTTTCTATTGTCCCCTTTCTGCTTTTAGGGAACAAAATTATCAAGTCTGAATCTTAGCCTGCAACAAATTTGGTTTGTGTACAACATTCCCCTGATTCAAAGTTAATGAAACACAACATGTTGATGGTTATGTATAATTACCCCATTAATAATTGTTAGCAAGCATAACAGGCAATTGAACTGAATATAATTACCCTGTTGAAATTTCCCATTCTTTTCATAATAATCAATCACATGGAGATCATTCAATGCCTCAAGTCAAATACTTAATAGGCCAGACAGAATTTTCTAATCAGCTGCTTCAATTATAATTTCCAAGAAACTACTTATCCTGATTTTGGCTCAGCACCCATTTCACCAAGAATCTGATTTAGGCTCAGCAGCCAATATTACAAACGAGAATATTAAGCAAAGTTATAACTAAGTGTGTGTGTGTGCATGTGCAGATGCAAAAGAAAGTAAAATCAAGGTAAAAGTCTATTCTTACATTTAAAATAAATTTGTAAATAGAAAAAGAGTAGGCCTTCAAAGAAAAAACCGATAAAGCAAGATGTATATTATGAAATGATTCTTGATTTGGCATATATTTTGATCATAATTAACAAGCCACTTTGTGTCCCAATAGCCACAATCATAAACCTTTTGGGTGAAAGTAGAATACAAAATTAATCACTTACTCCTCCTATCGGAAGAAAGCTTTCTTTATAAATTACTATCTTACTATCAAACCTCTCTGTTATAAAACCAAGCTCCTCAATCATATGGGTACTTAAATCAAACCATACTAATTCACTGTCTTTTTTTCTGATGAACATATTACCATTCTTCCACGCTCCGATAGGATACTCAATACAAGGTAAGAGCCCAACAACAAAGACTTTAGTCCACGAATCCTTTACACCGACTTCACCCAAAATTGATATATGAAATGTGGTTGTCTCTGTATAATTTACGATCAAAGCAATAGACCCATTTAATACCATCAAGTGTCTCCAGACCAATCTAAAATCAAAAGTCCAAACCATGATGTCTGAAGGTATGGATGTTGTGAAGAATATCTCAGTGCTAAAGTCAAATGACTCCAAAGATGCTTCATTATGTGTTTCGGGTTTACTCCACCAGTGACCCACTCCATCCATGAATACATAATCGCTAGACCAAGGGACATCGACATCGAGTTTTCTCCAAGAGTTGCTTTTTAAGCTATATAGCTATATATCTCCCACCATGAGTCGTAAGTTGGATCTCCGATTGGCCGCCCAACAAGGTCACGGTTAGAGTTTTGAAAAATTATCACACAACATACCTTCGAAATGAGGTGAATATTCAAGGGGGCTGCGGGGAATGACCTTGAATTCCTTGGTAGCTGGATTCCACAATATAAATTCCCATCGGAATACAGAACGGAGACAAAGAATGCCATTAATACTACAAGAACCCAAAAGATGAAAACCAATGTCACCATCCTCTTGAAACGGATTTGGCCAATCTAATTTTACTGTAGTCTCAAACCTATCACCAGAAAGAGAATACAACGCAGATTTTTGATCGTAATAAGAGGGGTTATCAACTCTATGATGCAGAAGTAGAGATGTTTTTGATCGTAATAAGAGGGGTTATCAACTCTATGATGCAGAAGTAGAGATGTACCATCATAACAAGCACGATTTTTAGATAAGAAATTGATGCCGTACATGCTCATGAAATAAGGGTTTTCAAATAAAAGGGACCATGATTTGCACACGGATCCAAATCGTTTCAAAGATTTAAGAGGCAGTTTTGATAGAATGGAGAACGCAAGATCATCGGGTATATGATTGCTGACCTTATAATTTGACGCAGCCGCAGATATGTGCATATTCGACTCTGATGAAGAGGTTTGATTGCAAGGGTGCCGATGTGAAAGGGTTGTTATTGAAGTTAAATGATACAAATCTCGTTTTGACTTGACGGCATAGGTATTTATACTTTCACAAATTTGAAGTGAAAGTAGGTATGCTATGGCTGTTTGTGTTTGCGGGTGGTTTTACAGAAGGAGATGAATTTTATAGGTTGAGTGGTTTACTTGTTGACCAAGTATAAGTATAAAAAAAGAAGTATACCAAAAAAAAAAAATAAGAGATGAATTAAATTACTTGTTTGTGACGTCAATAATCAACAATAATAATAAGAAAAAAAATAGCCTACAAATTACTTTTATTAACACGCATAAATATATTAGGTTTAAATGCTCTTTTGGTCCTCTTATTTCAAAACTTAGATTTTTGATCCCCTAATTTCATACATTTTTGAATTTTTGGTCTAAACCCAAAATTTTGACCCCAAGAATGGTGCTTTTTTGGCTGAAAAATAGTTGGTTTTGTTATGCATCTAGGAAAATTTATTACGTATAAAGTATTATAATTCATTTTCTAGAACTTTAGTGGTGTTTTTAGTCCCCAACTTTTTTAGTCCCTTTATTTTGCTTTTGTTGGTTTGAATCACCAAAATTTCTCAATATGACAATTTTGGTCCCCGTAGTTTTCAGTTGCACTTTGTGATTTCTCAAAATAATGAATTTTAAGCACTATTGGTCCGCATAAATCTTGGATTGTGCATATCTATCATCCATGATTTTTCGCAGACCAAAAATACAATTAAATAAAAGGGAAATTCCTGAATACTTCCAAAATTGTCACGTTTTGGTGAAACTTGTCATGGGTAATTGCAAGGAACATGCTATGGCACAAGGTATTTGTGAACTAATTTGGCTTAAAATTATTTAAGAAGATTTGAATGTTAAAAGGGACCAATGAAGCTCTATTGTGATAATAATAAGTCAGTAATTAGCATTGCTCTAAATCATGTTCAACATGATCAGACGAAACACATTGAGGTGAACAAACATTTTAAAAAAGAAAAGCTTGACTCGTGCTTGACTTGTACTCTGTATGTAACTTCGTAAGGGCAGCTAGCAGATATTCTAACGAAAGGATTGTGCGATCCAATGTTTGAAAAGATAAGAATGGTGTGAAACTGTTGTATCTTCTCATTGAGAGTATGTGCTTAAATATACATAATAGGTACATAATCAGTTCCTAAGATTAAGCAAATTATAATGACTATAATTACAATATATGATATAAATGGAATGTATTGATCACGTTGACTATTGCTTTGATGTACCCAGCTCATGACAGTCATAACTTGCTATTTGTGAAGTTAATGGCGTATTCCATGAATCATGCGATGCTTTAACTCTCCCTCCCAAACTGATGGTGATTCTATCACCCCAAGTTTGTCTCTTAAGATGTTGAATCTAGTGTGAGAGAGTGCCTTGGTTAAACAATCTGCAATCTGGTCTGCCGTGGGAACATAGGCAATTGTGATTTCATTCTGTAGAACTTGGTCACGTACATAGTGAATGTCTATCTCAATGTGCTTGGACCTGGCATGCATTACTGGATTGGAGGCTAGTGCCTTGGCACTCAGGTTGTCACACCACAACACTGGTTTTCTAGACATTGGTACCTTGAGTTCATCTAGTAATGACCCGAGCCATGCCACTTCAGCTGCTAGATCAGCCAAGGCCCTGTATTCTAATTCTGTACTAGACCTGGACACCACCTTTTGCTTTCTTGAGGCCCACGAAATTAGAGTTTCGCCCAGGAATACACATTGTCCTGCCATGGACTTTCTGTCATCTACACTTGTGGCCCAATCTGCATCTGAGAAGCCAATTATATCAAGATCAGTTGATGGTTTGATATGCAGACCTAGATTTGTGGTACCATGGAGATATCTCAGTATTCTTTTTATCCCTTGCCAGTGATCTGCTGTTGGAGAGCTCATGTATTGGCTAAGCTTGTTCACTGCAAAAGCTATATCTGGTCTCGTGTTGGTTAGATACTGCAGAGCACCTATAGCCTGTCTGTACATTGTAGGATTGGTCATTGGCTTTCCCTCTGCAGTGAATTGTTTCCCAGTTACCATTGGCGTAGGGCAGTTTGATGCCTTCTCCATGTTGAATTTCTTGAGCAAGTCTCTTATGTACTTAGTTTGTTTTAAGTACATCTCACTCTTGTCTCTGTGTACTTCGATTCCTAGAAAGTAGTGGAGCTTTCCAAGGTCTTTTAATGAGAAAGCAATGTTGAGTTGACTAATGAATGAATCCAAGAATTTGTCATTGCTTCCTGTAACTATTATGTCATCAACATATATGAGGAGAAATGTGGTATGATTATTCTCTCTAAGAACAAATAGAGATGGGTCACTCTTGGTGTTTATGAAACCCCAGCTTAGTAAAGCATTCTTTAAGCTGTCATACCATGCCCTTGGAGCCTGCTTTAAGCCATAAATTGCTTTGGCCAGCTTGCAGATATGATGTGGTTTGGTTGAATCTATGTATCCCTCGGGTTGGTGCATGAAGACAGTTTCCTTGAGATTACCATTTAGGAATGCATTATTTATATCTAATTGTCTAATTTCCCAATTGAGATGTACTGCAATAGAGAGGATGATTCTTACTGTGTTGGATTTAACCACTGGGCTGAATGTTTCATCATAGTCCAGGCCTGCTGTTTGTTGAAATCCTTTGGCGACCAATCTGGCTTTTCTCCTTTCAATTGTGCCATCTGCCTTGTATTTTGTCTTGTATACCCATTTAGAGTCAATGACGTGTCCTTGTCCTTGAAAAGGTACCAATGTCCAGGTTTCATTGCTCATTAGTGCTTTGAATTCAACATCCATTGCTTCTTTCCACTTAGGCTCGAGTAGTGCTTCTTCTACGCTTTCAGGTTCCTTATCTTCTATACAGTTTTCTGCTAGCCCTATGTAAGGCAGTTTGGGCTTGTGAATACCTGCCTTGCTTCTAGTTCTCATGAGATGTGTGTTGGTGTTGCCCTGCTGATGATTGGTTTGGTTGTCTTCCACTTCTGTTTCCACGGCTTCAGCTGAGTTGCCAGTTTCATTGCTACTCTCTGTAGATGTATCTTCAGTTGTACTCATGGATTGATTGGTGTGTTCCATGGATTGGCCCGTTGATTCTGATTCCTGTGGTTCAGCAGTGTTGTTTGTAGTGTTACCTGCAGAATAAGAAGGAAACGTAATAGAGGTATGTTCAGTTAGAGTTTTTAAAGGATTTCTTGTATCAATGAAATCTTCATGGAATGGAAAATGGTTTTCATTGAAAGCTACATGTCTTGAGATAAACACTCTTCCATGAGAGTTGAGACACTTGTATCCTTTGTGAGAGTTCCTGTAACCCAAGAACACACATCTGGTTGTGTGGAACTGAAGTTTGTGTTGGTTGTATGGTTTGAGGCAGGGATAACAAGCGCAGCCAAAAGGCTTCAGGGCATCATAGTCTGGTTCTTGCTTGTATATCAGATAGTATGGACTTTCATTTTGTATTACTGATGATGGCAATCTATTTATCAGGTACACAGCAGTGGAGAAGGCTTCCCACCAATAATGAAGTGGCATTTTGGCTTGTGCTAGAAGAGTTAAGCCTAGTTCAGCAACATGCCTATGCTTTCTTTCAGCTCTCCCATTTTGTTGGGATGTGTAGGGACATGACATTCTAAATTGGATACCAGATTCCACAACAAGTTTTTGGATAGGCTTATATTCACCACCACCATCACACTATATCACCTTTATTTTCTTGTTAAATTGGTTTTCAACTAGATTATTGAATTGGATGAATGCATGTATAGTTTCTGACTTATGTTTTAAGGGAAAAATCCAAGTAAATCTACTGAAATCATCAATAAAGTGAACATAATATTTGAAATTGGATGAAGAGAGCATTGGGGCAGGACCCCATATATCAGTGTGAATTAAATCTAAAACTTCTTTGGCATGTGAGGAAGAGGATTTGAAGGGTAGCAAATGCAATTTTCCATATTGACAAGCTTCACAGAATGTAAACCGATCACTAGGTGATGTCTTTACATTGCAATTCTTCAGTACCTTCTCCAATACTTTATTGTTGGGGTGTCCAAGTTTTCTATGCCAGCTTTCTTTGACAGACATATACGCTCTTGGATCTTTATTGACTGAGGGTTGTACTTTATTGGCTGAGAGTTGATACAAGCCATCTTTAAGCTTCCCCTTTAGAAGTGCCTTCCCTGTCTTTTTTGCTGAACCAGGGGCAAACACTCCTTGTTTTGTATGATAACAAATTACACCTTATCTACTAATGGTTCAAGTTGAATTAAGTACAGGACATAAAGCAAAGAGCAGGAAGATTAAAATGGAGCAGCTTGGAGAAGAAGCCACCTCAGCAGTTCAAGACCTATTTGTTTATCCGCTTTCTTTAGGACACTGTGTAAGGTCCTATCACTGAAGGTCTATGACTTTTAGTAGCTGAGAGATGGGTTTTTCAAAACATGCATGGTGCATCAAATTAGTTTTGAAAAATATTTTATAAAAATTGCATGCAAGCATAAAGTGGCACCATAAACCCTAAAACTATTTTGGTTGAAGTCTTGAAATCAAAATCCTATATTTTTACAAAGATAATAGATTATGGTAATAGATTAGGTGCCTGAATGTTTTCAGAGCACATAATCGATTACTCTCCTATTTTATCTAAAACAAATAATCGATTATCAAGCCAAGATTTGTTTCCTTTTTTACAACAATAAATCGATTATGTGCCTATTTGAACTAATATCAATAATCGATTAGCAAGCTTCTCAATGTTTCCTTTTACATCAAAATAATCGATTACCTGCCTATTGCACTTCATACATAATCGATTAGCAAGCAAAGTAATGTTTCCTTTTTTATCAAAATAATCGATTATATGCTTGTTTGCCTTCTATACATAATCGATTATCAAGCAAATAAATGTTTCCATATCTATCAAATAATCGATTATGCACTTGCTTCTCACATTCAACATAATCGATTACTTCATGTATTTATCTTTTCAAATCTTTCTACGCCTATAAATAGGCAAGTGTGTTTCACAATTCAACACACCACACTTCTCAACAATTCTCTCTTCCTCTCATACGAAATTTCTAGATCTGAGAGAGAGAGAGAAAATAGAGCTTCAACTTTCATATCATTTTCTATTTTCCGTATCACTCATCTCTAAAGTTACTATATTGTCATACTGTCCGAAGTGATTGGATCATAGATCTCAAAGTTGTATTCGTTATTTTAAGTGGGGTCACTTTGAAATCCTGGGAAGTTTTCTTGGGTCTCTCAATCAGGAGATTGAGTTGGTTTGAAATCCTGGGAAGTTTTCTTGGGTCTCTCAGGAGATTGAGTTGGTTTGAAATCCTGGGAGGTGATCTTGGGTCGTTCAATCTGGGAAGATTGAAGTGGTATTGAAATCCTGGGAGGTGCTCTTGGGTCGTTCAATCAGGAGATTGAAGCGGTTGAAATCCTTAGCGGGGAGCTCGGGTTCTCAATTCAGGGGAATTGAGATTTGCTATTTGAAGTTGATTGTTTGTAAAACATTGGTTCTTCATATAGTGGTTATCAGCAAAGTCCAAAGGTTGCAAAGCCGGAGGCCGAGGACGTAGGGCTTTTATCCCGAACCTCGTAAAATTCCTGGTGTATCTCTATCCCTCTCTCTTTACTTTATTTACTGTTTATATCTGTTTATAATATCACTACTCTGATCTGAATCTGTTAATCTGGTTGTATAACTATATCCCTACTCTGATCTGAATCTATTAATCTGGTTATAGTTATACTCGCTGTACTACAGATCTGTTTATCTATCATCTTCTCTATCACTACTGTAGATCTGCTATATTAATTCAATATCATTGCATTACTTATAAAACAACCTTATTGTAAATATTGAATATAGAATAATATCTCATTGTGCCTAATCTGCCTACTTGCATATATCTGATAAGTTCAAATCTCTTTTTCCGCATTTGATTTAAACAAACTTATCATTTATTTTGAAAAGAATCCAAGAATTACACATAACCTTATTCACCCCCCCTCTAAGGTTATACTATAGTCTAACATTTTTGTCCTTCACACAGCAAAGATTTGTGTCAAACTCTACACGTGCATTGTTATCAGCAGTTAGCTTAGACACACTTAGTAGATTTTTGGTGATTTTAGGCACATATAAAACATTTTTCAGATTGAGTTTATTCAGTTTAGTAGAACCAGAAGCCAATATTTGTAATTTCTCACCATTACCAACAAGTAGAGTGTTCTTACCACTGTCTTCACGTAGATCTTGGAGTTTGTCACCTTGATGTGTTACATGGTTACTGGCTCCACTGTCAAAGTACCAGTCATAGTCTTGGCCATGATAAGGTGAGGCTATAAAAGCACTAGAAGTTCCTTGTTTCTCACTCTCAGCATAATTCTTTGATCCAGTGTAAGACTTATCAAATCGATAAAAGCATTGAACAGCAGTATGACCAGTTCTGTTACATACCTGACATGTAGGTTTGGATAACCTACCTCTTCCTCTGCCTCCTCTCATGCCTCTGTAGTTAGAACCTCTCCAATTATCTCGTGCATAATGCTTGTTTTCTCTAAAACCAGATTTGTTTGCAAAGTTTGCAGATGCATTCAGGGTGAGGCCACTGAGATTGGTGAGTTGATCTATTCTGCTTTCAAAAGCCAATAGTTGGGCCTGCAGATCAACCCAACTAAGATTGATCTGATCGGCGAGTTTGACCACTACTGGATTGTAATCAGCATCCAGTCCATTCAGAGTTTGGATCACCAGATCAGAACTTGAGATAGGTGATCCTGCAAGTTTCAGTTTGTGTGCAAGTGTCTTCATCTTCATGAGATATTCCTCCATTTTCATATCTCCTTTGCGAGTGTTATGAAATTCTGATTTGAGGTACATTGTCCTTGACTTCGTGTGTGCTCCTACAAGCTTTTGAGCTTCATCCCAAATTTCCTTGGATGTTTCACAGTGTAGTAATTGTGTGGCAATGTCACACGTCATTGAGTTCATTAGCCATCCTAGGAGTGCTTGATCTCGAGCAATCCAATCCTCATATTCAGGATTGACTTTCTTTGGTGTAGCATTTGCATCGATGTATTGTGATGGACATTCTTTTGTCCCTAGCATGTATGCATCAAGTTTACAGCCTCTGATTAAAGGAAGAACGAGAGACTTCCATAGTGGGTAGTTGTCTCTGTCCAGCTTGACAGAAACTATTGTAGGGAGATCATTTTTCTGGTTTTGGTTTGTGTTTGCAGCAGATGACATGTTTGGATTGAATGGAAGCTTTCAAGCTTAGAGCTTTGATACCAAGATAAGAATGGTGTGAAACTGTTGTATCTTCTCATTGAGAGTATGTGCTTAAATATACATAATAGGTACATAATCAGTTCCTAAGATTAAGCAAATTATAATGACTATAATTACAATATATGATATAAATGGAATGTATTGATCACGTTGACTATTGCTTTGATGTACCCAGCTCATGACAGTCATAACTTGCTGTTTGTGAAGTTATTGGCGTATTCCATGAATCATGCGATGCTTTAACTTGAAAGAACAGTATCCAAGGAGGGAATGGACAATACCTATTACTAGCTTGAGGGGAGCGTTGTGAATAGCATTATTAGAATTAATATTGGTATTGGGAAATGGAACAATGATGTTCAGATTCATGCACATAGATAGTCATATACCTTGAGAATATCATACATGCACCTAGAAAGTAACCCTATTATTAACCTCCTTGTAAATGTAAATTATATTTATTTATATTTATTGTTAAAAGTGTATAAATAGAATATCATGTTGTGTGCAAATCACTCAAGCATAATCACAAAATTCAGCTTTCCTTTTTAATATAATATCTCCTACTAGAATAACTAGTATTTCAAACAACAAATATAACAACCAACAGATACTTCTAGATTAAATTGAGTCATGCTTGATTCTAGAACCATAACATTAGTAGCATTCTCTTCTCCCTCATTCACATAGCTGCTTCAACAGTACTAATTATTCAAACAACAAACATAACAACTAATAGATCTTTCTAACAATGAATGAATAATATTGTGAAGATTCTTAAGTCCACTCTTAGATACATGTAAAGGAGAAGTTTTCTCTGCTTTAAGAGAAGCATAAAATGTCTCCATGTCGACTTCATTTATGTTAGACTCAACAATGTTTGTGTAGGCTTCTGTATTTGTGGATTCTTCTATATTTGTGGAACCAATATTGATTTTTTCTCCCTCTCTAGAAGTGATTTTGTCACCCAGTTGTGCTCCCTTGTTGTCTATGGGATTAGTAAGGGCCAATTACTTCCCTTTTTTTGTTTCCTGTTTTCATTTCAGGAAATGCTATAAAGTTCTCTCTATCATAATTGTTATTTGTTCCCTTCAATAGTTTTTCATCTTACTAGGAAGATCCTCAAAATTTGGGCATGATGCCAACACTAGTTGTTCAATACCTTTGAAGTTTTCAATTGAGCTTGGAAATGTTTTAATAATGGCAGTCTTTCTTATGTCAATATTTTTCATATTTTCCACTTTTGCCAATACATCTGGAAAACTTTGAATGTTAGAACACTTTATAAGATTAAGGTATTCAAGAGACTTTGATCTCAAGGCAGTTGGAAAACTATTGAGTTTGGGGCATCCTTGAGTGCTCAATGTGACTGGTTTTTCAAGATCTCCAACAGAATCATGAATGTCAACCAAGTTTGGACAATTATTAACAAGAGTTCTTGTTAGTTGCTCTTTCTTTAGCTGTACGTTGTTTGATCATTTCGTGATAAGAAAATTTTCTCCCGTCTTTGTATCATTATTATTACATTCATTATATAAATGGTTTATTAAGTTCACAATTAAACATGAACTACAAGATGTACACAACTTACAATCACGGCTCTTGATTTATTTTGTTTTTAAAAATTATTAAAAAGTTGAAAGAAGAGAGAGCGAAATTTCTGCTGAGGTCCATTTAGCAATACCAAGAGGTGCGTTTAGCAATTGGATATGGATCAGCCCAATCGATTCGGCCCATATCCACAACATACAAGCCCAAGTAAAACCACCACGCTTGGATGGTTAAGATCGATTCCATTGATCCGACGATCCACAAACGGGCACGATTTCTTATAAATACCGGCTCGTATGGCCATTGTAAGGTACATACTCTTTTCCCTAGCAAATTCACTAGTCTATTCTCATACTGACTTGAGCGTCCAGGAGGGCGCCAGCAACGGAAGAAAGGAGACCTCCCCCTACTTACACATGGTAGAAAACAATTAAAAGTTACTTACCATCAATCGCCTCGATCAAGGCAAGTCAGTGAAAAATATCAAGAAACGAACAGGATAATCGCTGTGATCAACTGACAAACTTAACAGGCCCGCGACGACGGCACGAGCCGTAAGGGCGACCTAGCCTACGAGGGCATCCTTAACAACAATGTCAAGTCAAGACCATCCCCCAGGATAATCTCGACTTGGGGGGCAACTGTTCTGAACATTCATGAGATCGACGCTACGATCGTTTGCGCTTCCCTACAAACCGAGGCGCGAGTCGACCTACTCGTTTCACGAAGCGACTTTAAACGTGTCGCAACCTCTGATGGGCGAGTTAAATTCAGACCGAGTTCTGATAAATTTCCCCCAGAGTTAACTTTTCCACGAGGCGCGAAGCAACATGAAACGTGTCGCAACCTCTGATGGGCGAGTTAAATTCAGACCGAGTTCTGATAAACTTCCCCCAGAGTTAACTTTGCCATGAGGCGCGAAGCGACTTCAAAAATGTCGCAACCTCTGTTGGGCGAGTTATATTCAGACCGAGTTCTGATAAACTGCCCCCAGAGTTAACTTTGCCACGAGGCGCGAAGCGACTTTAAACGTGTCGCAACCTCTGATGGGCGAGTTAAATTCAGACAGAGTTCTGATAAACTGCCCCCAGAGTTAACTTTGCCACGAGGCGCGAATCGACTTTAAACGTGTCGCAACCTCTGATGGGCGAGTTAAATTCAGACAGAGTTCTGATAAACTGCCCCCAGAGTTAACTTTGCCACGAGGCGCGAAGCGACTTTAAACGTGTCGCAACCTCTGATGGGCGAGTTAAATTCAGACAGAGTTCTGATAAACTGCCCCCAGAGTTAACTTTGCCACGAGGCGCGAAGCGACTTTAAACGTGTCGCAACCTCTGATGGGCGAGTTAAATTCAGACAGAGTTCTGATAAACTGCCCCCAGAGTTAACTTTGCCACGAGGCGCGAATCGACTTTAAACGTGTCGCAACCTCTGATGGGCGAGTTAAATTCAGACAGAGTTCTGATAAACTGCCCCCAGAGTTAACTTTGCCACGAGGCGCGAAGCGACTTTAAACGTGTCGCAACCTCTGATGGGCGAGTTAAATTCAGACAGAGTTCTGATAAACTGCCCCCAGAGTTAACTTTGCCACGAGGCGCGAAGCGACTTTAAACGTGTCGCAACCTCTGATGGGCGAGTTAAATTCAGACAGAGTTCTGATAAACTGCCCCCAGAGATAACTTTGCCACGAGGCGCGAAGCGACGTTAAACGTGTCGCAACCTCTATTGGGCGAGTTTAATTCAGACCGAGTTCTGATAAACTGCCCCCAGAGTTAACTTTGCCACGAGGCGTGAATTGACTTTAAACGTGTCGCAACCTCTGATGGGCGAGTTAAATTCAGACAGAGTTCTGATAAACTTCCCCCAGAGTTAACTTTGCCACGAGGCGCGAAGTGACTTCAAAAATGTCGCAACCTCTAATGGGCGAGTTAAATTCAGACCGAGTTCTGATAAACTGCCCCTGAGTTAACTTTGCCACGAGGCCCAAAGCGACTTTAAACGTGTCGCAACCTCTGATGGGCGAGTTAAATTCAGACCGAGTTCTGATAAACTGCCCCCAGAGTAAACTGTGCCACGAGACGATATGAGATTATACATTTAGAGGCGCAAGGCGATGACTTGTGGCCGAGGCCATCCAACGCGTGCCAGTCATAGTCATAAGAAAGAAGCTAGACAAAGAGGAAACATGGATGTTTCAAAATGTAACATAAAAAATCAGGCGGCAATGACATCGAAGTCAAGCCGTTGGGAAGGTGTTTGACAATCCTCCCATCTAGAACCTCATGATCAAACTGAAAGATCGTGGAAATGTCAAACAGATAATGGTGAGGACCAAAGAAGCAATTCCCCTCGGCACCAAGCAAGCCCTGAAATTTCATCAAGAAGAAAAGCAGGCTAAGAGACAGGATGAGCAACAAAGAATAAAGCAGAGTGCCAAGCACACGTCCACACAAGCCGGCACCCAGGAAGGCGCCTGGCATGAGGGCGCCTGGCAGGAGGGCGCCTAGCATAAGGGCGCCTCGCAAGGAGGGCGCCTGGCATGAGGGCGCCTGTTAGGAGGGCGCCTGGCAGAAGGGCGCCTGACAAGAGGGCGCATGGGAAGGAGGGCGCCTGGCAAGGAGGGCCCATGGCAAGGAGGGCGCCTGGCAAGGGGGCTCCTGGCAATGAGGGCGCCTGGCATGGGGCGCCTGGCAAGGAGGGCGCCTGGCAAGGAGGCGTCTGGCAAGAGGGCTCCAGGCAGGAGGGCACCTGGCAGGGGGCGGTATGGAAGCAAATCCTTTGCAAGGGGGCAGCAAGCACTGTGCAGCAAGGCACCCATGAGGGCACCAAACCTTGTCTCGCAAAATCTGCTCCACGAGGAGACACCCAGCGTATGGGCGCCCAAGGCACCCATGAGGGCACCAAACCTTGTCTCACAAATTCTGCTCCACGAGGAGACACCAAGCACACGAAAGCAGGGAACAACACCCAAGGCGCCCAGGAGGCCCCCAACTCTCACCTTCGCAAGGGGGCAGACAGCACTGTGCCCAAGGCACCCATGAGGGCACCAAACCTTGTCTCGCAAAATCTGCTCCACGAGGAGACACCCAGCGTATGGGCGCCCAAGGCACCCATGAGGGCACCAAACCTTGTCTCATGGCATCTGCTCCACGAGGAGCCACCCAGCATACGCAAGCCGGCGCCCAAGGCACCCAGGAGGGCGCAATCCACAACACGCACGCAGGGAACAACATCAAAGGCGCCCAGGGGGCGCCAACTCTCAGGAACAAACAAGCACCCGGGAAGGCGCCCAGGAGGGCGCCAACATCAGGATGTCTTAGCACTTTGGCCCAAGGCGCCCAGGAGGGCGCCAACTTCAGAACGCAGCAAGGGAGGTGTAAGTCACGGTCGCGACGAAGAGACCTTATACGACCCGACAAAACAGACGAAGTAACGCTTCATGGCGAAGTAAAAATGTATTGTTTTTACTCTAGAGAGTAAAAACCTAAAAACACAGTCGTTACAAAGACAGTGTCCCGGGCGACTTCACAAATCTGGCGAATCGACGAAAATCCTTCAAGCCAAGACCATCCTCCGAATAATCTTGGCTTGGGGGGCAACTGTTCTGGACTGGACCAAGAGGTCCATTTAGCAATACCAAGAGGTGCGTTTAGCAATTGGATATGGATCAGCCCAATCGATTCGGCCCATATCCACAACATACAAGCCTAAGTAAAACCACCACGCTTGGATGGTTAAGATCGATTCCACTGATCCGACGATCCACAAACGGGCACGATTTCCTATAAATACCGGCTCGCATGGCCATTGTAAGGTACATACTCTTTTCCCTAGCAAATGTACTTGAGCGTCAGAGTGACTTTGCAGGTACCCCGGGCTCACACTAACCTCCCGCCAGGGCAGCAAGAGACCTACCAACAGCAGTCAACATAATACTGCTAGGTACAGAACATATATATATATATATATATATATATATATATATATATATATATATATATATATATATATATATATATATTAAATCAGCTCTATATAAAGCAATAATTGAGGAAGTCCATTTAATGCTGATTAATGTGTGGGATTTGAAGAATTTATAAAATCAGCGCCAGCCTTTTTTTTCCTTCTTAATTGCTATATCCTCTTTAATATGCGGAACCCGCAGTTATTCTGCAGTTGGGATTCCTCGCCCAAGTGCCTTCTCCTTTTTATTTTTTTATTTTCTATATTTTTAGGAGTATTTTATGGGTAGAAAAAATTAGATGTTTAAATAGGTTAAGTTCATTCCTCAATAATTGGTTAGGTGGAAAAAAAGTAATTTCATGACAAAATACGTAAAGTGAGATGCTAAGCTTTGTGTTTTGTTGTACTTTATGGTTTAGAAAAAAATTAACTATTCAAATACGTAAAGTTTGTTCTTCAATAACCGCTTTGGTCAAAAAATATAATATTTTCATGACAAAATGTGTAAAGTGTGATGCTAAGCAAAGTGTTTTAGTGTACTTTAGCGTTCTGAATTTTTTTTAATTATCCAAATACGCAAAGTTTTTTGTTCTTCCATACCCGGTTTGGTGAAAAATAATAATTGTGATGCTAATTAGTGTGCTTTGGGGGTACTTTTAGTGTGTTTTGATGTATTTTATGTTTTAGAAAAATAATTACTATCCAAATAGGCAATATTTCATGACAAAAATACATAAATTGTGATAAAATACGTAAACTTCGATGCTAAGTAGTGTAGTGTGTTTTGGGATACTTTAATGTTCAGAAAAAAATTAACTGTTCAACTCAAAATTCGTTCATCAGTAACCGGTTTGTTGAAAAAAAAATAATTTTTTTGACACTAACTTGTGCAAATCACCGTTTACTAATTTCACCACTTTAAAAAATTAATTTCTTTATTTTTAAAAAAAATTCTTTTTATACTTCTTTTCTTTATATTTTTTAGAACTATATTTTTCTAAACCTTAAAAAAAATAACTTATTTTTATACTTCTTTTCCTTATATTTTTTAACCTAAAATATGTATTGAATCCATTTAATTCGGTAACTACCAAAGCACAAACATATTTTTTTAAACTTTTAGGATTTATGATTTTTAGGAATAACTTCTCTCTTCTCGTTTGGTTGCATCCATCATTATTTAAATTTGCCGCTTCTTTGACTTGCAATAAATAATATGCCATAGATACTTACTCCTGCGGGAGCTTCAGCCAAATTTACAACCCCCATCATATTCTTTCAATTTTGTATAAGTGTTTCTATTTTATCGGTGGTCTGCATCTAAGTCTGTATAAGTGTTTCTATTATAACATCCGGTCCCTTTTGTTTATAGATTATTTTTTTTTAAAAAAAAACACCTTGCAAATTCCACGTTTTTGATGTTAGTCCTTCTGTTACTTGCTCGTTAAAAAAAGCCCAGTGTCACACATTTGGCATTTATATTTAGTTTTCTTTTATTTTATTTGCTGATTTGGCATTTAAAATTATTTTAAACCCTGATTCCCCATCTTCTTCCCCCCATTCCTAGATTCATTCTCTCTTCCTCTTCACCTCCTTTCCTAGGAACCCTTCTCTTCTCATCTCTTCTCTTCTCTTCTCTTCATCTCCATTTTCACCATAATCCATCTTCACCAAACACAAACCCACCACCCCATGAGCACAGAACCACCAAGCAACATCTATTCTTACCCATTCTTCTTCGATTCTCAGCAGCAACAACAAGAACTCATTCTTCTTCTTCTTTCCCTCTTCGATTCTCAGAGCAACAACAACAACAAGAACCCATTATTCTTCTTTCCCTCTAGTGGAGAATACAAAGTGGGTTTTGAGTTTGAAAATACTTGAATCTTCGGTTGGTAGTGTGTTAGCGCTTTTTGAAGTTTTTGGGTTTCTTAAATTTTCTTTGATTCACGAAAAATGGAAAAAAGAGATGTTTTGTTCCTTTTTGTTTTTTAATTTTGCTTCATTTTCGTTGTGAATCCTTAAGATTCGTTTTTTTCTTCAGATATGCTTTATTTCATCTTCATCTTCGCTTGTAGACTTTCGTTATTGTTCTTAATCTTCGTTCTTCATCTTCGTTCTTCATCTTGTTTTATTTCTTCTGTTTTCTCAGATCTGTTTTATTTAATCTTCATCTCTATTGGATTTCGTTACAAAATTAGGATCGACTACAACATGTTCTTCATCTTCGTTTTTTGTTTTTTCATTTTTATATCTTCGTTATTGGTTTGTTTTACTGGGTTTCTAGGTATCAATTTCTGGGTTTGTTGATGATTGATGAAGTTGGAGTTGGAGAAGTACCCTTCTGTACATCTATTCATTAATGGAAGAAGATATGTTTTTAGTTCTAGCCATGTTTGTCAAGGGTAACGAGTTTATGACAACAGGGTTTTAAGATATGAAATTGCTGTGAGAAAAGGGAAGACGAAGTGAGATGAAATTGCTGTGAGGGAAGAGGGATTCGCTTGGGAAGATGAAGTGAGGTGAAACGCAGGGGGAAGCGCAGAGAGAGAAGAGGGAAGATTGAGAGATGAAATTGCTATGAGATGAAGCAGAGAGAGATGGGGAAGATGAAGTGATATTTTAGGGTCTTTATTTAATAGGTGGCAATACTAGTCAGCATAAAAAAATTAGAAATGAAAATAAAATTCCAACTCAACTCTGTTAGCCATGTAGACATTTTTTGTAACGTCTGGCTAACAGAGGGACTAAAATAAAAAAAGTGTCTTTTGCAAGGAGTTTTTAAAAAAATATTGTAGGGGGTAAAAGCAAAACACCGTATATTTGCAGGGGGTAAAAACATATTTAAGCCAAAAACAAAACCTAGACTATTTAAAGTAACCAAGAAAAAAACCAAACCTAATTTCTCTTCTCATTTATTCCCAGCGCCGCATCACAGAGAGAGTTTGAGGAGAGAGAAACAGTTTTTCGGAGAGAGAGAGAAAACGAGAGAGAGAGAGAGAATGAAATCTGAGGAGAAGAGAGATTGAAGGCGTGGGAGATGAGGAGTGAGGTGAGATAGCAAAGCTGAGAGAGAGAGACGGTGGTTAGAGGGGTCGTTACGGTGGAGAGAGAGAGAGAGACGCAGTGAGGGGAGAGACGCAGTGAGGGGAGAGACGGCGGCGAGAGAGAGAAAGCGACTGAGAAAGGGAAAGAAAGATGGTGGCGAGAGAGACGTGGTGAGGAGAGAGACATGTGATATGCGAAGGGAAAGAGGGACGGATAAATGGGAGGTTGCGGTGGTGGAGAGAGAGGGTGTCGTGGCTGTGCGAAGGGAGAGTGCGAGAGAGAGGGTGGTGTTTGGTAGTGGTTGTGTGAGGAAGCAGTGGGGTGTACTTGGTGGTGGTTGTTTAGGGGTTTTTGGGTGGTGACGTGAGGGTTGTTGTTTGGTCGTTTTGGATGGTTGCAGTGAGTTGGGTGGTGGCTAACAGTGGAGACGGTGGTGACGGCCACCACATGGTGGCCGGAGCTTCAAGCTCCTTTTTTTCTTTCTTTTCTGATTTCTTAATTTTTGGTTTTGATCTTTCCTCCCCCCCCCCCTCTGTGTGCATTGCTGTTTGATATTTATAGGCGGATTGGTGTGATGGGGTGAGGTGCTGAGCAATCAAAATGACAACAATTAGAGAAATGACCAAGGAAAGCAGCAGGCTGGGGAAGGACAGCAGCTGGGTGGAGGCGATTTGGGGAAGGACGGCCATTTGAAGAAGGAAATGGAGAGCATCTGGCATTGGGGGAGGACAGCAGCAAGGTGGAGGCAAATTGGGGTAATGCACTATTTTGCTTGAAAGGGAAAAAGCAAAAAGATAGGGGAAAGCAATTTGATCCATTCCCGAAATGATTTCAGCTATTAGGGCAGCCAGCCCTCTCCCTCTTTTGTGATATTTGTATTTTAATTTTTGTACTATTTCTTTTTGCTGTTTTTGTCTATATATGTGTAAAAAAAACTTGATTATGTAATAAAACTTTTGACTATTCAGCTTAATTTTTCATTCTATTTTCGATTATGTTTTGTATATTTTTGTACCAACAATAATAAACTAATCAAATAACTACGAGTATCAAAAATAAATAAATAAAAACGAGCATCAAAATAAACGTTGTACGATGAGTGCTAAAGACACACACGCATTTAAAACAATACGTCACAACGAGAATAAAAACTTTTTTGAGATTTTTTTGATAAATTAGACGGACAAAATTAGGATATGACATCTAGTATCCTTTATTTGCAGCCTTTGCATTTGATTAAATTATTTTCCTTGCAAATTATTGAATAACAAATTAATTTTTTTTCTTGTGAAAATAATTGCTTTATTTTTATATGGTTTTTTCTTGCAGGTAAAAGAGAACCAACGAAAATCAAACTGGTTCTCATGCATTGGACTAAAGCTTTCATCATTAGTGGAGAACTGTAAGCTATATAATAGTCTACTACTAATTAGACAAAATCATCTGGCATTTACTTCAAAATAGTTATTTCTTAATTTTCTTCTTATATGATATATATTATTAATCCATTTCATCATATATTAAACTCTGATTCTTTTCTATTAGAGATTTCTATAATTATAAATTTCAGAGAACCATTTCAACTTTTCTGGATTCTTGAGGCAAACTAGTTGATGTCAGAACAAGCTGTTCAGGTATCATTTTTAGTGTTCAGTGTTTGTTTAATTCTTGATTTCTGTATTAGTGTGTCGAAATGGGTTATATGTGTTAGACTTTAATGCATTTATAAATAAGAGCAACTGAGCATCTTTTTCTGTGTATATTATATTAGTTTGTTCACAATACATGATTTTACTTATCTTATAAGGTGATGATGAAACTAATGCTTAATTGAGCTTCTAGCCTATGCCTTTATAGGTCTAACCTCATAGTCTCATGTTTGTCTTGACTAATTACATGCAACATTGTTTGTTAAGAAAGGCAATTAATGGTTTAATGTAGTGCTTAAGGAAATGCATGGAGAGTTAGTTCACATGTGGATTGCATTGTATTCTAGTTAATGGTCATTGTTATGATTATGAAGAAGATATGTAGATATTTTGATGGAAATAAACACCTACTAATTTTGTAACTAGCCTGTTGTGAAATTTGTGAAAGTGGGGATTTTATCTTTCTATTAGTAACTTGAATCAAAAAGTTATAAGTTGGGTAAGCCACTGAGTTATCTATAATATAAATGAAATTAATTTATTAATTTACTTCAATTTGTTTGATTTTATTTAATATGTGTTAATTTTATTGACTTCAACTCCTTTTCTGGACTTCATGGTCCACTACCCTCATTGCTGCTCTTTCCCATGATATTCACCATCACCCCTTTTCTTCTTATAACTGCCGTGGTTGATTAAACCACATCAATCAGTCAATTAGCTACTCAAGTTGTTAATGCTTGTGTTATGGTAAACAGTAAACTCACTTTGTTTGAATAATTTGAGGCTGAAAGATTATCACAATATTTTGTTACACAATGCAGTTTCAAATGAGGCTGCTAGTGATGTTTTATTTTCTTGCATACCAAATATCTTTTGCTTATTGTTATTTGTTGTAGACTTTCAAGTAAACAATTCTTATGGAGGACTTGCAAAAATGTTCTCCCAACAAGGTCAAGGCTTAGAGAAAAAGGTATTGATATAACCACATCTTGTGTTGTTTGTGATGATGCATCTGAAAACACTTGGCACATTTTTTTGACATGCACAATGTCTAGAAGATATTGGTTACAAACTGGTATTTGGCATATTATAGATCAAAATTTAGATAGATATGATAGCTTTAAAGATTTTTTCTTTGGCATGAAGCCTACGTCTAAATCAGCATATTAATTTTTCAATGGTTATCCGTAGTATTTGGTAGCATAGAAATATTATACTTTGGGATAATAAGGATGAACCAATTAAAAGTATTCTTACTTGTGCTCACACGTATTGGGATGCTTGGTCAAGAATTAATTCTTGCAAAAATAATATGCACAGGTTTGATTCAGCTTTTGCAATTCATGATAATATGCAATTTTCGGCTTGGACAAAGCCACCATCAGGTCTTGTAGAATGCAACATTGATGCGGGGTTCAACAGTGGTGGTGTTGGTCTTGGTATTGGCATTTGTGTTAGAGGGTCGTCAGGTGAGTTTCTCATGGCAAGAATTTTGTGGCAAAACTCACAATTTAGTGTCCAAGAAGGGGAGGCTTTTAGTCTTTGGTGTGCAATCAATTCGCTCATTGAGTTACAATTTTCTAATATTCTTTTTGAGATGGATTGCAAAAAAGTTGTGGATGATGTCAATCAACAAAGGAATGATGCTTCATAATAAAGCTCAATCATTTTATATTGTAATAGGAACCTTCATAATTTTTCTCAACTTAGCAAAGTTGTTTTTGTCAAGAGACAAGCAAACATGGTAGCTCATTCATTAGCAAGGGTAACCACTCTCGTTCTCAAGTTTTTACTTCAATTCCAGATTGTATTGCTACCCTTTATCATAAAAAGAGGACAAGGAAAGTTGGACTTTAAAAGTTAAAATCAGAAACATCAATTAATCAAATTCAATATGGTTTGGTACACGAGCTTAGTATAACAAGTATCATTCACACAATGAGGTTTTTCTATTGTTATAGTCATTGAAGCTTTTGTTGACTTTTTAGAAATACAAGCATGGCACAATTGTATTAAGCTACATGTGATCTTTTTTAGAAATACAACTTTATAAACAATGTATTAATCAATGGTGCAATGTTTTAATCACTGCTGATTTGGGAAACATCCGAGACATGTGATCTTAAAGACTTTATTTTCATTGTCTACCCCAGGCTATTTTAATGGACAAGAAAACCCTGCAGCCTTAATTGTCAATTTTGAAAAATGTAGAGAACATGCAATGCAATGTACTTTTCATTCAAGAATCAGTTTTAGAATATTCAGTAACTATGTTTTGGAGGTTTTAGAAGCTTTGTATTAGCATGATCGCACAAAATCTTGAAGTATTTTGTTCAGATGATTCTTTTTTTGGACAAAAAGTTATCTGGGGATGATTGTTAATTGAGTAGTTATTTACCCAATGAATTGTCACGACTATTTTATACAACTTGTTTGTAAGGATTTTCATTTCTCTTGGATTATATATGCCAGTGGATTAGATATGAAACCACTTTAGGTTTCAAATGGCAAAATGTGTTTTTCCAGCCAAGAGTATTACACCAGGGATACAGCAGCAGCAATGCAAGGACTACTAGAGTGTATTTCTTTTAAAATGTTGCCTAAAACCAGAGTGTATCTTTCAACTTGTTATTGATTTTCCAATAATAGAACAACTGGTTGAACCATTAAACAAAGATAATTAATAATAAATAAACAATTACTATGTTCATTGTTGATTCTGAGAACTAATATCAGTAGCAGTATAATGCCATACCAGCATGCTCACATTGCGACAATAACAAACTAGTATCAGACATCACCTTAAGTTGTATACATACAAAGTCATAATTAAACCAGCATTTAACACTACACAACTTTTCTTTATTTGGCTTTCTTCTCCTCTTTATTTTTCAATCAATCTTTTCTATTAGCATACTATCAGATTCAGTAAAGGTAAAAGATCATTCCTACAATTGAAATAAAAGCCTCATCAATTTGCATCAGTAAAGAAAGAGAGTAAACCTTCAAACTAAAATTGATAAACCAAGATTTATCTTATGCAATAATTCTTGAACTGGCATATACTTGATCATAATCGACAATCCACTTTGTGTCCGAGATAAAATCCTGATAACCACAATCATAAACATCTTAAGTGAAAGCAGAATAAAAAATTAATCACTTATTCCTCCCATTGGAAGAAAGCTTTCTTTATAAATTACTATCTTACTCGTATCTCTAAATGATATAAGACCAAGCTCCTCAATCATATGGGTACTTAAATCATACCAGGCTAATTCACCATCTTTTTTTCTGATGAACACATTACCATTCTTCCAAGCTCCGATAGGATACTCAATGCCGGGTAAGAGCCCAACAACTAAGATTTTAGTCCAGGATTCCTCTACACCAACTTCACCCAAAATTGATATATGAAATGTAGTTGTCTCTGTATAATTTACGATCAAAGCAATAGACCCATATAACAATAGTAAGTGTCTCCACACCAGTCTAAAATCAGAACTCTCGCCCATGATTATGTCGAAGGGTATGGGTGTTGTGAAGAATGTCTCATTGCTAAAGTCAAATGACACCAAAGATGCTTCATTATGTGTTTCAAGTTTAGTACCCCACCAATGACCCACTCCATCCATGAAAACTTGTTCATAATAATCTACAGATTTAGGCATAACATCATCAAGTTTCTTCCAAGAGTTGCTTCTTAAGCTATATAGCTCCCACGAGTTATCATGGTCACCATCAGGATTTTGAAAAGATATTGCATGTCGAATCACCTTATGATCGTCTCTTACACGATCATAACCAAATATACTATTTTCATTGCTAAGATAATAATGACCAGAGTTAGATTCTTGAATGGGGCTATGAGGAATGAACTTGAATTCCTTGGTAGCTGGGTTCCACAATATCATATGTTCATGGAATATAGTATGGAGACAAATAATCCCATTAATACTACACATACCCAAAATTTTAAAACCAATGCCATAATTCACTTCAAATGGATCATCCTCTTGAAATGGATTTGGCCAATCTAATTTTACTCTAGTCTCAAACCTATCACCAGAAATAGAATACAATGCAAATTTCTGATCGTAATAAGTGGAATAAGTGGCGTCGTCAATTCTATGATGTAGGAGTAGTGATGTATCATTGTAACAAGCATGGATGTTAGATAAGAAATTGATGCCGAAGATGTTCATGAAATTAGGGTTTTCAAACAAAAGGGACCATGATTTGCAAACGAATCCAAATCGCTTCAAAGATTTAAGAGGCAATTTTGATAGAATGGAAAATGCAAGATCATCGGGTATATGATTTCTGACCTTATAATTTGATGCAGCCACAAATTTGTCCATATTCAACACTGGTAAAGAGCTTTGATTGTAGTTGAAGCTATTCCTTGTAGCTTTTAATTACTTCTAACCGAATCGATTTTAGCTCAAGCTATTCCTGTTTGGTCACTGTGTGGCGTTCTGTTCCTCGTTGCAGAGATGAAGCAGCAGCTTGTATATTTTGTCGTTAGGGATAGATAACCTGATAGCTTAGGTTATACAAGATTGGTATTGGGCTTTTCATAGCCCATTTAACCCAAAGCATAGGAAATGGTAAAATAAATCTGTTATATATGAATATTTGTTATAATTTTGAATCATATTTTCATTTAAGTTATTCTAGAAAACTCTTTAAAAATAACAAACTTAAATAAAAGAAAGGCTTAAATATATGTTTGGCCCCTGCAAATATGGTCATAATTCATTTAGCTCCTTGTAATTTTTTTTTTAAAATGACCCTTGCAAATATTAAGTGTCTACAATTAAGCTCCTCTATTAACTTTCTATCAAAAAAAACTGACGTGGCTAACAGAGATGACATCACCATGATATCATCAATGATTAACAGAAAAAAATTAACAGAGAAATATTGAAACGACTCAGTTCCACTTCAGACTGCTCCAAAAAAAGGGAATAATTAACAGAGAAAGATTGATACAATTCAAAAACGATAATCTTTCTTTGTTAATTTTTCTCCGTTAATAATTCATGATGTCATGCTGATCTCATCTGCGTTAGGCATGTCATTATTTTTGGATCGAAAGTTAACAGAGGGGCTTAACTGTAAACGCTTAATATTTGCAAGGGCCATTTTAAAAAAAATATTTTTACCGGGGCCTAAATGGATTATGGTCATATTTGCAGGGGCCAAACATATATTTAAGCCTAAAAGAAATTCTCAAATTTTACTTATTAATACTACAAGAACCCAAAAGATGAAAACCAATGTCACCATCCTCTTGAAACAGATTTGGCCAATCTAATTTTACCCTATTTTCAAACCTATCACCAGAAATAGAATCCAGGGCATATTTTCTATTAGGTTTTAACGGTCTTAAGAGTATTCCACTTGTGGGGGATGGGCCACATGAGGATTTCCATAAACATGTGAGTTTTTCACCTTTCAAGTTAAAAGGTCTCTTTATTTCATTCAGATGGTGACACTCTTAAGAGTATTTCATTCATAAATGAGTCAAGTAAACCAAAAATAGCGTTTTATTTAATGTATCATCTCATGGACTCTTCCTTGAGTGAACTTATGTAATTCACAAAGTAGTTTGTTTCATATTCCTCACAAATTAGACAGAGTTGTGTTGAGAATTCAAGTGTGACACTACTAGAAAATGTCATTTTAGCGTCCATAATTTAGCGTCGGCCACGACACGGATGCTAGTAGCGTCGATTTAGAGTCGGCCTAACTCACGCTACACCGCGAATTTATTAGCGTCGGCCTAGTCCGACGCTACAGAGGAAAAAGCGGACGCTAATGTTTAAATTTTAAAATAATATTATTAGCGTCGGATGTGGCCGACGCTACATATCCGTATTAATTTTAAAATAATATTATTAGTGATGGAGGAGCCGACGCTACATCTCCATTTATTATCCAAAAAACTCTAACTCTATACTCTTTTTTCTCTCTGTTTCTCTCACTCAGAGCACGCCTTTCTCCCTCTCTTTCACTCATCAGTCTCGTCTCTCTCACTCACTCACGGGTGTTTCTCCCTCTGGTTCACGAAGTTGTTTCTCCCTCTCTCTCTCTCCCCCTGTTTGGCCGCCGCCGTTTGCGTCGTCGACCATTGCAACACTGCATCTCCATTCTTCGAAATCTAACGCTCTTCTATGTCGGAAGCAAAAGGTTAGAACCCCTTTCCTCTTTTCTTGATCTGAATCCGACGTGTTCTTCCTTCGATTCTTCTTTATTTGGTGTTTGGATTCTCAGGCTAAGGAAAGAAAACGTGTGCCATGGATGAACCCTAATCTCGTTCTTTCCCTCATTTCTTCTCCATCGATCTCACGTTTTCAGGTTTGTTTTTGGGTACTTCTCCACCGATTGTGTATTTTCTGTTTATGGGTATTTTTGATTTGGAAGATGATGATGCTTTTGTGTTCTTCTATTCCCTACGCATCATGTTTTTCTACTTGTTGTATTTGAGCATTTCGTTTCAGTGTTTTATTCAATCTATTCAAGCTTATTCTCTTGAATAGAAAATTTATAGATGTTGGTTTATCAAAAACTGGTTTGTTTTAATAAAATCACAGGTCTAGGAGTGGTTTACATGCTCATTTTATAAATGTCGGTTTATCAAGAACTTATTTGTACACAAACAGCGTTTAAAGTACATAACCAGTGGTACATTTGAAATACAGACAGTAGCAGAGGAGGAGAAGAAAGTGAGACAAAAGTAGCCGAAGAAACCTAATGCGACAGTAGCAAAAGCGGCAACAAAGATTGACGTGGCTGATCTAGAGTGTTTTTTCGCTGATATATCGGTAGGGAATCTAATTTGGTTAATATTGTTGCGCCCGAAAAATCCGGTTTGGGACTTTTCGTTTGACAACGTGGAAAAAGTTTGGAGCCGCCACCAATATTTTAATTTTAAGACCAAAACATTGAAAAAAGGTCTTTTAAACAAGGCGGATGGTCTTTTGAAAACGCAGAGATGTAGGTTCGGGGGTCGGTTAAGTACGGGGAAGGTATTAGCAGCCCGCACCTCCTTTCTACCGAAAGGGAACCATTAACTTGATGTGTGGTTTAGACAAAAGTTTGAGTTGAAAGTAATTTATTCTACTTCTTTTCTTTTCTTTTCTTTAAGGTTTGTTTTATTGAAAATAGGAGGGAAGAAGAATATTTTTGGTTATCTTTGAAAATCAGGACAAAACAAAGATTTTTTTAAGAGTGTGCTTGACGGGACAGGACCCCGCTCCTACGTATCTCCCGGTGCGATGGAGAATTCAAAGCTACGTAGTTCTCGGGGAACAAAACAAAGTTTTTTTTTTTAAAAGTGTGCTTGACAGGACACGACCCCGTTCCTACGTACCCTCACTGGAAGAGGGATCAAAGCTACGTAGTTCTCGGGTTATCTTTGAAAATCAGGACAAAGCAAAGATTTTTTTAAAAGTGTGCTTGACGGGACAGGACCCCGCTCCTACGTACCCTCACTGGAAGAGGGATCAAAGCTACGTAGTTCTCGGGTTATCTTTGAAAATCAGGACAAAACAAAGATTTTTTAAGAGTGTGCTTGACGGGACAGGACCCCGCTCCTACGTACCCTCACTGGAAGAGGGATCAAAGCTACGTAGTTCTCGGGGAACAAAACAAAGTTGTTTTTTTAAAAGTGTGCTCGACGGGACAGGACCCCGCTCCTACGTACCCTCACTGAAAGAGGGATCAAAGCTACGTAGTTCTCGGCTTTTGGTTTTGAAAAAGGATTGAGCTTTCGCGAAGACCAAACAACAACGGTTAGAATGGTCTCGCTACTAACTCCTTTTGAAAACAACATCATCATTAACAACCTAATCGGCAACGGCGCGATTGGTGTTTAATGACAATTGGTTTATTTTTGAGAAATGAATAAGTTTTCGAAAATGGGATAGAGCTTTTGCGAAGACCGAACAACAACGGTTAGAATGGTCTCGCTTCTAACTCCTTTTGAAAACAATATCATCATTAACGACCTAATCGGCAACGGCGCGATTGGTGTTTAATGACGATTGATTTATTTTTGTTTTGAAAGTAAAAGTTTCTTTTTGTTTTGAAATGATTTTAGGAAATGGGTTTTAGAAAATGGTAGAACATTTCAAGTCAATTCTAAATCCATAACCAAATGCAAATGAATGAATAATACTCAAGCAAACATGAACATATCATTCATTAACCAAGATTAAACATGCCCATACAATCAAAGGATTCAATTATTAAAGATGCAAAACAAAGTTTTCAAAGTAATTGTGTGTGTGCAAGAAGGATTGTATTTACCCTAATGGCTCTATGCTACAACATGCATGTAGACTTACGTCTCCATTAGGAGGTCATACAAGTGGAGAGGAGGGCACACAATCAAGTCAAGACATTTACATGGCATCAAGAACAAGTGAATACAATTGATTGTAAACATAGAGTATTTTAAGGTAAATGATTGAATATGTAAGCAAGGATGCATGATTAGGTAAGCATGTAAGTGCAGGAGTGTACAAGGAATGGATGCATAGCACTTTATTTATGAATGGATGGCATACAAGGATGCATAAGAGGATGCAAGAGATATAAGCATATGAGGATGCATGAGAGTGTCACATAAACTAAGTATGAATGAAGATGCATGAATGTGAAAATGTTTTGGGTATTTTTGCAAGTTGATAAGTCGTAAAACTTTAAGTAAGAAGTTAGTGAAAAGTAAAGTAAAAATGCATGAAGTAAATGGTAATTAATTAATGAGATGGTAAAGTAAAAATGCATGAGGTAAATGGGAAGTGGTAAAATCTTTTTATGTTTTAGTAAAAAATTAATGAAGTGGTAAAAACCAAAGTAGTAAAATATTTTTGTTTTGGTAAAAAGTTAATGAATGGTAAAGTAAAATGGTAAAAAGTAAATAAACATTAAAACCAAATTGAATCACATAGAGCAATCCTCTCACTTTGAGAAAAGTGCACTAGGCACTAGTGAGAATCAACTTGCATATCATCAACAATTTACAATAAGCAAACTAAGACACAAGAATAAGTGGACACACAAACTAAATTGAGTCATTTCTAGCAATCTTTACCACTTAGGTCAAGGTGCACTAGGCACTAGTGGGAATCATATTGCTAGATCATCAACCAACAACAAAAAATAACATCTAACACTAAAATAAAATATTAACAACAAGATTAAACATCATCAAGCAAAGAACAATAACAAAATCAATTTGAAAATGTTTTTAAACATAAGCATGCGAACCCAAAGGGAACATAGATCCACACTTTTATTTAAAAAAACACAAAAGTTAACATAAAGCAACATAGATCCATTTTTGCAAAGGATTCACATGATTAAGCAAAGGATGGCATAAAACTCACATGAACCCTAAGTTTTCTACAAGCATGCAAAATGAACAATGCCATAAAACAACTCTTATTTCATGAAATTTAGTGCAAAATGTTTAGAGATGCAAGGGAAATCATTCAAGCACAAGAACAACTCCTTCAAGGACAAGGACCCGTCTCAAACACCCAAGGCTCCCTAAGTCCTTGTCAAAATGTTTGAAATGGATCCTCAAAGCAACAACAACAAGCAATCAAGAAGGAGTTGGGAGTAGAAGAGAGATTATGCAAGAAGAACTAAATATGAGATGCAAAGTTTCAAAACTTACCTCAAAATCACAAAGAAATGAAGAAAGAGATGATGTGAACACAAAGATTGCTAGCTCTTAGCAATTTGATGATGCAACCTTGAAGAGAATGGAAGGAATGATGATGATCTAACAAGAAATGGAAGGTTTCATGGTGAAAGATTGAAGAAAATATATGGAAGAGACTTCATGTACAATTCTTTCATTTTCACAGAATTTTTCAAATTCATGTTGTACTCACCACCTCCATCAGTTCTAAGGGTTTTGATTGCACATTCACTTTGCTTCTCAATCATTACCTTGAAGTTTCTGAACACTTCCAGTACTTCACTCTTCCTTTTAATCAAGTACACCCATGTCATTCTAGTGTATTCGTCAATGAAGGTGACAAAGTACTTGTTCCCTCCTAATGAACTTACCTCAAATGGACCACAAACATCAGAAAATATCACCTCCAACTTCTTCTCTTCTCTGCTTGGCACCTCTGACTTGAAGGAGTTTCTTGGTTGTTTCGACTTGCAGCAACACTCACATACTTCGACAGGTACCTTTACTACAGGCAACCCATGAACCATCTTCTTTTCATGTAGTTGACTCAAGCTCTTGAAGTTTAGGTGGCCAAATCTTCTGTGCCACTTCCAGTGCTCCTCTTCGACAGTAGTTTTGAGGCATTTCTCTTCGACTACTTGCAACTTGATCTTGAAGGTTCTGTTACTCTGCATCGACACCTTCGGGATCATCTTCTTGTTTGAGTCAAACAAGCTGAGACAGTTATCATCCATCTCGACAGAGAATTTCTTCTCAATCATCTGCCCAATACTTAGCATATTGCTCTTCATCATTGGTACATAAAATACCTCTTGAATATAGCACCACTTACCATCTTTCGACAGGAACTTTATGGTACCAATTCCTTCAGCAGTGACTCTGCTGTTGTCTGCAAATCTAATTCTTTTGCTTATCTGCTTTAATTCGACAAACCATTCCTTGTGGCAGCACATGTGGTTCAAACATCCTGTGTCGAGATACCATTCGACAGACTTCTCTTCAGTCGAATTTGTATCTGCCTTCAACAACAGTAATTCTGGGTCAGTAGCTATCATGAGGGATAATTCTTCATCATCATTGTTGGCTATGTTGGAGGCATCACCAGTGTTACCACTGCCCTGCCACACACACATAGCACAAGTATTTTGAGCATCACAAGTGTTTCCACATTCACTAGTGTTCCCACTGTTATGCTCGCTACTTTCAGCAATTTCTTCATTGAGATGAATGTCTTCTTCAATCTCATCTTCGACTGCCATTAGCATTAACCCTTCTGAGTCAGAGTCAGAATCTGTGTCTCCATCACTTACAAATTTGGCTTCAGCATTGTTGCACCCCAAAAATCCGGTTCGGACTTCTCATTGTACAACGTGGAAAAGGTATGGAGCCTCCACCAATATTTTAATTTTAAGACCAAAACATTGAAAAAAGGTCTTTTAGACAAGGCGGATGGTCTTTCGAAAACTAGAGATATGGGTTCGGGGGTCGGTTAGGCATGGGGAAGGTATTAGCACCCCGTACCTCCTTTCTACCGAAAGGGAACCTTTAATTAAATGTGTGGTTTGAAGTGTTGATTTGAAAATGCTTTTATTTTGCCTCTTTATTGAGAAGGGAGTGAGAAGACTTAATGAAAATTTTTATTTTTGGCGCTTGACGAGAGTTGGCCTCTCGCTCCTACGTATCTCCTGGTGCGATGGAGAATTCAAAGCTACGTAGTTCTTGGTTGTCCTAAAAAGGTTTTTGTTTTTTAGTCTGTTTAGATGAGTTTTCGCAGTAGGAGTGAGGATTCGCGATGACCAAACAACAACGGTTTAGAGTGGCCGCGCTACTAACTCTTTTGAAAATGAAATTATCATTAACAACCAAACGGCAACGGCGCGAGTGATCATTAACGATAATCGGTTTTGCTTTTGATTCGAGTGTTCGCGACGACCAAACAACAACGGTTTAGAGTGGCCGCGCTACTAACTCTTTTGAAAATGAAATTATCATTAACAACCAAACGGCAACGACGCGAGTGATCATTAATGATAATCGGTTTTGCTTTTGATTCGAGTGTTCGCGACGACCAAACAACAACGGTTTAGAGTGGCCGCGTTACTAACTCTTTTGAAAATGAAATTATCATTAACAACCAAACGGCAACGGCGCGAGTGATCATTAATGATAATCGGTTTTTATTTTAGATGATCAAAAAGGGCTTTCGCAATCGAATTAATTTTGGTTTGTTGTGCTTGACGAGGACGTGGCTCGCTCCTACGTATCCCAAATGGGAATCAAAGCGACGTAGTTCTAGACTCTTTGGTTTTGAAAAGGTTTTCGAAGTAGGACGAGCATTAGCGAATGATTAAACTAACTAAGGTTATGGGTAATCATCGCTAAGTACTCATGCGAAATTGAAGACCGTTCATAGAGATCAAACTAACAAAGGTTATGGGTGACCTCCACTACTTGCTTATTTTTGTTTATTGAAAATGCTTCGAAAATTAATGGGTTTGGAAAAGAGTTTTTTTAGAAAATAAATAAATCATTTTCAATCGAATTCTATGTCCAAAACCAAATGCAAAATGAATGAATGAAGTTCAAACATATTCAACTAATCAAGCAATCATGAACATGTTGACCATCAACTAAGATTAAGCATGCCGATATAATCAAGAGATTTAATTGTCAAAGATGCGAGACAAAGTTCTCAAAACAATTGTGTTTATGTGTGAAGGGGGATTGCTACACAAGTTGGGAGCAATCTCAAGAGGGGCACATATATCTCTATGCTACACATGTTGGTAGTCTTATAAGGGCACATGATTGTGCAAAAGGGTTTGTGCACAATTAAGTCGAGACATTCAAATGGCATCAAGAACAAAGAAATACAATTAATCATAGGCATAGAGTATTCTAGGTTAGGTGAATGAACATGTGAAAATGAATGCGAGATATCATGTTAATGAATGCATGATCATATGATAATGAATGCAAGACATGATATTAATGGATGCATGAACATGTAAGAGAGTATGAGAATGCAAGAGGCATAAGCATATATGAATGCATGAACATGTAAGCATATGAAAGTATGCAAGTATTAATGTGCAAACATAAGAATGTGTCACACAAGTGATGAAATGCAAAGTGTGAAAATGTTTTGGGTATTTTTGCAAATTGACAAGTAGTAAAACTTTTAGTAAAAAGTTAGTGAATGGTAAAGTAAAAATGCATGAGGCAAATGGTATTTACTTAATGAAAGGGTAAAGTAAAAATGTAAAAAAAAGTAAATGGTAATTACTTAATGAAATTGTAAAGTAAAAATGTAAAAAAGGTAAATGGTAATTACTTAATGAAATGGTAAAGTAAAAATGTAAAAAGGTGAATGGTAATTACTTAATGAAATGGTAAAGTAAAAATGTAAAAAGGTGAATGGTAATTACTTAATGAAATGGTGAAGTAAAAATGTAAAAAGGTGGTTAAAAGTCAAAAACACACTAACACAATTACACTTATCTACACAAGATCAAACAACACATTTTGAGCACTAAACTATGCACAAAAATGGGCTCTATGGCCGAACCCCAAATGAGCATAAACACCAAATTTTTCATGCCAAAACTCATAATCAACACATAGAACAAATCATGCAAATCAAGCACATCATGCATTTTATTTACATAAATCAAGGATTGAAAAGAAAGCAACAAAAACCCTAAATTCTAAGGCTCAAAACCGAAACCCCTACACCCATAAATCAAGCCAAAATTCAACTTGCAAGTTATGATATGAACAAGAAGATGCATATAATATGTGAAAGCCCTCTATTTATGGAAAAGTGAGAAAATGAGTGTTAAAATACAAACTACATGGTTAAAACACAAGAAAATTCCCCTCAAGGCCAAGGACTCATTGCCAACACCCAAGGCTCCCAATGTCCTTGTCATAATGTTGGAAACAAGTCCTCTAAGCCTTTTGAGAAAGGAAAGAGGAGTAGAAGAAAGATTTACATGTTAATAATTAAAATGCAAGAGATAATAGGCTTACCTCAAGAAATAACTAGAAAAGGAATAAAGATGTAAAATAGGAGCAAGAACACTTGAAGAACACCTCCAACAATCTAGATCCTCACGCAAATCCTCTTCCTTGGGTGGATTTTGATGAAACTTGGATGATTATGGAAGCTTGGAAGGAGAGTTATTGAAAATGATGAAGGATTATCAAGCTTTTTTATTTTATGGTTGAAGAAATTGTGTAGAGAAGATGGAGGAGAGGGTTTTCGTTTTTTGAGAGAGAGGAGAGGAGAGTATTGTGTGCTAGGGTCTGAATGAGAGTAGCCTCAAGCTCTCATGGGTTAAGGGTTGTGTGAGGGAAGTAAAGGAATTAGTGTGTATTTTGTGGTGTAGAGAGAAGGAAGGTAAAAACATGTTGTGTATTTAAAGGTGTGCTTGATGAAAGGCTTGATGTGAACTTGATGTGGGCTGAAGGTGATGGGAGGCGTGGAGCTTAAGGGTGGAGTGAGGGAGATGGTTTGCTTGTGAGATTGGTACTTACTTTGGCCAAAAATGGATAAAAGCAAAAAACACCTAAAAGGACTTAGCCCTAATTCTAAAAATACAATAAACATCCAATATTATTTTATTATTCATTTTTCATTTCTGATTTCAGATTTCATATTTTTAATTATATATATATTTTTTTGAGCCTTTTTGAAAAAAACCGTTACAATTGACCAAAATACCCTTTTTGACGCTAAAACCCTAATTTGCCCGAAAAATGCGTTTCCACTTCAAAAGGAATCTATAACCCTAGAAATGACCTCTAGAATCTTAGAATGCATGCTCAATGACCTTCATGAGGAATTATCATTTTTAATGTGAAATGACCAAAATACCCTTTTGGACTCAAAAAAAACCTGATTTACCCAAAAAGTGCATTTCAACTCTAAAAATGATTTTAGAAACTTTGGAATGACTTTTAGGACTCAAAATGCAATGCATGATGCTTCTCACTCCTCAACTTATTTATTTTTGTGGAAAATTAGGGTTTTGATCTAAGCTGGACAAAATTGGGGTATGACAAGCATCTTTATCTCTAGGAACCTTCTTGTTCTTGCATTTGTTCCTATAATGCCCAAATTGCTGACAGTTATAACACTGCACTTTCGACAGATCTTGCTTCTTCTTGTCGAAAGATCCTTGTTCTTTCTTCTTGCTGCTTGATCCATTTTCTTTACCCTTCTCTTTCTTGTTGTTTGCTTTCCAGTTTTTCTTAGAGGAGTATGATAACAAGGCTTGTTCAGTTTCTTTCTCTGAACTTCTCTGCCTTATTCTCAATTCATGAGCCTCTAAGGAACATTGAAGTTCATCTAACTTCAATTCATCTAGGTTCTTGGATTCTTCAATAGCAGTAACAACATAGTCGAATTCCTGGGTTAAGGATCTAAGCACCTTTTCGACTTTACTTGTTTCCGACACAGTTTTACCATTTCCTTTCATTTGATTAGTTAAAGCTACTAACCTGGTAATGAATTCTCCAATTGATTCTCCATCTTTCATCTTCAAGGCCTCGTACTGTTTTCTGAGCGACTGTAGGCGTATCTTCTTCAGTCTATCTGCTCCTCCATACGAGTTCTTGAGGACATCCCACGCTGCCTTTGCTGAATCGGAATCAATGATCAGGTTTAGGATATTGGAATCAACACTTTGGTGAATCAAGAACAACCCTTTTCCATCTTTCTTTCTCAGCGAATGATGGTTGTTCCTCACCGCTTCAGTGGCGTTTGCTGTCAATGGTGGAACACCATCATTCACGACATCAAGAACATCTTGATACCGAAACAGGACCTTCATCTGCGCGCACCATCGTTCGTAATCCTTTCCATCAAAGATGGGGAGGTTCCCCGGAATACCTCTACCAGAGTTATCACGCGTTGCCATGAGTCTTGAAGGATCTTTAAAGCTCTTGATACCAGTTTGTTGGGAAAAAACGACGTAAGGGGAGAGGGAAATGAGCGAAAGCGCTAGAGAGAAAAGAAAGCTAGGGCAAGACAATGATGTAGTAAAACTGTATTATGAAAAATCGTTCTTCACAAGAATATGTAACTGTACATGCTACTACGTATATATATAGATAAGCCAGGCCCATGATTTCGACCAGGCCCACACTTTCGACTAGGCCCATAATAGGCTTACTTACTACACCTATCTGTATTACTAGCGCCTACCTATATTTACAAGCAATTGAATTACAAAGCATATCTCAATAAGATTTACCTTCAGTTTGAATTTATAGCAAAGGGGAATCCATGTATTGAGAAAAGACGAGGATGATGTTAGATTCACCAGTCCATATATAGAATAAAGGTAGGCTTTTTGAGAAGTTGAAGCCATACTGGATCTGCAATTTACTAGAGATATATTTATGTTCTCCTCAACAAGATGCTAATTATAGAAATCTGCATATCATGAAGTTGTGCCTTAGTGTCATCATTGGATTATTTTTTTTGTCAGTTTTAGGAGCCATTTGAGGAGAAAATGAAAGCACCAGATTAATACAATTGGGCATGGAAGCACCTCTTTCGAATGAGTCAACTCTAGAAAGAGAATTAGGGTATAGGTTTGTCCTAAGTTTTCTGATTTTTCTCTCTGTTACTTTTTTCAATTTAATTATATCATTTTTATTACACATACATAACTTCAAATCCAAATTAATTTACCTTTTTGCCTCGGACTATATTTCAAGTGCAAGGGTACTGAACAAGTTATCATATAATTTTGCAGCCTTTTGAAGTGGTAAAATTTAGAGAAGAACAATATATACTTTTCAGGCATATGTAGACTATTTGATATTGAAGTCTAATAAACAATATATTGAATTACTTCAAATTTGTTGAGCACTTTACAAGACACGTCTTCATGTGTCTAAGGATTTTCTTGTTTTATGCTATACTCTCATCATTTTGGCTTTTTGCAGACTGTTTTCTAGTCATGTTATGCAGTGCAACTCAGTAAATTTGTGATTCTTCAAATCTTAGTTGATGTACATACTTTAGGTTTCAATAGGCATTTACATCAAGAAGGAAAAATGTGGTATTACACAACACTACAACAAAACTGACGAAAAAAGGCGCACCCTTTAGAGGCGCTTTTTAAAAAGCGCTCCTGATGCCCTCCGTATTTTGAGCATCAGGGGCGCTTTTTAAAAAGTGCCTCTACCTCCTAAAACCGGATCCACCAACAGGGACGCTTTCCACGAGCGCCCCCAATTCCCTAGTTTTTGTTTACTTTTTCCCTCCCTCTCAGTACTCCCTCTGTTTCCTTTCCCTCTCACTCTCAGTACCCTAACACTAACAGTACCTCTCTTTCCCCCTCAATCTCTCTCACCCTCCCGCGACCAGCTCTCAGACGCGACGGTGGCCACCACCATCTGTGCGCAGCCTTTCGCAACCTCACCCCCTTTTCGCAAACGGCGCACGCCTCTCTTTCCCCCTCGATCTCTCTCACCCAAACGGCGCACGCCTCACCCTCTCTCCCAGCTCTCAGACGCAGCGGTGAGACACCACCAGTGGCCACCACCATCTCCCAGGCATAAGGTTATAATATTTGCTGCATTTGATCCTTTTCCTTTCTCTTTTCTTCTTTCTTTGATTTCCAGAATTTGTGGCATACGTACCTCTTTGTTGTTTTACACATTCTTAGGTTATTTGTCTTGTTGTTTTTTCACATTATAGTTATGTTGCTGACCAAGTTGAAGCATATGGAATAGGGTAATAATGGAATATGGAATAATGAAAGTTGAATTCAGATGTAGAATTTGTTTGAATGATTAATTTTTTTTTATAGATAATGATAGAGTATTTTGAATGATTACTTTTTTTTTGGTTTGTCAAAAAAGGTGTAGAATTTTAATAAGTTGGATCTTTATTTTTAGTTGTTGTTCAGTTAGCCTTTTAGTCCTTAAGCCTTTTATCTTATTTGCATATAGTCTCTTGGAGACACTTGTAAAAATAACCAAATGAATGAGAAAAGTCTTAGCTAATTTATTTATTGGCACAGGCTCTTGTTGATCTCTCTCGTGCGCTCTCTCTGGTTCATCTCTCTTAGCTCTCTGGTTCACGCTCGTTTCATCTCTCTGGTTTGTTGTTGCTTCCCCCTTTTCAGGTACTTTTATTGTTCTCTTGTTTTTGATATTTTTGTACATATTTGGAATAAAACTGTTATTGGGGATGTTGCCCATAATGTTCAATCATTTTGAATTTGCTTGATTTTTTGTATTGCTAATGGAAGACTAGAATTTGGTTCCTTTGGCTTTACCAAAGGACCAAGAATAAGAATAGAATAGGAAATAGAGCTTGGGAAAATAGTACTCAGAGATGTGAATAGGAAATAGAATAGGAATAGAATTTGGATATGAATTGAGAAACTTTTAAAAATTGTACTTTGTCTGTTTTTCACCTATAACATATTTAAGTTCTCTTATCAGGAATTTATAATAAATTTCGGTCTAATATGGATAGAAAGTGGATGTCTTCCAATCGTCTGTCGAAAGAATATGCCGATGGAGTGGAATATTTTGTGAACTTTGTTGTTCAACGTTTAGGAACTTCTAGTAAGTTCAAGTGTCCTTGTTTAAGATGTTGTTACGCCAATCGAGTTACTGCAGTTGAGTTGGGAAGACATTTAAAGGCCAATGGAATCGATCAAAGTTATATTTCTTGGACAATGCACGGTGAGAAAAGAGGTGAACCTTCAAATATGGATAATAGTACTCAGAGATGTGATCCGGTTGATTATCCTGAAACATTTGATGGCGACCAATTTGACGAGATGGCAAAGGCGGTTGAAGACGATTTTAATGATTCTCCTCAAATGTTTGAGAAGTTGATAACCGATGCGGAGACACCGTTGTATGCGGGTTGTACTGAATTCACAAAGTTATCAGCTGTGATAAAGCTGTATAACTTGAAAACTTGCCACGGATGGACGGATAAGAGCTTTACGGAATTACTCGCACTATTGAAAGATATGTTGCCGGAAGACAATGTTCTCCCTTCTCGGACGTATGATGCAAAATGTAACGCCCTAAAATAATTTAATTAAATTAATTAATTAAGTTATTTGAGGGATTACAAAATTATTTAAGTGGAATAATTAAATTAGAATTTGTTTTATTTCAGGGGGTGTGATGAATTAAAAAGGGTGGTGTGAACAAATGGGCCCAAGCCACTTAAGTGACCCAAGCCCATTCCCATTTATCCTAAAACCTAAGAATTGTTTCATTTCCACCAAAGAAAGAAAGAACCAGCAAACTGAGAGTGTGAGAGGGAGGTGAGGCGCGACTGTTCCAGCAAGGAGGAGAAGAGGAATTGCCTTCATCTTGGCTTAGGTAAGTTGTCTTGACCCTTTTCCCTTCCATTTTTTCTTCTCTTCCAAGTGATGGTCTCAAACCCTTCCTTCTTTCATTGTTGCGATTTATCCATGGTTTGTGTTGCTGAATGCGATTTGCGAATAGAAGAGGAGGGAAAGGAGCTGCTGCCATTTCGTTCTTGTAGGCTTAGGGGTGGCTGAGTTCTTCAATCACAAGGTTAGGGGGGCTCTACTTTATGCCTATAATAATGAATAAGATATGTGTTATATGTAGGTTAGGTTGTAGGGATTTGGGTTGTTGAATGATGATTTATATGCCTTGTTGTTGTACTGAATTGTTGTGATGATGAGGTGATGTTGTATTGAGTTGTTGAATTGTTGTGATAATGAGGTGTTATTGTATTTGAGTTGTGAATTGATATGATACTGTGCCGTGAATTACTGACCAAAAACTCATTTGAGTAGTGTTGGAGTGAGTGTAGATTGATGTTGAAAATGTCCAAATATATGTGGTCGAGTTGAGTGTCAAGTTATTGAATGATTATTGTGGAAATGTCGTGTGTCTGTGTGATTGCTGGAAATGAGGCGTGCGGACGCCAAACCTTGGCCCGTCCAAGTACAAGTGCGCTGAATTGTTTCGGAGACGTCCCGTGTTGTTTATAAAAATGCCCATGAGTGTTTATTGGATGTGTGCGTGAACATTGGGTCTGTGGCAGTGCTGGGCGCCAACCCGTGGCAGCCCAAGTGTGCGTGTGTTTTGTGGCTGTTTTCCCAAGAGCGAGTTGCTGTTTTTGTTCACTGTTTTAGTGCAGTTTTTCTCACTGTTTTGTGACTGATTTCCCAAGAGCGAGTTGCTGTTTTGTTCACTGTTTTAGTGCAGTTTTTCTCACTGTTTTGTGACTGATTTCCCAAGAGCGAGTTGCTGTTTTTGTTCACTGTTTTAGTGCAGTTTTTCTCACTGTTTTGTGACTGATTTCCCAAGAGCGAGTTGCTGTTTTGTTCGCTGTTTAGTGCAGTTTTTTCCTCACTGTTTTGTGGCTGTTTTTCACACTGCTTTTCCTCAGCTTTAAATGGGACGTTTTCTAAACATAATATGATATTTCCACTATTAAAATGTGAGTTTTCTTAAATTAAATGTGGTGTTTCCTAAGCTCAAATTGTGATGCTTCTTCAAGTAAAATGTGGTTTAATAATTGATGAGTTTAAGCGGTGTGGTTTAATAGTTGATGAGCTAAATTAATAATTTAAAGAATACCAACTGAGTTGTGATTAAGCGGAGGTGTGAGAGCGGCGTGGGACTTCGGTCCAAGCGGTGTGATGCTTTAAGACTTATATGTTAATAATGTTGCGTTGAGAAATATAAATGGTGATTTAAAGTTATTGTTGCGGTGCATCATCATAGAGTCACATAATCATGTGCATAAGCGGTGTGTAGGCTTCGGCCAAAGCGGTGTGGTGGCTTCGGCCAAAGCGGTGGGTGCCCTCCAGGCAATATTGCGGTGATGAAGGATCCTCATGCATGAAGCATACATGCATGTGTTCATACATGTTAAAAATGTCTTGTGATGGTTATAACTTATGATTGAATTATGAAGTGATGATGTAGGTTGGTAATGTGGTGAATGGTTGTGAGTTGGTGTCTCTTACTACCTTCCTTATCATAATGCTTATCTTAATTATTATTATTTGTGTAAAGAGACTCACCCTACTGCCTTATGTTGCTTCTTATGTCGGCAACTTGCAGGTGATCGAGAGTGAGGGCATCCTTATGCCTCTTTTCTAGTAGTGTGTCAGCTCTGATATGTAGCACCAGGGGGAGGGCGTAGTAGTATTATTATTGTCGTTTTGATTGTATTGGATTGTTATATTGATGTATTGATACCATTCCGCTGTGTTGAGGCTATTTTATTTATGTGCTGTAAACTAAAACAGGTGTTGTGGGCCCGTCCCCAAACTATTCGTGCTATATATCGTGATGTTGATTGTGGACTTTACGTCATTGATTATAATTAGAATATTTTAATAAGTGTTGAAAATGTGACACCTTCTCCAACGATTATATTCTTTTCGAAAAACTCTGATCTATATATTAAATAATAGTTAACTTAGAAGGGGGTGTTACACAAAACAAATGTTAGGCACCATTGGTATGAACTACGAGAAGATACATGCTTGTCCGAATGATTGCATTTTATTTCGGAATGAACATGCATTGTTAAAGTCGTGCCCTAAATGTAATGCACTGCGGTATAAGAAGAAAGAATCTAGCAAAGCATGTAGGCTAGATTAATGAAGAGCATAATTAGATATTAATGAAGGCATGATTAATCACTTGTTCCTCCAATTGGAAGATAGCTTTAATTACTATCTTACTACTAAATCTATATTTTGTTGTTATAATACCAAGCTCCTCAATCATATGAGTATTTAAATCAAACCAGACTAATTCACCGTCTTTTTTTCTGAAGAACATATCACCATTCTTCCATGTTCCGATAAGAGAGTCAATGCAAGGTAAGAGCCCAACAACGAAGAGTTTAGTCCACGAATCCTTTACGCCGACTTCACCCAAAATTGATATATGAAATGTAGTTGTCCATATATTATTGTCGATCAAAGCAATAGACCCATTTAATACCAACAAGTATCTCTGCACCTGTGTAAAATCAACATTCTCGGCCATGATATCTGACGGTATGGGTGTTGTGAAGAATATCTCATTGCTAAAGTCAAATGACACCAAATATGCTTCATTATGTGTTTTAAGTTTACTCCACCAGTGGCCCACTCCGTCCATGTAAACTTGTTGATAACCAATACACATTGGCACATCGACATCAACCTTTTTCCAAGTGTTGCTTCTTAAGCTATATATCTCCCACTCACAAGATTTATCTTCCATAGGCAGCCAAATTGTTGCATGTCGAATCATCTTATAATCGTCTCTTATACGATCATAACCAAATGTACAATTTTCAAAATAATAATCAGTGTTAGATTCAATGGGGCTGTGGGGAATGACCTTGAATTCCTTGGTAGCTGGATTCCAGAACACAAAATCCCATCGGTATGTACCACGGAGACAAAGAATGCCATTAATACTACAAGAACCCAAAATAATAAAACCCTCGTCATCATCCTCTTGAAATATATTTGGCCAATCTAATTTTACCCTATTCTCAAACCTATCACCAGAAATAGAATACAACACACATTTTTTACCGTCATAAGAGTATGGACTATCTAACTCCTGATGTAGGAGAAGAAATGTATCATCGTAAAAGGCATGGTTTTTAGATAAGAAATGGATGCCATACAAGCTCATGAAATTAGGGTTTTCAAATAAAAGGGACCATGATTTGCATACGAATTCAAATCGCTTCAAAGATTTAAGAGGCAATTTTAATAGAATGGAAAACGCAAGATCATCGGTTATATAATTGCTGACCTTACCAATTTTTTCAGCCACCAATTTGTACATCTTCGATTTGATGAAGAGATTCGATTTCACCCTAAACACTTCTTACTCACTTTCCGAAAAGGTATTTAGACTTTCACCAATTTGTACATCTTCGATTTGATGAAGAGATTCGAAAAGGTATTGTATTTGCAGGTGGTCTTATATCTGGAGATGAATTTTATAGGTTGAGTGATTTATTTTATTGGGCAAGTTTAGGGATAAAAAAATACTAACTTACAAGGAATTAAATGGGTAGCTTGTGACGTCAATAATAATTATCATTAAGCATCACATAAATACCAATAAGTATTTGACCATACATATTATAACAGATTCTAATTGAAATTTAATTCAATTTTCTTAAATTTTTTTCACAAGTTAATTTTTATTTATTTAATACGCGCAATAATTCATATTATGAGATACAAATAGTAGTGACAAGGGTCGGGAGTTCGATTAGCGAGGGATTAGTCACTGCAGTCCGTGTGGTGGATACCCAGGTTTACCAAAAAAAATAGTAGTGACAAGAATATGTTGTGATGGCACTGGCAGAAATAACAGCCTCTTTCCAACTGAGAAGAAATAATTTCTCTATATTACCAAGAACGTATCATAATCAACTAAGGTAAAAGAAAAAGAAAAAAATTGCATTACAATCTCCTTAAATTAAATGTTTGATTTTGGGGATGCTTTGGGGGTCAGCCGTTAGTGCCATGTTGCCTTGTTGCTTTGGAACATGAAAAAAGAATTGTCAAAAATGAAGAAGGGGTTGCCTCAAAATTGGAGATGAGGAAGATAAAAATGAAGGGAACCCTAATTTAATTTAATTTAATTTAATTTTGAAAATAGATTCTATATCCAAGTTAAATTAATTTAATTTAATTTTGAAAATAGATGTCTATATAAAAAATAATGACATGTCAAAGCCAAAAAGAATAGATATGTGTTAACTCTGTTTTACAAACAAAAAAAACTAAATTAATAGAAAGACGAAAACGGATAACTGTGGTATTTGCAAAGAGTGATTTCCATCTCCATTTATCTCAAAAAGATGAGGTGGATTAAAGGACAATTCCCAAATTAAAATACTTCTCTTTGTCCTCTCTTTTTGATAGAGTGCTAAAACTCACTTTATTGTCATAATTAGTCATGAGTTGATTTTTCATAGACTAATTTAGTCAAATGTGTTTCTATTTATCAAAATAGTTTATCTAAGAAAACTATAAAATGTTTTATTAGAAAAATAAAATACACCCAAATTTTCTTATCTCTAGTATAATATAAGGTTGGTGAGACCTATATATATAACAATATAATAAAGTAAGCAAATCTATTTCCATGTGATGTCGTGTAGTAAGAAATTACTTGTTAAGAAACCACGCATTCACATCATCAATGTCAACTGATTAGTGGTTTATAAACTCGTGACTGAATTTGGAAATCACTCATTTGATAATTTGATTAACTTCTCTTGTTATGGCTTCTGTCACCGAAGGATTTAACTCAGCTTCAGAGGTGAGGATACGCATTACGGTTTTACTGGATATCTATGGAAAGCTCTTCATGGATTACAAGAAATTGTCCGTAGCTTTCAAATTGTTGGGTATAAAATAACAAACCAGTATGCTCACATTGCTACAATAACAAACCAGCATTTAACATTAGACATTACCTTTAGTTTTATACATACAAAGCCATATATATATATATATATATATATATATATATATATATATATATATATAAACCAGCATTTAACACTACACAACTTTTCTTTATTTGGCTTTCTCCTCTTTTCTTTTCAATCTACCTTTTCTATTAGCTTTGTATACTACTTATACACAAAATAAGTTGACAACAAGAATGAACTGTGAAGTTGAACTACATTGAATAACATTAGCCATGTTGATCATTTGCTTACAGAACACGATTACTTTCCCCTGCCTAAGGTTAAAACTTTGATATACAAGTCTGATCAAAAAAACCTTTGATATACAAGAGTAAATATAATGTTGACCATGCTGTCATATCAAGATTGTTTAGAGGTGAACTAAGTTACTAAATCCATTGATATCAAGTACTTGCATACATTTTTTGTCCATTACAAATTCTATATTTTGTTCTGGTATTCTTTGGTTTTATCAACTGATTTGGAATGAAAAATGACATAGATATTCCAAGTAGAATGTAATGAGGTTCAAACAAACACATGTTGCTCTTTTGTTATCAAGTTTCCCAAATTTAAACAAGTTCTACATAATAGCATACTATCAGATTCAGTAAAGGTAAAAGGTAAAAGTTCATTCCTATAATTTCCTACAATTGAAATAAAAGCCTCATCAATTTGCAAATAGAAAGAGAGAGTAAACCTTCAAACTAAAACTGATAAGCCAAGATTTATCTTAGGAAATAATTCTTGATTGGCATATACTTGATCATAATCGACAAACAACAATCATAAACATCTAAAGTGAAAGCGGAATAAAAAATTAATCATTTATTCCTCTAATTGGAAGAAAGCTTTCTTTATAAATTACTATCTTAGTATTCAATCTAACTAATAAAATACCAAGCTCCTCAATCATATGGGTACTTAAATCATACCAGGCTAATTCACCATCTTTTTTTCTGATGAGGTTCAATCTAACCATTTCATTTATCATGTTTCCCATTCTTCCAAGCTCCGATAGGATACTCAAGGCAGGGTAAGAGACCAACAACTAAGATTTTAGTCCAAGAATCCTCTACACCAACTTCACCCAAAATTGATAAATGAAATGTAGTTGTTTCTGTATAATTTACGATCAAAGCAATAGACCCATTTAACAATAGTAAGTGTCTCCACACCAGTCTAAAATCAGAACTCTCGCCCATGATTATGTCGAAGGGTATGGGTTTTGTGATTGACTGACGTCGTAAAAAAAAGTACAACAGTGACGTATGTAAATTAAATCCTTATAGATGAGCATTCTTATAATTTTTGGATAAATATAATTTTAGGCGAACCAAAATACGAAGTTTTTATTTTTAATTCTTAATAAAAAAATTTTCAGCTTTTGTTCTCTACTCATATTTTGGTTTTTATTTTTGGTTTCTGACATTAAGTTGTATTCACCTAGCTAATGAATTGTTACGTTCACACCTTAATTTGTCACACTTTTTAGTGACTATGATGGCAAATCACCTTATGTTAAGTTGGTGTCTAATTGGCTAACAAATTGTCACATAAGCACGTATCACGTGATACTTTTTGATTACTAGAATGCAAAGTCATTTGTCATAATAGCTAATTTGTCATTTTAGTCAATGGCAGACCTAGTATCTTGGGTCACAGGTTGCAACTTCTTTAGAATCATGCATCGTTAAAAATATCTTAAAACTAAAATTTTAATATACTAATTAAATAAATTACAAATCTTATAATTGTCTTTTACGTGATTTCGTGTTTTAAATTTGTTGATTAACAAGTTCATTGTCGGTGCTATTGAATGGACTTCTAATATAAGTAGCTTGAAAACTCTTCATGCATATAAATTGAGTTATATAGTGCAATACTCTCGCAATAAGCTAAATTTAGGAGTCTCGATACAAACTTTAAAACTAAGGTATCAATTTTTTTTTTGCCACATCGGTATTAGTAGGGACTAAAGTTGAAATTTTTTTATCAATGATTAAAATGAAAACTCAATATTTGATAAGAACTAAAAACATATTTATTGACCCAAGAGCTTGGATGAGATATAAGGTTCTCTTCCAGCTTAACCAATGTCCTGCGTTCGAATTCAGCCTTGGACATGTAGTAGTGTTAAATCTATTGAGGGAGAGCTTTGCTGGCCATTGTGGTCCTACCTGTTTCGAGAGATTAGCCTTTGCAGTTGCGCGCACATGATACATGGTTTATAGAAAAACATATTTAATGAAAAATATATATTTAACTTGATATTTTTTAACCACGACACGTTACTATATTTGAATAAAATAAAGGATCTCTAAAATAATTCTACTTTAAGCTTTTAGGGTGAAGGAGCAAATCTAATCCATCACCGGTGAAACATTAAATATGACCATAGGATGTAGTATAAAGATTCATCAATAGTTGAGATTTAGTACTGATTGATTCAATCTTAACCACTCATAACATTTAACATAATATCATATAGTCAATTTTAGTGGTTCACCGGTGAAGAATTTGATTTGCTCCATCACCCTCAAAACTTAAAAAAATAGGACGTTTCGTTATTATTTCCTTGAAGTGATGTTACTTGAGTGGTTGTGTAGAAAGTTATTTGTAGCAATTGAATTTCACCACGCACGCGTTACTACTTTAAAGAAAAACAACGTAAACCTTAAATAATCCTAAGTAGGTAGCTCAGTTGGCGAACTAAGAGATATCGAAGGAGTGTACCAAATGAGTGTAAGAAGGAGGTCTCGGGTTTAAACTCTGAAAACTAACATTTCTCCCACCCCCACTAACATTGTCTATAAAAAAAAGCGTAAACATTAAATAAAGTAAAATAAATAACTCAAACTGATTATAAAAAAAACTCTAAAACTAAAAAAGGATGTTTGGCTACATTTTTCGGCAGTGAAGTAACCTTTTTTCTTTTTGACCAAAGAGGAATTCTCAGGTCACTTTCTTTGACAGTATCTTTAATAATCAATCACTCTATAATACTACTTGGTTAAGTTTACGTGTGTCTCACTAAATGAATGGATCTTTTTATAGTGGTAAAACCTACCTTAATTTTAATCATAGAATAATTTTAATCAATCACTAAATGAACGTGTGTCTCACTAAAAATGTTAAAAAAAGCATCTGAGAGAATGTTGCTAATATTTCTCATTATAATATCTCCGTAGTGATAGTGATGTTACCTTTTTCTTTCTGACTAAGTAATACTCCCCCCGATTCACAATATAAGAGAAAAAATGTGTGTTATGATGGTCAACAATATAAAAAATAAACATTGTTTTCAATGTGTATTAGAGGTTAAGTTTTAATTCTACCCTTATTTACTTAAAAATAATGTTTGCGTTCATTTTTCCATATGGTTTAATTAGCCTTCTTACTTATAGATTAATTAGGAGAATATATTTAAATTTTATAAAAATGGTAGTTTTGAAAAGAAAGTTAGATTTCAATTTTATTAATAGAAAATAACAAGTTTCATATACTATTCATTGGTATATAAAATGTCTAGTTTTTTTCTCTTGTAGACATGTAGTAATTGAATTTCGGGTCCTTCCACCACAAAAAAAAACCTTAAATTAAGATATATAACTCAAAAAAAAACTGACATTAACGAAAAGGAAGTTTCATTACATTTTCCCCTAGTGATGTTACCTTTTAGTCAATGGCGGACCTAGGGTGCAATTTGTTTAGAATCATGCATCCTTAAAAATAGCATAAAACTAAAATTTTAACGTATTAATTAAATAAAATCAAAAACTTTATAATTGTGTTTTACGTGATTTTATATTTTAAAATTTTTGATTAACAAATTCATTGTCAATGTTATTGAATACATCACTACCAATACAATACTTGAGTCTCTTTGGTGGTTGGAGTGCTCCTAATAGTTCTCATGAATATATTATTTTTCTTATGAAAACACACCACTCTCGATATAAGTAACCAGACAACTCTTCATCTATATAAATTGAGTCATATAGTACGATAGTCATGCACTAAGATAAATATAGGAGTTTGGTTTCAAACTTTAATACTAAAGAGTCAAAATAATTTTTTTTATAAAAGCATAAATGCATATGTTTTTTCTTGGATTTGTTGACCCGTGAATAGCTCACTAAAGTATAAGTAGGGAGCAAAGTTGAAGAAAAATTTATTAATAATTAAAATGAAAAAAACTCCATATTTTACGAGAACTAAAAACATATTTATTTAATGTTGCCAAAAAATATTTAACTTGATATCTTTAACTAGGTGCTTTTAGGGCGAAGGAGTAAATCAAATCTCTTATTGATGAACTATTAAATATGACTGTAAGATGTAGTATAAAAATTCTTAAAGGATTAAGATATGATACCGAATGATTTAATCTTAACCACTCATAATAATTTACGCATTATCTACAATTAATTTATTGGTTCACGGATAAAGAATTTGATTTCCTCTTCACCTAAAAGTACCATTTTTACCACTATGCTTTACTATACTTGAGTAAAATAAAGGATCTATAAAATAAGATTTTACTTAAAAAATAGGAAGTTTACTCCTTATTTCCTTAAAGTGATGATGTCTGGTTGAGTAAGCCTCTCACCATTGTTTCCTCGTAATTTACGAAATAAGAAGTTTCCTCGTTATTTCCTTAAAGTGATGATTTGATTTAACTTATTTTTTTTAAGTAGAGTGGCTTTAATATTTAAGGAAATTACTTAAAAAATAGGAAGTTTCCTCGTTATTTCCTTAAAATGTTACTTGTGGTTTGAATAGAGTGGCTTTAATATTTTCTTGTAATTCAACTCTCCACGCCGCGCGTTTCATGCTTTAAGAAATTCGTATTTATTTGAATGTAAGGTCTCCTCTCTTCTCACATTCATCATCATCACAGTAAGTAAGGTCTCCTCTCTTCTCACTCATGGCTGCTGCTTCTTCATCATCTTCCTCTTCTGCCACTATCGGTGGATTCACCTACGATGTGTTTCTCAGCTTTAGAGGCGAGGATACTCGTTATGAATTCACTGGAAGTCTCTGGAAAGCTCTCGTGGACAAAGGAATCCGCACCTTCTTTGATGAAGAGGACATTCATAAAGGGGATGAAATCACACCATCACTACTTCAATCAATTAAACAGTCTAGAATGGCACTTGTTGTGCTCTCTCCCAATTATGCCTCTTCATCTTTTTGCTTAGATGAACTTTCCCATATCCTTGATTCCATAAGGGGAAATGGTCGGTTTGTTTGGCCCATTTTTTATGAAGTTGATCCTTCTGATGTGCGCAAGTTAAAAAGGACTTATGAAGAGGCAATGACTGGCCATGAGGCAAACTCCAAGTGTAGCATGGGTAGGTTGGAGAAATGGAAGAAAGCTTTGAACCAAGTGGCTAATTTGTCTGGCACTCATTTCAAGAAGGGGTATATTCTTATAATTTCTTTATCTTTTTTGTTTCTTTCCTTTTCATTTGTCTTATTTTTACAAGTTGAGTTATAATAAGTAGGCACTTGAAACTTAGAGAAGATGTGTGGAACGTGCACTTGATTGATTTAACACAAACTTCACTCGTCATGTTGGGCAGGGAAAAATATCTATACAAGTTTATTGAAGAGATCGTCGAAGAAGTCTCAACAAAGATTAAACCTTTGACTTTACCTGTTGCTGATTACCCACTTGGATTGGGGGGCCAGATGAAAGATGTAATATCGCTTTTGAATCTTGGGTCTGATGATGAAATCCGCATGGTAGGGATTTACGGATTTGGTGGCATAGGGAAAACGACACTTGCCGTAGCAGTTTATAATTTGATCGCCAGTCAATTTAATTGTTCTTGTTATCTTGAAAATGTCAGAGAAAATTTTGTGAAAAATGGGTTGACATATCTCCAAAAGATCATTCTTTCTAAAACTGTTGGAGAGAAGGAAATTGAGTTGACAAGTTCTAGAGAAGGAATTACAGAAATAAAAAAGAGGCTAGGACAAAAGAAGGTTCTTTTGCTTCTTGATGATGTTGACAAGGCGGAGCAATTAGCGGCTATTGCTGGAAGTCCTGATTGGTTTGGTCCTGGAAGTAGAGTCATCATCACGACACGGAACACACGATTACTAACTTGTCATGAGGTTGAAAGTAAATATGAGGTGAAGTTGTTGAACAAGGAAGATGCTTTTGAACTGCTCAGACAAAAAGCCCTTAGAACGAACGAAGTCACTCCAAGTTACATGGATGTTTTAAATCGTGCTTTAACTTATTCTTCCGGGCTTCCATTGGCTTTAGAAGTGATAGGTTCTCACTTATTTAAGAAAACAGTCGAGGAATGTAAATATGTACTAGATCGTTATGAAAGGATTCCTCATCCAGAGATCCAAACTATACTAAAAGTGAGCTTTGATGCTTTGGACAAAGAAGAAAAGTGTATATTTCTTGACATTGCCTGTATCTTCAAAGGGTATAGACTCGCAAATGTTGAAGAAATACTACATGCTCATTATGGGGATAGCAGGAAACATCATATCAGTGTGCTAATCGAAAAATCTCTCATAAAGATAAACAGGTTTGGTCAGGTTACATTACACGACTTAATAACAGATATGGGTGAAGAAATTGTCAGACAAGAATCACCAGATGATCCTGGAAGACGTAGTAGGTTATGGGTCCGTAAAGATATAGTTCAAGTTTTAGAAGAAAATCGGGTGAGTGGCTTTTCATCTTTAACATTAATTTATTTCTCTTCATCCGAAGTTCTAACATATATAAATGTATTTTGGTTGATTTGTCCTTTTTATTTTTGTTTTAAGGGAACAAGTAAGATTGAAATCATATATTTTGATTCCAAGATTGAAGTTAAGTGGAATGGTGAGGCATTCAAGAAGATGGAAAACCTCAAAACACTTATTATTAAGCATGGTGCTTCTCTCAAAAGTCCCAAACATCTTCCAAATAGTTTAAGAGTATTGGAATGGTGGAACTATTCGGGGGACGTACCATATGATTTTTATCTGAAGAGGCTTGTCATATGCCGTACATCATTCATGAGGGAAGACTTTTTCAGGAAGGCAATTGTAATGAATTCATATCCCCCATATTATAATAACAAATTTACTTTCAAATTAGAGCAAAGGCCATTTTAGTCCTTGACAATTTTTCAACAGGACAAATTGGTCCCTGACAATTTTTTGCGACAAATAAGTCACTGACATTTTCAAAACGGGGACAAATTAGTCCTTAAGTTAGGGACTAATTTGTCGTCGTTTTGAAAACGTCAGGGACTTATTTGTCCCAAAAAATTGTCAAGGACCAATTTATCTTATCGAAAAATTGTGAAGGACTAAAATGGGTCTTTACTCATCAAATTATTCATTTGTTTTTTATACGTTTCTTCTTTTTTTTCTATCTTTGCAGAAGTTCGAGAATATGAGAATTTTAAATATTAAATATTGCGATTCATTAACAAAGATACCCGACATATCTTGTCTTCGAACTCTAGAAGAATTTTCACTCAAAGAATGTCATAATTTAATTAGAATTGATGGCTCGGTTGGGTTTTTCGATAAACTTAAATTCTTAGAACTTTGGAGATGTGAGAAGCTCAAGAGTATTCCACCTCTCAAGTTGCCTTCGTTAGAAAAACTCAATCTTTTTGATTGTGATAGTCTAGAGAGTTTTCCACTCGTGCTAGATGGATCGTTGGGCAAGCTTAAAGGTTTGAGAGTTAAGTATTGCGAAAACCTCAAGAGTTTTCCACAGTTGAAGTTGGTTTCGCTAGAAAAACTGGATCTTGCTGATTGTGGTAGTCTTGAGAGTTTTCTACACTTGGTGGATGGGTGGATGGGTAAACTTAAACTCCTGAATGTCAAATGTTGTCGCAATCATAGAAGTATCCCACCTATCAAGTTTGCTTCACTGGAAGAACTAGAGCTTTCGTGTTATTGTTGTTTGGATGTTATAATGGGACATATAGAAGAGTGGGATGATACTCCATTAAAAGAACTGCCATTTTCATTTCAAGATCTCACTTGTCTTCAAACATTATATCTAGAGAACTGTGGAATTGTTCAATTTCCAACAAGTAGCATTGTTGCAATGTCCAATCTGGTTAGGCTTACCATCCACTACGGGGGGTGGATATTCCCAAAACAAGACAAGGATGAAGAAAAAGTGATCCCAATACAGTCTTCAAGAGTTGAATTACTCCGTCTCTGGAGATGCAAGCTTTCTGATGAATCTTTGGCAATAGGTCTCAAGTGGTTTACTAATGTGAAAGAATTGGACCTAAGTTGTAGTAATTTTACAACTCTTCCTGAATGCATCAAAAACTGTCACTTTTTATGGAAGCTAGTCATGGATTATTGTGAGAAACTTCAAGAAATTAAAGGAATTCCACCAAACGTAAATACTATTTCTGCCTTTAATTGCAGCTCTTTGACTTCATCGTGTACAAGCAAGTTACTAAATCAGGTAGGTCTTGATTTCTTTTTGTTTTGTTTGTTTATCATGTTTGATTTATGGTTGATATTCTTCTTAATGTTGCTAAGCTTATATGGATAATTTATTATGACTAACAGGAACTGCATAAGTTTGGAAACACCAATTTTATTTTGCCAGGAGTAGACATTCCAAATTGGTTTGACAGTGAATACGAGTCTGGATTGCCAATTTCATTCTGGTTTCGTAATAAGTTCCCCGCCATTGCTCTTTGTACTGTCTCTCCATTGAGATGTAATGATTCTCAGGTTTTTCTAAAAGTGACCATCAACGGCATGGAATATTTCTATAAGGATGATGATATTCATATCGATCATTATGAGCCGAACATGTGGCACTTATGGCTTTTTCACATGCAAAACCAAAAATTCCATGCTGATCTGGACAAAGAACTTATAGAAAATAAGTGGAACCATGTGGTGGTTCAATTTGGATACACAACTTACAAAAGCGGAATCTATGTTTTGAAAGAGATAAGTAGCATAGAGGATATCCGATTCGACAATCCAGAGATTGATCTTTGTGGTTGTTGTTCAGGTATCATTTTCTAGTGTTCAGTGTTTGTTTAATTCTTGATTTCTGTATTAGTGTGTTGAAATATTTGGGGTTAGATGTGTTAGATTTTAATGCATTTATAAATAAGAGCAACTGAGCATCATCTTTTTCTGTGTATATTATATTGGTTAATTTGTTCACAATACATGATTTTGCTTAATTGAGCTTCTAGCCTATGCCTTTATAGGTCTTACCTCATAGTCTCATGTTTGTCTTGACTAATTACATGCAACATCTTTTTATGTGTATATTACATTGGTTTGTTCACAATACATGATTTTGCTTATCTTATAAGGTGATGATGAAACTAATGCTTAATTGAGCTTCTAGCCTATGCCTTTATAGGTAAACAGTAAAGCTTGTTAATGCTTGTGTTATGGTAAACAGTAAACTCACTTTGTTTGAATAATTTGAGGCTGAAAGATTATCACAATCTTTTGTTACACAATGCAGTTTCAAATGAGGCTGCTAGTGATGTTTTATTTTCTTGCATACCAAATATCTTTTGCTTATTGTTATTTGTTGTAGACTTTCAAGTAAACTATGCCATTTTTGGTATTTATTTTTTGCTGTTTTGCTATATTTTTGGTGGCTAGACAATTTTGTGTGAACATCAAAGAGGGACAAAGATAATGGAGGTATGGATAAAAGCGCATAAACAATTATGGAGGATACTATTATTTGGGGTCCCACGAATAATGGTTTTTACACAGTCAAATCCGGATATCACTTATGTCTCAACAAGTTGGTGGATTCTACATACCTTTATAAGAAAGGAGATTGGCGAGCTATTTGGGATCTTATGTAGGACTTGCAAAAATGTTCTCCCAACAAGGTCAAGACTTAGAGAAAAAGGTATTGATATAACCACATCTTGTGTTGTTTGTGATGATGCATCTGAAAACACTTGGTACATTTTTTTAACACGCACAAAGTCTAGAAGGTATTGGTTACAAACTGGTATTTGGCATATTAGAGAGCAAAATTTAGATAGATATAACAGCTTTAAAGATTTTTTCTTTGGCATGAAGTCTACTCTAAATGAGCATTAGTTTATTAATTTTTCAATGGTTATCTGTAGTATTTGGTACCATAGAAATATTAAACTTTGGGATAATAAGGATGAACCAGTTAAAAGTATTCTTACTTGTGCTCACACAGATTGGGATGCTTGTTTAAGAATTAATTCTTGCAAAAATAATATACACAGGTTTGATTCAGCTTTTGCCATTCATGATAATATGCAATTTTCGGCTTGGACAAAGCCACCATTGGGTCTCTAAAAAGTATGCATGCGGGGTTCAACG